>OX421856.1:12340000-13540000 GCA_949127965.1 Pandemis corylana | reverse complement strand
TGTGTGTGTGTTTACCTTGAGACGGATAAAAGCTTTACGAGTATAAACCACCTTTTTCGTCTAGTGAAAACAGCTTTGGTACTTCAAGCGCATGGTCAGACGTATCGTGTTGGTTAAAAAAAATGCAAACATACGTAATTTCGGCTTGCATGACGATTGCAACATGCAAGAAACTCGTGGGAGGTGTGTCCAATTTTCGTCGAGTCCGTCATCGAGCGAGTGAGACGGCGAGCCGTGTCCTAAAAATGCGTCTTCTCAAAATATAATATGCGGTAGATTATTCGCGCACCTGGCCCCCGAGCCAACTAGTCAGACGCAGTGTTGACCCGCCAGCGGTCGGCGCGTACCTGAATAGTTTCACAATCCAGAACAATCTGTGAGTTTGCTTCCTGCTTCTAGACTATGATTCTACTTATATCAGAACTTGTGCTTACTTATGTATGTGTTTATATCGATGGTATTACAATACATTAGCTGGCTGAAAGTGAAAAGTTTTTAATCGATGAAATATTTAAATTTCTAACCGCATTCGTTGTTTTTTTTAATCGTACCTATAAGTGAGAAAATCTAGAAGTGCAGAAAAAAGTGCACCTTATTTTCGTAGTTCACTTCAAAAAGATTGATTCGGAATACTTTTCCACTCTTTTTTCTCTGTGTCTGGAAATGCAAACATCCAAAAGTACGTTAAGTAAACATTAACGCATAAGTAAGCATTTACGGCTAAGTGGACTATCTAACATTAACGCGTTTGTTTGCTAATGAAATGCATATAATAAGCTATCAAGTAAATCTTTTTCCCGCAAAGTGTACGATATTAGATGAATCGAAATTTGATACAAAGCCAAAGTTGCAACTCACAGACAAAGTTTTAAGGGGATGAAGGAAACTATACAATTTAACAAGAGGCAGCTATACTCACCCTACACCTTAACAAGAATTAACTAAGTTGTGAACACATACCGATTGGCTTTATTGAATTACCTACTTACGCTGTCTTGTTGGAAAAAACAATGTAGAATTAAGCGCTAAAACAAGAACAAACATAAATAACGTCTTTATCCCTTACGGGGTAGACAGAACTTAAGGTAACATGACCTGAAAGAGAATTAAAAACGCTAAATCTGGTCTAGGTAAAGCTTTACGTTTTGATACAACTAAATAACGTTTAAGTATCGCGATTTTCTTTTCCGGCAAGACAGTCTTAAACCTTAATTATCCACATTACAAAATATTGCTGAAGTAAAATCAAATTTCAGTCGTTTACACGAAGAAAAATAAGTAAACAAATAGACCTCTATAAATCACCGTTCGCATTTTATAATCACCATCAAAAATGGATTAGGTTCTTGGACTAGATTTCGGGCTCACAGTTGTTCAAACAAACCAACTCCAATTAATTCTAACTGTTAAAACGTAGTTAACTACTTAACGACCACGCTTAACATTCAGGCTTAGTTTATTAACCGGCCTGATAACAGATGCACAGATTTTTGTCACTTTCAATATTATAACTTTTCACAGATGAGTTTTGAAAATCAATTCTCAATAAATAAAATTGTGGCTTCCAAACAGCAGAAAATGATCCGAGATTGTAATCTGTAATCCAATATTTATCTCAAAAACTAATTTTTTGCTACCTACCGAAGTGGAGTATCGCATGTCGGCTTTGATGATCATCAGAACAGGACACTTCAATTTCAATAGTGTTATTAGTGTGCATTACACACGCGACTCGACCTCTCAGAAATTAGTTATTCGTTATTTTTTTTATCTGGCTTCCGTCCAAGCGGTTGGTGGCCGAACTAATTTAAAGCGAAATGTCTCATAATAAGTTCAATGTGTTGAATACTGTAATGTGTATTCAGATACTATCTTGTTGGCCCGCCGAGATTGTTTCTACCGATATCATTCAAACGCAAGAATTTTTATAGTCGTAGATAAGTAAAGCTCAAAAGATAAATTGGAAAATAGCGTGAATTTACTTCACGATGTTGCAGGATTAAAAAACGGTAGATAAGATTCATCACCGGCTGACAGATTTAACAATATGCACACGTATATCTACCTTGTGAAAAAGCATTTTTTGTTTGGCAATGATAACAGGAAGCTATTAATTTATTTTTCAACACAACCCACTGTTATTTTTATTGAGTTTTTCATTATGATATAAAAATATGCACACTGGAGCTTGCTTGTACCTAAAGCGTTATACATAATAATAATCTGAGATGATATTGTTTCAGGTCAGAAGAAAGTAGTGTGGCCGCCAGTGCCCGAAACCAACGGATACCACCAACCACAACATCAACAACAGGTATTCAGTTAACATAACTTTACTTACATAATAATTAACAAACAGGCTTACGAAAACCGGAATGAAAGCATATTGTACATAGCACTTTCAAATTTCGTCGGCACAAATGCATTTGTGGTGGAGCGAAATAATTATATAAAACTGCACGCACAATTAGTTATTTATTATATTTATTGTATTTAGATTATTCATCACTTTATCTGAATTAGTTTATGATTTTATAGCGGGAAGATTTGCTACATTGAAATAAATTCGTTAACCCATATTACGGGTGATTGGGTTTCAATTATTAACAATACAAAACTCAACAGCAGAGTCCCGCGTTCGCGCCGCATTCTCCGTCATCGAAACAGCAGCAGCAGCCCCAGTACCAAACTCCCCAGGCTCAACCCCAGTACCATAGTCCCCAACCGCAGCCTCAGTACCATAGTCCTCAGTACCAGGAACAGCAGCACCAGCCGGCTTACTGCGACGGAAAGCGCCAGGATGCCTCTGGCCTGAGTAAACTGATACCGTTTGGGCCGGGCATCACCGCCTCCCAGACTCCGGCCTACCGCCAAGGTCCGCCGTCCCCTATTGTGGCCCAGCCCTACAAACAGCCTAGCTCCCGCTGGGCCCCCGTACCTGCCCCTCTTTCTCCTCAGGTATCACAATATTGACATGTGCTTAACTCTCATAACTAACCGTGATTGAGCGCTTACATTTAATAATCGCATTGGACTATTGATTTAGCGTACACGCTGTGCATATTAATTAAGTTAATTATTACACTAACGCCGAGGGCACGGTAAGTTAATAGCGCTTGTTTTTGGGTATCGCTTTCAGTATCTATTTTATTACCCTATTTGTACACGAATTATATCATGTTGCGAGTTCTGTGTCACGCAGTGTATGTACTAAATTCAGAATTAGTATGTAAACCTGTTTTTTGACTTGTTTTTCTTTATTTTCGATCAGAATTCTGTTTTTTGTGTTTCGCAATCTAACTTTTTTTTTATGTATAAAACTGGAAGTAAAACCCTATACTACGTACCTAATCGGTTTCTGTGGTAATAACACCTCAGTGTTTTAAAAGTAATTTAATAGGCACTCAAAGTCAACTAATGAATCGTCAATTAAGTGCTTCATTGTCATATAAATGGGTATAATATGCCAAATTTATATTATAGAAGCTCAAGTCTCACCCACGAATTAATTGACTCTGAGCCAGTAGTGATAGCAAGGCACAGTTGTAGCAAAAAAATCCTCATGTTACAGCCAGCGTACAACCAGCAGCCGCAGTACTCGCCCCAACAGCAACAATACTCCCCGCAACAACAACAGTACTCGCCACAGCAACAACAGTACCCGCCGCAGCAACAACAGTACTCGCCGCAGCCGGACTACGCGCCGCCACAGTACTCGCCACCAGAGTATCCCCCGCAGTACGACTACCAGCCGCCGCAGAGACAGTTCGAGCCGCCGCCAGCAACCATCACTCTTCGCCAGCAGCCTCCGGTTCACCAGAAACCACCTCCGGTGTTCTCTAGCCAACCTGCCACAACGTCTTTCCAAGGTATGATCATTCAATGAAAGGATCACGCAGACACAGGATAAAATAAAATAAAAATGCTTTTATAATGCCTCTCCTGGTCCCAAAAATGAACCGTGGGTGTGAATTCCTTAGGCCTATGCGAATTGTTTAACCACCGACTAATTTAGAGAGACGCGAGTAAAGCTAGCAGTATAAACCCCGCCGTATAGTGTGATATAGTTCACACGGAGAGAGTGAACAGTATAGTATATCCTTTATTGACACAGTATCTACTTACTAATTACATCCAATAGGTACCGTTTGTTTGTTTCGTGAGCGAGAAAATAGTCGATGGCTATAATCGTTTCCACATCGGCGGTGGGATAGTTAATTTTCATGTAATGTAATAAAATTACTTATTTTAGTTACCTAAACAGTAACTTGGCGAACTTGAAGTTACAACATTTTGTGTCACAATTAGGTAGGTAGAGCATTTCAATCGTAGGAGTGAGGTTGAAAACAGTAACGGCAAATATAGCAACCAATAGGTACAGCTACATCTTGTCAACGGTTTTCAAAAATGAAGTTTGTTTATAAGTTTCGAACACCTAGGTATATCTTTTACATGAGCTATACGAGGACGCGTAAAATACTTTGATTGCGTCGTTCTCACTATCTTACGCTACTATATGGTTTTTAAAATTGCTTCTGTGCACTTTATCCCGCGGTTTATACCGCGTTGTCGCTTTAGGGAAGTGACTGCACGTAAAAAAACCATTAAGTAAGTCCAGAGAAAAGTTGGTTTGAAAGTACACTAACGGAGCCAAAGCTAAAAATAAAGATAAAACAAACATCTGACATGATTATATTTATTTTTAATTGATTATGTGCTATAAAGAGTTACTACACTACACTATACTACACTAACACGAGGTACGATCTAACAGTAAATGTGTGGCTAGATAAAGTCATTTTGACTATCAAAAACGCTAAGAGGGTGGAATGATATTGTAATGGATTGACATAAGCCTACGGAAAACCACATGATCTAGCGGAACAAATACTACTGGTATGTATATGTTCAAATTAATACACTTTGGAGTATAATTACTTTTGTCTAGCCACGCTGGACAGGATATCTGCCTACTATAGCTTCATATTCATAAGATAAGTTGTCTCGGGTAGAATCGATTGGTCTGGACTCTGGACATACATGAAAATCTATTTGTAGAGAGAAATGTGTATTGAAGAAAGTTCCTCTGAAATGCACCTAACAGAACTAAACAGACTTTTATTAAAAACTACTTTGAAAGGAACTATAACTTTCTATGATAGATATTACACATCGTTCATTATCAATGACATCTAGAATAGGTTTAAACTATCAAAGGCAACTAAAGTCCAACTACGCCGCAGAGGGTAGTACTCATCTAATAGACATAAAGCGTCGTTAATGTGGCTTGCCTGTCCCTAAGTTTCTAAAACTGCAACAGAAGTCATCGCCCGTGGTACCTACCAACATACTCGTTCGTTATTATACGGTGATAGTCAGTTGGTGGTCCATAACGTAGAAGATGTACCTTAGTTAAACAAGACACTTTAAGTGACAAGAAAGACCGCCAATATTTACAATCTATATTGTACCTACCTAATAATCTAAGATGATATCATTATCTAGGTACCTATACGAGTACCTACTCATATGGTTGATTGATTGAAACAGGAGGCGTCAACATGCGAGGCGATCAGAAGTGGCCGCCACAGAACGTGCGCGAGGCCGTAGCCGCGGAGAATGATGCCCGACTGCAGCTTGCCAGGGGCCCTGCCTGCAGGCCACGCAAGGTAATTCGATATTTAAGCATGAGTACACTGTTAAAACACATTGCCGGCTACAAGCAACAGGCGTAGCAAGTGTAGCCGACATTGCTAGACGCTTGACAACGCCAACTTTACTGCTACTTAAATAGAATTTCGCGGCGTAAACAAATTAATGCTCGTAGACTTCTTGTCTAACGCCCTGAATGAATTAATGTATTTGTCACCAAGTAGTTTGCTTTCATTTCGGTGTGAGTTAAACACACGTTATGGTTATGACGGGAGTCGCGGCGATTTGTGACGCCAAGCGGACTAACACTAGCTTTACAACGAACATAAAGCTTTTATCCCTTTCTAAGGTTATAAAAAGGAAGGCAGATGTTAGTGCTTATGTAGATGGTGGACACAGAAATTTATACAACTTTGTAATTTGGCTAATTAGTTTGCATAAAACTTCTTCGCGGTATGGTTTCCTAGATGGAAAAGCATCTAGATATTGACAAGATTGATGTAGATCCTTGTTGAGCTGTCCGTCTAGCAGCTCGCTTTCACTCCGGTGGATAAGCTGTAAAAGTCATCAGAGGCAGCGACACAACAAATGGCACAACAGCAACCACAGAACCTCAATAAAGTTTTGACGTGTGTAATAAGTGTGTGCCTACGTTTAAAAAAAAGTACTTTTGTGCACAGGTTTTTACTTCGCTAGTCTCTTGACAGCACTAAACAAGAAGGAGTACCCAGGGTGAATTGTTAGAACACATCAGTAGGATAATCTTGCAAATATTGTCACCAATAAGAGAGAGCGCTAAAGATTCGCGTTGCGCGCGAGATAGATTGCCTGTCTTTTTCTTACTGTTCGTTCCAGAAAGAGACAGGTAGTCTATCACACGCGCGACGCGACTCTCGGGCGCTCTCGTAAAATTATTTGTGACAACTGATTACTAGGTAAACACAGCTAATTGGATGTGGTTAATGTATCGAACGTAAGATTTGTACTCCGTATAACAGGGTTAGATTGTTTCCGAACGTTAGTAGGTCTGTACGAAGATAAGAGCCATTATTAATATATGCAACTATGCATTAGGCTTTACAGTAGGTACCTACTAGGTACTGTCGCAAAAGATTATGATTTATTAATTTAATAACCAGACAGAATATGACTACTACCCACTATATACTTGTTTCTCTCATTCGAATACTAGTCAATCTCTAATGTAAATAGCTCTGGGTCAATTTGTGACAAAATGTGCTTTTGGAGTAATTATTAACAGAACGCATGTCGTATAAAAATGTCTTTAAGCAAGGAGTTTTTATGACTCAACTAACCGTACGTGAACCTTGGTACTAGACAAGGTGCTCGGATTGGCTGGTATCTAATGTCTGCTCCATTATGTTGGGCCAACGTCACGTTTATACGTTACAGTGAGGTGGACTATGTAATGTATTTCCTTTACACTATTACGTAACTATAATCTCAGTATACAATATATTATATAGAGTGGGCTTAAACGAATTGGCAACTGCACTAACAATTTATGTGTCTATGTGAATGTTTTAAATATCTTCCTTAAAACAAAGTTTTAATACTTAATTAACTTAACTTCTACAAGAAACACAAGCAAGGGCCTCTTGCGATATATTGTACTCGAACCAAGCTACAGCAATGTGATATTGAGGATTTGAGGCCCTTAGCTAAACAAAGGAAGACTTTTCGGCAATCTTACCACTAACGAAGGCTTTGTAAATTTTGAACGCAACGGATGTTTTCATTTTAGCTGCGGCAATACTCGCTTGCCGAGCTAGTCACCATGAACGAGGTGTAGGCGGTATACAAGCTTTATACCTTCAGTTGTAAGTGTCGACGCTTGGACGGTGTGCCTTTCTTCTCGTTAATACTTTGACGGTGTAAATCTCAAATGCAAGGGATAACATGTGCAGGAATCTTAGGCAGTCTACATCCTTACTCAGAACAAAATACGAATGTACCCATCGAGAGATGCCAAATACTAGAATGTAAATCTAGATAATCAAGATGGGACACTATTTTAACTCCTAGAAGAACCAATGAGCGGTAATATTTCCATAGATTTAACATACATTACATAATGTCACACCTCTTTTCCATAGGGGTAGGCAGAGACAACTTTATTTCCCTCACACAAATACACACTACCTACACGCGCGCGAAATTAAACATTTACCTAGTACCTAGCGAGTTGTTATTCTCCCAATACTTCGTAAAAAAAATTTTTGTGCCTATTTATTTGTGTCTCGATCCCTTGGCCAACGTCTTGACTAGTAAAGTTAGGTTTTCCTTAATATCTTGTCCTTCAAGCATTTGAGATGAATGCCGTCAATTTTTCTATTAACAGATTTCGGCACTTAAGACTTGCAGTTAGTAGTATGCGACCACGCGTTAGGCGGCAGTTTCTATCATTCGACATCACGTAATAGACATAATCAAACATACCTACGATATTCATTTCTCTACTTTCTGCAACGCTTTGCGTCGTAGTCTCCAGGCTAGGCACATGCATGGATGTTGATAATAAGTAACTACCCTGGGGATAACGTTGTGGAGTGGCTCAATTGTAGTTTATTCATTACCAACTGCAAGTATAGAGTCGATTATTCATTGCTCCACGCTCATTGTCTTCAGGGTGCGAAACAAGATTAATTCCTACAATGTGCCCACATGCAAGGACAGATTGTAAATCAATAATCAAACTATCACTTACATATCTGGACAAAAGTTGTGGCGCCGATTCACCTTTGTCTACAAACTGACAACGTATTTTTGAATTTATTACAGGTCAAAAAGGACTACTCTGGCTTCTTTGCAGCGCATGCGCTCAACCAAACCTACCCTGGCTACCGCGCGCCTCCTGGCACGCAACACTACGAAGACAATTCGGGCCGATCCTCTTATTAACAGAACCATTAGTCTTACTAATTTAAAAAGCACATACAAAAGTACGAAAGTTCAAAATGATAGGTGGAGAAAAAATGTGTATGTGCTTGATGTAACTATCATTAAAATTCACCATATCGACTACAGCCCCTAGAATTCGATAAGATACGTAGTAGATGCTGTGCTGACTGTATAAATGTTTTCCGGAGATTGGAGAGCATTTGAATAGACAGCAAAGTGCCTAAACATCTCAACGAAACATCAGTTCCAAAGAGCCAGAAGTAGAGTAAGTACTTGTATAGACTTTAGGTATAAAGTCTTGAAGCATGTACGCTATAAGATGACTATGATCTTAATTTAATTTTAATCATGTATCATTAATTAGAAGTTAAGTATAATTTAACCACATTGACCTGCATACATTAATTAATTTTGCGACGATAATTTTTCGATATAATGTGCGGCTTATTTGAAATACGCGAACTTATAAAACGTATCGATTAATGCTTATTAATACAAAATGTATAAAAGTATTTTATTTTTGCCAAGCAGTACTTAAAAAAAGTGTTCTCGAATTTGAACTGTGCTTCGCCAAATAACACGAGCTATTGATTATTTTAAATGTTTTGTCAGCTCTGCTAAAAGTTTACGTACTACCTAGTCATTGAATGAGATTTTAAAATATTTTGTATATAATTTGTTGGAACTTTACTGATTTATTTATTTGGTATTTCATAATGTATATTTTTAAGAAATAAACTATTTAAAACTCTTACCAGACTTTTAATTTTGAATAGCGTTACGACGGTACTCCTTCCTCGTATATGAAATTGGAATAACCACTCCAGACCTTACAGCTAAGGTGGCTATTCCAATGTCGTGAAATTTAATTGTGCCCAATTCAAATGTCGTCATGATCTCATGATATCCACGAAAGATGACACTTGGAAGTTTTTCTTTGCACGTTTTTCGATTTTTGATAGCCGGGTCTCCGCTCTGTGAGGACCTGGCTGATAAAAACGTAATACATTAGGACAGTGCGACTCCGCAGAACTTAGAAATAAAGTAGGTACAGTCGGCGTCTGATATATCGTTGCCACCAGGGTCCAAATATTATAGCGAACAAAGATATATGTCAAGGGTTTAAGAGCTTGTTCCTATATTTGCCACTCTAGTCGCTACGACACATCTGAAGCTAACTGTACATTGAAATACATCATCAAGAGTATCTTGATGTGGTAATTCCATAAATCAAACTGCAGGACTGTATGAAAATATTATATTATAATTATATTACAATGCGTACAAACCACGCCGCTTCAGCTAGGCTGAGGTGCACTAATAAATGCCATAAAACGATAATTGCGAACATAACCTATCGAAGTCCTGATTTAAAATAGAATTTATTAACAAATGGAGTATTGTCAGCTGCAATAACAGTTAAAAAGCAACAATTACGTCACGAATACGGTCAGCATCAGTTATCTTCGCCTTAAAGACGCAAGCCTTATTTTAAACGTCCTACGGCTCACTCAGAGACCACAATTAATATTTTATCCTCAGTGGCGATGTTAAGCATATCCAATAATTTGTATAAGGAACGGGTATCTGAGTCTCCATTAAAGTTACTTGAAGTCTCTGAATACGACGATCAACTCCAGGAATTGTGATGCTGATTGCATATAGATTTCGACTATCTGAATCCAACCTCTCGGCACCAACTAATAATGGCATATCCATAATATCACAGTGGTACCCAGTTTTAACCCATTTGCTTACCGTCAATACCAACATTCAACCCGATTGCTAGCTTACCCTTATGGTTAGGAAGGTATTAAAAAAAATGAAAATACTGTGAATAAAATAAGGAATCACTACAAATCGGGTCTCAAGGAATGAATGGACTGTATGTAACTATGCAATAACGGCATGTCTTGACATATCTGCAAATCTCACAAGCGGCAAATCGCCCTTTCAAACTATGAAATATTTAGCTGAATTATAACTATACGCTAATTTATTTTGGTGTCATTAATCATTGTCACTACAAACTTCAACTTGAGATGAAATTTTAAAACAATAACATTCCATTCAGTTAACAAATAACAATTATTATTTACCAAACAAAACGTTCCAACTAACTGTCGAAACGTGAAAACATTGTACATAATTTAGTTTTGTCAAGCTGAGAAACAGGTAACCTACGCCGGCTTGTACCCTTCGTATGCCTAGGCATACGACACTAGTGCCGTATGGGCCCCGTGGCATTTCAACCCTATTCCTATGACTACAAAGTTAGTTTTGCTTGAGGGAGGACACGGCACTAGTCTTACGAATGATTAGGACTTAACCTCTCACCCCCTTTTTCAGAAACAGTGACACACTTGTAATAGCAAAATATCTGCCACAGGCTAAATGTCAAACTGACTGAGAAAAAGATAAACGAATGTAAAGTTAACATAAGATTAACAAGAAGTATTTATAACTAAGGAAGTTATCGTCTAACTATAACTCCTCTGGTTATAATATGCCGATCGATCACGCGACAGTGATGACAGATTGGTCATGTTTAAAAAAAATTACAAAACACATTTTAGCTAAAACTTATTTATGTGTGGAAACATAGAACACGAAGAATTAATATATATGAATATGCAGCCTAGATGCCGCCGTCTCTGCGTAAAAACAATTATTCAATAGGAAATTCGGAATACTATAGTCACAATGAGTTGTAAGTAAAACATGTTTTTTTACAAATACAAAAGCAGAAACAGATACTTTTTCAGGCAAAGGAAAACTATTATGCATGTCATGCTAGCCGTCAGCTAGTAGTCTCTTATTTTAAACGGCATAGGCTAACGTAATGTTCAGTGGTCAGAATGGTGTGCATTTGTCCAAACTTTGCTTAACGCTTTCACTGCAGGAAATGCTTATACGTGTTTCCTTATACTGGCTTAACTTTGCAGGCATTTGAACGTGCATGTGCGTTTGCGGCCCCTGACGTAGTCGCGGGCCTCGTAGCCGGCAGTAAATGCGTTAACAGTATATAAACTATAGAGTTAATAATATTTAGTAGGTATAATCAACTAAATATTACCCTTACTCAAAGCTTAGGAAAATGCGTTGTCTTTTCCATTCACTGGTTGTTTTAAACAAATTGTCTTTCACGATTGGCGTCGGATGAGAACGACGATTTCACTCAAAATTGTATCAAAAATAAAAAGCTTCTAAACCTCATGCTCGAAAAATATTTTTGAAGAGCATATATAAATAGTTACAATGTTGTAAATAATGTATTAGTTTCACGTCCGACGCCATATTAGTTCAACCACTGGGACTTGTTCTAGGGATTGTTGTATGGTATCATACAAGAGAGAACCCTTGTGTTTGCTGTATTGCTTGAAGTAGGTGATATTTAAGGCGTTCTTTGGTCTTGTACCGCGGCAGGTCCAACAGGTTGAAGCACGTGTGAGCCACTGGGAAGTATCTGTCGTCTGCCACAGCCTGAATTCTTATCTAAAAAAAAGTTACAGTAATAAATATAAAAATAATAATAAAAATATAGTAACTATGTCAACCTTCAATCAATGGATCGGTTCTAAAAAGTCGTCTCTGCAAATAACTTGCGGAGTAACGTCTCATTTAGAATAGTTTTTGACAGTTGACATTGATACTGTACCATACATAAAATTTTATTTTGGAGTTTTGTGAGTTATTTACTGGAATATCATGGTCGTTTTCACATTAAGATTATTGCTGCTGTGGAACATGTGTGGTGTGTGTCGTATGCAAGGCAAGTACATGACATGAGTGTTTACGCGCATAAGTACTACCTAAATTAGGTAGGTAGTGACTAGATACAGCAAAAGAGAGAGAGAGAGAGAGAGAGAAACATTTATTGACACACATTCGATACACATTGATACGTAAAAAAAAAGAGATACAACACATTTGAGAAAAATAAAATAAACAGAAAACAAACAGTCAATGGCGAAAAGATCCATGGTAAGGTCAAGAATTAGTATAATGGAGATGAAAGAGGTGTCTCATAACATATTTTGTGTAGGTATATGTACTTACTTTAATATCTCTCATGCCCTGTATGGGAACGCGATCGCTTCCCGTTAAGAAAAGTAAAAATTTCTTTTTGTCTTCCAACGGGAGCTCATGGAAAACTTCCCAGAACCACCTGCAACGGAACACTATAAGTCTTAATATTACATTTAATACAAGAAGTTAAACTTTCAGACAAAAAATGGACTAACACTAAGAAATAAACACTACACTAAGAACATGAAACTACCGTGAGACTCAATCATAACTACACATAAACGGATAACTCACGTATAAAAACGTCGAGTGACGTGATCAGTGTTGCGTGCTGCCCTACATTTGACAGTAATAAAAATGACTATGAAAACGAGGGTAGTTGTGCGCCGCTGTCAGTTGCGTCGAGCAGCCGCGCGAACAGAGCGCTGGCGCGCAGTGTTCGTTTCGCTGCCGCCGGGGCGAGCGCACCAGGAAAGACTACGAAATAGTCCGAAACATGTCGAGCATCACTCGACTTTTTATACGTGAGTTATCCGTTTATGTGTAATTACTACACTACACTAAGAAACTAAATCAATGATTTTGTGAAACACACACACACAAATCACGTCTTTATGCCTTACGGGGTAGACAGAGCCTAAGGTAACAGGTACCTACAGGCCACATTTAGCAAGATCGTGGGCGTATAGGTGGAAAATGGAATCAAAATAGTGATGGGTTGCTAGCCTCATCGCCTATAACATGATTCCTATGATTTTCGCCCATTCCCTCGATGGACTTTTGCCATCTGCGCGGGTAGAGAAGCAACTGGTACATTCTATGTTTTTTCTTTACTCCCAGACCAGCATGGAAGAAGTTTTGTGAAACTGATCGTTTATTTTTCTGTAACATCCTAAATAGAGTCACCTGATTTGTTGGTCGGCTTGTAAGTACCCGTTCTTGTACTCGCAGTTGGCTTCAAACTGGTCCCAGTCGTATTCCTCGTTGCCGATGACGACGGACATGAGCTCGTGGGATCTGAACAACTTTATGATTCTCCCGCCGCACACCTGCAGAGTATATAACCTCAATTTCACAGAAAACTTCGAAAAGTAAAGCTATAGCCGGGAATCGAACCCGGATCCTCGTCATTCCGTGACGCGTGCTATACCCCTACGCCACCCATAGCAGGTTATGCTTTACTTTCGGATTTTTCTGTGTTCTAATTGGCAGTGTCGTTTAGAAATTAAATTTCTAACGGTAAAACCGTAAAAGTAAAACATAAAAAATCAAGAAGTAAATATTCTTGATTCATTTGATAGTGTATAACCTATTAAAAAGCCGTGGTAGCCTAGTGGTTTGACCTGTGGCCTCTCAAGCAGAGTGTCGTGGGTTCAAATCCCGGGCGCGCACCTCTGAGTTTTTCGGAATTTATGTGCGAAAATTGCATTTGAAATTTGCCATGAGCTTTTCGGTGAAGGAAAACATCGTGAGGAAACCTTGCACACATCTGCGAAGAAATTCAATGGTGTGTGTTAAGTTCCCAATCCGCACGGGGCGCGCGTGGGAACTATAGCCCAAACCCTCCAATACACGGAGGAGGCCTATGCCATGAGGCACGCCGAATTACGCGACAAATAAATAACATAAATAGAAACAACAACAACAACAAAAATGAAATTGTAGCGAATTCGGAATAAAAAGGCTATATATAAAAAAAAAAACTATTAAGTTGTGTGTTATTGAGACCATACAATAGCGGTGTAGCAGCTAGAACGGACGCAAAGTTCGTTCTGTTAAAATTTGTAAATATTTTTGCACACTGCCTCTAATTAAATCTGAATCTCTTCTATTTATTTTGTTAGATAAATAACCATAGCAATAGCACTCAAAAAACGTGTTTTGAGACGAAATAAAACGAATAATAACGGTTTTATCTGTGTTAAAATTATTTATACCAGTAAAACGCACCTTTTGAAATCCCTGATTGAATGCTTTGAACTGATTTTCTACAGACTTGTTGAGCAGAAAGTCCACGTACAGTTCTACGTATTCCTCCTTATTGTCAGACGTGACGGGCAAGTTCTCGCCGTTATCTTTTAAAGGGTGCACTTGTATTTGGTCGAACACCATCGTGTTGACGGCAAAACATAAACAGTACACCTAGAAAATGCAATTAACTGTTATTCGTACCCGCTGGAAAACACTGCTATAGGCATTAGTTAGACGGGAAACGCTGTCGTGCGATCCATATCACGAAATATTGACGCGTATCGCAGCGAATCCGGTGGTTTTGAAAATCCACGATCCTATGGACATACTAGTATCAAGATAATATTGATATTGAACGTCTAATCCACGCCAAATATAGTTCCTTGATTATTTTCATGCTGGTCTGGGAGTAAAGAAAAAACATAGAATGTACCAGTTGCTTCTCTTCCCGCGCTGGTAAAAGCCCATCGAGGGAATGTGCGACAATCTTAGGAATCATGTTATAGGCGATGCGGCTAGCAACCCATCACAATTTTGATTCCCCTTTCCACCTATATGCGCCCACAATCATGCTAAACGTGGCCTTTAGGTCTTGTTAACTTAGGCTCTGCCTACCCCGTAAGGAAAAATGATGTAATTTGTGTATGTATTATTTCCATTGCGGTACAGGGAAGCGATGCAGTCAGCACAATCGTTTTTTTTAGTTATTTTATTAAATTACGGTTCTTTTGTAAAGGATAAAATGTGCATGTGCAAGTGTATAGCACATGTAGGTCTTGGTACCTTAGGCTCTGTCTACGCCGTACGGGATAAAGACGTGATTTGTGTGTGTGTGTGTGTGTGTGTGTGTGTGTGTGTGTGTGTGTGTGTGTGTGTGTGCGTGCGTGCGTGCGTGCGTGCGTGCATGCGTGCGTGCGTGCGTGCGTGCGTGTGTGTGCGTGTGCGTGTGCGTGTGCGTGTGCGTGTGCGTGTGCGTGTGCGTGCGTGTGTATAAAATGTGCGTCAGTTTCACTTACGTCTTCAACGTCGTCGTCCGGGTACTCGAGTAAGCTCTTGAGACTGTTAGCGAGCGTGGGATACAAGTCGGACAGATCGTCGAGCATAATAGACTCCCCCAGGACTTTCTTGTACAACGCCAGCGGGAACGGCACGTAGATTATTATAGAGTTGTATATCGCTAGACCGTATATAGCACCTGGTGATAAATTAGAACATATTACCTAGTTGCAGAGAGCAGTTGAAAATATTAAAACACGATGAGACCACGTCTTGTTTTGTTGTTCAATACGTCGGTTGATAACTAAAGCAAAGAGAAGTACAGAGAGACGAGCGACCAAATCGCAAAACATGACCTACCAATTAAATAGTACATGACGTCGTCTTCAAAAGGATTGTTTGAGAACCATATCATGTTGGTTTCCTCCGACTGTTTGAACATGCCGTATACGGGGTCGAATATTTCTTTGAGCAGTAATAAAAAGAATTCCTTTTTAACGCCGCCTGCGTCTTCTGCCTCTTCTCCTACGAACTCCACCTAAAACGGAACATTACAACTCGCATTGGACAAACCATTCTACTTGCGACCAGTTAGGTACAGAAATGGCTGACTATAACAAGGTTATTAAGCGTTTGCACTAAAGTAAAACGACATTTAAAACTTGTTTTTTTATACGACGTCGGTGGCAAACAAGCGTACGGTCTGCATAATGGTAAGCGGCTACAGTAGCCTATGGACGCTTACAAGTCCAAGAAACTAGCATCCGTGTTACCGACTCTTTAAAAATTTCAACACTCCTTTTTTAAAGAACCCCATATTATAGCCCCCCGGGAAAACATCGGCTGAAAACAAAACACAAAAACGTTTATTCTTACTAGTTTTAACTTTAATCCATTCGTACCGAATAGCTTCTTTTCCCGCATTACCACGCGTTGGAGCAAAGACTAAATTTGCGTCCGCAGTATAGTGCTAACGTTCTAGAAGACGCGATACCGCAATTTCAGCACTGCGAATGATGTTTCCGCACTTCACACTTCAATTAACATGTTGGTATACTTACTTTAACTTTTCGGCGAAGGAAAACATCGTGAGGAAACCTGCATACATCTGCGAAGCAATTCAATGGTGCGTGCGAAGTTGCCGATCCGCACGGAACCCGCGTGGGAACTATAGCTCAAGCCCTCCTACACTGGAGGAGCCCTATGCCACTTTTATAAACACAAAAAAGTGACGACAACATGTAGTCAAGGGCATAAATATATGTACGTTACCAAGACGTCAAAAACATCCATACACCTTTATGCCATAAATAAACAATGAGGCCGATGACACATATTTATTATATTTATACCCTCGAGTGTACTGAAATTGTAGCGATTCCTGAAATGGCTATACTATTTTATTATTATTATTGTTATACTGACTTTGAGCGGCTTTTTAAGCTGTGAGCTGTCATGGTTGCTAATTTGAAGCATCGTGTCCCTCACTATATGGTTTCTGGACACCGTCAGATTAAGAAATTGATCTCGCTGGTACTCATAAGTCGGGTCCATGAAGAGTCTGGTGAATATTTGTGTGGCGGCTCTTGTGATGGCCATTTGCATTTGCAGTTGCTGATCAATCTTCAGTAGGAGGGATTTACATTGGACGTCGAATAGGAACGCGTAGTTGCACATGTGCGGTTGTGAGGACTGAAAAAAATGTGCTGTACAAAATCGGAAATGTCACAGTCATTTGGGTATGGCTGTACATTGAGAACGATGGTAAAAATACAAGTAAAATTCTTGGAATTGGGAATGGATGATTATTTTAAAAGTGCTTGGTGATTTTTCTATTGATAGGAATAACCATTCTTAGCTACGGAAAAAAGTTTCAGATTTTTCCGTCGAGCCATATATTTTATAAAAATAAAAACATTTTACTCAGTCACTCGGCGGGGTCTATACGGCAGTAAGCAGTACGCCAATGACATATCAAATTTAAAAAAAAAAATGCTGCTTGAATCTGTGGTACACAATGACATTTTGTCACTGACATTGATTAATAGCACCGCACTCGGAAGCTAAAACAAGCAAAAACAACGGCTAAGTGGCGCCGTCTGTAGATTGTTGTTGGTACTAAACCACCTATTTGGGATTTCATTAAAATTACCATAAATTTCTCATAATTACTTTCAGTAGTGTTTTTGATTCGGAGTAGAAATAACCCAATAATTCCAAAATCTGAGAAAAAAATACATATTATGGTCATTTTTATTGAAATTCCCCATGTTTGGTTAGTAACACGAACAATCTACAGACGGCGCCACTTAGCCGTTGCTTCTTTTAGCTACAAATGCCATCGCGTACCACAGATTCAAGCAGCATTTTTTTTTTTAAATTTGATATGTCATTGGCGTACTGCTTACTGCCGTATAGACCCTGCCGAGTGACTGAGTAAAATGTTTTTATTTTTATAAAATATATGGCTCGACGGAAAAATCTGATACTTTTTTCCGTAGCTAAGGATGGTTATTCCTATCAATAGAAAAATCACCAAGCTCTTTCAAAATAATCATCCATTCCCAATTGTGCAACAAGAGAGCAAAGTTGATTTTTGGTGCGAGTGTTGATTTTGAATCCCGAGTAAGCGAAGGATTATAGGTTAGAATCCTTAGTGCAGCAAGGGATTCAAAGACACGAGATACAAAAAACTTTGGTCTTGTGTGACACACACAATTTTTCACCTCAGCATCGAGAACATTTTGTCTGACCTCGGAATTTTAAAAAATAATTAAAAAGTTACTTTGTCTCTCGCTCGAAGCAAAATCGAGTTTTGCTCTCTCTGGAACGAGCAACCCCGAGCTGTTTGATGTGCTGAGGTGAAAAAGATATTGTTCCTCTATTTTTTTTCGTAATAAACAAAGTCTTTTAGCTCTAGTTGTTTTATGATTGCTGTCATGTTAAAAAAAATGGTGTATTTTCATAGATGAGAACAACATAGACTATCGATTCAATTAACAAGAACAAAGTATTTTAGTAGCTAAGATGCTGTTTATTTTTACAAGAGATGACTGAACATGCAGTAGGAAATTGTCAGTTTTAACTTACATCTTGATCTGCAAGCCAGTTGATGTAATCAGTAGCTATATCCACGTAGTTGCAGAGGTCTTCGATGTAGAAACACTCGGCCGGTATCTTTGGTTTTTTTGGATTGGTGAAATTGATCTTATTCAGAGAAGACAGCGTGTTTAATATTTGAACTATGCTATGGGTGAAGTATATTTTCTGTAACACAGTAAACAAATACGAATTTATTTATCACAAAAATTTTTTTTACATGCGTTGCTCTGACTATCACTATTTTATCCAATCATTTCACTACAATTTTTCGGAAATAGTCTCGTATCGTAACCATATTTTCGAAGGCATCAACAAACAATTAAATATTGATTCTTATAGTCAAGAAATAGTCTGGGAACATACCTTATTAGCTCTTACGGACGGTTGCATTAGTTCGTAGACTATGACGCTTTTGAAGATATCGACTAGCATCTCAAAGTACTCCGTGCCCTGCGCCTCCCACCACAACTGGACGATACGTTGCGGGTGCAAGGATAACTTGTTAAAAGCCTCTGCGAAAGGACCCTGAAGAAAATACCATTCAAAATAACATTTTAGCAATAGCCCCCCGGCCACCTAGGATTCTGTAGTCAAAATTTTCATAACAACCTTACAATACAATACAATAACTCTTTATTGAACACCACATATAACAACCAAAACAGAAAAAAAGGTATACAGAATATTACAAGGTAACAATAGGCGGCCTTATCGCTACAGAGCGATCTCTTCCAGGCAACCATAATGGACTGGAGAACAGAACAGATCTGAGCAGGTGGTGCAATTTAGAACATATATTATTATACTAAGTACTGAAATACGTAATATATTATACATGAAACACAAATTTATAATAAATGGAGATATAAATAGACACATACACACATACCTAAAAAAGCCAGCTACAAGATTCATGCACAAGATGACAGATAGTGCTCCTTCAACATAGATAGAACCTTAAGTGCTTTTTACACGTTTAATTTTTCAACAAGGTTGATGACCTTTTAAAAGGCCTTTGGGCGGCAGGAGTATAGGGAATATTCATATTTTTTATTGCTTTCATAAAAGTTAATTGTTAATGTAACAAACAATATAAAAAATAACCGACACATAAGCTATCAAAGATTTCTCAGTACCTAAACAGAATTTTGATATGGAGTGGGCAAAGCGTTTTATGACGTCACATGTCATGTCGGAACTCTCTTTCTGATCGCTGTCTAATTAGTAGTTTAAAACTCTTAATTTCCCGTATTCCTTGACCGATATTTATTAAAATTTAACTTTTTGTCATTTCTTTTACAATATACATATTAAGGAATGTAATAAAAAAAATGCAGATTCCCTACTACTTGTACCTCGAACAACGTGCCTCAAATTATAATGGTTATTCTTCAGAATTGTACGCAACGTTTAATCAACGCGTCGCTCAAGCGGAAAAACAGAAACTCGTAAGTTGGAGTGAGTGCACAAATCTAGATAACCATAGATGTACAGAAGCCAACAGTTGTAATAACGCGCCAACCTTACCGCGATCGTGAAAGAATCATAAACAAACATTTTCATTCACATTAATAATAGCCTAACAGTTTATATAAGGATCAACGTAGTTCACATATCACCTGTAGTTCAGCATGCCGCCTCGGGTTCCTCATTTCATGGTACAGAGGCAGGACCAGGAACATCCTCAAAGCTTCGGCGTCCGGCGGAGAAACCTTTATCTTCTTGATCACGTTCTCAGTCAGCAAACTGAATATCTGGAATAACGCTACAAAATTACGAGTATTGCAACTTAACCTTTTATAACCAAATACATGTTGCTCGTAATTTGGTCCGGTTACCGCTTTTCCATTTACCGAGATGAAAAGTCGC
This sequence comes from Pandemis corylana, assembly GCA_949127965.1. Classification (NCBI taxonomy): domain Eukaryota; kingdom Metazoa; phylum Arthropoda; class Insecta; order Lepidoptera; family Tortricidae; genus Pandemis; species Pandemis corylana. Next base: position 13,519,459 of record OX421856.1, on the reverse strand, counting down.
CTATTTTTATAAGGGGAGGTCTAATCTTCAAGTTCGTATTGTACCGTCCCTCTTACTCAACTGTTAAACACTACTAGGGTAAGCGAAACGGCACGATACGAATTTCCAATTTATAAATATAGACAAGAGACAGCGTAGCTTGTATTGTGTAAGATTTTTTTTTATAATCGGTTCCCACACATTTTTTTTAATTCATTAGTACAATTATAGCGGTAATGTGAAATACACTTCATTGAAAGTTTTATTAAAATACTAGCTTCTGCCCGCGACTTCGTCTGCGTAGAATTATATATAAAAACCTTCCTCTTGAATCACTCTGGCTATTAAAAAAAACCGCATCAAAATCCGTTGTGTAGTTTTGAAGATAGTATAAGCATACATAGGGACATAGGGACATAGGGACAGCGAAAGCGACTTTGTTTTATACTATGTAGTGAAGTTTTCATGTAAAATAATAGGATGCTAGAAATATCTTACTAGTTCTTTAATAGAAGAGTTCTCAAATCGGCTAATGAGCGTGAAAGCTTCCTCTGCTTTCTTTATATCTACACCGTGGACCTTTTTGTTGCAGCCATAGTGGTCATTGTCACCCAGCAAGAAAGAGCCATTCACGCAGGCTAGCGATCCGAATACCGTTTCAAGGTACGCCAATAAATCCTGGAAAGAGACCAGTATGCATTGCTATTCATTTTGTGAACAATATATATGATAAAAAAAAGAATATTCCTGACTCACTGACTGACACATTAACACCTAGGCCAAAGCGAGTGACCTAGGCTGAAATTTAGTACCTATTTTGCGAAATTAGTACGAGATTCGAAAAAGTATATAAGCGTTATGGTGATCCATTTAAATGCACATATGCGTTTCTAGCACCTTTCGTAGTCTCGTGTCTGATAGCTGGCAGCGAAGGCGTTAACCATTTTACACGTACCTGGTTAACAACATCAGCATCCTTAAAGATCTCACACGCCACCAGTTTAGCGACGCTAAGCGCGAGCAGTTGTTTATTATGCTCAGGCACACGGAAGTCAGTGCCCATTGACTTGTCCCCGTTCACCAGCAAAAAGCTGTGGTCACCACCAGCATACACTCTCATTGGCCCACTGAACAGAGCCGGTGGGAACTGTAAAAGAAACATCCTGTATCATATATGAAAAACCGTTACCAATACGATGCTTTATAAATATACATATAGGTACTAAGGGTGCAGTTACAATGAACATGCATGTTATTATACGATACATCTAATGATTACATGTATTAAAGCTATGTACTTGAATAAGCCAAAAGTTTTCGATATGAATTTGAGTAATTTACGAATAAAATCCCAAAAAACTATTTGACATGGTCAATTTATAAACAATTGCTTTAATAATGGTGTAAATGTAAAAACGGGACGCGTGTTGTTGAGATGCCATATTTGATGAAATTATGTTTATGATACATAACATACGTACATGTGAGTAGCCAGAAAATAAATTAATACCGTGTCAGATATTTAGTTGGGAATGTTCTGAAATTTTAAAAAGGGAACTCAACGGTTTGTTTAGAGGTCCCTGCAGCGCTTTTAGCGACTATCGTTGAGCTCTCCAGCTTCATTTTCTTCTTCAGCTAAAGAAAGTTAAATATAAATTAAAATGTTGAAGAATAAACCGTTTATTGAATAAAAAACATTTACCATTTACGCGTGGTAGCAGAATAGTAAGGTAAATATTTCCTGTTCATTAATGACCTTCGCAAAGTAACGCTTGATTCAATCTATTAACATAAATTTTATGATATTTTAAATAAAACTAACTAAATAAATACATATAGTTGGAAATAACAATGACTGTGATTTAATTTGATTCAATAATGGGTTAGTATAATGAATGACTTGTGCAACTAAATGAAATTAGCAAATATGAGTGAACAAAATACTATCAACTTCTACAAAATAAGCATCTAAAACCTGCGGAACTTAGTTTTTACCTTTTTCGTGTTCGGGCTGGCAGTCTGCGTCAAAAAGAATTTTACATCTCTAAGCAATTGCAATTCGATAATGATTACGTTGATTAGTTAAAAAGCAAGTTTTATTCATGTTTAACATCATTATAATTTTAAGCAAACACTTCTTCAAATATTAGCAAAAGCACTGAGAAATTGCGATTCGTACTAAAACTATAATTTGAAAAGCGACCATATTCTGAGTTTTAGGGTCACTTGCAGAAAAAAATACAATCTGGTTTGATTCCACATTGCATATATGTACATCACAGGTCCTACTGCTACTAAAATGAGCTCAAAATACTGTCGAGACTTAAGTATTTTTCCCTGCAAGTGAACCTTTATGAAAGGTAAGTGAATGATTCAAATTTTGCTTATAAGATGGTCGATTTTTGATAGGTATTCGTTTGGTATTCCATTCATTAACTTTGATGAATTTATCAGAATTCTATCAAACACATTATCAAACATCAGAATATCTGTGTAGCAACTTTATACCGTCACGCTCAAAAGTAGCTGAACACTTAGGACATTTTCGCATTAAACAACAATACTAGAACAGTTTCACATGTTTCATAATAATTAAAATGACACGGCACTAAATTTCTCAGGTACATTTGAGCTTGATTGTACGTATCACGCGCTCGAAAGCTAACCCTAACAATAACCCAGTTCTTGTTCATACGAATAATGTGTTCCCAGAAGCGCCAAGTACCAACAGATTGTCCACTCAAATAGTGCGTAGGCGCAACTGCTATATATAACCAAACAACCATCTCTTTCCAACGTCAGCGGAACAAGATTCAATTTTATTTATTTATGCATTTGAACCAAGCACAAGATTCCATCCAAACGAACTGTAAGGCTTGATTATTACAACATAAACAAATCACGTCTTTATCCTTTACGGGGTAGACAGAGCCTAAGGTAACAAGACCCAAAGGCCACGTTTAGTATGATTGTGGGAGTACAGATGGAAAAGGGAATCAAAATAGTGATGGGTTTCTAGCCACATCGCCTATGACACGATTCCTAAGATTTTCACCCATTCCCTCGATGGGCTTTTACCATCTGCGCCGGAAGAGAAGCAACTGGTACATTCTATGTTTTTTCTTTGCTCCCAGACCAGCAAGGAAGCAATAACAACGATTGTGACTTATGAAATTACAACACACACACATGCGCAAATCTGAAGGTATACTTACTGGTGATTCGTCGGTGGGTGTAAAGTGGACAGGCGTAGGCACTAGGGCAAAGGACATGTGAGGGCATCCTAGCTGCCCCCTCGCCCCGTAACCGCAGGCTAATATCTTTTCTCCCACACGGCAAAGCAAGTGCCGTCGGCCGCATGCCACTTGGGTCACTGTACTACCCATGAGCTCCATGATCTTGGAAAAAAGAATGTCAACTTATTATATCTCAAGCCAAGTATCAGTTGGCCGCGCTGGACTCGGTAGAGCGGCGAGCCCGTAGGCTCATTGGTGATGCCTCGTTAAACGAGAACAGGCTGCAGAGTCTCGAACACCGTCGAAGAGTTGCATGTCTGTCTGTTTTTTATCGGATACATTTTGGTGAGTGTGCGCAGGAATTGCACGACCTTATAGTTCCATCTCCGTTTCGCCAACGGACTTCCAGGCGGGGGGAGCGTTTTCACCCATTTGTTGTCAACATACCATTGGCCTGCACGAGGCGGTTTGCTTCATCCTTCCTAATGCGAACTACTAGGGAATGGAATTCGCTCCCACCGTCTGTATTTCCGGACAGATACAACCTAGGGCTCTTCAAGGCTAGAGTGAATAGGCTATTACTGAACCAGTGAATTACACCTTTGGCCTCATCTGCACCTTCGACCAAATGAGATATAGGTCAATCACTGGTCAGTACGTAGTAAAAAAAAAAAGTTATTACAGTGCATTTAATTTCCCACAGTTATTACCACAGCGAAAGGACGAATCGCAACCACCTTGCTCAAAGTGGACTTGGCATCTATACTGTAGTAGAAAAGGTAACTCTTCGTGAACAATATTCACAGAGATTTTCTTTTTCTAATCTGCAATCCATCAGGCTGTACTTTAACCATAATCAGATGGTGTGATTAACTAAGTGATTTTTAAAGGGGTACTCCACTGAGCACTCTCCTCTCTCTTCCTCTTCCACTCGAGAAGATAATAACGAAAAACTTCATGATATTATGTACTGAAATATAATTTACCTTTCTAGGAACAAGTTCATTCTTGGTAGCCCCATGGCCAGTTTGTCCGTATTCTCCTGATCCGCAAGTAAAGACTCCACCCTCCAATGTTAGGAACACTGTGTAATCTTCCCCGCAAGCTATGTGACATACCTATGAAAATATTTTTTTAAAATTAGGTACCTCTAGCTGGTAGTTGAAAACAATAAAATATTTTATTGCCTAAAAATTGTAAAATCATAAATTAATGACGGAACCCAATGCTTAATCGTTAAAGATTTGATAATACATACTCTGGCATTTCTTAATATTTTTAAATGTGACGGATAACATCTGTTGTCTCTATCTTGCAGGCCTAACTGACCATGTGAGTTTTTACCCCATCCATACACAGCGCCAGATCTGAAATTATTATTAAATATGTTGCTTTTATGATAGTAGATTGAATACATACGTACATATATCACGTCTTTATCCCTTACGGGGTGGACAGAGCCTAAGGTAACAAAACCTTAAGGCCACGTTTAGCATGATTAAGGGCGTATAGGTGGCAAGGGAAATCAAAATAGTGATGGGTTGCTAGCCGTATCACATATAACATGATTCCTAAGACTTTCGCCCATTACCTCGATGGGTTTTTACTATCTGCGCGGGAAGAGAAGCAACTGGTAAATTCTATGTTTTTTTCTTTACTCCCAGACCAGCATGGCATTAGAATGGAATGGCAGCATGGTAGATTGAATAAGTGCTTATAATGGGTTTATGAAGGAGTTATACACTCTGCTTTTCACATGGATTGCGAGAAAATTGAACAGAGATATTGCAACTCAATCAATATCAAATGCTAATCTTTTTTTTTCTACACGCCCATACTGAATTATACAAAAAAAAACTTTTTTGTATAAAGTTCTATTTGTACATTTGGCGCTCAGTTGCCTCGGTCTTAGGCTAAGATTCTACACTAAGCACCGAAACATAAAAGGTCATTTTATGCACCCTAAAATCAGCATAAATACGAACTTTATGAAAACGAACAAAGAAAACGTTAGCGTTCAGTACTGTAATACACATGAAACCATAGACAGGATGTCGTATCAAAAACAAGTCAATGTGGTTGTGGTTGACCATAATAGAGATAATTCAATTTTAATATTCATATTTCTACCAGGGATGTTACGGAGCTTCGACTCCGGTTCCGTTAAGTCGAAACTTCCGATTATTATTACACCTTCGGTTCCAACACTTTTAAATCGAAGGTCGAAGCATAACATAGCGGCGGCGGTGGCCTGTGTCGACTGTTCTGAACAGGTTCATACATGTTCCCCCGACTCCCACTACGTGCACTCTATCGTCAATTATCCGACCCTGCCTCCGACTCCGATTCCGACTCCGATAAAGCAAATTTAAAAACTCCGACTCCGCCTTCGGTTCCGATTAAACTACCTCCGTTACATCCCTGATTTCTACATGAGCATACCTATTACCAATCTAAATACAAGTTAGACATAAAGTGTCGCATAAAATATCATATACATTAAACTCCGCTAAATCCCAACGACGTAATCTAATATTTATGTATCAAGCTGACCTGTTTCATTTTATTAAACAAGGCAATATTGTTAGCTATGTTGTTATCTTTCTACAGTTCTAGGAACTTTCGATAACTATTTACACTTATTATATTACTGTTAATTGGTGTCGGTGAAGGAAAACATCTCGAGGAAACCTGCACATTTATGCGAAGCAATTCAATGGTTTGTGTGAAGTTCCCAATCCGAACCGGACCCGCGTGGGAACTATTGCCGAAGCCCTCTCATTCTGAGAAGAGGCCTGTGCCCAGCAGTGGGACGTTTATAGGCTGGAGATGATGATGATGGTTACTGTTAATGGTTTAAAGGCTTGGTTGACAGGTGGTTATGATTATAAGTAATTTTTACTCTATGCCCTTTTTTCTAGTCAGATTTTAACGCAATAAATCGAACTTTAGTTTGAAGCCTTTTTGGGCATCTCTACAGTTAAGTTCCGCTACTGGATGCTTGCATGTTACGCGCTAGTCGTCTTTTGACACAATTTGAGAATAATTCCCCAATCTAACATTTCCAATGTTGGTTGTATTGATGTCGTTAAGTTTCCTACTTAACTTAACTTTTTTTTTTTTTTTTTTTTTTTTTTTTTTTATGTGAATAGGAAGGCAAACGAGCAAGTGGGTCACCTGATGGTAAGTGATCACCACTGCCCATAGACACCCGCAACCCCGGGGGGATTGCAGATGCGTTGCCAACCTAGAGGACTAAGATGAAATGCCTCTTGTGCCCGTAATTTCCCCGGCTGTCTTACTCTCCACACCGGAACACAGCAGTGCAAGCACTGCTACTTAGCGGCAGGATTAGCGAGTAAGATGGTGGTAGCGATCCGGACGGACCTTGCACAAGGCCCTACCACCCGCAAACGTTAATAACATTAACAACAATAACATTAATAAACAAATGACTTACTTCGATAGAGCGAAAGTGTGGTTGCTGCCACAAGCAATCATGGCAATAGGTACACCTTGCAATGATGTGACCTGTTGGGGGGTCAATTCCTTATTTGTCATTGTCCCTAAACCGCATTGGCCATAGGAGTTAGCACCCCATGCAAATATATCACCATCTAGAAGAAAAAAGTAATTATAATAAATTAACAATTAGGTACGGAAGTAGAAATTGAATTCAAAGAATTTGATATAATTGAAAACCACTGAGCTGATTTCTACTAAACATATAAACATATTAAATATACTAGACAGACAAAAAATGCTGCCAACTGCAATTCACCTTGTTGCAACACTATCCTATTTTTTTTAACTATTACAATTAAAAACTATGGAATGACCTGATATTGCGTCGGACCGGGAGTTGTGGAGGTCGAGATGAAAGGCCTTTGCCCAGCAGTATGACACCGCAATAGGCTAATTAAAATTAATGTTTTTTTCAATAATATAGTTTCTGACTGATTTCTGTTTACCCCGTTAGGGATAAAGACGTGATTAATACCTATGTTTCTTTTTAAGAAATGAAATACTTGTAAATATTATACTTGAGTGACCAGTATATAATTACCCGACTAACTACGTTTTAGTAATTTATATCAAAAATGACTGTCAGCAAAAAAAATATTTATGATGAGATGAGTTTTAAACTGTAAATTCAACAGTTTTCAGACCTTATCAGGCGAGTAACTGAAAAAATTATGGTGTCAGCTGAGACACTGATGATTCTATATCTGTGCATAGGTAAAATAACTAAATATAACTGAATTTTACATCTTATCTCAGATAACAAGGTCCGTGTTTTATGAAAAATGTGTTAAGTCATCACCCCACCTATGTACAGTCAGATATTAATAGAGAGAGAATTTTAGCCTACACTTATACCACACTAATTTAGTAATACACTTACTATTTGCCAACGCTATTGAATGGTATGATCCACAAGCAATTTGAATGACATTCTTTGTTGCTAAAGTTTTGACAATTTTTGGTTTGTCTTGAACTTGCGCACCAATATTGCTACCAAGCTGGCCCATTATGTCAGAGCCCCAGCTGAATGGCTGGCCCCATTCGTCAAGAGCCATTGAATGCTGCAGGCCACATGATATTGCTGATATTGTACAACCTTTAAATGTCTCCACCAAAGCTGTAAAGAAATAAATGTAAAATTACACTCATACTTCTAGTAAAAAAAAAATCAAGTCAATGTTAAAAAAAACGTATTTTTATTTCTTTGTAATGTTAGTCTCCCGAATTAAAATCTAAACTGTAAGTCTTACAAATTATGATCAATGTACATTCAATGTCAAAGATATCTTTACACTTTAGTGCCTCGTCGCTCCAAGCACTGACAATTTCATATAAAAGTTCAAACATGAAGTTATATACATACATACATAAATCACATCTGTATCCTAGACAGAGCCTAGGGTAACAAGACCTAAAGGCCATGTTTAGCATGGTAGAATGTACAGAAAACACATAAAAGTATTTGTTAATGTACTCTAAGGTGTATTTGAATAAATACCAGGAGTTCCTCCTTCAGTGTTGTCAGTTTGGCGACCTAGTTGTCCCACTTCATTATTGCCGCAAGAGTAGAGATGACCTTGGCCTGTGAGGTACAGAGCGTGGAATTCTCCAGCCGTCACCATTCTCACATGGTTGCTCTCGCGCCATTTAGATAGTGTTGGTTTTATTATCTGAAACATGGAAAAAATGGCAGTGTTAGTTTTACAAGCATGTATTTGAGAAACTAGAAAACGTAAATAAAAATATATCATTTAATGTTTTATTTACTCTCGTATATTAAAAAGTTAAGTACAATTACTTATTGCAATCAGGTGTTCGTGAACTTTTGATTAGGTTACATATTTTTAGCCTTTAGTCAGACAGTTTATTGCAATATTTTGTCTTTCAAAATTTTTGAAAGTCCGTTTACTATTAAGGTTCGACCACACCGGTGCATAAAAGATGTTGACGGTGCTTTTTCTATAGCTTATTATATTATGAAAGTTGTGATATATATTATTAAATACATCACGTTATAGTGAAAAAAATTGTTTTCTTATGTAATCGGGTAATTTCGAAAATCGGATAAATCCGAAAATCAATAAAATCAAAAAAAAAAAAACAATAAAATCCTCTGGAGTCCTCCCATGAGGCTGACATAGACACCCCTGTGTACTAAAGCCTCTTAAAATATAAGATAAAAAAAAAAAAGACATATTTCATTATAATATTTCAATTACTCGATTACTTCTGAAATGGTACTATTATAGCAACGGAATAAGACTGATTTTACGCGCTCGTGAGGTGGCCACATACCAAAGTACCCACGAATAATAATAAGTCAAGAAGTGTAATTCCCTAACAGTTGCCGCTTCGATTGTCGCACACTTACGCACACAAACTGACAGCAATGCAAACGTAACACCTGTCACTCAGATAGACAGTACTTGCACGCGATTAGTCCGCGCGTCGTGATTCTGTCAGCCTACTTGCGGTAAGGGAAGGGTGCGTGGATCGCATGCATCCAGAGTCGTCAAGTATGGTGTCCTAAAATATTTATTTACATACATATGAAAGGTGAGTCCTCTATTTTTCATATCTGAATGGCTTCTACACCACTTCACGCAACACGATGGCATATTTTTCTAATGTATTAGCGCAAAAATACAGTGATAACGTCACGATAACGGCTCGAGCGTCCCGGCCGAACTAATTCGCCGCGCGGTACATATTTTAAGCCCCGCCCCCTGCGGTTCACTTCGCGTGGAATGATTTTTCGGGCTTAGTTACGCTTCTTGACTTATTATTACTCGTAGCAAAGTACTGATGTTTTGAGAATGTATATATAGTTTTACAAATTCATATTTAAAATGAATAGCTGAAATTGGGTGACCAAATAAAATACTTTTAGCATACATACATCCTACTAATATTATAAACGCGAAAACGTGTAAGTATGGATGGATGGATGGATGTTTGTTACTCTTTCACGCCAGAACGGCTGGACAGATCTGGATGAAATTTGGAACATAGATAGATTATGGTCTGGAATAACACATAGGCTACTTTTTATCCCGGAAAATTGCATAATTCCTGCGGGATAGCGATAAACGAATTCTATGCAGACGAAGTTGCAGGCAACAGCTAGTAGATCTACATATACATAATCATGTCTTCATCCCTTACAGGGTAGACAGCGCCTAAGGTAACAAGACCTAAAGACCACATTTAGCATGATTGTGGTCATATAGGTGAAAAGGGAAATAATAATAGTGATGGGTTGCTAGCCCCAATGCCTATAACATGATTTCTAAGATTTTCGCCCATTCCCTCGATGGGCTTTTACTATCTGCGCGGGAAGAGAAGCAACTGGTACATTCTATATTTCTTTGCCCCCAGACCAGCTTGGAACTAAAATACAATAATAAAATAAAATTAATTTAAAATCACTAAAAAATATAACTAAGTGTAAAAAATTAGTTTTAATGACTGATGACATTGGGATAGCCAATTTTTGTGAAATCACCCGTACCTATAGTCTTATCTATTGTCCATTGTTAGAACATTCAATAATAATAAAAATAATATTAAAGTTGCTCTTACTATCTCTAAACAAAATTTAAGTGAGTATTAAAGGAAATCATAATCCAAATCCATAGAATTACCTCTTGTCTCCCAGACAAACATAATTTATTCTTGTTACTACCTTCTAGAAGCTCTTAGTTAAGGCAGAAATTTATTGTGAAATTAAATATTAGTAAATAGTCGAATAAGTAATAACTATCGCATAGAATATTTACGTACCAAACCCGTAGTTTCCGAAGTATCAACGCACAGTTCATGGTGAGAAGCATTACCCCAGCAAAACATTTTGTATAGCTTTGTTATTCAATTAGTTCTAGAAACTTTAAATATAACCTGTACTAAAACTCTACAAAAAATAGTCAGTGAAATGAGGTAGTTTTAACAAAATTCCTGTGTTAGAACTGCTACACTTGTTAAATTTGTTTATGGCGTTCTTTGTGAAAATAAAACATTATTTACTTTTAATCATGAAAAGTCGTCATTATCACCGTAAAATAAATTTGACATGACTTGACAATACTATTTCACAGAATGACAGCAGACAGCAGAGCATGACGTTTACGTATTTTCGGTTGGATATCGGTCTTTGACTATCACATGAATAGCTGACTTTAGATTCATGCCTTGAAAGGGTACTGTTTATTTTTATACTGATACTAGCTGTTGCTCGCGACTTAGTCCACGCTAAATTAAATATACCTATGACAGTCACAAATAAAGTAGTTTTCTATTGGTAAAAGAATTTTAAAAATCGGTTTAGTAGATCCAGAGATTAGTTCCTGTATTTCGGTTTTTTTAGCGTGAGAAAAAAGGTAAACAATCTTAACATGTTTTTTATTAAAAATACTTGAAAAAATCGGTAACTGAATTAATATTAAACCGTAATAAAACAAATCACAACAAGTAAATTGCTGTTTTTTTACTGGTTGTTCATAAAAAGACGTCAAGATTTTTTACTTTTTTTCTGATGCTAAAAAAACGAAGTGAGTATAAAACGTCACAAACTTTACCTCTTTAAATTAGTATAGATAAAAAAGTTTTCTTTCATTGCAAAAAAACAAAGTAGTATGTTAAATTTTATGCAGTTACAATTTTGCATCCCTTTAATTGGCCTGTAAGATAGCTATAAAAAAATTATTCATATTCTAAAAGATTATAATATTTGAGGTTTTTGTAATCTACATTCATTTATTATGTCAAAGAAGAAGACATTTTTTTAAATTCACTCAGGTATAGGGAATTTGTTAGTGGGGATATAAAAAGCTGTGGACGTAAGGTGGACTGTGTAGAATTGTAGATCATTGATGTTAGTACTTAAATTAAGCTAAGTGTAATATTCTCTTTGTCAGTATTATGCACTTTATTTATAACTAACTGTTGCCCGCAACTTCGTCTGCATAGAATTCGTTTATCGCTATCAGCTTTCTCAGCCCGATCGCTTTAAAATTGACAAAATTTCATACAAACTTTCATCCCCTTGGGGGTAGAATTGATCAAAATCCTTTCTTAGCGGATGCCTGCGTCATAACATCTACCCGCATGCCAAATTTCAGCCTGATCCGTCCAGTGGTTTGGGCTGTGCGTTGACAAATCACTATGTCAGTCAGTCAGTCACCTTTGAGTTATACATATTTAGAAATGTAAACACAACATAAAAGTTAAAAATCAAAAAAAGGGTAAGATTGGGTAGTTACATTTTCAATTTTAGAATCTATTTTGATCAGAACAATGAAAAAATCTTCCAAAATGGGGTAGTAGTGCTACTATCATTAAAATCGTCAAATTTTTCAGAAAATATCAGAATTCAATTGTTTTAAGCAAAAAGTAAAAGAATGGCAAAAATATTAGACATAAAATTTCCTCGGAGGAAATTTCTGGTAATTTTTTATTGAAAATGACGGTTTTTTTTTTATCGCTCAGCATGCACGCGAATGGTTGGTTTTAATTGGCTGCCATCTAGCGTCAGCTAGTGAAAATAAACGAAACAGTGTCTTGAAAATGTTATTTCTTTAATTTTTTACAGTGTAAATACACTTATTCAAGATGCGATTTAGAAAATAATTAGGAAATAATGACAATTAATTGGTTTACTTTTTATTATACTTTGGTGCGTCTTTTATCTTGGTATAAGTGCCATCTAGTGTTTATTAGCCGTACTTGTATGAACATCATCTGCTACTTGCTATACATACTTTTTTTTATTGATAGTTATTGAAATAGATAGATGGGGAAGGGACGTTGTTCGGCCATATTTGTTATTGTGCTCGATAGGGATTTATTTAGATCAGTTCATTTCAGAACGGATTAGTTAACATTTGTGATGTATTTTATTTCATTGCTACCTTTTAACAAAAGTTTCTATTTAGTGACATAAAATCGTAATACTTATGAATATAGTTATGCTCAGTGACTGTGGATACCCCTTGTGGTAATTCGCTGAAGTCATCCAGCGATATTTGTTAAGATTTCGTGTCGATAAATCGCTTTAAAGTGGCGGGGGCGTCTAATAATAATGGCAAAGGGGGCCGACAAGCTGCCCCGGTCGACGTGGGGTCTCCCCTGCTCGACTGGGAGGAAGGTGACCATTTCAGTTTTGAAGACTCTGAGCGGTTTGAGGGAGATTCCCTGTGCAGCTGGAGTTCGGAGCCTGAAAGCTTGTGCAACAACTGGCGAGGGTGGCGGAGGCCGAACCTACAAAACTCATTTGGCAATCGCTCCGCGAAAAAGTCCGTTCAAGGTAACAAGCTAGTTAACTCAGCTGATCCTTTGTCTCGAAAGGGCGAAATTAGGGCAATATTACCTAATTTTACGTAGTACTTTCCTTTGTGTACGAAAATAAAGTCGTTTTATGTCATCATTTGTCCATATACATTCATCCTGGTGTTATTTTTAACGAAAGTGCTGTAGTGTCGTATAGGCACGCACATACGTTGTATGTAGTTATACAAAGAACAGGTGCTAAGAAGTCATTTACCTTTGACTGGACTGGGCAGTTAATAATAATACTTCGTTTTTTAAATCCCTGCTCTTTGTTGCTCAACAAGATTCTGTTTGCATCAATTTAAGCTTTTAGTTTCACACTAATTTACTTATGTCTCAGTTTATAGAAAGTTTCACTAAGTGATACTTGTGTACTTTCACAACTTTCACTGATTCATGTCTTATGGTCAAAATTGAGACTTCCTGTTGTTATTACTTTGGCATTAGTAAAAAAGCTGTTACATTTGTTCTTTTATAATACGTACATATTTTTCAAAAGAAATTTGCAAGTAATAAATACCATGCTTGCTTGTAAACAATAGTATGTGTAAATAAATATACTTGAATAAGCCTATTCCACAGTTACATTACTATACCATTAAAACAGTAGTTTGCAGAAAATAATAAGTCAATATTACTATATTTAGCATAAATATGTTTATAAAGAGAAATGGACTGCATATTTAAAATCAATTTAAAAGAAAAACATAGGTGCCCTGGAGATTGTTTAATTAATACATTCATATTCATAGTATAGTAATTCTTAGTATTTCAAAATATGCCTAATTCATATTCTTATCCGCTTTTACATAAAAAGTTTCTAAAATACCTATAATTAGTTCATCTGATGGAAAATAAATAGAAAGAAAGAAAAAGTTTATTTATGACAATCACAAAACAACAAATAGATAAACACATGTTAAAAAGAATAGACAAATAATTTGCCACAAAATGGTCCCAACTCAGCAATTACTTCACATTTGTAAAAAAAGCATCACAAGTAGGTATTTAGGAATATGGGAGCTTATGTTTACAACTCGATGACATCATTGTTTCTAATATTTTAAGTGAGTTTAAGTTTAGGTTAAAAATAGAATCCTTCTGTACACACTTCAGTGCTGCATTTGTGGGTTACAAGAAAGGTAGATAAAAAAACATGTATCATATTTTCAACCCTCATATGTGGATAGTGAAGAAACAAGGCCTTCTAGTATTGTTTGTATTGGACTAATCTTACTGATTACAATAAAAAAATTGTCTTAATGATATGGATCCCTATCTTTCAACATATCAGGGGATGAGTGTTAACACCTTCCTATTGATTCTTATATTATAAAAATAGCTACATGAAATTTTAAATCTGTCTCCATGAAAGTGTCAAATCTTCAGAATTTCAAGTTTAACAGTTTAAAAAATACACGCTTTATTCTCAACGAATAATGTTATTTACTGAAAGGGTAGATTGAGACATAAAAAGAATATTTAAGTCCTTTAAAACATAGCTCTCAGTTAAGGGCTATTTATAAATCACTTTATTTTTTTGATCATTCCATATAACACTGGCCCTGGTGATACTTTGTGAAATTATTTTCTGTCCCATCTCCCTCGGCCACCAAAATCAAAATGTTTTTAAACATAAAAAAACGATGAATGAAATCAGGATGGTTTTCTTCCATGCTGGTCTGGGAGTGAAGAAAGAACATAGAATTTACCAGTTGCTTCTCTTCCCGTGCAGATAGTAAAAGCCCATCGAGGGAATGGGTGAAAGTCTTAGGAATCATGTTATAGGCGATGCGGCTAACAACCCATCACTATTTTGATTTCCCTTTATAGCTATATGCCCTTAACCATGCTAAACGTGGCCTTAAGGTCTTGTTACCTTAGGCTCTGTCTACCCTGTAAGTGATAAAGACGTGATATACGTATGTATGTATTATTTATTCCCTGAATGTCTTGTGGTTTATCTAAAAACATCCCCCGCCTCTTTCATATCATGAGACAATTATTTCTCCCAAATACAAATCCCATTATTCTGTCAGTAAAACCATGTTTTTAATGTTTTTGTTACAGATAAGACAGTATCATCCTTAAGTGAGTTAGCAGCAAAGTGTGTTGCGTGCCACATACCATTTGAGCTTGTGGAGCATGTGTACCCTCCCGTACCGGAACAGTTGCAGCTCCAGATTGCATTCTGGAGCTTCCCAGACAGTGAAGATGACATTAGACTTTACTCTTGTCTGGCCAACGGCTCAGCTGACGAGTTCCAACGTGGAGAGCACCTGTTTAGAGATAGGGCTGTTAAGGATGTGCTCCAGATTGGTAAGTTTATGTCTAGATTTAGGTTGACAGCGGTTAATGTACTTGTAAAAGTCATTGTTGGTGTTTGTTTAATTAGCAGTACTTTCCTAGTGAGATTTGTGCTTGTAAATACAGGATGTCGGTTTTCATGCGGTCCGGAAGAAAACCATCAATAGAGTAGCTTACTGGGTGTCTATGGGAGGTGGTGCTCACTTGCCATCAGGTGACCCGCTTGTTTGTTTGCCTTCCTTCACTACAAAGTCGCTTTCCGCTGTCTGTCTGTCTGTCCCGATGTATGCTTGGATCTTTAAAACTACGCCACGGATTTTGATGCGGTTTTTTTTAATAGATAGTGATTCAAGAGGAAGATTTATAAATATCTTTCTATCTATTATCCAGAATAAATATCTTTTATTATTATTATTATTATTATTTATTTGTATAATTCTGCGCAGACGAAGTCGCGGGCAGATGCTAGTATTGTATAAAAAAAAGTATCCCAACGGCAAAATGGTATACTGCCCATGGACACCCACAAGATGCGTTGCCAGCGAAGAGGACTAAGACAATAGAATGTACCAGTTGCTTCTCTTCCCGCGCAGATGGTAAAAGCCCATCGAACCTACACGCCCACAATCGTGCTAAACGTGGCCTTTAAGTCTTGTTACCTTGGGCTTTGTCTACACCTATATAGGGGATATACGCGATTTATGTATTGTATTGTATATTTTTATCAGAAGAACTTTGTATTTGGTTCGGAATTCTGTACTCAAAACTGGTTAAAAACCCCAGTCAAAATTCATGTAATGTGTTCCACTCAAAGATTTGAGTTAGGATCCAAATACCATAAAAACTAACTCAATTCGACCTGTAGGCCTATTACCTAACTCGCTCGCAATCGCCATCGTGTTCATTTTGATAGTTCTTGTATGAATGTGACAGCTATCTGATTCCGATGCCAATTGTCAGCCCATACATGAACTGTCAAAATGAACACGATGGCGATTGCGAGCGAGTTAGGTAATAAGCCTACATATCTCAAAAAATGGCGACTTAACACATTGTTACCGCAACGCATTAAGCAAATGATAGTTATAAAAATGTTACTGTTGAAGGACAACTGACATCAGTGTTCACACAATGGTCCTACTACTTTAGCATCCTTCAGTTGCCTTAAACAGTTCTGTCTTTTAACAGGTTTTCACTTATCAGCTACCGTATCGTTCAACATGCCACGAGCTCAATTCAATGTGGCAGTTACGTTTGACAGACAGCGAATATCATCTTGCAACTGCACTTGCTCATCAACTGCTCATTGGTGTTCTCATATCGTCGCTGTGTGCCTCTACAGGATACATCTAGTAAGTTGTACTGTTTTGCAGGTTCCATTACAGATTATGTTAGGCCAATGGGTAGTAAATGATTGAATCAAGGGTTATTAAGGTACTCTATAGAAGACTTATCTATTAACCATATCTTATCTTTGAACCACTAACATGACATCAGTGTACAAGTGGCAGGGAATGGTTGGTAGGGTTGATTACCTCAGGTTTTCTATATTCTAGATATAACTCCTGGGTTGACTGTTCTGTTAGTGTTGAAATGTATAGAACTTATCTTTAGGGATAGGAACCATGTTTAAAAAATATATTTTACGTTCAAACGACCTTAAAGGGGAAGTTACGCTTAGTCTTTGTTTCATACTAGTGTAACATGCGGTGACCACGAGTGTAAGGCAAGGTAGTCGGCCGCAATCAGCAGTTATAAGCTGCAACCACCTGGTTAGGTAATTAGGTAGCCAAAGGGTGACTGACTAATGTCAAGAAGATGTTTGTTGGCCGAAGTAGTTTGAAACAAGTTCGGCGAACGCAGGCCCTTGAGTTAGACTTGCGACGGTACCTAAATCGCAAGATAATTGTCCATCTGTCGATTGTTGCTAAGAACTCGACTTCATGTTAGGTTGCAGTTTCATAAGTGGAAGGAAAGAGGGGGGTTTGCGCTATTAATTCCATGTTATATACTGGACAATAAGGGAAATAAATGCATTCACGTACCACCATAGAACCCTATCGCAACACATATCACTCGAGTTTGAGTGACAGCGGCCTGTCAATTGTGACAGGGTTCTTGGTGCATTTCCCTCTGATTTTTTGTGTTTCGGCTACTATCATTAATCTAGTGACCGCCCTTTGCAATTGACGCCAAATTATAAAGATTCAATGGCGTGAGTATGGCCTGCATTAAATGCGAATGGCACTTGTTAGAAACAAGAGTTTTCAGTCCTTGTTGACAAAGAAACTATCTTGAGCATTTATGAGTTAGTAGACTTCGCTACAAACTATATATAAATACTTATAATGTTCCAGCTGAAACTGAGTCATAACTACATTTGTACTGTTCAATGTCATTGGGTTTAGTATGGTATGTTTCTTAAGTGTTGTCATAGATGACTCATATTTTTAAAGTTTCACCATAGCATTGGCGAGCTTAATACGGAAATATTCGAGTCAAGAGCTGCAATACTGTAAATGATCACCATTATCAAAGCCTTTTCAATAAGGTGTCTGTAATGTGGCTAAATGGCATGTCGATATAAGTAAATACGGTCATCAGCAAAAACTGAAGTGATGTTAAACGCTAAAATGCTACATTTGGTGTACTACCGTTGCGGCGAAAAAAAAATCCTAAAGTATCGCTTCTCGAACTGTTTTCTCAAATTATCTCAAATATGTTTTTGATAATTAATATACTTCATTAAGTAACATATGTATAATTATTGGTCAACATACTGTTACTAGGGAAGTATGTTATGACCATCTAATTATTTGTTAAACATTATTTTGCCAATAAAGATATTTGTGAACAGTAAATATTCGAAAAGCTAAATACTTTGCCAAACGATTGTTTGCTCAAATGATAATTTCATGAAAATAGTTTTGAGAACTTATAATTTGGGGATAATTTTTAGCTGAAACGTCTATAATCCGCTACATCCAATTATATTAATAATTGTTTAACTATTTTCAGCCAACTCAAGTATGCCTCAGGGCGCCAGTATCAGAGTCACTTCAAAGACTGAGAAGGGATCAACTGCAGAAGTTCGCACAATACCTGATATCGGAATTACCCCGGCAAGTGTTGCCCACGGCTCAGCGTATACTGGACGAGTTACTGTCCGCGCAGCCGAACCAGATTAACACGACCTGCGGGGCACCTGATCCGACGGCCGGAGCATCGGCTTACGAGTACACCTCCTGGTTTCTTGACGAAAAGACTTTGCACAACAATATTAATAAGATCTTAGTCAAGTTTTGCGTTCCTGCTCCCATTGTTTTCAGGTAAGACGTTAGCACCCTTAAAACACCTAGTTCTCATACCATTTTGTCTAAATATTTACCGTATTAATATAAAATATGAAATAAAAAACTATAGTATTCGTCTATAACTATGCTTATTGCAAAAAAGTGAATCACTGAAACTCTTATTCGCGTTTAAATAAAATGAAGTTATGTGGATTGGTGTTTAGTCATAACTAGAGACCGGATTATATGCAACATAAAAAGCTTGTTATATGCATGCAAATATGCATGAAAAATGCTTGAAGTATGCACGAAAATTGGCAGAATATGCGAAATGAAATGATAAATTTTAGGAATCCTACACAAGGAACAAGTAGGTAACAATTTATTGCGTAATAGGTGGAACGACTTTGTAGTAGGCGAGCGCGACGTTCTTTTGTCTCTTTCATTTTATTATCGTAACTGTCAAAACAAAAGACGCGCGCGGCTACTGATTGCGTTCCGAAATGCGGTAAAAAGTCACAATTATTACTAAATAGCCCTTATATTTTGTGACTGTTGTTAAATTTGGTCGCATTTCGGAACGCAGGGTGAGTGAAAAATATTGTAAATGTACCGATAATATGCATCATAACTAGATTTTAGGTAAAATATGCTTATACCGCTGGGAATGGCTGAAATATGCAAATGCATATAATCCGATCTTTAGTCATAACTATTTACGTTCAATTAGTCCTTGTTCCATGAAAAACGCTTGGTTTGCTCTTAAACAAATATTACTATTACACATAATAATCTGGGTCATGCGTCTGAAACGTCAATCGCCACTTCTATGTTATTCACACCACAGCTATCTGACCTTCCGGGTATTGACCACACAATACAATTGTAATGTATGTATCAATGCACATAATTTCGCGAATTTGTTACGTAACAATTCATGCGATTTAATCATAAATTCACGTTTCCTTCTATTTACTGCCGACGGCGTGCATGTTTAAACTTTGAGTCAGGACGGTTGTGACCTCGCAATGCTGCGAATACAATTTAGACGGTCTAAAAGTTTCGATAATGAAGTTATGAGTCTTTTATACTAATTTGTGGTTGCGCTGTTGTGTGCGTGGAGAGTAAGACATCTGGTACAATTGCTGGCTCTGGTGTTACGAATATCTAAAGATTGAAGTGCTCACATGCCATCAGGTCATCCACTTGCTTGTTTGCTACACTATCTCACTACATGGTATAAAACAAAGTCGCTTTCTCTGTCCCTATGTCCCTATGTATGCTTATATCTTCAAAACGAAACAACGGATTTTGATGCGGTTTTTTTTAGTAGATAGAGTGATTCAAGAGGAAGGTTTTTATGTATAATTCTACGCAGACGAAGTCGCGGGCAGAAGCTAGTTTTATATAAAAAAAGTTTTATTTTCGTCTATAATCTACGTGGCTCCGATGAAATTCTTTCTTATTTGCTTAAAAAACAAGCACCTAATTAATCGTTTTTACGAAATGAACTATTTTTTATTATTAGAATTCTTTGCCAAGTGAAGTGATGCTATTAATAAAGCTTTGCAGTATATCCATCTGTTTTTTCAGATGGCTCTATGATTTATACAGTGTATAAATAGACAAAGACAAAAATATAACTTAGCCGAAATTTACTACAACGTTTCTTCGATCTTAATGATGGCGTTGTACATGTCACAGGCGGATTGTAGTAATTCGCCAGATTACAAAATGCCTAGCTGTTTTGGTCGTTTTGCAATGAGGCGGCTCAACGATTAGCCGGAATGTATTCGGCGCCATTCGTTCTTCAACACGGCTAGCCGTAATGTAATACAGCGAGTCATTAGCCGCCGCTTTGACAGTTTTTAGTGAACTCGACGAAGCTTCGCTCGTATTTCCGCTTAGTTTGGGCCTTCGGCCCTGGCGTAATTCTAACCTAACCTAACCTATCCACTAAAAAATCCATCTTTATTTCTTATTTGGTGATAGTGTAGTACGATGCGGCTAAACCAGGGATGTAACGGAGGTAGTTTTATCGGAACCGAAGGCGGAGTCGGAGTTTTTAAATTTGCTTTATCGGAGTCTGAATCGGAGTCGGAGGCAGGGTCGGATAATTGACGATAGATTGCACGTAGTTGGAGTCGGGGGGGATTCCCCGCGCGACATGTATGAACCTGTTCATAACAGTTGACACAGGCCGCCGCCGCCGCTATGTTATGCTTCGACCTCCGATTAAAACCTTCGATTTAAAAGTGTCCGAGCCGAAGTCGGAACCGAAGATGTAATAATAATCGGAAGTTCCGACTTAACGGAACCGGAGTCGAAGCTCCGTAACATCCCTGGGCTAAACGTAGGCCGCCTTATTGAAGAATGCCATTATGGCTAATCGTTGAACCGCCGCATTGCAAAACGGCCCTGTCATTCAAAATGGCTAGCCGAAATGTAATACGGCGGCTCACTAAAACCGGCCTGTGACCTGTGACATACATACATACGAAAAACTTTCGTGCCCGGATGCGGTGGTTACTCATGTAGCAACCTTCAATCCATCGGCAGCAATCTTTTACAGAACACCTTTACATATATTACTACACCCTTAATATCTATCTTTGCAGTGATGTCAACTACTTGAGCACAAGCGCTCCGCCGGCCGCGTCGGAATGGTCTTCGCTCCTCAGACCCTTGCGAGGGAGGGAGCCGGAAGGCATGTGGAACCTACTCTCCATCGTGCGTGAAATGTTCAAGCGGAGTGACAGAAACGCTATACCTCTTCTAGAGATCATCACCGAGGAGGTTATGGCGTGTGAGCAGGTTTGTGCATTCTTTTGTTTTGATCTTTAATTATATATTTTTTACCATTTATAAGCTGAACCGTTATTTTGTTACCTACGCATAATTACTTTACTATTTTCGTAATAGCAATGTCTGGTATTATTATAGGAGCGGGACTTCCCGACACAAGTATTCCTGTGCTCACTAGGAGGTCCCAACCTTGGTACTATAATTTGTGAACCTAAAAAAAGAAAAATACTTTTTTTTTTAATACAATCGTTTTCAGTTGCAAATACAAATATTTACGCTCACTTTAGTTTCACAGTCCTTTAGTTTATCTGTCACACTGAAATTTATTGAAATAATTAAATCAAATGCCATCAACAAAAAAGGTTTTTTTTTCATACCAAGTTATTTGTACAGATAATAGTGTGGTGGTACAGCACCAAAGCGGCGCTCGTCGCGTGGGGCGGCGGCGGCGGCAAGCACGGCGGCAGCGGCAACTCCGCTGCGCAACACGCTTGCTCGTCCCTTTGCGATGAGGTTTGTGCTTTTGATTCTAACTTTATTATTGTTATGTAGGTCACTGGCGGTCCCACGACGACCCTCCTGAAGCGGTTGTCACTTAAATATCTTCAGGATCAATTTTAAAAATCTAACTGTGACAACTGAAAACTGCACAGTCTCACCTAGATATTCATAATAATTATTATAAATCTATCTCTCTCTGTTAGCTACTCCTGCACGGTAAAACCGCTTTACCGATCATGACCAAATTTTGTAAGACACTTTTTATATCGGAAATTAAGAAAAAGTCATTTGTGATCATAAATAAATAAATATCTTCGGACAAATTACACTAATTGACCCAGCCCCAAACTAAGCAAAGCATGTACTATAAGTACCAGGCAATGGATAAACATACTTATATAATGTAGATAAATACATATAATATCTGTGACTCGGGCACAAACATTATTCATCATTCAACTGTCTGCCCCTACCGGGATTCAAGCCCAGGACCTCTACCTTCATAGTCAGGGTCACTAACCACTAGGCTATCCGGCCGGTAGCTAACTTATGAACCTTATTTTCCGAACCGCTCTAGGTGTGCAATGTAGTATTTTTTGTGGCAGGTGGTTGTCTTATGGCGACTGGCTGCCCTCAACCCCGGACTAGCGCCGCACGAACGCGATACTTTGCACGAGCAGTTCACGCAGTGGCACATGAAAGTTCTTGACAAGGTAAGATGTTATAGCCGTGTAACTAATTACTTAACCGACCTTTCCTGAAATAGTTGCCCCTAGCGGCATAAAAGGGTTGTTATTTTATTCCATTTCTATAAAACAGGTCGCCAAAAACCGTAACAACCACATGGGTTCGTCTCACACTCGCCACTCGAGGACACACTCGCACCCGCCTTACATCAACGGGATATCCGAGAACGAAGTGTTCCCTGGCTTCCAACCGGCCATGGAGGCGTGTTACCTGGAATGGGACGACTATCAAATACCGGGCGTCACTTACACCAAGGATCTCAATCCGTTGTACCACAGCCCGTTCACCATATTCAGGCATGCTGATAAACAGAATGATGTGCATCAGGTAAGTGTTCTTAGCTTAGCTATGCTATAATCTATACAGCGTGGATTTGGAATATGGGCGAAACCTTTAACTAGGCATAGGCTGTCTGTAGCAGTACAAACGATATTCAATTATATTTTTTTAATTTTCACCAACTAACTCGACGTAATTAATTTTTAAAGATGCTGTCGAGCGGCAATGTAACGCAAATTTATTTTGGTTGCTAAATTCTGTCAAATGTCAAACTTATTATCTTACCTGCATTGTTTACTGTACATTGCGTGCTGAATAATTTTGCATGGGTTTTTCTTTCGTCTTATTTTTTAAAAGTGGTACCTTAATTAACTCTTTCAGACCTAAACTAAACGCTGTTTTAAGATTCGCCCTGACTCCAAATCCACGCTGTATAAATAAATTAATCTATATCCCTTGGTCACGGCATCGCGCAAGAACGGCTGGACTGATTTCGCAAATTCTTTTTGTTGTCTTTGTTACTGTCAAGAGAAGGTTCGTGTGAAACAATACATTGGAATAAAAACGAACTGGGGCGAAGCTTGGGGATAAGCTTTGCTGGTCGGTTTGCAGGGGAGTAGTCTTCTGGTTTTTTAATATGGTCCCATCGATCGATGCGATGATTTCGCCAATGTCAAAGTAATAAATACGGGTCCGTGAGTATACGTCCATTTCGAAACATAAAATAAATTCCACCAAAAATCTCGTAATGGCAGCGTCGATTTATTTTTTAATTAGGGGGTCCTTAAAAATCATGCTAGTTTTCCTAGGGGTCCGTGGCTGAAAATGGTTAAGAAACACTGGTCTAACTCCTTTTTTGGACCGAACACGTGTGATGGATGACTGACTCTTGATATTTGTTTTCTACGTAAATGTACAACAAACACAAAATAATTAAATGTATAATGTTTTAAGATCTTGTATCCATAGCCTAACGTTAAAACATTCTTGCGCAAGCACAAGATAGAGGGATTGGATTTCGCTCGACGCGTATTACATTTACTTAAGAATATACGTTTTTTTTAGTACCTAGGGTCCAGATAT
Organism: Pandemis corylana; assembly: GCA_949127965.1. Classification (NCBI taxonomy): domain Eukaryota; kingdom Metazoa; phylum Arthropoda; class Insecta; order Lepidoptera; family Tortricidae; genus Pandemis; species Pandemis corylana. The sequence continues at coordinate 13,495,380 of OX421856.1, read as the reverse complement.
ATATTCCAAATTGGGCAATCAACAGGTGAATTCATCTAAAGCAGTACTAAACAATGAGATGTCACTAAGCTACCGCCTGACGAACCCGGATCCGCATCGCGCGGTGGTGCACCGTACGAGGATCAACGTTGACTTGGCGATGCCTGGAACTTCAGGCCAAGTAAGCAACACTGAAAGGATGTTGTTCCAAAATTTTGTGTCTTTTAGGCAATTCATTGCAAACGTGGTAAGTTTCAAAGGAAGAACAATTTGGTCTGCATGAAAATCAAGCAAGGATAACCTAACGTGTGTATGTAACACTGAATAATCGTCATTGATTTTTCGGTATTTAAATCGCTATTGGTAATGTCGAACAGCTAAATCAACAATAAACAGTCAATTTGTATCCACATAAAATTATCCCAACTCACGACTTAGCATGGCTTTAATATATAGCTTATTTAAATATGTCTTGGGACCATCATGAAGACTTGATATTTGAAGCAAGCTATGCGAAATTATACTAATTGTGAACTTTTTTTGTTACACAGCCTTGTGGATCTGGTGAAGGCGGAAGCGATCAGCCCATCCCAGGACCCAGCGATGGAAATCACTCCAGCGTCTCGTCAGAAGGTAATTTAAGGGAAACGAAAAAGTAACCAAGCATAAAATGAGAGATGCCACCATCGGATCTCGATTTTATTCCATTATTTTACACATTAAAATTTACTTTAAAAATCGCAATTACTTTGTTCACATGCGTCAGGGTCAACACGAGAGCCCTACTTAAAAGTAGCATACTTCTTACGGATGACCTTAACCAGTTCTTCCGTCTCAGGTTTTTGCGAGAACGAGGAAGAGATCCTGGTCGCTAGCGGCGTAGACACAGACTCACAGGAATCGAGCTCGCCGGGCGCCTCGTCGGACGACGCGACGCGACGCGTCTCGCATGACGACTCCGTGTCCGACGACGACTGTAACTTGTACTTCTATGACGCCGCCGCCGCGCGACGCGCCGTAGCCGGAGAAGGCACCAGCGGCACCGCCGTAGTGAGTACTAACATGTGCAGCCAGAAGCTCAACGAGGCATGGGTATGGTGGAGGACAGGGTTACGTAAATACAACGCTCACCGGGGGCAGATTCGGCCCGTTGTTCGAAGAATTGGAGCAGATTTTTACCACCGCTTACCAATTCCATCCATTTCAATTCTTCAAAACGTGTCACTCTCTTGTTACTTCCATGCTGGTCTGGGAGCAAAGAAAAAACATAGAATGTACCAGTTGCTTCTCTTCCCGCGCAAATGGTAAAAACCCATCAAGGGAATGGGCGAAAATCATAGGAATCATGTTATAGGCGATGCGGCTAGCAACCCATCACTATTTTGATATGATTTTCACCCCTACGCCCTCAGTGTCTTGCTAAACGTGGCCTGTAGGTCTTGTTACCTTAGGCTCTGTCTACCCCGTAAGGGATAAAGATGTGATATGTGTATGTATGTATGTGTCACTCTGAAACATTTTAGTATTTGGTCATTCGACCGACAAACTTTATCGTGTGGCTTGCGTTACGCTTACGTTCGATTTTAAAACTAATTATACTAAACAGCTCACGATATCTGGTTAACAGTTTGTTGGTGGAACATCAGTGAACCGAAACATTAATCCTGAGATTGAAAATCCTTTGCATGTCATAAAATATAACGTCGATAAGACGTGGTTGTTAACTTGAAAGTTCGACTTAATTCATAGTCATTCTATAAAAAGTTGGATGAAAAGTGCCCTACGGTGACACTAGAAAGAATCCAATATGGATTTTGTTTCGGTCGCCAGCATAGGTCTGTTCCAATACACGCTGCGGTCTGCCCGCGCCGGCAGGGATATCTGCACAGCAGGGATGTAACGGAGGTAGTTTTATCGGAACCGAAGGCGGAGTCGGAGTTTTTAAATTTGCTTTATCGGAGTCGGAGTCGGAATCGGAGTCGGAGGCAGGCTCGGATAATTGACGATAGAGTGCACGTAGTGGGAGTCGGGGGAATTCCCCGCGCGACATGTATGAACCTGTTCATAACAGTCGACAAAGGCCGCCGCCGCCATGTTATGCTTCGACCTCCGATTAAAACCTTCGATTTAAAAGTGTCGGAGCCGAAGTCGGAACCGAAGGTGTAATAATAATCGGAAGTTCCGACTTAACGGAACCGGAGTCGAAGCTCCGTAACATCCCTGCTGCACAGGTACAGTCAAGTGTAATAATATGTATCTAGACAATGTTTCAAAAATAAGTACCATACGCTCTTACGCCAGCGTAATAAGGTTGTGGGACTTATTTTTGAGAAGTTCCTATCGATACTTATTTTTGCACTTGACCGTACACCTCCACGTTATGCCATCGTGTGTATGGCCATCTTTACCTAAATAAGTGGTCGCAGCTGTTCCGACTCACGTGAACAATAATGGTATCAGCAGGCGTGCTCGGCGGTGGGCACGGCGGGCTGGGAGTGCGGCTGGGAGGTGTCGTTCGCGCGCGCCGAGGGCCTGCAGGCGCACGGCCACGCGCGGGAGGCCTGCGCGCTCGGCGCCCGCCTGGCCCGCGAGCTGCTGGCGCGCCCGCCCGCGCTCGGCACCGCCACCGGTAACTGACTCAGCTTTATCAAATACCTCGCAACTTCGCCTGCATACAATTCGTTTATCGCTATCCCGTAGGAATTACGCAATTTTCCGGGATTAAAAATAAATAGCCTATGTGTTATTCCAGACTGTAATCTATCTGTGTTCCAAATTTCATCCATATCTGTCCGACCGTTTGGCGTGAAAGAGTAACAAACATCCATCCATACTTACAAACTTTCGCGTTTATAATTGACTAGCCTTCCGTCCGCATTTTCGCCCGCGATAAATTAATTTTCCCGTAGAAAAAGGTATTTTCCCGCGGTAAAAAGTAGCCTATGTCACTCAGTGATAATGTAGCTTTCTAAGGGCAAAATAATTTTTGAAATCCCTCCAGTAGTTTCGGAGCCTATTCAGTTCAAACAAACAAACAATCAAATTTTTCCTCTTTATAATATTAGTATAGATTATGTACTAGAGTTTGTGAGGTTGAAAGTAGCAGACTACTATTATATGAAAGGGAAAATCCAATCAAAAAATTACTTAACTATAGAAATATCCGCCCATATCATACCCAACTGTAGAAATATCTAACCAGATATATATCCCTTTTCTTTGTACATACGTCAATTTAGTTTTCATACAAGTAGCTCAAATCAGAAACTCACGACTCTGTTTAGAAGAAAAAGGGCGACAAGTGACCATTGGTTGAGAATCACTTCCCTTATTGACCACTGTTAAAATGTTGTTGTTATAATTTCCAAAGGTGGAGGTGCCAACGCGCACGATCTGAGGAAGGCGCGCCGCCGGCACATGCCGTCGCCGAGACTGTGCGCTGCGAGCCACCGACTGTCTTGTTTGGCTTCGGCTACGCTGGCGAAATGCGCTTTCCTTTGCACTGTGAGTCGCTTTACTGTTTATTTCAATTGATTTATTATACTTTCAACATGAAACTATCGTGAGACTCAATCATAGTTACACAAATGGATAACTCACGTATAAAAGTCGAGTGAGCCGCGCTAGCAGAGCGTTGGCGCGCAGTGTTCGTTTCGCTGCCGCTGGGGCGAGCGCTCCAAGAGGAAGGACTACGAACTAGTCCGAAACATGTCGAGCATCACTACCCAATTCTATGCATGTGCTATCCATACCCAATGGCTTCCCGCGATCTTTACCAGATCGTCCGTCCACCTTGTAAATATTGGGAGCTCATAGAAGGCAATAGCGGTCTACATTTCGTAGAAATTGCAAAGATTGATGAATCTAAAACAACCGAATGTTTGTTAGGTACTAGCAGAGTTCTGCGAGCACTACGAGCTCGCGTTCCGCGTGGGCTTGTTCGCTTTAGAGATGGCGCGTCCGCCGGCGAGCACCAAGGCTCTGGAGGTGAAGCTCAACAACCAGGAGACCGAGCTGGTGGCGCTGCTGAAGAAACTGCCCACGGGGCCCGACCAGCTCGCCCTGGCCAGGGAAAAGGCTGAACAACTAAGGGATGGCACGCTCAGGTAAATATTAATACAAGTTGCCAGTGCATCTGCATTTTCTCACATCTGTTGTACTGATTATATTGCATTCATGGCGAGACGAAATAGTTTCCACATTGTGTTCTAAGCCAAGATTATCTATCAAACTTTAAATAATTACTAAAATTGAACGTTTTGTTACAGAAACAGAGGCCCTGCGTTACTCCCAATCGCTTTGGCGAGTTTCCTTTTCGACGTCCTCGTTCTATCTGCGACAGACAAAGACAACAAACATCCAGTGGGTATCTTAAAAGTGAGTCAGTGTCCGTTTGAAATTCAATTTTGTCCGATTCAACCAATAACTTTTGTTATTTTTCTTTTAGCCGAGACAACCTTCAGATGAAGCTTTAGGGTTCGAGGCGGCTGTAGCGGCGCTCGGTTTGAAGGCAAATGTGTCGGAAGCCGAGCATCCGTTGCTCTGTGAAGGGACGAGACGGCAGCGCGGGGAACTGGCACTAACTTTACTAGCGTTCTACAAGGACGACCCTGTAAAGTTAGCTAGGATTATGAACAAGGTATTGTGGATACCCTCCTAGAAAGTCTAGCGAGTCAGTGCGCTCTGTTAGATGGGAAGGGAGAAATAAGCAATTGCGACGGATTAAAATATGATAAACCCAGTATACTTTTCGTGGTCTGGAAAATTTGCTGAATTTGGATTCATGGTCATTTTCATTATATACACTGCCCTCGAATAACCATAATATTTTACGTCATTTCTTTTTATTGAGAAGGCTATGGTCATGTCTTAGTACGGCGGGTAGACTCGTTCGTACTGCCGCCTCTGAGGTATTAACGTTATGTTCCTTCCAGCTCCTAGACCGCGACATCCACCAGCTGACGAAAGGTCCCATGGTGAGCGTGTACTACACGAACAACCCGCGCCTCGCCGCGTACCGCGCCGACGTCTCTGTTCCCGCGCCCGTACACCAGCCGCCGGTTAGTACATGCGAAGTTACAATATACTGAATAAATAAGTTATACTTAAAGTATTTATTTCAAATTGAATGATTCACATCTACTAGTTTTTGTTTTTCATTAGTAAAGGTTAAAACTTGATTTCTTTTCCTGTAAATATGGGCTGTCGCAAATAACATTAATGCTATTTTATATAATTATCAGGATTGTTGGTCTGAACACCACTGGTAAAGTTTCGTACTGTAGGATTAATTAAAAAAAAAAAAAACAATTTATTTTTGCAAATTGGCCGCCAAGGGCTCTTTTACATGTCATTTTTGAAAATACCAGCGCACCTTAATAATCACCTTCTAGCTTACGAATTATGTTATACAGTACTCATTTGCAGTGTATTATAAGTTTTTTTTTTTTAATTTTTGCAGGGGTGTTCAGACTTACTTAGCTCGACGAGTTTTATATTGCCTATAAGGTAGCTTTTTGTGACATCCCGCTAGCAAAAAAAAAACAAAACTTGTAATCAGTTTTCATTAATCGAACCGCAAATGTAGCTATCAATATCACTATCATACATTTTACGTTAACAGTTTCGAGGTTCGTAGTTTAGATAAAAGTACTATGGCTTTTTTATTTAAAAACATAATATACATTTGCCCTTATTTATAAGTTTTGTTTGCTTTTCATATTTGCATCGTATCGTAAACTTTTTTTAAAGTTATATTTTTCTATAGCAGTTCGAACAGTTCAAAAAGATGACTTACGCACTGCACCAGGTACATGAACATTTATAAACCACTGATTTATTTTGGCGAATACAAATTATACCTTTCCCAGAAAAAATTATAATTGCAAAACTGTATCATTAAAAAACGAATTTAAACGGGTTTCGACGCGGTCGAGTACCAAAAATAAATCAGTTAATCTAATAGCTTGGTTACGTGGACATAGTTATTAAAAAAAAATCCAATGTCTTGATGTGGCTTGATGTTAGCTTAATGTCTTATTCCATGTTACAATAATGCCCCTGATGCGCCAGCAAACTGAATTTTTAATATTTTACAAAAATCTAACTCTTTCTACTGAGATGCCAAATATCACCGCAAAAGAGTTTTTTTTATGTCTCCCTTGTTTTTGGGATCTAACGACGAAAAAGACTGATATCATACTTGTCGTAATAGTCTATATCATATTTATCTATATTCGAATCTTTTTGTGATCTTTGACGATAGTAGCGTTGATTTGATCTCGCCAGTAAATAAAGCCAAGCTAACGAAATTAAGCATTGTTGAATGAAAAATAGTTAAACGTAACGACCACTCGAACACCTCTATTTTCAAGCCGGCTGGTTACTATAATATATGTTTAGTTATTATTATTACGTGGCTTACTGGATAAAACTTGCTTGTCTTTTATAAAAAAAAAGATTTCACTGTTTTAATAACTATAATGCCTTTTTCATGGAAGGCATAAAGGAAAAATTTATGTTTGTACGGCATGAGTGGAAACTACTAATATAAGAGAAAAAATAAATTTACTTACATGAATTCGACACATACGCAAGTAAAATTAAAAAGGATAATTCTCATGTGCTTACCTAAAAAACTGTTTGTAAAAGGGCCACATATCATCGTTCAAGAAACATGGCAGAAAGTTATTTTATCAAAGCAAAATCTTATTACATTCCAACAACAATTAATTCAAGTAAAATAAATTAAATAAAATACTGTTTAAAAACATACAAATTGAATGGTTAAGGAAATAGATCGTTAGGTAAGAACATCTGTTTTATGGTGTGTACTGCCGTTTGGCAAATTATTTTTCCCAAATATGACTTCCCAAACAACTTATCGCAATACTTACATTTTCCAAGTGAACCTTTAGCAAAATTACATTTAGCATTTAGTTCATTTGGTCAAACTATCATTTGGCAATTTATCACCTCGTCAAGATTTTATTAAGCAAATGCTTCTTAAGCAAATGTTTTGTTTTGTCATAAGTTATATTCCAAAAATAAAATTCCCAAATATGACACTGCATGGTATACCTACTTATAGCAAAAATCTGGCAAATGATAATTATTTTATCTCATTAATCATTGACTAATTAAAGAAATGAAAGCAGGTTAGGTTAGGTTAGAACTGCGACCCCCACAGAAAAGAACTGCTACCAGAACAGTAGGTTAGGTTAGGTTAGAACTGCGACCCCCACAGAAAAGAACTGCTACCAGAATAGTACCGAAAGTGGGCTAAGCTTAAAATACTAGCTTTTTCGAAATCGAAAATGCAGATTTTTGGTGCAATGTTTAAGTTGTGCTCTTAACGAGATATAATCATACCCTAAATTTGCCAAACAATATTTTGGAAAAAATATGTTATGCGAAACGATACATTTGACCATTATGAAATTTGGTAAAATGAAACATGATCAAGTAATTAATTATCTGGTAAACAATAATTTGCCAAAAAAAAAATTTGCCAACTGTTACTTTGCTAAAAGTTGTTTTGCCTTATGATTTTTTGGGAAATGATAATTTGCGTAAAATAGTTTGCGAAGTGATGCTTTGGGGAACATTCTTTGCCAAACATTAGTAATCCGTTTTATGGGATAGACTTTTTATAGACTTGCAAGAAAACTCCTGATAGTTTTCCTATTTCACCAAAGCGACAGTGGTCGGTGACATGTGACAATTCTGTTTACATTACAAACTCGACGAGAACCTACGCAATGCGAATTGTCACTTGTCACTAACGATTGTCGAGATGCGAACGGATTAGAAATTGTAGAACCAGTACCGCAATGTGCAGGATTTTTCTTGCAAGTCCACACTTTCAGATTCAGTTTCAGATTCATTTATTGTTTGAAATCAATGTAAATACACTGAGCTCTCGATGCATCCAAGTGTTGCGCGCACAGATCAGATACACCGTAGATTACGCTAATACATCTATTTTTCGTGTCCGAACTCCGACCGGGCGTTGATGTCAGTTCTATACATTTTGAAAACATTAAGACATTTTGAAGGGCGTCGGCTCTAGCCGAATCGTTTAAATCATATCGGGGCGGAAGGGTATCCGTGTTTTTGAATAATTTCGGATCTCTCGTCACTAAATTTCGGCTGGGCCGTCACAGTGAGAGAAAAAAAGTCGGCACTCTCGGATTAGTCGCCCAACTCTTTTTATTACATTATTCTAGATCGTAATGTGTCGGCATTATTATATTTCGTCAATATTATTACTCGTCATTTTTTATGTTTGAAAATATTCATTATTATACTACTTAATTTTTGTATTTTACACTTTGACTTTTTTATGTTCGGAAAATCGGCATTTTTATACCTCGTCGTTATTCAATAAGGACATTAGTTGCCCAACTCATTCAATACAAATCGTGATAGTAGCGTAATGTATGGTGTATGTGATGCGTTTGGTGGCTATTTGGTGAGCGTGTGCTGGTCAGCAGGCGGGCGCCTGCGCGCTGGTGGCGGAGATGGAGCGCCTGGTGGTGGCGGAGGGCGCCGCCTCGCCGCCCGCGCACGCGCCGCCGCACCCGCCGCCGCCGCACCAGCCGCTGCCCAGGCCCAAAGACTCCAGGTACAGTATGTGTGCCGGGCAGCAGGCGGGCGCCTGCGCGCTGGTGGCGGAGATGGAGCGCCTGGTGGTGGCGGAGGGCGCCGCCTCGCCGCCCGCGCACGCGCCGCCGCACCCGCCGCCGCCGCACCAGCCGCTGCCCAGGCCCAAAGACTCCAGGTACAGTATGTGTGCCGGGCAGCAGGCGGGCGCCTGCGCGCTGGTGGCGGAGATGGAGCGCCTGGTGGTGGCGGAGGGCGCCGCCTCGCCGCCCGCGCACGCGCCGCCGCACCCGCCGCCGCCGCACCAGCCGCTGCCCAGGCCCAAAGACTCCAGGTACAGTATGTGTGCCGGGCAGCAGGCGGGCGCCTGCGCGCTGGTGGCGGAGATGGAGCGCCTGGTGGTGGCGGAGGGCGCCGCCTCGCCGCCCGCGCACGCGCCGCCGCACCCGCCGCCGCCGCACCAGCCGCTGCCCAGGCCCAAAGACTCCAGGTACAGTATGTGTGCCGGGCAGCAGGCGGGCGCCTGCGCGCTGGTGGCGGAGATGGAGCGCCTGGTGGTGGCGGAGGGCGCCGCCTCGCCGCCCGCGCACGCGCCGCCGCACCCGCCGCCGCCGCACCAGCCGCTGCCCAGGCCCAAAGACTCCAGGTACAGTATGTGTGCCGGGCAGCAGGCGGGCGCCTGCGCGCTGGTGGCGGAGATGGAGCGCCTGGTGGTGGCGGAGGGCGCCGCCTCGCCGCCCGCGCACGCGCCGCCGCACCCGCCGCCGCCGCACCAGCCGCTGCCCAGGCCCAAAGACTCCAGGTACAGTATGTGTGCCGGGCAGCAGGCGGGCGCCTGCGCGCTGGTGGCGGAGATGGAGCGCCTGGTGGTGGCGGAGGGCGCCGCCTCGCCGCCCGCGCACGCGCCGCCGCACCCGCCGCCGCCGCACCAGCCGCTGCCCAGGCCCAAAGACTCCAGGTACAGTATGTGTGCCGGGCAGCAGGCGGGCGCCTGCGCGCTGGTGGCGGAGATGGAGCGCCTGGTGGTGGCGGAGGGCGCCGCCTCGCCGCCCGCGCACGCGCCGCCGCACCCGCCGCCGCCGCACCAGCCGCTGCCCAGGCCCAAAGACTCCAGGTACAGTATGTGTGCCGGGCAGCAGGCGGGCGCCTGCGCGCTGGTGGCGGAGATGGAGCGCCTGGTGGTGGCGGAGGGCGCCGCCTCGCCGCCCGCGCACGCGCCGCCGCACCCGCCGCCGCCGCACCAGCCGCTGCCCAGGCCCAAAGACTCCAGGTACAGTATGTGTGCCGGGCAGCAGGCGGGCGCCTGCGCGCTGGTGGCGGAGATGGAGCGCCTGGTGGTGGCGGAGGGCGCCGCCTCGCCGCCCGCGCACGCGCCGCCGCACCCGCCGCCGCCGCACCAGCCGCTGCCCAGGCCCAAAGACTCCAGGTACAGTATGTGTGCCGGGCAGCAGGCGGGCGCCTGCGCGCTGGTGGCGGAGATGGAGCGCCTGGTGGTGGCGGAGGGCGCCGCCTCGCCGCCCGCGCACGCGCCGCCGCACCCGCCGCCGCCGCACCAGCCGCTGCCCAGGCCCAAAGACTCCAGGTACAGTATGTGTGCCGGGCAGCAGGCGGGCGCCTGCGCGCTGGTGGCGGAGATGGAGCGCCTGGTGGTGGCGGAGGGCGCCGCCTCGCCGCCCGCGCACGCGCCGCCGCACCCGCCGCCGCCGCACCAGCCGCTGCCCAGGCCCAAAGACTCCAGGTACAGTATGTGTGCCGGGCAGCAGGCGGGCGCCTGCGCGCTGGTGGCGGAGATGGAGCGCCTGGTGGTGGCGGAGGGCGCCGCCTCGCCGCCCGCGCACGCGCCGCCGCACCCGCCGCCGCCGCACCAGCCGCTGCCCAGGCCCAAAGACTCCAGGTACAGTATGTGTGCCGGGCAGCAGGCGGGCGCCTGCGCGCTGGTGGCGGAGATGGAGCGCCTGGTGGTGGCGGAGGGCGCCGCCTCGCCGCCCGCGCACGCGCCGCCGCACCCGCCGCCGCCGCACCAGCCGCTGCCCAGGCCCAAAGACTCCAGGTACAGTATGTGTGCCGGGCAGCAGGCGGGCGCCTGCGCGCTGGTGGCGGAGATGGAGCGCCTGGTGGTGGCGGAGGGCGCCGCCTCGCCGCCCGCGCACGCGCCGCCGCACCCGCCGCCGCCGCACCAGCCGCTGCCCAGGCCCAAAGACTCCAGGTACAGTATGTGTGCCGGGCAGCAGGCGGGCGCCTGCGCGCTGGTGGCGGAGATGGAGCGCCTGGTGGTGGCGGAGGGCGCCGCCTCGCCGCCCGCGCACGCGCCGCCGCACCCGCCGCCGCCGCACCAGCCGCTGCCCAGGCCCAAAGACTCCAGGTACAGTTGGCCGCAACCGCAGTGTGCGAACCTCCACTGTGGTTCATATATCACACATTTTTGTGGGAGCAAACCGCAACTGACCGCACCGCAGTGCGCACTTAGCTTAACAAGCGAAGAAATGAAGGCGCATGCGTACGCTGACCGCTCCCGCGGTTTATGGCTCGGATGCGGCTCTGTTTTCGCGCTTGCCGTAAAAGATTTATAGTTGTCACAATTTGTAGCGGCGTTTGTACGTTGTTTCTGTTTGTTTGTATTTGTGTTGACTCAGTAAGAAATAGCTCGCGATATTGTAGATCGACACCTTGATCCTGCGCCTGAGCAGGTTGTTCGAGTAACGATGACGATGATGAGTATTCATAATTAAAGGTGCGACCACACCACGTTTATTTATTGAAATCTATGAGAAAACATAAGGTCCCCACGACACGTCACTGCGTATACGCGGCGGTGTAGCTGATCCTTTATTAATTATTCTCCTTGCTCTTCATCCCTGACAGATACAAAGGAAAGCGGTTATACCCTTCGGTGCCGAACCAGCCTTCGGAAGCTTCCGCGCACTTCATGTTCGAGCTGGCGAAGTCGGTCCTTTTCAAGGCCGGCGGTTCGTCTAGTACTAGTCTGTTCACACAAACCAGCTGCGCGAGGGAACATCACGGACCCCATAGGTAAACCGGCGATTCAATCTATTAATTGTTGTAAGTCACTCACGTCAAATCGATTGTAACGAATTGATTTCGAAGCTCATTTCATGTTCACTAATAAACGGATTGAAAGCCAGTTAATCCTTAAAGGCTGGTTGGTGGCTTTTGTAACATCTATATCTTTACGCAGACACTTTATGAAATGAAACATCACAATATAATACAATCATCATCATTTCCAGTCTATACACGTCCCACTGCTGTACACAGGCCTTCTCTCAGAATGAGAGGGCTTAAAATACAATACCATACAAATACTCTTTATTGAACACCACAAATAAGTACAAAACAATACCGCCAGTGGTTGCTGAAGCTGTAATATTATACGCATAGAACTGCTAAGATTACAAATAAAAATTCAAGTGGACTAATGTCTCAAACATACATTTTTACTTTTAATTTTGTTTTACTGTTCTTTTAATTAATTTATTTTTCTAGTAACCTTGGTTTTTATTGTCCCGCAAAAGGTGAGAAAAGTAGAGTATACTCCTCGGAGATAAAACTGTTTATGTCTTGGGTGCGCTTAAATGCTTAGCTCCTCTCAGGAGTCAATCTTAATTCCCTCGGTACACTCAGGAATTAACTAAAAACACCCTCGCTACGCTCGGGAGTTAAATCTAGAGTCCTTCGCTGCACTCAGGATTCAATACCGCACCCGTGACATAATACAGTGCTTTATCCCCTCTGTGTACAATCTACTATTACACTTCTACTCTGTCTCTTATAGCCGACGGAGGCTTTAAAAAGGTTTAGAAAGTATTAACTTCAAACGTTGTCATATGTCGATGTGTTTCCAGAGGGTTGCACATGGCGGCATTCCAACTGGGCCTGTACGCGCTGGGCTTGCACAACTGCGTCAGCGCCAACTGGTTGAGCCGCACGTATTCCTCGCACGTCAGCTGGATCACAGGTATTTTATATTGCTCAATAGCCCTGGCATTCATCTGGCTACTATACACTTTTATTATTATTATTATAGGCATTATGTATGTGTATATTATACTTACGGGTGATGATTAGAAAGGTATATTTTCTTCATGTTCACAACAAAATTTATTGTGCTAGGCCGCCAGTTACGGTCTCCATCAGATATATAAGAGCTTAAAAATATCTAAACAAACAATTAAGCAACTGTCAGTAAGGTATTTTTGAGCATCTAAGCGTCTTCGATTTATCTGATGGCAACTGTATCATCAACAATATATCAACTTTACTTATAAAACTATTAAACTAAATCTGTGCCCATATTCTAACGCGCGGGCGCTCGCGTGAGCTTTCGTGCAATTTCGTGCAAAATCAATTTAAGAAAACCATTTTTTTTCTATTGTCAGCGATTTAACTAGATGTTAAAATAGTCTTTGTTCCTTTTGTGCACCTGTTTGTCCACTGTTTTTAATTTACTCCATTTTCACAGGCCAAGCCATGGACATAGGTGCTCCAGCAATTTTATTCCTGATCGACGCATGGGAAGGCCATTTGACGCCACCTGAAGCAGCTGGCATCGCTGACAAGGTAAGGAATAGTGGTGATTTCGTTAAATTTACACTAAAATTATGAAGGGGAAAGATTTGTTTGTTTGCATTAAATAGGCCCCGAAAGTACTGGACCGATTTGGACAATTCTTTCACCATTAGAATCCTACATTATCCTTGATTATCATACTACCGTAGTGGAGGGGCTGTGTCTAAACAGCCCCTCCACTACGAGTCCACCTCTTTAGACCACGAGGACTCCCACTCCTGACCTATTGTATGTAGTTGTGTACAGAACTTACTCGCTAATCCTGCCGCTAAGTAGCAGTGCTTGCACTGCTGTGTTCCGGTGTGGAGAGTAAGACAGCCGGGGAAATTACGGGCACAAGAGGCATTTCATCTTAGTCCTCTAGGTTGGCAACGCATCTGCAATCCCTCCGGGGTTGCGGGTGTCTATGGGCAGTGGTGATCACTTACCATCAGGTGACCCCTTTCTCGTTTGCCTTCCTATTAATATAAAAAAAAAACTTATATGGGACTTAAGTAATTTTTCTATTACTCACACATACAACAGGTCATTTATTTAAAATTGTCACCTATATTTGTGTTTGTTTGTCAGGCGTCGACGGGTCGCGACGTGCACACCGTGCGAGCGGCGGCCGAGTTAGCGCTGTCGGTGCTGCCACACGCGCATGCGCTCAACTACAACGAGATACAGCGCGCCGTGCTGCAGTGCAAGGAACAGAGCGACGCCATGCTTGAACGGGCCTGCCTCACGGTTGAAGCCGCTGCCAAGGGTATGTCCGCTCAATCTAACAATGAATTGATCAAGAAATATCTTGGGATATTTGATACCAATTGACCTAGCCCAAACTAAGCAAAGCTTGTAGTACGTGTACTGGGCAATGGATCAACATTAAATTATTCAAGACTTGAGAACAAACGTTCGTATTTTTCTTGCATAATATTGTCTGTCCCGTATGGGTATCGATCCCGGGACCTCAAGACACTAGACTATCCGGTTGTCTACAATAAATTGAAAATATTCATAATTAGCTTGCAGCACGCTCTGCTAAGTATTCCATTAAATATCCAAACTTGACGATTATTTTAAAATTTTATTTTCGTTTGTAACTTGCGCCCGGGCATAACCCGGCTGTGTGTGAATGTGTTGCACATAAGGCGCAATGAATGAGTTGATATTGGTTTAGAGTGCGGCAAGTCTGACCACTCGCTCAGTTTGAGACTCGGCCCTCGACTTCAAAAGTCACACTCGCTTATTACCCCAACTTTTCTCCCCTTACTAAACAGCATGCTATTTTGTCTAGGTGGCGGCGTGTACCCGGAAGTGCTGTACACCGTGGCTCGCTACTGGCACGAGCTGTACTTGCGGCAGGCGAGCGAGGAGAGCGAGCCGCTGCTGGAGGAGCCGCAGTACCGCGCGCCGCCGCCCGTGGCGCTGCCCGTGCCCTACCCGCTGCCCTACCCGTTCACCTACCACCCCTACCCGCCGCCCATCTACCAGCTGCAGGTGACTGCTATACGCTGCTAGCGCGAGCACAGCCTCGCAGGGAAGCCAGCGCGGATACCTAGGGGATCTGAGATTTATCCCTCTTTTGGGAAAGCATTTAATGGAGTAACACGAGTAACTCGAGGTTCTCGCAATAAGTTCGTCGTAAAGTCTAGCAGTCGACTAACGACGAATTAATAATTTTCTAAAATCATCCCTGAATCATCTTGGTTTACATGCAATAAAGGCTACTATGTTTTTTCCGTTTACTAGTCTTCAATAATTTTGACGTGAATAATACGACTTCCTCTTTGGATGGTCAACGGATCAAGTTATTTTCACTCGAGCCGAGCCCTATAGCCTCAACTATTTTGTTGTCAGTACGGAGGTGCGCCTGCTCCGCATGGCATGGCGGGCGCGCACGCGCAGTACGCGTTGCCGCCGTACTTCGTGCGTGGGTTGGTGCCGCACGCGCCGTTGCCGCACGCGTCGCTACCGCACGCGCCGCACGCCTCGCACGCAGCGCACGCGCCGCATGCTCCGCACCCTGTACATCCGCCGCCGATGCCCGTCAATGTCAATGTGAGTACACATATCAGTGGATCGTCATTAGTCATTGCGTCGTAATGACTCGTTTTGAGAGTTTTAATAAGTTTTTGGAAAAAAAACATGTTTAGTAAAATTTTTTTGCTGACTGAATTTTCCTACATATGTAAAATACATGCGAACATTTCAAGTTAATTGAGCTGGTAAAAAATATTCTGACATTAACGCATTTGTAGAATATTCATGTGGCGACTTTTCCATTATGCAATTAGAAATCGTCAGTTATTATACATCGCGTCGTTATACTCTTCAAACTCGTAAGCGAATCGCTATTTCGTTTATACGCAAACATTTAAGATCACGTACAAAGACTAACCCCCCTATTCATAAACGCTCCGTAGACTTCTGACTTGTGACATTTACTTTTCACAGACAAGGACATACGATTGTTCATTTATCAGAAGTTTATAGAGCGTTTATGAATATGAATGAAATGATGTAGTTGACGCTCGTAACGTGTGCGCAGCACGGGGCGCCGATCCCGCCGCCGCTGCCGGCCGCGCACGCCGCCGCGCCGCTGCCCGCCGGCCCGCCGCAGCCGCCGCTGCCGCAAGCGCAGCTGCGCCGCCTGCTGGCCGCCTACCGCGTCGGCATGCTCGCGCTCGAGACGCAGGCCCGCAGGGTGCACGACGACCGCCCGCAGAACAAGTTCGGCAGGTCAGCAGCTGATCGCATCCTACCGCTCTGATCATAACAGACGGGCTAAACATACAGGCGATTGCTCCCAAGGGTTAAGAGCCCTAGGAAGCCATAGGGTCTGTCCGGGTGACGTGCCATTTCCACTTATTTTATCGAGAGGTATTCCGCGGTCACGTTATCAAAGTTTGGAAACTTGGACAAATAATACGACTTGCTAGCTCAAATCTCAATTTGAAAAGTACCGTAAGCCTGAGGACAACGATGGATCGCCACATATTTAGTTGCAACAGACCGACCGACGCGTTTCGGATTCATACTTTTTCTACGTAGCTATGAGGCTTTAGAGCATTAGCAGTACTATTGCCGCGATTATTCAGTTCTGTAACTGTAACTGCTGGTGCAGCGCAACGGCACAGCTATGTCTGTATTGCTTCATTGCGGACACCGTGTACTACTGATTAATGCAAATAATCGGTCATCGCTAATGTTTACTCACAAATCCGATCTTCCAGAAATCCCCCGTACGGCGAGCACGTGAAATGGCTGCTCCATATCTCCAAGCGTCTCGGCGCCCAGTACCTGCACCAGTTCTGCGTGTGCGCAGTGAACTCGGTCGTGTCGCCGTTCGTGCTGTACGAGCTGTGCGTGGAGTCCGCGCACTGGCTGGCGCGCGGCGGCCCGCACCACCTCGTCATGCAGCACCTCAGGGGCACCCTCGCGCCTCTCGTGCAGAAATGTCAGCAGATGTAAGTTTGCATGGCGTTGCGTTTATAGGGGCTCGAAGCTCGTAAAAAAGCATAAGGAAGTCGCTTGGAAATTGGACTTGGTCAAAATATATTACTAGAAAGGGAAACATGTAAAATTCAGAGCTAGAGAGGACGATTGCGCAATTGTTAGATTAGCTTACACTAGCAGCTTCGTCCTCGTGAGATTAAAATGATGTATTAGATTATATCACCTTATGTTAAAATGCCAGTTTCTCTCCCTTTTCTGTCTGTCGCTTTATTCTTGTCAGTATAGACAACAAAGCTTATAAAACAGCATAATGTGGAACCAGTAGTGAAGGTCGGACGCCACAGGATAGGCCACTTATGGCGAATGTCTCGTTCGCAGGATAGTATAATTAGTATAACCGGTGTTGGTCGGCAGGTACATCCAGTGCATCCACCAGAAGCTGTATCACCTGACGCCGGTGGATTACGAGGAGTTTGTCAGCATCGTGCTGTCGGCGCGCACAGCCTTCCAGCTCACGCCCGAGGGCAACACCCAGTTCAAGGAGTGGCTCGCTTCGTTGCGCAGGTAAGACGATGCTTTACTGATCTAATGCTTACTAGGCTCGCGGCACGGCATAATAGAGGGTAATACGGGCTATACAATGCAACTTTTTTTTGGCTATAGTTTTTCCTTTGTCCTCTACATGGAACAAAGTTAGTTAATAGGCTGGACTACGCAACATGAAGTATATAGGGAAAGGGGCCATGAAAGTGTGGTGTGATTGCATTATTGGAGCGAGATTTCCTTGGCGTTGGCGTGATCCCGTTTGATCCGCAACAGTAAACTCTCGTGCAAGTACTTCTAAAGTCTATTCTTTTATACCAGATACTAAAATGACATAACGCGTGTTGCCTGTTTTTTGCAATTCAAAAATAGTGATGTGGCACCACTATCGAAAATTAACGATAAATTAAATTAAGAACATATTTTTGTAAGTTATCCTATAAAATGTGTTAACACTAATTTTAATCTCAGTGTACAAGGGAAAGAGAAATTGGGTATGTTAATTTTTTTGGTACTCTAATTTAGAAATGATTTATGGTCAGCATATAAGTTAGTGTAATGAACTAATACATCTTTAAATTTACTTGAGTATGATAATATTTTTTATTCTTAAAATATAACATGGCCAAACCACTTGTATCCAGGCCACAAACATTGTCGATAGTTTCGAGTACACCACTAAACTATAAAAGCTGGTATCATTATGCGACAACTTGGCATTTGCAGTTGTCAATTTAGTATCAGGTATAAAAGAATAGGCTATAACAACGAATATTATTTTGAATATTATTAGCTGTTGCGTGTCAAACAGAGTCTTACAGGTGCAAGGGGCATTACTAATACTAGAAATTATGTTAAAGACAAGCGATTGTATATTTTTGCTGATACTTTTTTCTCTCGTCTTGTTGTATAGTGAAAAGTACTCTTTTCTCTCTTATAATGATTGTAAATGATTAGTTTTTCTTTACAAATTCTATTTCGCCATGAATTGTCATTTACATTTAAGAACGGTTAGTTATAAGTGCTTGATTTTAATACACTTTATACCTGTTTTATCAAGGATACATAATCACTCATTTGTATCACTGTACTGCAGGAGAGAATGCAAAACTGAACCAATTTCCAGATCGAAATCATGCAAGAAGGATCTTTGGACGCAACTGAACGCTGCGCTCCAGACGAACGGCAAATGACGTCGGCAGCCGATAGTTTGTATGGTGCGGTATACCGCGCGCAAACTGTCACAATACAGGCGATGGCCGCGATACCGGCTCCTCTATCAGCTGCACACTCTCTAACTGTACTACACCCTGTGTTATTTGTAATAGAGTCGTTACCAACCTGTTGTGAGCTTGACTATCTAAAAATTATGACAGTTATCGGCACATTGTAATCGAATCTGTAGTGTGTTTATTATATTCAGCGCGAGTTAGATTAACGATAGTGGTTTTTTTATAACCAAGCCAGCTATGGTTTGTCACTGTAGTTTTCTTTCAATTTGGACGAGCGTGTTTCGTGCGCTCATTCGTAATTTACACACCTCCATTACAAATAATACACTGCATTTTCGACTCAATTAGAGGCAAAACCTCTGTTAGTAGCGTAATTACACTCATTGAGGGTATTCGATCTCAGAAACAGATTTATTCATAATCATTAAAATGTTGCTAACTCCCTCATTTATTATCCTCGTATATGCTTAAATTTGGCTTATCAAGCCATTTATGATAACGCGTATGGAAATGTGGACTTGTGTGTATGAGGAAAATCCATTTCTATGTAGTCAAAACTAGACCTCAATTTGTAAATAACTTTGAAGATGTCGCCTAAATTGTTTTATAATTTCATTTGTTCTACATCACGGTTGATAATAAAATAACATGATAAGATGGATTCGAGCTCATTTGAAGGTTGTGCATTAAATAGTCTGAGATTCGGTTGTTGTCGGAGTTCTGTGGCATTGTTACCGACGATGTAGCGCACCTTCGCGTCGCGGCAGTCAACGAAGGGGTTTAGCAACATTTCGTTTTTGTTCTAACAATTACGAATACGAACGTAATATTTATTTATTGTGCAATTTAGATCATTGACATCTCAATTTTATGGTATTTTCAACTATTTATGTGACAATTTTAATTTATTTATACATTGCACTGTTTTTTACAATATTGCTTTCTTTTCGATTTCCTTATGTATTTTAAAGTTAATGATAGTCTTGATAAACTGAACTGTTAACTAGTCAATGGTTTTGAGGAAATATCATTGGTGAACCAGTGAAGCTTCAACGCCTAGCTCATTTAGTTTCTTTTTTTTTTGTTATTTATAGAATAAGGAGAAGGTTAGATTTTAGTGCCTTCCGCTTATTATGTTATATCTCCTCATTTATTCTGTTCGTGAAAGGCATTAAATGGAAAATCAACCTTTAGAAATGTTAATCAATAGCAGAGCCTTCGCTATCTCTTTCTATATTATTTACTCGTCTTAGTTTGCATCACAACTGCAATTTGGTTAACATTTAACTTTTTAGTTAAATCTGACGGCTCGGTGGGTAACTTCCATAGACTCATAAGTAAGAGTGTTTCTCAACAATGTTTGAATTTCGCACAAATTGTATGTTTACCAGTATGAGTGGAGTTGTGGCCGGTGTGTGTCGGTCGCGCGCGCGGCGCCGGGACAGCTCCCCGCCGAGCCGGGCCGCGCCGCTGCAGCCCACTTCAGTGGCTTTCTATTGTGAAGATCTCCGTAACGCGTCTAAGTAACTGTAAAGAAAGTGAATGTCGTCGCTTTTTACTTGATTTAGCGTAATTATTTGTACTATAAAATAAAATATGGATTCAGAATGTTATTGAAGCAACGTCAGTATGGTTATATTTTCATAAGCATTCGTTTTATTCGTTTGACATTATGTCGTAATTATAATTATTACGTCTTTATCAATGTATTTTTTAATTGTATTGACGAAGTGTTAAGAATTCAAAATTGATAACAATAGTCCATATTATATTCGGTAATTGGCTTAAGATGTTTCAAGTGACCTAATAGTGTCATTAGACTACAAAATATTAGACAGAAGTAGATGACGGCCGTCGATTCACTATTTTTGATATTCTCTTGTCGAAATTTGCAGTTTCATGGATGTTACGAATAGCGTCTTGATGAGATATGGTAGACGTGCAAACGATTATAATAACTTTATTTACACATATTATTATTATAATATTATAATGCAGAGTAGCGTCTTGAGAGCCTTTGAAATATATAATGTATATATAGGACTAACGCGCTGGCAACAAATAGGTAAACAAATTCAACCTGACTTGAGCTCCACTATCATTCCGATGTTAGATGGACATCAAAATATCCGAGACAACTTATACAAATAAAATATTACACCATATTAATAACGCGTTAACTTAGGAATCACAACAGCTACGCAATTTACAAAAACCAAACTTACCTAATAAAAATAAACGTTAAATAGCTTATCTTAAGATCTTCCAAATTTAAAAAAAGCAATATTTAAATATCATTTTTATACACGTATTATAAATGATCGTAATTTATGTACTTATCACATTAGCGTTCCTATCGTAAGGTGTCCACACTTAGATAATTTGTTAACGTTTTGCAATTTAATTACGGTATATTTATACAAATAAATGTTGGGTGTTTTTATTTATGTGTCGTGCACAATTGCGTGATAGACTGGTATGGTAGGTAGGTATGAAAAGCGTGTGTGTTGTTGCTATTTCAGCGCACGTTAAACCGACTGCAAAGGTGGTGTAGAGTTGCAGATTAGATGTCTGCTCCAATAGCTGAATTAATGCGGAATACGTGGCTCGCTCACAAAGCTCCGAGAGATCAGTAATCGTGCCTAATTTATACGACGTTAGCGCGAACGTCCATTGTGCCTTGACACCAGTCCAACGCGCGGGCTCACCCATTAAAGGCACGCCTCGTCTGAAATCTACCAAATGAGGCGAATTCGACACATTTGACACGAGTGACTTATTGAATAGCTTTGATGTCATGTGCCTCGATTTTATGGATGCCTTTGCCTGTCGTCAAACGTGACTGCTTGTCTCGCTCCTCCTTTGAAAGATAAACGACTGTTAAAAAATAGTATCATATCACATCATTTTCTGCAAATATCATTACTCGCACGTGTTCAAATATCTATGCTGCGTAGCACTAATATTTAGAAAATCCGTTTAAGAATGGTTACACTGTTGGCTGGTAGTGCTGTCAGTTGCAGAGCTCGCTGCGGTCTACCGTGTTGTGAGTTGCGGTCTGACATTGGAATGATAAGTTTGTTGCCGGCCTTGCGTTGTGTAGTTTTAGTTTAATATCTTTATAAAATTAGATGTTTATGTGCATTCATAAAAGCGTGGATGTCTTCAGCATTCAGTAGATAGTAAATTTTTAGGATGCTAGTTAGTATAAAATGACGTTTGAAACTCATTCGAAAATGCTATGCGGGACTTAATAATAATTATGTACTGGACAAATCTTGATAAATTTTAATCGATTCAGGAATTACAGTATCTGGGTATCTATAGAATTTCCAACATTTATCGCAGTAGTTTGCAAATTTTTTATGCACTTTATTTTGTGCGTCGCGCGGAGATTAGACGTTTCTGTCCTCAGCAGCTCGGACTCAACGTATTTAGGCGTTTGAGAATGCGTCCGTGTGCAACATTATGACATTGACAACGGCTTTTGTATGACGCCATTAAACATGTAGAGAGAGAGCTATGACGGAATGTGTTTAAACGCACATAGGCGTGAGGCAGGATACAAATGCTATTCCTTCGTGA
This sequence comes from Pandemis corylana, assembly GCA_949127965.1. Taxonomy (NCBI): domain Eukaryota; kingdom Metazoa; phylum Arthropoda; class Insecta; order Lepidoptera; family Tortricidae; genus Pandemis; species Pandemis corylana. The sequence goes on along the minus strand of OX421856.1, from coordinate 13,473,409 downwards.
CGACCATATACGCTACAAGTTCTTATACTCAACTTACTTACGAAGAAAGTGTTCATAATCTTTCGGATTGATATTTGTCGTAATCATAATAACTCGCCGTCCATAATTTATTTGCTAATCTGATTGAGCGTAGACTTTGTTTTGCGTCATCTTCCTATAAAATCATAAATATACTTACATAATATATTTATATTCAAATATTGCAGATTAACTAATTATATTGCACTCTTTGGCCATTATTGACTCTTATCTGGTGTATTTTACTTGGAGATTTAATACTTTTCTTTCTCCATATAACATTTAAAGAGTGCTTTGACATTTTGTCTCAAAGAACTATTTTTACACTATGAAGCATATAAAAAAAAAAAGAAAAATATTATCGTTAGTTTCGTAAATATACGCGTTAGTATGATCATATTTTAATTAGTCGTTTAATGCATGTTCATAGTTTGTAACTTATAATACGCTCACTGTCCGGGCGTTTCTTATTGTCGCGTTTTTTTCCTTTGCTGGTTTATAATGTTACATATCAGTTGGTGTTTTCGTAATTTAAAAAAATGCGTATTTGTTACCCTCGTTAAATATCGAAAATTCTCTGACATATAGTTCATTGCAATGACTTTATTTCCCTGACAACATTTTAAACCAGAACCTAGATATCAACGTCAAGATTTAAAGGGCAAGTAATGGAGAATATTCAGGTTTGTAGACGCATAGTAAAGTGGATTGGACATACTTACTGCGATAGAACAAAAACTTTTGTTATAATTGTAAAGTTGTTCCATGGCGTAAAAGCCGCGAGTGCCTGATCATGATAGAGCAAATACTTTCCGCGTCTTATTCTTCCGTCTGTAGTGGAACTTGCCCTAGCACACTAAATCGAAACCGTTAGTATCGGATTTGTATGCTGGGGTTGCTATAACGTATGACTCCTTTGTACTAAACCCCCGCCGCGGCTATAACAATGACCGAATGATGATGTATGCCGCGCGTTTGGATAAGGCATGTTATGAGTTTATTGATTATTTGATCGTGTTTAGCGGAATATTAGTTGAGTTGTCCTGTCCCTTAATACTCATGGCAATGCACGTTGAATACTACGTCACATCACAGTCGGCTAGTTGTTGACTATTATACAGTGTAGAAAGTCTGTTAGTCCAAATCGACGATGCATAATTATTTTATACATCAGGATTTGTAGTTTAATTATACACTTTGTAAGTGTGGTGTCTCCGCCTATTAAAGTATGTAACCATTACAGTTCGAGTGGCTACTTATTAGTGTACGTAATAAAATTATATATTGATATTTTTTTTTTAGTTTTTCGCATACATATTTGTTGTCATTTGGAATACACATTAGTACAGTGAAGTGATTGTTATCATTATCATAATTTAAATTGTTTGATATAAGATACATTTATTTATGCTCACAGTTTGTAAGACGCATGATTTGTTGGCATTATTATAGTGTATGCCAATGGTCCCTCGCCAACGTCTGTTCACTTGTCCGCCGTCACCTCTTGCAGGACGTAAGACTGACAAGCACTTTGTGAAGTAGTCAAATGTGGAGTCTATTGAAATTTAATGTTCAGGATGTCTGAAAACAACATTACCTTCTTCCATTCACCCGTGTTCGATTCTCGTTTCTCGTGAAACCCCCACAGTTTGTTGAAGGACATCCTGCATTATAAATAGAAGTGCCCATGTTTATATTTAAAAATTATATCTATAGCACTAGACATTTTGCTCCGTTGTCGCAAATGGTTGTAATTATAAAAGTGTAGTTAATATTGATAGTTAAATGATAGACTGTTTTTGCACGACTCCCGAGACTCGAGGTTGGGTCCGCGAGTGCCGGCGTCGCGGGCCGCGGGCTCGCCACGAACGCTTCGCGATGGCAGGTGGTGGCGCCCGCGCCCCCGCTCGTAACCCACGCGTTTTACATAATTCGGTATTCTATCTATTTGCAATACATCCCCACTATTATAAAATGTATGTTTCTACTCAAAACTCGTAATATTTTCGACCTCTAGATCATTTTGATTATTTTTACGATTACACATTATTATAATAAGTCTTTTATTGAAGTAACATTATTTAATTATTCAATATACTTATTCTATATTAAGAGAAATGTGTTTTATTTCATTAGGTAACCACTTAACCCTTGTCTTAGGATTTTCTAAGCAAATATCTGTGTAATTAGAATAGTCATTGAGAGATCTCGATGGCACCGAGAATTGGATCCCTGCTCCGATAATATGATGCGTAGATATTAATGCGTATTTATTTATTTCCTGTTTAACGGGTGATAATTATTATGATAAGCTGTTTAATCAGGAAAAGTGAACTCCACAAAACTAATAAGAACAGAACTGCCACGGGAGCTAAAAAAAGCGACCGTTTAATTATTTGTCTAGTGATTTAGACATTTATATTCACGTATTTTTGTAATAAACTTAATTGTTACTAAATAGGGCGCCTAATTGCACAAATTGTGGTTCCAATAGGAGCCACGGGAACGACAAACTAGGTATCTTGATTTCTAATTCCATCGCAGCATGATTATTTTTGAGTTGAATTTGGTCATGTATACATGGATGACTAGGGCGGTTAAGAGGTTAAAATGTTTGAATATATCGCAGATACCATTAGCGCCCTGACAAACGCGGTTAAAACTGGCGTAAGCTAAGCCTGTCTGTCCGCGGCTTAGCTCAGAGATTCTTAGTACTAGAAAGCTGTAATTTGGCATGGGTGTACATACTAACGACGCCGACAAAGTGGTAAAATAGAAAGAGTATCTACTAATCGACCAAAATATAAAATGTACTTGAAACCGTGAACTATGTTCATAGTAGCTAGTATCAAATAAAAACTAAAAAATAATAATTATGTTCATAATATCCACATATTGTGACAGGCACCTACGGAACTTCGTTCTAATAAATTGGTAGTGGAATGTGACCTATTCTAATCAAAAAGTTATTAATTATGTTTAACCAAACCTGGTCGAACTTTCTTACAGCGACATAGAAAAAATTAAAGCATTCTTTTCACTCTATTGTTAAGTTGCTCCACTATGTGGAATCTGAACCAAAAGCTAGATTTCTGTGTCTTTGGCAGCTCATGTAAAACAGCTGTTGCTGACCAATTTACTTCGAATGGAAATTGATGAATGATGAATATGTGCTGAATTGTAATAAATACATACATTCGCTGCGAAAGGGTTAAGCGTGTGGAGTAATAACTTGTATAATTATCATATCAAGGCAATTTTACAGTACCTACCCACATAAATATATCGTGAGCTTTATATTAAAATGATAGAAACGATACTGACAGATAAATAAGTATTTGTAGATAGCCTCAGCTCATCTAAATATATATAACTCAAAGGTGACTGACATAGTGATCTATCGACGTACAGCCCAAAACCACTGGACGGATCGGGCTGAAATTTGGCATGCAGGTAGATGTTATGACGTAGGCATCCGCTAAGAAAGGATTTTGATCAATTCTACCCCCAAGGGGATAAAATAGGGGATGAAAGTTTGTATGAAACTTGGTCAATTTTAAACTGATCGGGCTGAGACTTTGCATGCATAAAGCTACTATGACGTAGGCATCCTCTAAGAACGGATTGCGTAATTTCTGCGGGATAGCGATAAACGAATTCTATGCAGACGAAGTTGCGGGCAACAGCTAGTATTAAATAAAAAGTAAAAACTTCTTCAATCGGCAAAGTGTGACTGGCAAGACTATATCACCAAAACATTAAGTGGGTTTTCATAATACCTATTAATATTTATTTTGATATCACGAAATTTAATATTTAAATATCACGAAAAAAAAAACAGGCATGAAGCCAGCGAAACAGATAGCGAAATTAATCTGAACATTATTTATCAATTATAATGATTCGTTCTCATTAAAATGAGATATCTTTATCATTAGTTCGAACAAATACTGCTACTGGCCGTATTTAATTGTAACATACTAGGTTTCTTTGAAATCTATCTGTACTGAGATAGATTAAAAATAAAAATGTGTCTGGCCTCGGGGTGTTTATGGACAACGGTGATTTTACCACACCTTGATACATAAAAAAAAGGTGAAGTTGTAATCAGTTATTCCAGAACAAGATGTCAATAATATTATGCCAGCTAAAATGCTATCAATGACTTTACTGATGTAGAGCTTAACACATTCAGTTGCGTTCTATAGCCTTGTATTAATTTTAAATAAGTTACTGCTACTAATTACGAAATAATCATTTATTTACACTGTTTTGTCAATCGTACCTACTATAGTTAGGTAGGGCATCGATAACCAGCCCTCACGACGGCCAGGCGTGACTTGCACGTGCCGCCACAATGGGAGAGTCAGCAAAAATGACGGCAGCACCAGCCGAAATGAATAATGTTATCGTGCCGACGCTACCCGGACGGCGGCTTAGATAACTCTGTGACCTAAAACATTGTACTAAAAGATTATATTTAATTGTCGGAGTAAGCAATTGTCGTTTTTATTTTTGACCATTAGGATTGAATAATATGATAAAACTAAGTGCGCGTGTGCTCTATAGTTACGTCACTAGTTGTTGAGTTTATTGTGGACTATATTATGTAGGTACAACTTGAAAGTGTAGGAAAATATTATCTGTCCTCCAAAATAAGGATTAAAAAACCGTTAGACGTATGAATGTTTCTCAACTCTTCGCGCTATAATTTTTTTTATCCAATCTTAACAAAACTTGGGATTAACACAATGGAAAGGTCATGCCTGTCTTTTATGTCGATTTTCAAAGTTTTTGTGGGACAATCAAATAACAGATTATAAATAGGCGAGTACTATATTACTTATTACTTGGCTGGCTTACATGTTTACCGGCTTGTAATTTTACTTGCATAGTAATTGCATGCAAGACGGTCTTGATTTCTGCAACATTATCCCGCGCAGTAATCATTTCACGAAGATTGGATTAAGCAACTCCATGACGCATTGTAGGCGTAGAGATAAATAACTTTGTTAAAACGAGATAACGATAATTGTTTACAGTCAATAGAACAAATGAATGCTTATGCTGTAGTTTCGACGAAAAAAGTATAATAGCTCTTGTTATTTTTAGCCACACGTAAACATAACTGGCAGTTATACTTACATATTGTGACGCACTTTCGTTGATAATATTTACTAGCAGATATGCAGATATACGAGTGCCTATGTAAATATATGTTCCTATCAATCAATGATAAGGTGTAGGTTATTGAGGTTATTCTTAACATCTCTGATAACCTTCTATCGGGTTTATCAACATGATGCTACTGCATGAACAAGTGCAATATGCACAGAGTAAATTGGTCATGATAACGTTTGTACCTAAGTAATTAAAGCTTATCTAACTAAGATCTAGATGGCTATGAGCTATTATAACCATTACGACGTATCTTAACATTCTTGCCATACCTACTATTGCGTAATACTTTACCAACTATAATGTATTTACTTTACTAAATAAAGTACCTACTGCACTTCTCCGCCTAAAGGCGGTAGGTAGAATGAGTGCCTGGGTAGGTAAAAGTTAGCTCTATCAAACGTAGAAGCCCGTACTTAGTAACACCTAAAAAGATACATTAAAATTAGTTATCAAACTTAAGTTGTAATCGAAGTCTCATCTTGAGAAAAATGTTAATTAAACTTCGGAATATAGGTCTATTTAATATTCAGATCATGTCATGGTTCACAATTTATTTCAAAAAATTCAATACTCGTAGTTAAGTATAGCGGAAAACGTTGCTTTCTTAGAGCAAACTTTTTTAAGCTATTAATCTCTGCTTCGATGAAACACATACTAAATACACTCGGAAGCAAACAGGTCACTTTTCTACAACTTCATACGGGAAATGACCCGGTTTTTTGCTCCCGAGTATAGGTAGTTGGTAGGTAAACAAACTTATATTGCACTAGCAGAAAAAAATGACCTAATCCCAGGCTGTGAAAGAACCTCAAATACCTAGTAAATAAGGGTGACTCCTGATAATAAGTGAACATCTTTGTCGGTCAACAACCCGCGCTCGGCGCGACCTTGCCGCTGCCTAATAATATTCGCGAGAGGAAAATGCGTTTTCTTTGTTTTTCGTGGTTTATTTTCCCTTCTATACGTGATAGATATCACATTTAATGGCTTATATTTGGAGCGTGGCTCCAATTGCAATTCTAATTTATTACTCTTTGTGTCTACCTCTTGGGTGATTTTGAATATCTTTTTGTTTTCGGAACCTCAAGAATTATAAGAGATCAGATTAAATCCCGCGTGAGCTCCGATTTATTCTTTACCAATACTATCTTTACCAATACTATCTTATACATTATCTTTATACTTTACCAATACTAACGTACTTGATACGTTTGTTTTAGACTTAGTTAGCTTCCTTAGCTCATACGCAGAGCAGTGTAAAACCTAGTTAGGAACCTAAATGCACTCAGGTGAGGGCCGATTGCACGGTCTAGGATTAAAAATGAACGAAAGGTTCCTTAACTTATTTAATACGCGCCCCCTTTCAACAAAGAGAAAAATTTAAAAATCTAGCCTAGATAGCTAACTGTACATTACTACCTACTATTGATACTTTTTTAGTATGCAATGCTGAAAACGCGGGTAATGTGTTAATAGGTGCTTGACCGTACTAGTGGCCCTCGCCCCCCATTGCAGGTCTCTGCGCCCCCCTTGGGTGGCGCTGTGCCCCACTTTGAAAATTCCTAAACGTTAAACCTGAATGACGATTCTGAATCGACTTCTGGGTTAAAAGTTAACTCGGATTTTATACTTAACCGCGCGCCGAGCCAACCGCGCGTCGCCGCGGTCATCTGAACTTAGCCTTAAAAGGTCGCCTTAGAAATCCTTGTCTCGAAGCACAAAGCATTAATGCGAATTGCCTTTGGTTTAAATTATTTTTGTACCTTTGTACTTACTTACTTTACACGTAGCAATATACTAATTTTAACGTTTATTGTGTTCCTACAAAACTCGTAAAAACAGAATCATCACAATAATGCGATACTTATCTACTAACCTTTCTCCATGACAATTGTTGGTGGCCTGCCATAACTTTTTTCCTATCATTCACAATGTGTTATGTCCCTTAGACTCGGTGGCAAGACAGTCATTTCTAGTTGTAAAATCATTCACTTCAGTCGTATTTAGACGTAATGGTACGTAATTCCTACTTCCGATTCAAGGTAAGGTACGAAAAGTTACACTAGGACTAGAGTTGCCGCGAAATGAATAGTTTCATTATCGATAGTTTTAATCGAAAATGCCATATGGATAATATCGTTATTTTATTTAAAGCAATACTATCAGTAAGCAGCAATACTATCGATAGTATTGTACCTACAGAAAATTACGAAACTATCGATACTACTGAAATAATCGTAATAATCTAAAATTAAAAACTATCCATAGTATCGAGTTTGTGTAACATTGAAAAACAATTATATCAATACTATTCATAGTTTGTTCGTCGTCAGGGATCGATATTATCCATAGGACGTATTGTAGTTTACTAATAGTATTGCATGAAAAGAGTTATCGATACCTACTAGCAATACCATCGATACTATCGATAACTATCGGTACTATTGTTTTTGCTTAAACCATCGACTGTCTATCGAAACACTATCGATAGTGGATTATCGAGAGGCAACGCTAACTGGCCACTCTTTATACTTACTTTAACAAATAAAAATGTTGGCAATGCATAATAAACTGAAACAATTATAAAAACTATTAAACCTAGTTTTCATTGTTTGCTAGTTTTTTAACTAAGGGATACACAGGATATTGTACTTACTACAAATGTATAGTTAATATTCCCAACATATAAATTTTTCAAAATACAACGTTCACAGAATGCCCAATTGACGTGTATTGTAATTTAATTATCAACAGACTTGAAAAAAAAATGATAGAATTAGCGCAAATTAGCAACTATCTGTTTGTCAGGCGCTCATTAGCAGAGCGTCGAGTTTGTTATTTTTCGGTCTGTAGATATAAGTAAAAGATTCAAACACAATGCTACTACGTTGTACGTTAATCATTGATTTTGTATTAAAACCATGAAATAATGAACCAATGAGATACCTACACCGTCGGCCGCACTTACATCACACGATCCATCAGGTGAGATGGGGTCAATCACTGGTCAGTCATAAGTAAAAAACCAGCCAAGAGCGTGTCGGGCCATGTGCAGTGTAGGGTTCCGTAGTTTCCTGTCACTATGTGGATATTATGAACACAATTATTATTTTTTAATTTTTATTCTATAGTAGCTAGCTAGATCATAGTTCACGGTTTCAAGAAGTATTTTACTACTTTGTCGGCGTACTTAGTTAATATGTACACCCATGCCAAATTACAGCTTTCTAGTGCTAAGAATCTTTAGCTAAGCCGCGGACAGACAGGCTTAGCTTACGGCAGTTTTATCTGCGTTTGTCAGGGCGCTAATGGTTTCTGCGATATACTTTTACCCGAAATCATACGCTACGCTAGGTACTGTATTAGTAGGTTCAGAGTTTTCTTTGTGATAATTGGTACTACGTACTACGTAAACAAGTTACTTTCTATGGTAAAAATAACTGACATGTTATCAAGCGTTTTACCTGTTTATTCAAAGAAAGTCAAAGGCAAATTTCTGGCTAGGTGATTTATAACTCTTGATGGCGGTATGACGTCGCCTCCGTATAAATAAATATATGGAATATTCCGCAAATACGTTTACCGAACAAATATAACATTGTATTACCTATTACTTAACGCTATCAAAGTTGCTATTGCTACTATAAACATGGATGTTCTATTTATAAATAAAGGGAGGTACGGTCTCAAAAAAAACCTCTCGTATTTATGAGCAAACGTGATTCCCGCTTTTATAGTACATACCACCACAACGGTAGTGTTGCCATACAACTTCACTCCATCGTCATTACTCTTAACTATTATACCTACTTACCTAATTTTTTTTTGTGTCGATACATAGGTACCTAGATTGAAAATTAGGATTATCCTGAAAATCAGCGCTGTGACTGCTCATTTTAGCACTATATATTATTGTGTTGAATTTGTGTCACTAGGTAAGTAAATTTGTTTATTTCAAATAAGTGCATGATAATACGAAGTCTTACCTGAAAACTCAAGTACATTGAATCGTACTAGAGAAAGAAAATCAAGAGCGCCGAAAACGAGCGTAATTTGTTATCTTTAATCCGGCCTGAAATGACGTTTTCGCATGTATATAAACTGGATTTACTGAAAACGCTTTTGCAGCACAACCGAACGTTGTCATGCACAAAAAAATTCGCTGAAGCGTGAAAAATTTACAGGACGACTTGCTCGTCTGCAAACATTTTGTTAACACATTTTAGCACGTACATATTTTCCACATACAAGTCTGTACGATTAAGGATTATAAAATAGACGGTTGCGGATACATAGGTAAGTATTTGTTAAGGAAAATCTGCCCCTTAATTTTACGTATAGTATAACTACTACTTCATAACATAATTTTCATGATAAACCAATCTAGTTTAACACCGTCAATATTGTAAAAACACGTTGAAGTACGGTTAGCAGTAAAAATATCCTAGGGCCTTCGAAGTTATTAAAATTATCCATTTACTTTGTCTAAAAAAAGCTTGTTCTATTTCGAGAACTAAACAAAGGATTAAAAAATACTTAAGTTGGTTATGTTGGTGCGGTCGTCAAACTACCTATGTTTTTCATTATATGTCGTCACTACAAATCGTAAAATAAATTGAGAATAAAGTACCAAGCGAGTGAGTGAGTGAGTGAGTGAGGGTGTCTATGGGCAGTGGTGATCACTTACCATCAGGTGACCGACTTGCTCGTTTTCCTTCCTATTCATATATAAAAAAAAAATTTTTGTCGATTATCGATGAAACAGTTTGGGTAGGTACTTAATTGTCGATTTCCAAATTTGACATTATCTTAAATCTATCATTATCTTTGCAATATCACGAGCAGGTATTGTGGTGGAAACGAACTGGGCGTGAGTTCTCTGACGTGTCGCTGAAAAAGGTACCTAATATCTTTCATAATGCTTTCACGTCATATAAAAACCACTATATTAGGTACATACCAAATTCTATCTCTTAATTAGTTTGTTTAGTAAGAGCACATACATGATACGGTGTAATCTTCGCCTGACAAGGGTGTTTCCGTTCCGGGTACACTTCGACCCCTCGGGATCTATTGTGTATATTATAGGCTGTAAAATGGAGTCTTCCGTTATTTATCACTTAAGTATAATAGCAAGTATGTATCCCACTAGGAAATGCGAAGTAGAAGCATTAAAACCTATGGAGGTACGTACATATATAGAGAGAGATAGGAGGAACGCTGCATAAAAGAGTGACCGTGTAAGTCTTACACTGTAAGAGATTCTGTCTGAAGACACTCCCACACATGAAACACATAAAAGCGACGAATAAATGACTTAGGTATGACTTAAAATTATATTACTAGATTCCATGTTGGAGGCCCTGCCTCCCTTCGCTAGAGAGCTAGAAAAGTAGTCTTCCCTTACAATAAGATACCTACGTTAGATACTACTAAAGCAACTATATCATCGGTATAGCAGGTATCAATCACGATTAGAACTCTTATAGGTATGTAGTTAGGTACAAGTATGTAGGGGTGGCGTGTTGCCATCGGCAAAGGCAATGTAGCCATTGTCACTTGACGGTTGCCGTCGAGTTGTTGGCTTGTTGGCGGCAGCCCGTATGTAGGTAATCTGCCTTAGTTTAGGGCAGGAACTTCCAAACATCAACCTTTAAATAACATAATTGAGAGGCAAATCCGGTCGCATTGCTAGCTCATCTAGCCTTGGCTCAATGGAGGCTCTTCCCCTTAACGACCATGCGGCTGTGCGCTGGCAGCATGACTCCGACCGCGTGGTCGCCGGCTTGCAATGATGTGCTTATCAACTACGTTAGTGATAACGAGCCGCTTTTGTTTTCATTGGACGCGGCATGGGCGTGAGCGCCGCGCCGCTCGCGCGTATATAACCAGGTGCGACGCATCTATAGTAGCATTCCTAGCTCATCCGCGTGCCGACACATGTCACTATTACCTTAGTATTAATCCACCCTAAATCCTTCAGTATTCTGTACTTTATAATTTATTGGTGAGTATTTTCCATTTGTTGTATTTTTTGTGTGTGCTTTTTGACAGCATTTTGGGATAAGGTAGCACGTACGTCACCGTCTGTCAGACAGTTTTTCAATATTTTGATTTGTTTGTTTGATTTTTTAATTAAAGTGGGAATCAATTCAGTCTATTGTAGACCACAAATAGAAGGAATATTGCTTTTTGGCGACATAAAATAAAAGCGGAAGGCCGTATGGGTTTGGACTCGGGCTGCCATCTCAGATTTTTTCGGAATTTATAAGCACAATTACATATAAATTTGTCTGTGCTTTTGAGTGAACGAAAATATCGTCAGTAAACACTAAAAATGTTTTGTCACTCTTGTCACCTTAGGCTCTGTCTACCCCATAAGGGATAAAGACGTGATTTATGTATGTATGTATGTAAACACTAAAAATAGTGTATGTGAAGATTTCAATCCGCTCTGGACCCGCGTAGAAAATACAGTCGAATTCCTCTAATTCTGAGTGGGACGTGGGACGATGATGATGACGATGTTCTCAATATGCCCATCAACGCCGCGGTGCACCCACGATGCTACAAACTTTATGTCACCCATTATATGCATACTAGTTGTTAACGAGAGCATAAACATTGATATACGTAGAACCAAAACAACAAAGTCACGACATTCCGTGCTGAGGAACCAGGTAGTCCATTAGCTTTACGAGTTCTAGCAACGATAATAATGTTTGATGTCTCTTTACAGAATAAGTAAATCTAGTCAACAATTAAAATGGCGTATCTACAGTCGATGCCCAAATCTGAAACCATTAAACTGCGGGAAAAACATATTGGGTAAGTTGTTTGAAACCTACTTATAATTCGCAAAGCGCAAAGGGGAAAACGATTGACGTGCCATGTTGCTTGGCAACCGTTGTTTACGACGAAAACTGTGTTCACAGAGTAACTGCCCGCGTAATCTGCACTATCGTCACACGACGGTAGTTTTTAAAACTTAGGATGATAATACCTATTTAGATTCGCGGCGTGACTCTATGAACACAGCGTTACTATTAAAGACTACGTTGACACTTTCGTTGCATTCACAGAAAATAGCACTAGGAATTCAATTGTCATTTTTGAGAGCAGATGCTTCTCATCCAATACTACGGCATTTACGCTGTCGAAGTCGTAGGCAAAAACGCAATTAAATAACAAGTACCTATCGTTTGTGTAGACAAGACTATATTTAACTCACGCATGTAGATACGTATTAGTTGGGTACTAAACATTTCATCTGGACTTGGCTATACAAAGCGTCTTATCACTAATGTCTACATAGTTTAGTCTAACTTTGGTTTGTTAGTCTGGACTTCGTACACCCCGTTTAATTAATCGGCTGCTGTGGCAAATCTAAATCTACCTACTGTATCTAGAAACTCGACATAAGTCATTGTCTTATTGCGTGGTTGGCATATTTGCGTAAAAACTACATAACATGATTTCCATGAAGTATAAAAAAAACCCTTATTATATTATGTAAACGTGATCAGTTGAATAGAAGACCATTATCAACTTATCGTTATTTAGTCATCTACTATATGTACTGATTGAAATTTTTGTTACAGGGCTGCCTGCCAGTTATTTTTCCGTTCATCTCCGTTGAAAATAGTGCGAGGAATCGCCCAGTTCATGTACGACGAACAAGGCGAGAGATATCTCGACTGTATCAATAATGTTGCCCATGGTAGGCCTTGCTCGTAAAATATTGATCGTCTGGAGCTCCATTGTTTTTTATTTGTCAGAGATTCAACCAGATTATAATAGGTAGTGTAAAAGTGATAGAAATAGCACTTTGCGTGGGAACTTAGGTACTCACATGTAAGAAAGAAGGTTTTTGACAGTAATCTAATCCTATTAATATTATAAACGCGAAAGTTTGTGAGTATGGATGTATGGATGTTTGTTACTCTTTCACGCCAGAACGGCTGGGCAGATCTGGATGAAATTTGGAACATAGATCGATTATAGTCTGGAATAACACTTAGGCTACTTTTTATCCCGAAAAATTGCGTAATTCCTGCGGGATAGTGATAAACGAATTCCATGCAGCCGAAGTTGCGGGCAACAGCTAGTCACCTATATATTATTTGAAAGATCAACTAAATTTATATAGCATGTTTGTCTAAAGTTGATAATAATTTAAACCAGTGGTTTTCAAAGTGGGGGGCGCGCCACCCAATTGGGGCGCAGAGGCCTGTGGAAGGGGGTTATGGGCTACGACCTAGAACCTTATTAACAAATTACCGGTTTCTGCCCTACGGCTTACGGGCTGGGCTAAAAGGGGAATAGATTTTTTCTTTTTGGGAGGGGGGCGCGTAGTGAATAAGTTTGGGAACCCCTGATTTAAACAATGTAGGACATATTATTAAGAATGATCCTATTTCTCTGTCTCTAGTTGGGCATTGTCATCCCCACGTGGTAGAGGCCGGCAGGAATCAGATGTCTTTAATATCCACAAACAACCGCTACCTCCATGACGAACTGGTGATCCTGGCGGAAAGGATCGTGAAAACAATGCCCGAGCCTCTATCGGTCTGTTTCTTCGTGAACTCAGGTTCCGAGGCTAATGACCTTGCTTTAAGGCTCGCTAAAGTTCACACTAATAAAAAGGACGTGATCACTCTAGACCAGTAAGTATCTCTTTTATAAATGAGCTTAAACCAATTTTGTTAAGTGTGAAAGAGGACGAATGATAAACATTTCTGGCATAAAACATTTTTAGGATCCTAAGTAGGTATTGCTTTATTGATGAACCGATATTTACAAACATATCAGATATAAAGCTATGTAAATATCTAAAATTGAAATATTCCACTCCTCAAATAATTTGATACGCCGAACTTCATCAGAAGCTTAATTAATCGAGATTGTTAGTTAATTAGACACACAGATTAGAGTTCCGAAATATGTTATAATAGCACCTCGTAAATTCGCGCAAGAGTCTGATATCGGGAACCAATTCATTACCGCTCGATCTTAATATTTATAAATAAATACCTTGTTTATTATGCCAGAAATGTGCTTGATAGAAGCGTGTTTGTTTTTTTTTCGAAACTTCGAGTGCCTCGAAGTGTTTCTGGGGTGCTTAGCGCCTGTTTGTTACAGCGCTTATCATGGGCATCTTACCTCTATGATTGATGTGTCGCCGTACAAACTGAACTTACCTGGTGGCCCGGAGAAGCCAGACTGGGTTCATGTGGTAAGTTACCCGAGTTACCGAGTGCGTTAACAAAATAGGCATAGGTACATATAGGTGGATACATATATTTGTATGATACCATCAATCAAATATGAGGCCTACCACCCCAAGGTGAAAAATCCTTTGCACGTCACAGTATAATAATGTCGATAAGACGTGGCTGTCAACTTGAAAGTTCGACTTTAGCGATATTTTCGTTTGATAGGAAGCTGAATGAAAAGTGGTACCTAGATCACTTATTTGGCCTACTTATTGTACCTATGTCTAATTTGGTTTTTCACCAAACAAAACAACATCGATAAACATAACTCTCCTTCTGATGCATTAGGGTTAGGGTAACAATTCTTAAGAGAATCTGTAATGGCTTGGTACATATAATGAAACAACAGAGCCCGACAGATACTATGAAATCTGGATTCATTTTATGAATTTATTACCCATACATACGACCATTAACCTGCCTAGATAATTAGGCATTCTCTAATGGCTTCTCTTTCCCCGTAATATTAATTGAAAATTTGCTAGTGGGAAACATGTCTGTACCTATTGAAATTTAGAGGGTATTTCTCTGAACAACTTATCTCTATAATTCATAATTACGATATGCATGGTGATATAGGATTTAAAATTAAAATGTACGTTCAAATTATAAACCGTATAACGATATCAAAAAATATTCATATGCGTACGACAGGCGTTTCTTCTTGGTAGGCGATACGGACGCTCCACAGTAAACGCCCCGAAGCGTGTGTTGGCAGGCACAGAAACATGAAACACCAGTGTTTATTGTTTACAGTCGGACCGTCTGAAACTATGCCTTTGCGTCTAAAACTTCTTGTATACATGCTGTTGTTTCTAATGTTTATTCAATGTTAATTTTGCTTACATTCACGAGCAAACAACTTTAAAAGTAATAATTAGGTGTAACAATTTACTCATTTACCTAACGTATTTATCGTAATAGCATGGTAAAGGATGGTCAACTCCATTTCAAATAATGTGCAAGCATTAATCACTCTAGAAAATTGTATTCAGGCAAAATTCTTTATCGATAGGAGACATACATTTATCGGATAGGTACACGAGATTTGGGTGACTTATACGTGCTTTTCCTAACATTATCTTAATTTGACAGGCGCCGGTACCGGACGTGTATAGGGGTAAATACACGTGCCCCAAAGATTCTTATGCGGAGGAAGAATTGGCGCAACTATACGCAGATGAGGTGAAGAGTCTCTGCGATGCGGCGACCAGACAACATGGCGGCGTGTGCGCGTTCATAGCGGAGAGCCTACAGAGCTGCGGCGGTCAGATCATACCGCCCAACGGATATTTCATGAAAGTTTACGAGTAAGTTGAATGGTTTTTTTTTTCATTGACGTCTGGGCCCTTCTATAATCGACTAAGATTGAGACAGAAACATTATGCATAACTCGGCTTAGAAAAATTAGATAATCACAATGCATAAACAAACAGGGTACTTACTGACCTATACGAGTGTGCCAAACATTGCTGAGTTACTTATTTAATTTCTAGAATTAAATAACATCCCATGACAAGGGTTTATTTTTAAATTATGTTGTGGTTCGAAGGTGAAATAGAGATGGCCGACTTATTCATTTACGTAGTTGGCTATCGACTTCACGTGCCCACATCATGTTTAGCCGTTTGCTTGATAAAGTGATAAACTATTATGAAATGTATTTTATCTAAGTTCTATTGTGTAAATTAGTCTACTACCAGATATAACCGGTTAAGTACGGTTGACAATGATATAACTATTTTTTCTCAATTCAATTTTTAGTTATTTTAACTTAAGGTAAGCCGACTTAATCATAAGATGTATGGCTTATAAAATAAATGAGATTAAAAAAAAAAAACTTAAGGTAGGTAAGTAGTTAAATCTGCGTGTTTTTTTAAAAAGAGGTCCTTTTTGTTGGACGGATGCAGAAATGAGTAGGATCCGCTTATTTTTCGCCAAGCACAAGCGGCTCAGAGCGAGTCATGGAACGTGTTTAAAATGATTATTTTCAATTCCAAAATAAAAAATTTTAGGATCCGAACTATGTAGTATCAACCATACTATTCATGTAGGTACCTAATACCGATTTAAAGGTTACCCCCTGCGCGAAATTGAATAACGTTCCAATCTGTCCACGCAGCGTCTTAACATAGGCCTTAATCAACATAATGACAATTTATATGATAATGTACTAGAGTGCAAGCTAAACGACGTTATCTTGTTGACGCACGTAAAGTGTGCAGGCACAAGCCACGTGTGATGACTGCTTGTTAATTAGGCTACAACAATCATTATCAAAAACTGTCTAAGAGCGAGTCGAAGTCACTCATATATGGTTTAGTTTAATTAAATTTATTCATGTTCATTAATTACGAAAGCACTAGACATTGCTCTGCCGACTACCGTAAGTTTGCCGTTGAAAAAGATTTTAACTACAAATTAACAACTTTAGAATTTTCCGTTAAGGTACTTGTGCTGTGGGCAAGATCTTGTTTCTTTGAAAAATTACGAATTTTAAAAATTTTATTTAAGATTGCTTCTTACGAGCCAGAACCCTCAATGATATCCTACTAGGTCTAGGTTTGTTTTGATTTACTTGTGAGTGTCAAAACTTGTCAGACCGAAAGCGGATAACAAAGGACATTAAAAAATGTGTTTCGTAGTTAATAACTTATTATAAACTAGCTTCTGTCCGCGACTTCGTCTGCGTTGAATTATACATATAACTTACTGAATTGAATTACTGAACTTACTGACTTGAATTATACTATACTTCCTCTTGAATCACTCTATCTATTAAAAAAACCGCATCAAAAAACAAATTAGTTCTAACGGAGAAAGTGCTGCACACATTGATCAGCAACTCGCGACATAAGCTTATGAAAGTTTTACCCAACAATTTCGGATAGCTAGGTAGGTAGGTACTTATAATTTCTACTAATCGGTAGGTAGGTTAGGTACGTTTAAGAGTTTAAAGCTTTAGATAGAGTAAAATATATATTTTAATCATTCATTGCATTTTAAACTTTGTTCATGCCACGAAACTGTCTGAAGGATTTGAATCACTGCATGCAATCTTGTCGTTCATTTCAAATCACGTCTGCAGCATGCATCTTATTTATTATTCATCGTTGTTTGAAGGCACGTCCGGCAAGCGGGAGGCGTGTGCATCGCCGACGAGGTTCAAGTGGGCTTCGGTCGCGTTGGGAGCCACATGTGGGCCTTCGAGACCCAGGACGTGGTCCCTGATATTGTTACCATGGGGAAGCCTATGGGCAACGGACACCCTGTGGCCGCGGTGATAACGACGCCGAATATCGCGAAAAGCTTCGCTGATACGGGCGTTGAATATTTTAATACGGTGAGATAGCGGGATTTGTCAAGCATTTAATATTTTGTGGACCCATTGAAATGTCGTTTCTAAAGTGGGAGTCTATTACAATACTTAAAACCTTTCTGATCTTAAACAACTAAAACCTTTACAGTATGGAGGCAACCCTGTCTCCTGTGCCATCGCGAACGCCGTGCTCGATGTCATCGAAGACGAACATTTGATGGAGCGCGCGAACAGGGTTGGCACTCATTTGCTAGAGCGCTGCGAAGACCTCAAGCTAAGACACAGACTAGTGGGCGACGTGAGAGGGAAAGGGTTGTTCGTTGGTGTGGAGCTAGTGACAGACAGAAACGCGAGAACGCCAGCAACGGCTGAAGCCAAACATATCGTTAACAGGTTAGTTATCATCAATTTCAAAGATGAATAAGAGCATTGTGAGTTTACTAGGTTGATAGTGACTTCAAGCGCCATCTAGTTTTGACCAGTGAGACTAACACGACGAAAGTGCCATTTCGTTAACTAACGAATACATATATTATTGGATGTATAACCTGAACAGCAGCCATAATTTTGATCTTATATCTTTGCAGAATGCGAGAGGAGAAAATTCTAATCAGCCGAGACGGCCCAGACAGCAATGTGCTTAAATTTAAGCCTCCTATGGTGTTCACCATGAAGGACGCCGATCGACTTGTTGACACCCTAGATAGGGTTCTCGGTGAACTTGACTCCCAGTTGCCAGTTACCAGTATTAAACTTGAGGTAAATATGCATATCATTCATACAGACGATAGGTATGAAAAAAAAGGAATAGTAATTTTTAATACTTAGTTCCAATTACAACGTGATAGCTTGCACGTGCATTTTACTGTAACAATGCAGTAAGACCCTTAGTTTTAGATTTACTACAATCTTGGCATTGGATTTTAATTCACTTCATTTAATTAATAATTTCATGAGATGTAATTATTCGGTTTTAAATTTAAAGCAGACATATTGCCATTGAAATGCAATTTGAGTTTAGAGAACACAATTAGTTTAAAATATACTTATTGCACTTTTCATCTTATTCCTTGCAACATTTATCATATTAACATTTTACTTTTTACAGGTCTCTGTTACGCCTTTGACCAACGTGGACACCAGCGCTGATGTGGTCATTAGCAGTTTACAACAAACTGTCAAGAGTATGTGATCACATAATTTTAAGATGTAAGAATAAGGTATTACAAATAATGATCTGTAAATATAGCTTTTAAGTCTAATTTGTAAGGTATAGAATAGATAATTACTATTTCAACATGTTCCTTACTTAGAAACCTAAGATTATATAAGCAAGATGAAGATTGTACAACTTTGAATTTAACTAAACTATTTGGATTATGAAATTTATATCCGGAAAGAAAAAAAACTTCGAACACCTGAAAAAAGAGGTGGTAAAAGCAAATAAAAAAAAGATTTTATATTTTTCTTCTTTTATTTGAGTTATAAGCAAGTAGGTACCTTCTAAAATATACAATTGGAAACAAAATTAAGCCTAATTTGAGCTTATTCAATACAATAAAACAAAACTGCTTAGCTTCTCTTCAATAGGCATGGAAAAGTTTGTCTTCACAAATTACAATCTTTTTTTTAAATTTAACTTATACTCATAACATCCGGAGAAAAAGGAAAAGAAAAGAAATCAAATCAAACTTAATTTACTATGGCTCACAATTTACAACTTACAAAACTTCTTCTTCAAATTTAGTAACGGAACAAATATTCTTGAAAAGATCTAAGAGGGGTTCAATATCGGCTTTCTTTGTGCCTCTTCCCAGATTTTGTAGTATTGTGTATGTATCAGACTGAGGACAGCAAGGACATTTTCTGTAGCTAGCGGTGTGCTCTCCACCACAATTAGCACATTTTGGGGGCTCTTTTTTGGGATCTCTAGCACATTTTGCAGAGGCATGTTCTCCTCCGCATTTCACACATTTCACAACACCATGGCAGTAGCGCTGAGCATGGCCCCATTTTTGACAGCGATGACACTGTTTAGCTTTAACTACTGGACTTTCCATTTTCACTTGATTGCCCAGCAATTCTTTAACTTCCAATATCTTTTTATCTTCATCACTAGACACAATGGCTAATACTAGAAGTGGGTGTGGCTTTTTTGTCTTCAATGTATGCATTTTGTGTACCCGCACAATAGGAATATTCATTGATTTTAGCTCATCTTTCAATGTGTTTAGGCATGTATCTGATGGCAACCCTCTGATTACCACTTTAATTTTCTTTTGAGCTGGATCACCATATGTGTGGTAGGGCAACTTGTTCCTCTTTAAATACTGTATCACTCCTATATAATCTTCCATTGATACACACTTAATCTTAGTGTACATTTTCCCCTTATGTGGCTGATAGAACTTTATCCCCAATTCAAGCAGTGCGTGTGCGTGTAGTTCGAAATCAACAGGTTTGTGTATAAATATTGCGGATAATTTCGAACACTTTAATGGGGCTAAGGCAGTTACATTTTCGACCAGATTGTGGTCTAAAATTGTACTTTTGGACTTATTTTCAGATTGATTTTCACTAACCTTCGTCATTGGTGCTGAAATTTGACATTGCTTCTGAGCAGGAGCTACGTTCTTTGCATTTTTCTTCTTATTTCGAGGCATTTTTGCAACAACTCTGCAAAATAAGTTTCGTGATAATTATAAATCCGAATCAGCTATTCAAAAGTAAGAAAGTTTAGCATTACGTACTTTACACAAAAATATTAGAGAAATTTCACACAAAAGGTGAGGGTGAATGCAATTCAATGATTAGGTAGCTACGGGATATCCCTTGGGCATGCAATTTTCTTGCATTTAAGATGTAAAACGTTATAACTCAAAACGGTTTAACATTGCAGGCAATACCTTCAGCAGATTATAATATCTCTTGTATGGGAATTATTTAAAGAAACTAAGTCTCTTAGTAAGCAGTTCAAAAACAACAGTGCTGCCTGCTGCGCTGCATTTGACACATGAACTGAACATGACATTTAACTTTTATTTCATACCTATACCTTCCGCCGGCAAATGTAAAGGAAGTCACGTCCTTACAACCACCGGTATTAAAGCACTATCCCCCTCTTCCTTCCCTATCCGAGATGAATCGTGGACAACAAAGTAACGGCTGAATGTTTCGTTCCAAATTATAAAGCACTTCACGTTTAAGCACTTAAGTAAATACCTACATCGAAAATGTTACATTTACGAAGGAGTGAGCCCTTTTATAAATATCAATGAATCCAATAACTAATGATAAACTCGTACCTATTGGACGTGAAATAAATATACTTTTTCTTAAAAGACAAGGAAGGCAAACCACCTAGTGGGCCATCAAATGGACAACTGCAACACTAGAAGATTGTAGATACAAATACCTACAAATACAGCGCAAGCACTGCTTCTTGGCAGCAAGATTGGTGAGTAAGATACGGAGGTAGCAATCCGAACGGACCTTGCACGAGGTCCCACCTACCACCCGCGTTTTATAATTCTACGCTACCTACTTTCATATTAAAACAAGCAGTTGCCTGCGATTCGTATTCGTATGCGAAGAATAATGCTATGCCGCGGGAACAACGCAATTTTCGGGGATAAAAACAGACTAGGTACTTAATTATTTCTTTTTGTTCATAGGTAGGTAGGTACTGTCTTTTTGCAAAATTTGGGTACCTCCCATTTGTTCTATGGAACTGTGACGTCATAGAACTATTAACATTTTTCTTTCTATAATGTGCTATAGAACTAGAAGCACCAAGTTTGTGATGGGAAACTTGAGATGCTTTTAGTTGTATAGAACAAATTGCACATTTTTTGTTTCAATAGTTCTACCATGGAACTGCTGGGAAAGAAAAAGGTTAACAGTTCTATGACGTCACAGTTCCATAGAACAAATGGGAGGTACCTACCCCAAAATTCCATCGAGATCTGTAAAAGAAGTAGAAGTAGCAAACAGACAAATACAGAGACATGCTTACTTTCGCATTTATAATTATTCGTACACCTATTAAAGCATGAATGGATGACACATTTCATTAAAAAAAAAATCATTTCATTTCATTTCATTTCATTACAGGAAAAGAGTACTAATACCTACTTGCAGTGTTTTTTTCCCCAAAGTTTTCTTTCACGCTTTGATGAAAGGAAAGTAAAATAGCGGAAGAAATTTCTTTACATACCTACCAACCTATAATTTCGTCAGGGTACTAACTGCGGTGGTACGTGGATACTTTGCCTTTACTGTATCTAGTTGACACGAGACCCGGTTCAAGACGGCACTTCTAAAGCTAATAATGTATTTCGACTGTCATGTTCATAAAACAGGGGGTTGCTTACGAGTAGGTACTTGGACAATGGATCTAGCTATGAATTATTATAAAAAAAATATTTTATTATACATATTTATATTTTATCAAACGTTGTAACAACGGAATTTATTCTGCCAAAATGTTCGAGCAGATTTCGAGTGACGATCACGATCAGTCTTACTTTTAGTTCACATTGCTATCGTTACAATAATATACGAATCGATCGCAGATCACGCTCTCAATGCAATTTTAACGCAACAGTAAATTCCGCAATACTTGATCCAGTTTTTGCGACAACAATAGAACATCCATGCAATAGAAATCTCTAGCATGACGTCTTAACATTTTTTATTTACATCCAAGATGGTGCAGCCGGCGTAGCACGTGCGCAAACTTGCTGGCGGCTGCTACATCAATCTTGTCTACCTTTACCTATTCTACACAACCTTAACTTGTTAAACTAACTCGCAAATTTCAACTCTGGTACAATTTAAAAACGGATACAATCGTTTTATAACGCCATGTCGCTTGTAACGTGTCGCTTTTGCTAAGTCCGCGCGTCTCCTCTAGACAATGAAGGCATTCAGTTTCTGGACAATGCGGAGGATTCTGTATTGGGCGATTAGTCAGATTTATTTAACGGTTCCCATCCCCATCTTGAAGACGCGCCGGTTCGAGGACGACTGTCTGTAGCGAACGTGAATCACACATAACAGCCGCCTGTTCGGCAGAAAGGGTTGGGGTGATCATGCCAGGGGTACTTTTTAAGATTATTTTTATCATTTTATATTACCATCCTAACGGTTACTGAAGCCCTTTTAGAAAAATTACAATCGATTTGTCTCATTTTAGGGTTAACCGTTACTTTGCGGAGGTTTATAATATTTATGAGCAAAAGCATCTGCTTATCTTGCTACTCCAATCCCACACATGCGAGATAGCTATGCCTATGCTGTAAATGTGCGAAATATGTAAATCTATACATTATAAGTACATAATAGTATAAAACAAAGTCGCTTTCCTGTCTGTCTGTCTGTCTGTCCGTCTGTCCTTATGTATGCTGAGATCTTTAAAAATACACAACGGATTTTGATGCGGTTTTTTTAATAGATAGTGATTTAAGAGGAAGGTTTAATGTATAATTTCAGGCAGACGACGTCGCGGGCAGAAGCACAAACACATCTGTGCACAGCTCAAACAACTGGACGGATTGCGCTGAAATTTGGCACGTAGATAGTTATTACGACGTAGGCACTCCGCTACGAAAGGATGTTGCCACAGGGCCAGTTTGACATGCCCTTAAAGGGCTCTCGCAAGTTTGTATAAAGGTCCTTGGATTTTTAAACTAAATACTTGAAATTTGAGGAGGGTAGTTTATAGGCAGGACACGCCATTTTAGAAAGGATTTTTCAACAGGGCCGGATTATGGTGGTTTTAAGGGCTTGCACCAGCTTCTATGAAGGTACTTGTTTATTGTACTAGAGACGTTGGAAAAGAAGTGGTTTATTTTTATTAGTAAGACAAGATTTAAAGAAAAGATTTTTGCGCTGGGCCAGATTGTGGTGATTTAAGGAGCTTCGCTAAATTTTAATTCTGTGCGGACGAAGTCGCGGGAAACAGCAGGTTTATATTTACATATAAACCTGCGCTCCTCTGCTTCCAACCTACCCTACCCTAAATATGTCACTCAATGTTGACTCTCACTAACACCATTTGCTTATAAAGATTATATATCGCACAGGCATAGCTGTCTTGTCCGTGTCGTAGCGGAGTAACAAAGTAGGTAAATGTTTTTTGATCATTTTAATCTTCAGCATTTCTAAAGAATATTTTTTTACGCTTGGTAGGTACATATTTTTCTAGCTCAGTATTCACAGCAGGCACAAGTTTTTTTTTCTTACGAAGAGCCTATTCAAACAAATTGGTGAACTGGTCTTTGTTATGACTAATGAAGACAAAAGTATCGAAATTAGGCTTTTGTGGCTCAATGCTCAATAATGTTAATGAATTACGGGCTTAATCATGTATGCAGTTTCTAAACGTAAATAATATACTGCACATAACCAGGCTAACTCAAATATCCGTGGTGTTAATTAATGTGGGAGACTAATCGTTTGCTGTGCTTTGTTGCAACGGTTACAGCCCACAGCTGTTTGTTTTCACGGGTTACGCATAGGCACACAGTGTATTTGCCATTGCCTTTGGTAGGAAATTACGCTAAAATTTAGATTCTCAAAAGGTTTACAGAGATCACGCTCCATAAATTCAATGGGGTCCTTAACAAGATTACTAATCCCTTTGAAGCAATTACTCAGTTTGCAAAATACTTATTACCCAATTTAACACAAATAATTAAGCCAAATTAAGGGCGGTTCACTTCGTTCACTGTGCTGAAGGTTTTCGGGTATCTACGCAGCACGACTATTACGTACAGTCAGTGTAATATAAGTGCTTATTGATCACCTGGATGTCCATACTGTTAACGCTGACTGTACTGTACGTACAACCGTGCCAAATTACAGCTTTTTAGTAGGTACCTACTAAAAGTTGAGGTAAGGCGCAGAACGACTGACCGACGGACGCAGAAAAACTATAATACCTAATATATTTTTTGTTTGAACCATATAAACGGTAGTGTGGGGAGACTTGACGCAGATATTTTTAGGATATAATGTCATTCAGTTAATCATTTATAATTTATTTGTACAATTGATTATTTTAATAAATAATTTGAATTTGAATCATAAATAAATACATAACCATGAAAAGTGTGTCACAGACAAGAACGGTGCAAAAGAGCAGAGGCCTTTGCCCAGTAGTGGAAAATAAATAATAAAGAGGAACGTCACTTAATACTTGACTATAAAAAAAATTGAACGCATCCCGTGCTTGTTTACCAATGAAAAATCACAACTGCTATGTTTTTCACTACATTACTTCATTTTAATGAGAACGACATTACACGTAGGACAAAAATACATGATAATCCGGCCGCCTACGATTTTCCATCGATAAAATTATTCTAAATATAATAAATATTAGGAAACAATTCACACTAATTACGTAGTCTCAAAGTAAGCGGTATAGTAAGGCTTGTGTTATTGGTACTAGACAACGATATATACGTACTTATATGTCAATATTAATACATACCTACTTAAATAGATAGAAAAATCCATGACTCGGGAACAAATATTATTCGTGCTCATCACACAAATATATTATATGCCCATACCAGGATTGCAACCCGGCAGCTTCGCAGGTAGGGTCACTACCGACTAGGCCAAACGCGTCGCCAAACGTCTTATGTACCATTTATATTACCTTAACGCATCACCGCGTGTAAGACATAAAATAAATTTATACATTTTCGAGCTGCGGTTCGTTTTTGGATCCGTCCGGGGGGAAGAGCAGTGCTTGGTCCGGTGCACTCTGGGCATCGGCTAATGATTTCCTGGCAGTTTCTGAGGGAGTTTCTGACCGTTGACTAAGAGCCCGACAGGGGAGGGGCTCTCTGACCGTGTTACCGTACAACGTTGCCGACATTTTGTCAAAAAGATTTTTGAATTATATTTTTGTTACTTTGACATTGGCGAAGTTGTCGTCGCTATAACGACTTGATACGCCACAAATGAGAAGAAGAAGAATTCTATACATTACGGGCACCTAATTGTTTGGATAACGGTTTCAATTTGCAAGGGTGGCTCGATTAAAACCGTACATAGTGTTCCGGCATCGGTTTTATTCGAGACGGGCATGAATAATTAAGTGATAGGGGAGTCATTATGTTAGGAAAACAATTAACGAAAGTGGTTGAGCGGTGTAGGCGCGTGCCGCCCGCATGTGACTTCACGACGCTGTTTGACGTCACCAGGCGCTTCGCACTCCCAACGCTAAAATCAAAGCTGTGTACACGACAGCGCTTGACACTAAGTTGTAGGCTGACGTTACACTCCAGAGTTGTATGTAATCTAGCGTATAGTAGATATATTAACTCCTCCATTCGTTTATATTAGGTAAATAAGTTTATTAAATTAATATACTGTGATATGAAAAATGACCCGTTACCTTTGCTCGTTATTTTTTATAGTCACGATATTTACGATACGATAGATGTGTTTTCAACTTTTGGAAATAGGACCTCATAATAATAATATATTTATTATGACGCTTCTGAAAGTGAAATATCTACTTTATTGTAAAATGATACAGATGAATTGGGAACAGTATTCTACCTATCTCAGTACTTAATTTGAGAAATACCAGAAACTGTGATTAAAATTAGACGACAGAGTAATTATCACGAAATCATTCATGAAAAACCGGCCAAGTGCGAGTCGTATTCGCGCACGAAGGATTCCGTACCATCCTACTATTATCCTACTAATATTATAAATGCGAATGTAAGTTTGTTTGTTACGGTTTCACGCGAAATCTACTCAACCGATCATTATGAAATTTTGTACACATGTTCTTGGAGGTATTAGAAGTAACATAGGATACTTTTTATTAATATATATATTTATGTCGTCACTCTGTCGTTATCTGCGCGGACGAAGTCGCGGGCAAAAGCTAGTTATCTATAAAACAGCAAAAATTCATGTCTGTTGTATGGGAGACCCCTAAAATATTTAGTTATAGCGGCAACAGAGATACATTATCTGTAGAAATTTCAACTGTCTAAGTTTCAAGGTTCATGAG
Source organism: Pandemis corylana (assembly GCA_949127965.1). Lineage (NCBI taxonomy): Eukaryota > Metazoa > Arthropoda > Insecta > Lepidoptera > Tortricidae > Pandemis > Pandemis corylana. The sequence continues at coordinate 13,446,570 of OX421856.1, read as the reverse complement.
ATACAGCCCGATGGTAGACGGACGGACAGCGAAGTCATAGTAATATGGTTCCGTTTTTACCCTTTGGGTACGGAACCCTAAAAATGTAAGAGTCGGCGTGTGCTTCGCGGGCATGCGGGCGGCACGCGCCGCGCTGACGGCTGAGCGGCGGGATCAGTGCCATTTTTCTGAGATTATTAATCTCAGGCCTCGCGGGACGTACGGGCACGGGGGAGGCAATTGCATGAACATTGTGATCAATTTTGATACTATTATCAACGAGTGAAGTATTCATAGCTACTTGCACGAGCAGTGGCGGATTTACCATAAGGCTGAGGAGGCTCGAGCCTAGGGCGGCAGATTTCGGGTGCGGCAAATTTGGGATTTTGGGGGCGGCAAATTTGTAGCACGAGCTTTTTTTTTTTACCTCATAGAAATAACAAAAAAAAATCTTAGAAGTCTGCAACAAATTTTGCAAGGGCGGCAAAAATTCAGCCTATACCTTGAAAATTTGTAAATCCGCCACTGTGCACGAGTAACAACTGGTGGAATGATCACTATAATTGACTAACTTGTACCTATTACACATTTTACTTAAAATTAAAAAAATAATTAATTGTTTTAATTTTTTGCCATCTATACGCCCACAATCTTGCTAAACGTGGCCTGTAGGTCATGCCACCCTTGGCTCTGTCTACCCCGGAAGGGGTTAAGACGTGATTTGTATGTATGTATATATGTAATGCGGAAAATTTAAGCAGGTAGATGGATTAGTTTGATTGAACCAGATACTGTATGTTTGTCCGATTGGAATTTTGCAACTCAACTTTGTTTGAAGCAGATATCTTCAACCGATTGAACTGAAATTTTGCATACATTGTGTAAGTCGAATGACAATACAATCTGGTTGTGAAATTCTGGTGACTCGGTCAGGACCGGCTCCGCAGGAGGGAACTGTTCAACGGTATGTCCGACTGACTTAAAATCTAGTATACAAAATGAAGAATGCATGACAACGCAGGTACAGTTAACAATAAAGTAGATAAAGTCAGAAAAAAGTTTTTACACACGGCATTATAATCCGGTAAGCACCTACACACGCTCGCGCCGTATCTATCCTGCTTACCGAATAGCTTTGCTATGTGTACCTATTAAAATTTCCTTTTTTGACAGAAACTTATTATTCTACGTAGGTAGGTTATTAAATATCTGTGAAGAACTAGAAGAAGAATACGATAGGAAAAAGTAGAAATTAGGCGAATACTCAAGCATACATGACCCAATCAGCTAATTTGTATGAAATAGGTACATACATACATACACACAAATCACGTCTTTATCCCTTACGGGGTAGACAGAGCCTAAGGTAACAGGTACCTACAGGCCACATTTGAAATAGGTAGGTAGTTTTGCAATTTTCATGCGTTTCTATTTTTTCAACAGAAAGTATTAGAGCAGAAATCGATTGAGAAGCGGTTTCAAATGAATGACGCATTACAATTAAACAGGGAAGTTAATTGGCAGCGGGTATCCCTCTCGCCAGCGACAGCGCCGGGCTGACATATTGCTCTAAACGGCGACCGCGATCCCCACATTTATATTCCGGGCCCGCCACCCGATCCCAGATAATGCTTTTACAATAACGATCTCAAGATGACGACGAATTCGATTTCAATACGGAACACCGTTTTCTTATACGCTTATTTATTATGCAAATTCTATTACCATCCCGACCGACGTTTGAATTTTTAAACTTAAATGCCACAATGGAAAAATTACTTATGAATCGCTCCACCGTATTTGATAGTCTAGGGAGATAGTTATACAAATTTCGATTTGCCTTTTTAATGTTCACCTTAAATTCTCAGAAGGAATAGCCCTCGTTTCCTCAAAATTGGTTTTAGAATAGGATAACAGGTCAGTAACGACCGAAGTAGGTAAATTTACGATAGCCATTATTCTGCGAGCTAAACATTTTTCAGCATTTTCGTTAAGGTATCTACATAAGGCGAGTGTGCCTGTTAGGCTTTTAAGGTGAAATAATTGGTATTCGGTGGCCTTTTCGCAGAACATTTAGTAGGTAGTTCAGATGTGTTTACTCTAGGGAGATAATGTATTTCGAGTAAGAAAAGCCTTACACACTTACGTGCTGATAAAATATTACCGTAGCTATACACGTAGGGGTTATAAAATGTTCAACAAGGCTATAATGAATAGGTAAGTTTTTTTTTGTAATTGTCTTTGAACGATGATATTTGTGACCCACAACAAATCAAGCAGCGTGTCTATTTTACTGGCATATTTTTTAAAACTCCACTAATATAATGAAGCTATCCTCAGTACCGAGCGCTCGTGAAATAACGCTAAAACGTCGACTGAACACCCCGCATCGTAACCGTAGAATCCTTTTTGCTTGCTTAAGTGCAGCAATGCCGCGCCAAAATCGTGCAATTCCGCTGTCTCTCGGCAGATGGTGAAAGCAAATTGCACCGCACCTTGCGGGCGCGCCCGGTTTCCCACGGAGCAGACGACCCGGATCTAGCCACCGGGAAATCCTGAAATCATAAATAGCATACCTGCTTATGAAAACGTTTAGCTGCGCATTAGCTTTGTCGCTGTACCCGGTTTAACTAATTGCGCTGCACTCCGAGATTGGAGACAAATTAAATACACGTGGATAATCCGAAGATGCAATCGGTGTAGCTTGGATTCTGCAAAATTTGAGAGTTGTTTACTACTGGGTTTTAATCAAGACTACTAGTGTCTTTAATTTGGCTGTCGAAGGAGTAAGTTAAAGCCTGCTGAACTGACTTACTTTCATATTGATAGTTCCTATTTTATAAGCGTGAAGTAAATCAATTATTTGAGAACGAGAGGAATAATGTTGAAAGTTTCTGCAATTACTTGAAAGAGGGCAGATTTTACAATCGTCAGATAGGCCCTAATGTATGATATAACTCTATGGGTATCTGTCAGATAAGTGCTTGTCAGAGGATTTTAAAGAAAGAAAGAAAGAAGACATTTATTCCTTTTTGCAAGATACACAAATATAAGATAATATACACAATTTTATAGAAAATAAACAAGGTATAACAAAAAAAACATAGACATGAAAAATAGATCATCATTAAAATCGTTTCTAAGTGGATATTTTTGTTAGGTTGAAATAACGTTTAAAATATCTATCATATTTAGAACAAAAACCGTCGGTTTTTAAGTATGCACCTCTGCCTTACTCGTGTAAACTAAATATTCAAGAAAGCGCTCTCATAGCGCTCCGGCACCGAGGATGGCGCACACCATATTGCGTCAACCCAAATAGTTTTACATTTGCCGACCTCTATAATATTGGACAGGAGGGAATATATCACAAGTATCAAAAGAATAGTACGTCTCAATATGCAATAAAAACGGGTAACGTATGCGACCTCAGATCCTCCCGGATTTCTCGAGAGCACACCTGAACTAGATTACTGTATCCGAGCTATAAAAACCGTACCCTCAATCGTGTCCCCCGAATAGGGGTGAGCTTGAAAAGGACCCCAGGTTATCCCATACCTACAACAGACGGAGGAGCCAACAGGATTTTCATTCTAATTTACATAAACAGTTTCGCACGGAGCAGTCTCGGATAAACAAGGCGTTATTGATACCAAGAAATCTTGTTGGGATACTCGTGTCAGTTTCATGACCATGACGAGCCACGATATAAGTATTAACAACGGAACATGAGACATAGAGACGACGAACCTAGGCAATGAGTTACTGATTATGCCTAAATTCCACTGTTCACTGATAGAACGACTATGAATTTGTAAAGTAAATGTCGATTGGAATAAGGTACTCGTACGCTTTTACCCCAGGTACGTTGTTTGTAGCTTTAGTTGACATTAATACCCTTGCCGCGCTCATTTCAAGTTGTCTGGCTTCCGGAATAACGTCTAGGTCGTAAAGAGGACACAACCGACGGCTGAACGACGTCTAGAACAAAATTAACTGCCCCTGGTGCATTACCTCTGATTAACGAACTGCAAGAATCGTCGATCTCGTTGACATGTCTCACCTGACCTACATTACAGCGAAGACAAGGTTTATTACGTTTCGAGGGGTAAGATGAGCCCCTAAGATCAGGGGTAGATACAATCATTTACTTCCAGTTTTATTACAGGGATTTATTAGGATACATCTCGTTATCAGTGTCCCAGAATAATAAGCATTAACTTTATTCGAGACTAGCTTTCCGTCCGCAGCTTCGCCCGCGATAAATTAATTTTCCCGTAGGAATAGGTATTTTCCCGTGGTAAAAAGTAGCGTATGTCACTCAGTGATAATGTAGCTTTCCAACGACAAAGGAATTTTTGAAATCGGTCCAGTAGTTTCGGAGCCTATTCAATTCAAACAAACAATCAAATTTTTCCTTTTTATAATATTAGTATAGACAAATGAGAATTATTTCTTAGAGAGATATTATCAATAAATTTAATTATGCACGTAACTGAATAATTATCCTCCTAAGCTCGAGGTAAACGAATAATTAAAAAGAACGTAATAAGATTATTCTGAAAAAGTTCTCAAGAGATTATCCCTAATATTAAAAGCCGAGCTAAATTATTACGGTTTAAATTTATATACCTACTTACTTTAAGATTAAAGCCAATGTCGAAATATAAAATGTTAAATTTTGATAAATGTGAAGTAAGAAAAAATCTAATAGATCTTACATATAACTCTCTCCTAAACATACCTAAGTTTATATTCTTGCCCTCAATATTATTTTTTCAAAAGCTGTTCTCACGACTTTCTGGTTCTTGATTCTGGATTTTCAGATTCTTTATTCTCGTAACAGAACCTACCCTTAAAAGTGCCATTTGTCATTTATTTGGTAATTGATTTATTGTTTAAAAGGTAGGCTGTGTATGATGGATGTTCTATTTGTTTACCAATCAGTTCAGATTTAGGTTAATTGATGATAAATTCAGGATTAGCAGGACGTACGCTCTAAGTGATTTGTTTGTGGATCCATCGTATTGAGAATTTCCAACAAGCATTATACACATTTATGACAGCAATCAGCAAATTGGTCATTACCGACATTAAACAAGGACAGTGCAATACCTCTTCCTCATATAAAGATATTGGAATCAGAAAATTCTTCGCAATAATAATAACTTAAAAATAGCAATATTTCATTGAATTAAGAAAATACAAATCGACGCTTGAAAGGCAAAATGTCATAAGCGACATAATGGTAATTTTACAGGAGAGCCAAAACCTCGACGCAGAAAAATCTGCTGATTTCAATGATTTATATACATAACGCAATATCACAAAAAATGTCGCTTATCCCATTTCGCCTTTCAAGCGTCGAAATCAAGTCATAAAAGGAAATGTTGTAACCGCCACTCAGTGTCTATGAATGCAGTTTATCTAACATGTAAGGGGATGCTGCGGTCCTCCGTTTAACGGGCTGACGGGAGGTGAAAATACCAGTGACTTTTACGCGTCTATCGTCGCGCCTTGGCACGACATGTTGATGCCGGAATAAAACACACGTCCGTATATTGTATTTTTCGGTAACATCCCCTGAATATAAAACAAAAAGGCGAACGGCTCGTTACGTGGCGTGTCTACGGTATTATAGCTGTACTTAGGTGTTTGCATGTGACGGTATCGCGTAATAAAGTTGGCCCGGCCCCGTTCTGGGCGCTTAATATTAAAAGCTCACCTCGCATGCTTACCTATACGCTACGTACGTCCTTTGCAATCTTTCCGTTGTTACCACGACCTGAATCCGCTTTTGTCCCATATGAAAAGAAGCGGGGCCAGAAAGCGAGTGTGTGCGTGAATAATTGAGAAGCGGCGCTCCCTCCCGCCTTGCGCTGAGAAATCTTAACAAAACTCATTGGAAAGTGCACCTACCGCCCCAGGCGCACGTGCGCTACACTATTTTTTAAAATAGTACCTACAATTTAACAAAGATTTACACTCTCGTTCATAAATGCTCTGTAGGCTCCTGCTAACTTAGCAATCCTTTGTTCTTATCTGTCACTTTGACATTTACCTTTCACAGACAAGGACAAACGATTGCTAAGTTAGCAGAAGCCTAGAGAGCGTTTATGAATGAGGTGGTAAATGTTTTATAACCGTAATTTTTTAAATAAATAGGATTTTTTATGATACATACATACATAAATCACGTCTATATCCTTTACGGGGTAGACAGAGCCTGAGGTAACAAAACCTAAAGGCCACGTTTAGCATGATTATAGGCGTATAGGTGGAAAAAGGAATCAAAATAGTGATGGGTCGCTAGCCGCATCGCCTATAACATGATTCCTAAGAATTTCGCCTATTCCCTTGATGGGCTTTACCATATGCGCGGGAAGAGAAGCAACTGGTACATTCTATGTTTTTTCTTTAATCCCAGACCAGCATGGAAGAATTTTATGATCCACACACAAATAACAATGATGTCCTACCATCAAGGATCTTTCTTTTTTAAACCCCTATTCTCGTAGTAAGACGGTTTATTGCCCGATACCCAAAACAACAGTTAACATAGGTACATATACAGAAAACAAAATTAAACCAGTTACATGATGTGATCGTAATTATGATACCCCAATACTTTTGTTTCAGGCTAAAATGATTACAATACAATCGAATGAAAGATACGGGCAGCTGTTTAAGCTACCATTTTACCAAATAATTTACATCACTCGGCTAGTGCGAGCGAAGATTTTCAATTATTTACTCAACCGACTTTACTGACATCCTTCGGCAGTGAAAAAAGTGCCATCACCATGTAGAGTAAACATATCCGCACCATCCGTTTCTGGAGACATTTTCTTCCCGAACGCCTAGAATGTGATACATAACTGTATTGTATGGCTATTGCACTTATCGTTTTACTGTATACTCAGTCAACCACTGTCACCTCTTCGCTGCAAATGCCATTTTGACATACAATTTTGCTAACGAAAATATTGTGAACAGGTTCCACTTCTGTAGGTACAGAAGTAGCTACTTACGCTGCGCTCGGAAATGCTACGCGATTCAGTTTCCTTGACCGTACTTAAAATACGAGTCGGCCTTTTGATGAAAATTACAAATTGATGCTTGTAATTTATTGATTCCTCAAAGCAGATGAGGACCTACGACTAACTATTATTTTATATTTGTAAATATGTACCTAATAGTTACATATAGAAAGAAAAGAAAAAAAGAAAGAAAGAAGACATTTATTCCTTTTTGCAAGACACACAAATATAAGATAATATACACAATTTTATAGAAAACAAACAAGGTAAAACAAAAACAAAAAAAAACATAGACATGAAAAATAGATCATCAGCGTTGTGTGTCTTCGCAAAAGTGAAACGGTCGCTGGCTCAGCATTACGCTGAGGTGTTAGACACCTGCAGCACTGATTTTCAGCCAGAACCATATAAATAGGTGTTAGAGTTAGTTTTAATTTAATTCGGTTTAATACTTCACAATGTTTTGAAAATTCTAATAAATATATATCATGAACTATTATCAAACAAAATACCTACAATTTCCAATAAGACTGATCGCTGTTCACTGAATAATTTTCATACATCCATTCGCCTTCATCTTTATTTCGATAATATACGAGTACATACCCACATGATGTAACTGTAACTAAATTTAAGATACTAGATTTTCTGAATTGTAGCCGGAGATAACAAACATACCTACTCTATGCTAGCAAACAAAACGCCCACTCGCTATAACTTTCCAAAACAGAAGCATAATCACGCATTTTTCAACATTCCGTACACGTTCCGTCCAACCGACTGCTACGAGTGTATAAAATTCAATAAATATGTCTTACTCGGAACAGTTTTTTAAAATAAGAATCATGTCATGATATAAGCTGTACTTTAACCTTAGGGGTGTTATCGGTATACAATAGTGTATTTGAGCAAGCTTAAGCGTGAGAAAATTCACGGCGACGACAATCGTGTGCAACATGGATTGCACCTGGCTGTTTCCGCCGCAGGGCCATCGATTCCTTTCCGTATTTTTAATAGATAATGATATAAAGCTACACTGCCATTATTTATGTCAACTACATCAAGGTAACAGCGGTTAACAAGTCCACTCGGTTCGTTTATAAGCATGCCCATAGCTAGCAATGATCGGTCAATCGACGTGCTAATTGGACGCTGTTATGCAATACTGTGTCAACCCACAATATGACAAAAATCGAGATATTGATACCATTCGCTTCCTTAGGCAGACTCAAATCAATTTAGTACTGAATAATTCAAAAAAGCCGTTGACTCGTAACCAAAATCCACAACGGGATAATCTACAGTACTGCATCATCAATTATTGATTAATTAATATTCTTTGTAAATGACGGAAGAACTGCAGCTCCGTTAAAATGGTAGCGTAAAATTATAAACAGTAAGTGGTTCTTAATTTATTCATATCGTACATATCTAATGTTGGTACGAACATAATATAAATGTATATAGGTCAGACCTTTAACTACCGTTATTTTTGCGTAACGCTATTTTTCATAAAGTTATATTATAGGTAGGTAGGTACTTAGGAAGCACCTATACATTTGTCCGGTGATCATAGGCACCTAGAGGTAGAAGCAGCAAGACAGGAAATAAATAAGATTCAAGCATTATTCTACGAATATGATAATAAAAATGTTTGATATTGATAGCCACTGCCTGCCTAAAATTTTCTTTTGCAAAAAAAAAAATATATTTTCTTTAAGAAAAAGGATAACAAGTCATTCATGGTTAATTAAATCATGAAACATTTTTAAACCAAGCTCTATTGAATGGGGCAACTGTGAAGTAAGGAGTACCTACTTTTTTTTCCTTAATAAAATTAAATACCTCATTATTTTAACCTGAGCACGTTCGGTACCGGAGGGCTGAAAAGATCTTTTGTTCTGCAGCAAAACACTTGGGGCAAGTCAATCGCCTAGCGAGCCCGTTAAGCTTTGTGAGCTTCGCAAATTAATGACTTCAACTCACAAGCACACCTAGTGTTGGACCCCGCTTACATTACACCCTCTTTGGTTTTTATACAGCTTGCCATATGTATGAACTATGGACCTACTTACACCTTTCGCATCCTCCTGGCAATAAGAATCTTTCTTTTAGGATCACAAGTTCTTACTTCTGCACGCTAAATGCAAAAACAGAACAGCAGTGTTACGGAAAATTGGTCAAAGGCCTGTGTAGGTATGCTAAATGTGAATGGATAGTATAGATTGTAATTAAGAAAGTAATTAAGTAATAGCACAACCAGTAACACACAGTAATTAAGTACCTAATAGGACTAACGGCTGAGATTACTCTGTTGTCCATCCATCCGTCCGTCTTTTTCTCAGGAACTCAAGGTATAAAGTTGAAATTAATACCGAATACTTAGGTCTGCGGCCCCTTAAGAGTTGTGAATAAATTAACCATTAATTCTAACTCAATCAAAAGATACAGTCATTAGACTTTTCTAAGAAACGCCTTTGCGTTTCTATACAAATCGCCGTGCTTCATACCAAATTTAAAATTTGGCATGAAACTAGCTCTTATAGCACAAGTAATGAAATATCCTAAAGATGTATAATTTGTACGTCTGTCTGTATAAACAACCAATACAAGATGACCTCACACTGCCTACATTTCACTTGGAAACAGGGCTCTGCTAACACTAGATTTTTTATTCACCTGCCGAATTTCGGAACCTTCGGTGCGCGAGTCCGACTCGCATTTGGCCGGTTTTTGAAAGTCTATACCTATACTTCTTTTTTTACTTCTAACTGTAAGTTAAACAGAAGCATAAAAAAATTGACATGAATCGTGACGCGGGACAAATCGCGCCGTTAAACTGTCAGTTACGAGTGGGTTCCCTATCCAGAGAGGACAACAAACCAGTATTGAGATTTTTTAACAGCGGTAACCCAAAGTTTTCCATTATGAAAATATTCGAAAAAATTATCTAAACTTTTTTTTATTATTATTTTTTATTTGAATAGGAAGGCAAACGAGTAAGTGGGTCACCTGATGGTAAGTGATCACCACGGCCCATAGACACCCGCAACCCCGGAGGGATTGCAGATGCGTTGCCAACCTAGAGGACTAATATGAAAATGCCTCTTGTGCCCGTAATTTCCCCGGCTGTCTTACTCTCCACACCGGAACACAGCAGCGCAAGCACTGCTACTTAGCGGCAGGATTGGCGAGTAAGATGGTGGTAGCGATCCGGACGGACCTTGCACAAGGTCCTACCACCCGCAAAACCTACCTTTGCTTAGAATCGCTATTGAAGAACAGAGCTAAGTAAGTAGTTGAGTCACTGTAATTATTATTCCCAGTAAACATATTTACATGACAATAACATCTTACCGTGCGAAAGTTAAAGCAACTAACGGACCCTCTTAAAAATCACATGATTATGGCGTAGTATAATTCCATTTCAGTTACGACTATTGCGCAGTTCCCACCGGGCGAGGTTTCTCCCCTAAGCAAGTACAGGTAAACACAGATAAACGGAAAGACGATCGAGGGGTCGAAATCAATGCGTACAAAAGAAAGGGAGGCATTGTATGCGTTTACGCAAGGAAAGGAGAGCCCACGTGCGCACGCGCTCCCACGGTCACTCGGGAGTCGGGGAGGGGTTTGGGGACCCATATATAAGGGTGTACGTCTTCGAACAAATCACTTCGGGTTTGGCACTGATACAGTTGACATTTTTGGGGTCCGACACTCCATCGGACCCCCGATAGTTTCGGTACTCAGCAATTACGTCGCAGTGAACAAATTTGTTCACAATCAGTTGGAAATTCGAAACAAAGTGCTTCAAAGTAAATATTTCTTTAATTAACGGAAACATTAACAGTTTTGTGAAATTTTATCGAGTTCACTACTGCACAGAAGGTTGATTCAAGATATTCCAAATGGTAAGCAATCTTAGTCGTCTCTTTATTTTGCTCATCGAACACGTATATTAAAAAAAAAAACTTGAAATTTTTAATAAGAGGAACCTTAATTATCTCATTCGGACCTAAACTTAACGCTGTTTTAAGATTCGCCCTTACTCCAAATCCACGCTATATATTTTTCATCGTTATTTAATTTATGTTTTCTTTTTGTTATAGGCGGTGAGGCTGACAGAGCAGACATTGAAACTGCAAAAGGGCCACAATAAACCAGTTCAGAGGCGTTGGTGGAGCGAAAGAAAAAGTGCATCATCAAATGTTGAAATGAGATATCAACACAACACTAAGGCTTCAGCTGAATTAGGTGAATTAATCACTCTCATACTAACTAATACGAATGGAGATGGAATCACTTATACCTTTAGATAAATACTAGTAATGTAAGGTTGAACCTTAGGATAGATTATCAGGTTACCGTAGTTAGGTTATGTAGGCTATTTAGATAATAGTATTTGTGCTTTGTTCCCTATGAATAGACTGTGGTTCATTATACGATGTCACAAATCATTTATAGCAAAGTTACTTACGATCACATTTGCGAAAACAAAATAAAAATTTTGATATGCCTTAATGTTCGGTGCACATTGTTGTGTTTTCAAGTTTCATTAAGTTCATGTTTTTGTTCTTCTTATTAGTTATTGAACAGCTCATTGTTGCGTTTGTTTAAGGGTTACTAAACATTGTTATCAGATAATTGTTTTTCAGTTAAGTTGTTTGACCACGAACATAGTTTTCTGTTGTCTAGAGCACTTTCCAAAGTTTTAATACGATAATGCTAAATCACGTTGATCGTAGTTTTGTAATTGGTGAAATTGTTAAGGTATTCTACTTTCGTCATTATAGTGAATTGTTGAGTTTGGGTTAATTTTCAAGGTATAACTGTTTTAATTTATTTTTCATTTGCTTTACCCAAACTTGCAAACAGCCTCCAAGTGCACTGAGCAATTAAACGAGGACAAAATATTCCGATCACGTATTGTTTACCTAAATAAAAAAACTTTTGGTTACTTAATAATCTGTTCTTGTTCAAGTTTTTGTTTTAAATTGTTGATTTTTTGTTTTGACACAAAAGTTAATGTGCCAGCTGGCCTGGCTGCATTTTTGAGATTTGAGACTTTGTTAACTTCCTTACTGTTATCATTTTTGATCTGACTCATTTTTGGCTTCATTTCTGTTATTTATTTTGTAAAATCGGTGTTAATTTTGAGTTATAAATACCTAGTTGAGTTTTTGTTTTGTTAGGTACACATCCAACATCAAAAGTCCTCTTTTTGAACCCATTGTTCGTCGATTCCACAGTTCGATCTAGTTATTCCGCTGCATGCCATTTGTTGAATTTTTGCTTTATCGTTATAAGTCAGTAATATTTAGATTGACTTTCCGTTTCTGTTAGTTACATTTTTGTTGATTTGATTGTTAAAATGAAAAGTTGAATTTTTGTTTTGTTCTTTAAACCGTTGAACGTTATTCTCATCGTTTCAATTATTTTTTTGTTTACTTTTAAAACTGTCGGCTACAGAGAACAAAAAAAACGTTTTCTTAAGAACCATTTTCACGCAAAGGAAAAAATCATGTCCTATTTCTTACCGGTCGCCTCTGTTAATCAACTTGTTATTATTTGTTCGAAACAATCACGATGTGCCTTAACTTATGTGCCTGTTGTTGTTTCACTGTATTTGCACGACTATTTCAATTTCTTCTGCCAAGGTTTTTCCTTTATGAGAAAAACCTTGCCGGGACAATTTGTATTGACGTGTATTTGCTGTAACTTACTTAATCCCTGGTGGAAAGTTACAGTTACAGCAAGGAGGGTGTTTTTATGCCTAACGATGTTTTTATCCTCTACCACATTGTTACAAAATTTTCAATAGTATATAATTCTAACGTGCTGTGTTCCAAACAACAGTTTTCCTGTTGTGCCGCGATTTGCATGTACCTACATCGCACGTATATACAAAAAGCATCCCACAAACTACCACTGATCCTAAATAACGACTACTACAAAGGCATTGTTCGCGAGGATAAAATAATCGTTACGCATTCCAAATTTGTTGTTTTACTTTAACTTGTTGGTGTTAATGTTGTTAATGTTGAATAGTTCTAAGCGTTGAATTGTTGTTAAGTTTGGAATGTGATATTATTGTTAATTTCATATGGCTGTGTATGTTGATTTTATGTTAAGTTTTCGTTTTAACTGTTCAATTGTTCGTTGTTCGCCGCCGACATTAGGGCTACTGAAGCTGAAAAACCAAAACATTTTGCTACTTAACTTAACTTTAATTTAAGTCTCGTATAAGGATTGCTTTGTATTGTTTGTAAGTTAAAACCGAAGCTTAGAATAAAATTGACTACTAGTTAAGTGAGTGTGTATGATATCTTAAGGATTATTCATTAGAGACGCCTGGGAGAATTCATGTGTGGATTGTGTGAAATAAAAATAAAAGAAAAACACTCATGCTTTACTTTATTCTACACTAGTTTTTTCCACTTCCCGTGGCTTCCTATCAGTCCTCTATGGTTTTGACACGCGGTGAATGTGTTGACTGTCCTGACTTATTATTTAATTTATACCCAGTACCTACGTATATGCCATCTAATTCATGTTCTGTTATGTTGTTTTCTCATTTTCTCATTTCTTTTTTGAAGTCAAACAGTTATTGGATGAAGTGCGTATTGGAATAACAGCTAATAAACCTTAGAAACGCACTTTGAAATCTATGTTATCATAAAGTTGCTGGCAATGTTGGTTACTTCAAAAAAATACTTTGCTTCGTAGAATTATTATTTTGAAAGAAAAAGCTTGTTTTGATAATTCACCAGCACTGTTCTAGTCCAATTACCCTATACAATCCACATGCATTTGGAATCGCCCGATCACAGAGGTGGGTGAAAATTCAGCTGCAAGATTTGGCCAAATACGACACAAGTACTCACTAAAGCGTTTTCCAAAAATAAAGTATTCATAGTACATTTTTTCATAATTTAAATTTTTTGGGTTTTTTTTTACTCAGAATCGTTTACCCTATCGATCATTATACAAGAAAAAATGTGTCCTAAAATTCCATTCCAGTTCGGCACTTTTTGTTCGTCGTTTTTTTTTATATTATGTACATGGAACGTGACGTGACGTGTAGGTACAGGATAAAAATCCACAGTAAAATCAGGGATCCATGTTTTCTCACGTCACCTACGTGGACTTTTTCTTGGAAAACGCTCATTTTACCTTGTATAGTGGTAGTCGAGATTAAATACTTACAGCCTTCTCTGTAAACACAAGACTGCATGGTATCATCCTTGTTTAGCGACCGTAGGAAACAATAATTAACAGTAGGTAGGAGGTAATCGACATGTAGTAGGAGTTCATAAATAATAATAATATATGAAATTGCCCCGACATTGTTAATTTTAAAATGTATTTATAACATTTTAACTTGTTTGAAATTTAAAACTACTCGTTCTAAGTTAATTATCCGGTAGAGTAGATAGCCAAAAAGTGCTGCAGCTTTGGAGTTTCTCCAACTGTAACACTATCGGGTAAACGTACCTAAGGTGTTTCTGCTGAGACGTGTGGCTACAAAACATTACGCTGGCCCGCACTCGGATACACAGATGTAATGAAGATAGTTTTAGGAACGAAAACAAGAAGTTCCCTCGATGCAATCTCGCCGGTTACTCTCGTCTTAATTGCTTAACTTTAACCAGAGCCTCTTCCTGTCGTAGATTCGTTTTAAGTTCATGCATACTTCACCCACACGAGATAGCGGGGCTATTCTTGCTCGCCGTTTAATAGCAAAGGCGTCCAGGGGCCAATACTGAGTTTTGCGCCAACATTGAATACGATTGTGCTATCTAAAATTGTTTTAACATACTAAGCTGTTAGGTTTTATGGGCGCGTTCGTTAACGTCCTTAGTAGTAACAATTGCATGTTAAATATTAAAACTGCAGGTGTTTTGAATAGGTATAGCCAGCCGGCATGTATTACTCTTATATTACTAGAACTTATATTCCCATAACGAACTTGCCGTTCTTATAATATGTAGTAGGTATTATTTTTATACTTTTAAACATACTTACTTTCATTCCACTCATTTGTTTGTCTTGTATGTACTGTTACCTAATGGTACCTAATATCCTCTGTTGCCCTAGGTCCTACTACAGTTTGTCCTACCTACTGGTTTACGGCGGAGCTCCGCCTAAGAATAGGGCTCCTTTTTCTGGGTATTTTGCCCTTCGGGCAACTGAACATACCTAACTAACCTAACCTACCTATTTTAGTATTAAAATATTATTGAATGATTCAAAATAATGACAGCATTTTTCCCGAGTAGGACAAATTAGTAGGACCACGGGCAATACATTCCTCATTCCTAATATGTGTAGGTACAGTCAGCGTCATATAGTTTGAAGCATCCAAGTCAGCCAAATAGTTCGGTACACCATAGAAATAGTACGGATGTTTCATACTATACGTCGCTTACTACTCAGACAACCTTTACATTAAGCATGTTCGTTTCATACAATAATGACACAATTAGCTTACACTGACTGGCAAGAAAAAAAACCGGCCGCTTTTCATACAAGTTTCTTGATTTTTACTCGTCAGTGTACATTTGGATTGTCCTTCAGGTGTCGATGATTATATATTCGGAAGACTCCAAAAAAGATGTACCTAATGTTTCTCTAAGAACTTAGGCTTTTTAATTAAACTGCAAAAATGATGCTTTTAACAATTTTATCACAAAAACATGTAGGTACGATACATACAAGCCAATTTTATTTAAACTAATCACTTGAAACTCTCCACTATGTTTTGCTATACTTTAAGTATTAGATACCTGACGTACCTACTTACTCCGTATTCCGTATATCTTCCTGTCGAAGTGTCTGCGAGCTGAACGGGGATATGCCCCAGGGGTTACCCCGCTAGCTTTTATTGTTGTTTTATGAACATGTTTCTGGAGATATACGTTTAAATTTGTTAAAAATGTACACAGTTTTGCACGTAAATTTAGAAGGAAAATAAATAACTTTTTATATTAGAGAGTTGGGGCTTTCGATTTTGTTGATGGCCCACACGGCACGCTGCGTGGGACTCTGCTGGCGGCTCATGGCTTGCTCGGCGATACTCCTGAGGTCAGCAAATTGAGTGGCTTCGTTATTCATGAGCGCGCAACGCAATGCTGTCAATACCCTTGAACACTGACGACTCCGTTGCAGTTGCTTCTGAGTTCTTTCCTGCGTCGACATCAGACGTTGCTGATCCTTCTGCACGAGCTGCACCTTCTTCCGCACTAGATTGACATAAAAATCGAGCTTCTCTTGAACCTTGTCCAACGACCAGTAAGCGTTCATGTCTATGAGTATCGTTATCATGAAAATCAAGTACAGCCCCCCTAAACCGAATCCAAAATAGTACAAGGTCGGATCTTTAGCTGTATAAAAAGGGCAGTCTTCTTGCAGGGTTAAGCAGCTCCAAAAGTATGAAGGGTGGGCACTAAATTCCGGTAAATTAGCCATACTGATAATTTACAGGAATTTCGTGTGCCGATCTTTCCAAAATAGCTTGAAGTATGTTTGACGTTTTAACTAACATCCTGAATAATTTGTTGTTTTCTGTGACACAAGAAACAAACCATTGATGCAATCTAATAAACTCTTTTGTCTATTCCAAAACATAGACAATAACTGGAAAATTGACATTTACGAGTATAACAAGAAGATTGTTAGTCAATGGCTATTACTTCGTATGCAGTTTACAGCAATTTTGTTACTGTGAAGAGCTGGCATAAATAGTAGGTACCTATTTATTTCGCCGACTTCTGGTTTATTTCTATTTATCTACTAATATACACATATATTTATTTACGGTACAGTATACCTTTTTAAAATGATAACTTCGGTGAAAGTGATATGTCAGTCCGTAATTACATTCATGACAATAATAAATATATAGGTTATAAAATACTCCATTTGGAAATAGAATGAGAAATATTGTATTTCTATTTACTGCAGCTAGGGTTTATATTTATGTGAGCAATTGATTAATTATGACGGGATCAAATGCATTGCGCTTTCGCTTCAGGTAAATAATGGTAGAATATTTTCCTAAGCAAAGCTCAGATCAAATAAATACTTTTTATTTGATCTGAGAAGCAAAGTACAATAATTCTTGTACAATTCTTCCATGCTGATCTTAGAGCAAAGAAAAAACATAGAATGTACCAGTCGCTTCTCATCCCGCTCAGATGACAAAAGCCCATCGACGGAATGGACGAAAATAGGAATCAAGTTATAGGCGATGCGGCTAGCAACTCATCACTATTTTGATTCTCCTTTCCACCCTACAATCATGCTAAACGTGGCCTTTGGGTCTTGTTACCTTAGGCTCTGTCTACCCCGTAAGGGCTGGAGTTGTGATTTGTGTATGTATGTACAATAAATTTGTATTTACACAGTACTTTCCGTTTTGCATGGCCAGATAAGAGCTGGTCAGATTAAAGTGATTTATTAGTAAGTACTGTTTTTGTTATCTTCTGCTTAATGGTAAATTACCTAAGCCGGTTTAAAAGCTAAGACACTATAGGCATACTAGGTATATTATGTATACGTATAAACTACGGTTTTAACTGTTTGTATGCGTATTAGGCATGCGTTTGGCCACAATCACGTCTGATGATAAACGAAGTTGTGGTCTAACATAGAGCATACTTGTCTAGCAAGTTGCCCATTGTCCACTACCCCTGGATTTGAAGACGCCTGAACTTATTCTGAAATCACTCAACAGGGATCACAATGCAAGAAACCTCATGCCTCAGCTAAGTGAGTGTTTAAAGAATACGATACCGCAATCATTGGAGCAGGCCGAAGTGGCATCGCTCAGACTGACAATAGCGTATAAAAGTGCACAATACTCCGAGAACGCTCCACTTGACGCAATATCGGATTCCCTCGACCGCGCCGAGACACCGCCTTCGCCTTCGAGACCCAACAAAGAAATAGTGCAACCTCCAAAAGCTTGCTCCTGCCTCGGGCACTGCTGCCTTTGTAAATAGAGCGATGAAGCCCGAAAACGAGAATTTTGCATACATGTCGACAATTTTTATCTCCATCCATATCAACTTCCAAACAATACAAATTATGTTTAGTGTGTGGTAGATATCTGTAGTTGCAACTTAATGTTTACATTTTGTCAAAAAAGAAGCATTATGATTAGGTACTGAATAAATCGATTTGTTTCTTTTTTTTTAATGTGAAATAATTTGCTCCAGTTTTTTTTATTTCAAATATTACATTAGATTTGAAAATCAAGTCGAATCATACCTATCTAGATTATCTATGAATTAAACAAAAAAAGCAGTCATTGGTTTCGAACTTTAGAAGAATAGAAAATAAAGTTACGTATTTTACTGTGAATACGTACCTATATTGTAATAAACATTACGCATGTAGATAAATTGTGCATGAGCCCTTACATAATTAGGCACTATAAAACACTCATATGAACTTGTTACGGAACTCGCCTTGGCTCGTTTCATAAAACCACGCTCGTGTATTAATGCCTCTCATTATGCACTAGTCACTTAAATAACTAATAACGGGTGTACCTTAAACGTCTTTTTCCGCCGTTTTTGCGTTTTAGTCTGGAAACCCTAAAAAAAACGACGTGAGCACATAAAAAGAAGCTCGGAACACAAAACCTCCGACACTATATGGACAGACCTAGAGGTGCTGATGTCCTGGGCTACGTTCAGTAACTAAAGTGTCAGTGTGATTATCGTCGGGTGAAAATCGTCCGATCATGAACACACTTACTGATCGACTTGGGGCGTTCTTCTCTCAAAAGTGTCAATTGAAGTATGATTTCGTATTCGTAATAATAAGTTTATATCCCCAGCGTTCGAATTATAAATTTTGCCTCATATCAACTGTCAAAGTGACGTCTGTGCGTTTTTTACCCATCTATTTTACGGGGTGACCGGTGCGATCGCCCGACGACGCCCGACGATGTTACTGAACGACTTGGTGTGATCGTCCGATAATCGCACTGACTTACTGAACGGGCCAGTGCGTCGTCGGGCGTCGTCGGGTGATCAAACTGAACGCACCCCTTAATTTTTCTCCGCGACTCAACAAAACATACGAAGAAGCTCGGAACACGAAACATGTGCTGATGTCCTGGTACTTTTCTCCGCGACTCAACAAAAAAACACCCCAAAAATCGAACGCGACTAAGCTTTATTCGTATTTCAAAATAAGCTCTCAGAGGATCTGCGATCCTAGTTTCCCTCCGTCAAAAATGGCAGGTTATATGGAAGAACAACGCGTTTTCTTTATTAAACAATATTTCAATGAAAATTTCGTGCAAAATATGGTCGGAGTATTGATTTACAGACATTATGACACATTAAGTATATAAAATGCAAAACTGGCGGCCAATTGAAATCTTGCGATCTTTTTGAGACACCCGTTAGATTAGTGTGATTAAGTACTTACAAAAGTGACATATTAAAATATTTGCGCCAACTGATCAAGAGGTAAACCAATCGATGAAATGGAGATTGGCATCTATTGGGCCTGCCCGCCATACTTCACCTAAGGTGTTGCTCACCGTATTGCCCTAACAAGGTGCTATGCGCATCAATACCCTGAAGAACATGCTTTTGATTCCAATAGTGATGCTCATGCCCATACGGAGACGATTACGTGATAAACGTAGGTAACCTAACTTAGTGGGGCCCTATATCTACCTCCCTATAAAGAACGTGGGTAACACAACAACTGTGAATATTTATCTATTTACTTATTCAGTTGGTGTATTTCGGCAAGACTTGTGTAGAACGGTCATTGATCCAATAATAGAAAACTTTAAATTTAACATAGGAGTGCAGAAAAGTTTTCGTATCGAGAATGCGACGCTCGACTTGCCTGTCCCCATTTTTCGAAATTTTGCTGACTGTTGAGTTTATTTGTAACTTCTGCTGATATTTCATCTTAGTAAAAGTTTTGAATATAGAAATGAGGTTTTATATCGAAGATATTTTATGATTTACTGAGCTTTGAGTTAAATTTGTTTATATTATAATATAGGATAGGTACAAAAATATGTGAAGCGGTTTGTATTTTTCGAACTAATACCCTTAACAGCTTTTCATCAGGCATTGTTGTCACAAATTTAAGTACCTGGCCGATCGACCAAAGTTTGATGTTTATGATGAGTAAAACGTGATAAGAATTTAATTAAAAGGTACGGTCAAGTGCAAAAATAAGTATCGATAGGAACTTCTCAAAAATATGTCCCACAGCCTTATTACGCTGGCGTAAGAGCGCATGGTACTTATTTTTGAAACTTTGTCTAGATACATATTATTACACTTGACTGTACGTGCAGCTATGTAGTAAAGTAAATATCTATTAATAAGGGTACCCATCACTATTTTGATTCCACTTTCCACCTCTACGCCCTCAGTCTGCTAAACGTGGCCTGAAGGTCTTGTTACCTTAGGCTCTATCTATCCCGTAAGGGATAAAGACGTGATTTGTGTATGTGTATGTATGTAAGGGTACCTACCTAATGTTTGTTATCATTGAAAACAGCGTAAAATAAATCCTACATAAAAATATTCCCAAGTTGGTTTTAAATAAATATTATTTAACTTTAAATTTACAAAAGGATTATACCTTATGTGTTGCTTATATACTGATTAGCAACAATAACGGGTCACTTTTCACACAAAGTTCTATGCAAAGCGACCCCCCATTTTTGCTTGTGAGCATATAATACGTGGGTTTGCTGCTATCAACAATTTTACTTAGTAGGAGCTTCAAGTTTACGTTTTTATTATGATTACTCATTAGGTAGGAAAGTTGTATGTTCTTGAAAACAGACCCAGCCGATCCTAAATGAAAACCTTTTTCCGACTAAGAATCAGTCAAATACTCCAATTATTAAACTTACTTATGGTTACAATTTGCAAGGAATCACAACTTGCAACATCGATCAACCGAAATCTAACTGAAACCAACCTCCGCAATAACATTGACATCTGTTGACAATTACGTCACGTTTGTGCAAAAAAGAAACGTATGCTCACCAACACTCATCTCACTATCTCACTCATCTTTATCTTACCAATAGCACACAAGATGTTGTATGTTCCGAACTCTATCGGTCATGAAAGCACCAACTTGATTATTTTTATTTTTACCTTCTATCTTTCCGTTTCCATGCAATAAATGAATTATGAATTATTATCAAATTTGATGTATTGGGGAATGAATATTGTACCTACATATTTACTAATAATCAGTTATATGAAATCGAATGACAAATTTAGGAAACAGTAAGGTAAGTTTGGTAAACATATTTATTTAAATTTTACAATTTTCTCTGATTCTTCCCAAAGTTTTCGGGCTAGTTCCATGTCCTGAGCTAATTTTGCAGTGCTGGTTTCGTGGCAATCCGCAAAGTACCGGCCGCTTATAGCGGCACACTCGGGTGCGACGGCCAGGTGGATGGTGGTTTGAGCACCTTCCTTTGGTGTTTTAAAATAAAATTTAGAAACTGGTTTCATCACTTTCAGTATGGGTATTTCAGTAATCAGATCTGTTTGGACCACGCCTGGGTGTAAGCTATTTGCCGTCACACCGGTCCCTTTTAGTCGTTTATCCAATTCAATCGTCATTAAAACATTGCATAATTTAGAAGTAGCGTAAAAATCGAAAGAATTGTATGATTTCTCAGTTTCCTTTTCCGCATTCAGATTCCCGAAATCAATTTTCCCGTTTTTATGAGCAACCGACGACACATTAATTATGCGGCTTGGTGCAGATGATTTTAATAGTGGAAGCAGCAAGTTCGTCAAAAGGAAGGGCCCGAAATGATTACTCTGCATCATAAGGAGGAGGCCGTCTTCAGTTTTCTGAAACTCTGTGTTGTAGATGCCAGCGTTGTTTATTAGAATATCGAGACGTCTTTCGGTTTGAATGATGTTTTCAGCGAAGGCTCGGATTGAATTAAAGGAGGCGAGGTCTAAGTTTCTGTAGTGGACATCTTGGTTGCCAGTTGCTTCGATGATTTTGTCCCGCGCTGCGGTTCCTCGACCCTCGTTCCTGCACGCCAGAATCACGCGAGCTCCTCTCTCCGCCAAATCCTTGGCAGTTTCGTAGCCTATTCCAGCATTGCCACCGGTTACCACAACTACTTTACCCTCTAACTGTGCAGTACTCTTGTTCATTCCTAAAGTGCATCTCACGTACATTAAGAGACACATTGTTTTAATTTTATTGAAAACACGGTTTCACAAACAAGGTAACCGATAACACTGGACGTGACAGGATTTGTTCGCGATTTAATATAGGTAATTGACATTTTATCGTATAATTTAGGCGTATTACAGATATTAGATTAATTATGCTAACATTGATAAAAATTATCTACCACTACCACCTTTTCAACATACAGTAACGCTTGGAGTGGGTATTTGATAATTAATTTCAATACAAATATTATTTGATTTTGTTTGTTTTAAATATTACATTTTATCCTGAACATTACATCATAACAAAGCTAAAATCAGCCTAATCGACCGATCCGTTCTCAAGTGTAAATGATGTTTCATTATAATATACATACATACATACATACGTACAGTCACGCTTCCCATAAGGGTAGGCAGAGACTACTTTGTTCCACTTGCTACGGCTCTGACATACCTCTTCATCTACATTCATCAATCTCTTCATTTAATATACCTATACAAAAACAAAACGCCTTCCTTTTACGAAGTGTGAAGTTATTTTAGAGCAGCACATTGCTATAAGAAATTTTACAGGAGTTTGATGTAACTGTTAGAATCAGTTTGGACGTATAATAATAAACGGATTAAACAGACATTACGGACCTATATATTGTATACCTACCTCTACATTATTATATAGTTACATGCATACTAATAAGTAAATTTGTGTGTACTTAAATGTTGTGTACAAATAAGAATCATTTCATTTTATAGAAATCTATCAAAACATTTACATCGAAAATCACTAATATGCATATATAACTAACATAATAAATTAAAATGTTTATTTATAAAAAAATATGATATTCAAATTTATTGATGATTTTTAAAATGCGAGTGTTTACAAATTTCAACTAATAAATAAGTAATTTATGGGGTACAAAATATTAATAATTTAAAACACAATGCAGTAAATAAACGCGAGTTAAACCTACTATTATAGTTTCACAATTTTCTCGGATACTTCCCATAACTTTTTGGCTAATTCTACGTCTTGAGCGACAAGGCTTGGTTTGCCTTCCCGACAATCTCTGAAGTATCGACCGCTGACAGACGCCAACTCAGGAGCAACTGCTAGGTGGATAGTAGTCTGAGCTCCTTCCCATTGGCTCTTGCAAAATACCTTTAGCAAAGGCATAATCACTTTGAATAATGTGTCATTCCTAATGAGATCTGTTACAATGATTCCAGGATGCAAAGAGTTTACTGTGACACCGGTTCCTTTAAGCCGTCGGTCCAGTTCAACAGTCATTAGAATGTTACATAGTTTCGTATTACAGTAAGTATTTAATTTTCCATAAGTCTTCCCGGATTCTTTTTCCCCGTTTAGATTTTCAAAGTCGATGGAACCACCCTGGTGAGCCATTGAAGAGACGTTGATTATGCGACTAGGCGCAGAAGATTTTAGTAACGGAAGAAGTAGATTGGTTAATAAGAATGGTCCGAAATGGTTGATCTGCATTTCGAGTAGTAGTCCGTCATCAGTTTTGCTGTATCCAGATGCGAAGGCTCCTGCGTTGTTTATAAGGACGTCGAGCCGTTTTTCTGTTTTGTTGATGTTGGCTGCAAATTCTCGAACTGATTTCAAAGACGCAAGGTCTATTTGTCGGTAGTGCACATCTTGGTTGCCAGTAGCTGCGATGATCTTGTTTCTTGCCGCGGTACCCCGCCCTTCGTCTCTACATCCCAAAATCACCCGCGCACCTCTTGCCGCTAAATCTTTTGCCGTCTCATATCCAAGACCAGTATTCCCTCCAGTTATCAGTACAACTTTTCCCACTAAATGTCTACTACTTCTACATATTTCACAAGTCAACTTGTTAAAAAGCCATACACATATGACCAAAAAAATATTTAAGACTGCGAAAGACCACAAGAACATAATTTCTGAGTGAAAGATAATAACTAACTAATTTATCTTTCTAAAAACATGGCTGATACAGTATTTTGTACCTATTGGGTGATAACTATTACTACGCAATCGGCCGTTATACTTACCAAGTAATCAGCAAAGTTACTATCTACACGTACATACTCACCTGTGTCATATCGCACATTGATTACGTCAACGTCACTATACAAAAACTGCTAATTTTGAGTTACAAATGCCATCTAACTAGTAACCGAATAAAGTTCACAATGCAAAGACACCCGTTCTTCTAGTTCAAATAACTCCGTCTAGATGGCGTAGTGCCGTTGTGACGCCGAGTGGGGATGGCACGCACGGGTCGGCGGGAGAGCGACATTTTGTTAGTAGTGGCGGGGACAGCTTTTGGATTACATCTGCTTCTGTGTTCAACAGTGTCATTTTTTGTTTAGTGACGTTATGCACTCAAACTTGTGGTAAGTAAAAATATTTGTGTATTGGCATAGTAACTTTATCCAAATAATGACGATGTTGCATTTAGATTTGAAAACAATTTTTAAATTAGTTTAAAGTATTATCGACTTTTACTGCTTAGTGTCGATGTGCTTTTGTGATTAATTTCCAAAATATTGAAGTATAGCGTCATATTTGTTATAGTGCTACTATCGTTTATAAAATAACATTTAAATAAGAGTTAAATTTTACCGTCGTCCTGTTACTTTTTGATTAGAGACAGTATAACAATCACTATAGCTTCGACAAAATAATAAGTTTTTAAAATGGATAGTGTATTTTTCAGCTTAAGGTCATTTTTGCTGCATAGTTAGCAGCTCGTATGCATTTTTATTACAGTAAAGTGGCATTCTAGTCAAAGAATCGTTATTGTATAAAGCTGTTATCATAAATGTATTATTAATATTAAGGCCAATAGTGCAATAATTTGTTTAATGCCAATATTTTTTTGAATTGGATTATTTACAGATGATTGTTGACTTAATGTTAAAGTGATTTTATAGGAAACTAACAATTGTTACGCTTCATTTTGTATAGTGTCATTGTTACTGTTATGAAGTAATGTTTTTTTATATTTTTACAGTAACAATGCCACTGCGAAATCCGAGAAGTTTGAAGTTTAAAAACATAATTGAAGGGCTTAACAATACTCTAATAGTAGGACTTTAATAGTAGCGTAAGCATGAGGAGCTTCGCAACCGTCTTCCAAGCGGAGACGTACGCGATAATCGCCTGTGCGCAGGAGAATATAGACAGGAAAGTAAGAGACACAACCATCTATATACTCAGTGACAGCCAAGCAGCACTGAAGGCACTCACAGCGCCAAAAATTGACTCAAGGCTAGTCTACAATGGTTTACAAGCTCTGAATAAGCTTGGCAGACACAACAAAGTGAGACTGGTGTGGATCCCAGGACACAAAGGCTTCGCTGGCAACGAAAAAGCAGACGAGCTAGCAAGGGAAGGGTCAAACAACGAGTACCTGACCTGGTTCGGACCTGAACCATTTGTGGAACTCTCACAGGGCACCATAAAAACGGCGATAAAAGACCAAACCAAAGCCAAACACCAGCAAGAGTGGAGAGCATTGGTAGGCCTAAAGCATTCAAAGCGTTTCATAGGAAATGTCAACTCAAGCTGGTCCAATAAACTTTGGACACTCAGCAGAAGACAGCTCCAATATTATAATGGGGGCGTTTACAGGTCACTTCGGAACTAAATACCTATTAGAAAAGATGGGACTACATGACAATAACGACAATGATTGTAGAATATGCGGCGAAGAGGTTGAAACAATGGAACATATTATGTGCGAATGTGATGCCCTCGCCAGACTAAGGATGAAACTCTTCGGCATCGGATACCCTGAACCAGGAGATTTCAAGGCACTTCCACTACGCCAAATCACCCAATTCATGAATGAGGTGGTAAAAGCGATGGAATAGTGCGAAGGAGGGGTAATTACACAAAAGATCCACGAATGGGTCGAAGTGTATCCGTAGGGACCCCTAGACTAAGATAAGATAAGATAAGATAAGCCAGCTGACTGAAAAAGATTTTTCGCCTGCTTCTGACGATAACCATGAGTATAATCCTCTCCTCGAAGCAAACGTATCTTCTTCAGGATCATCCACTAATACAAAGAAAAAAAAACGACCACCCGTTTTTAAAGAAAGCAGAATAGTTGTCCAACGCAAAATGTATAATAGCTATTTGCCATCTATTGAAACTGGATTGTCTAAATCATCTAGTAGCACATCTGGATCTTCTAATTTGTTAGAGTATAGCAAACTAATACCAGTAAAAGGATAAGAATTCTTTAAACGACTTTTTATTTGATATATTTAGCTGGTAGTTCAAACTGACATGACATAACAAAATCTTCTAAAACAAACCATAGACGAATCTAGTTATAATAAATAAACATTTATCTCTTTGATGTAAAATACAATCCTAACACTCCCACAATTTTTACATCAACTAAAAGAAAAAAAACAATATGTACTCCCCTCTAATACAAACACATAAAGAAACAATGGCAGAGTCAGTTATGACAGAAAGAAGCCTCCCACAATTAAGTTATACTAATATGTCAATAAACATAAAACCCGGTTTCTATTAACAGAGAACTTTTGACAAGGTAGGGCTTTTGTTAAGAAATCGGCTAACTGATTAGAGCTTTCAACATAATTGTATTGTTAACGTTCCTTGCTCTACTTTTTCTCTAATAAACTTGTACCTTACGTCAATGACTGTGTTTTGATCTCTGGTGATATACTGGATTGCAAATTAATCTTATTGCGGCTTGGTTATCTACAAAAAGATTAATAGAATTTTGAGGCTCTCCTAACTCGTACAGGAACTGTTTGAGCCACAAGAGTTCCTTAGTGGCATCGCAAGCAGCCATGAACTCTGCCTCCATGGTGGACAGCGCAATGGTTTGCTGTTTTCGGCTTGTCCACGTTATTGGTCCATTATTCATTAAAAACAGATAACCGGTTGTTGACTTCCTAGTCTCTATGTCACTAGCATAATCAGATATATAAGAGGAATTTAACTTTTAAGTTGATTTTGGAGTATTTTTGTTGGTTTTTAGAGTACTTTTGATTTTATCAATTAATAAACTCTCATTGAATGAAATCATTTGTTTTAATTTGTATATTTAAATAAAGTTATTCATATTTTTATTTTTATTGCTTAAAATCAAAAAGCACTTATTACAATTTCAAAGTTACAATTTAGAGTAACAATGACACTTTAGTAAAAAAATACATAAAAACTGGTAAATAATAAAAAACTATTATGTGACAATAGCAAAATTTTGCTTTTATACGTTTCATAAAAGCTAGTGCTAAGTCAAACAGTAAATTAAATTGTCCATATGGGTATATTCGGCACGCAATCGAAACCAACATTATTTGACAACTTTAATGCTCGGTTTCTCGAAACTGTATTTTTTGAATAGTGACATTGACGTAATCAATGTGCGATATATATGTATAATCTTATCTAAACTACTTGCTACGAGATAGATTGGTTTCGGTTTTCGTTAGTCTGCAATTATTTTATTAATCATAAATTCGTTTTAGTACAAAACATTTAAAATATATCTAAATATCTTTGTTACCTTATGCTCTGTCTATCACGTAAGGGATAAGGGTGAGATTTATGTATGTATGTATTTTTTATCTCTTTTTGTTATTAACAGACCGTGTAAAAACTGGAGGCCTATTGAAACTGCCTACTTTTACGCATTGGCTCGTGCGCGTACCTAGCTCAATGAGTTGGCCTGGCTAAGTATAATAATATTGCCCTCGTGTGAAGTTGTTGATAGTATGATAGTAATTACGAGTAGGATTTACCAAATGGGTCCATATCCATATGGATTTTAGGATATAAAAAACGGGGGGAGGGGGGGGGGGGGGAGGATGGATTGTTACAAACTTTTTAGTTTTAATTGTCTCGTTGTAATCAAACTTGCAAGTGAATTTTGATCCACTTCTAGTTCAGCTTGCCGTGCAATTTGGCACATTAATGCGTAATCCAGTGACAAACCATAGTCTTGAAGTGACATTTCGGTGGCACGGCCAGGATTTTCCCCGCAGAAGGAGAAATCTACTACAACATTATTCGTTTTTTTTATCGTTGCTCCCTTATTCATTATTTTATTACAGAGAAACCAATACCTGTATTCCCTCCAGTAATTATAACTGTTTTACCAATTAAATATCTTCTGGTTTTGCATGTGCCGCACGATAATTTCACGGAAGTATACCCATAATGCAGTGAGCGACGAAAGAAGCCAAAACGCTATTAATAATAGCATGATGGTAATTGCATGCTGCGGGCTATTGTCTAGTAATAAGCTGTATTACTGTGCTATAACTAGTGAGCATCTAGATCAGTGGTTTTCAAACTTTTTCACAATACGACCCCCTAGTATGAAAAAAATGTTTCGCGACCCCCCCCCCCCTACCCTTTCTTCTTCTTCGTGTAGGTATTTTATTTATGTTACAAATATTCAATTAATAATAATAATAATAATAATCGCCCTGACCACCGGTAGCTTAGGCCTTGTCTTGCTGCCGGCGGCACCCTAGGTTAGGTTTTTATAATGTTTTTATATTTTGTATTAATATTGTTTTATTACTTTTTATATGAATATTGTAAAAACCTAACTTGAGAAAAAAATAATATACAGATTAATAATAATAATAATAATAATCATTTATTTCGGACAAAATCCATAGACGTTAGTTACACACAAGAAATAGTTTTAATAAGTAGGACAATTAATACGACACCTTTATGCATTTGCATAGTAAGCAACTTTTTTTTTGATGAGGTAGTTTCCGCGACCTCTCGCGACCCCCTCGTTGAAGCTTTGCGACCCCCCAGGGGGTCGCGACCCACAGTTTGAAAAACACTGATCTAGATAATAAGCATCCTTTGAACTATGCGAGTGGTTATATTATAGGTCCACGCAAGTCGCACGTCAGCGCAGCGATATCTAGTTAAGAAAAACAGCAGCAGTAAATTTTCCGTTACTTAGTCATTTACAAAAACTACTTATTAAAAAACAAAAGTCCTGCCTGACTGACTAACTCATCATCATCATCATCATCTAGCCCAAACACACGCATATTGCAAACTTTTCAGAGCTGCGGGAGTAAACTTCTCTTCAATATTGTTAACATTCTAGGGGGTTTTCAAAATAATCATACAATAAACGATGCCTATAATTAACAATGTGGACTGTACTGTACAGTCAGCGTCAAATAGTTCGTGACACCCAAAGTGGCCAAAAAGTTAGCAACACGGCCTTATTTCAACCGTAACAATGACGTGTTGCGAACTATTTGGCTACTTTGGGTGTCACGAACTATTAGACGCTGACTGTACATGATTTAAGACTACTTTTTTGTATTTTTAGGGTTCCGTAACTCAAAAGGAAAAAACGGAACCCTTATAGGATCACTTTGTTGTCCGTCTGTCCGTCCGTCCGTCCGTCTGTCAAGACCCTTTTTCTCAGGAACGCGTGGAGGTATCAAGCTGAAATTTATATCAAATACTTAGGTCTACTGCCCCTTGGAGCTGTGAAAAAATCAAAATTCTAAGCCAACGCAATCAAAAGATACAGCCGTTTATGCCGCAAATTTCCGCAAATTTTCAACTCTCAAGGGAATCAAAACCTACAAGGTAGTTCCCGTGAACGCAGAATTTTGAAATTTGGTATGAAGGTAGGTCTTATAGCACAGATTAAAGAATAATTGCGAAAACCGTAAATGTGTATGTATGTCTGTATATAGCAGTGACCAATATAAAGTAACCCCACACTGCGTACATTTTGCTTTGGAGCAGGGCTCTGCTTACACTGGTTTTATATATTTATAGATAATGATACGGAACCCTCGGTGCGCGAGTCCGACTCGCACTTGACCGGTTTTTTTTATATAATATCATTTTTTGGACTCCATACTTACGACGGGGTTTGAATCATGACTTTCTTACCTATAGGGTTTTATAATTTTTAACGAATTACATCTTTAATTAGGTAGCTGTACTATTATGACAATGTATATAGTAAATAAATAATTCTTTGTTCGTTTACCTACATAGTTAAACATAACATTAATGTTGTTCATTCTATACAATGTATCCCGATTTCCAAAAATATTAATTTAATTTGACTAAATTCTCCGACACATCCCAGAGCTTCCGAGCCAAGTCTTCGTCCTGGCCGAGTGTGCTAGGCTTTGTTTCACGACAGTCACTAAAGTACCGACCACTCGTCGTGGAGAGCTCTGGAGCCACTGCGCAGTACTGCCACAGTCTACATGGGACCTAACCTACTAGCCGCTATTTATAATCACGATTTTACACCAGGTAATTGCCACTCGCCAAGTTACGAGCCAAAGTTCAACAATAATAAGACTTTAACAGGCCCGTAAAGCCAGCCCTCGCGTTCGCAGTTTACCGCTCGCTCGATTATCTGACGGCTAATTAGGCAAGCACACCTTAATTAGGCTTTTATACTCCACTGAGTTATTCATCGTTTTTGAAGGAGTTTTTTATTATAGCCCCTGAAATGAAGACAGAAATTAATTAGCGACGACGTTGAAGGCCTTCTCCCCTGCGACGTGAACGTTAGGTAATGCGGTATGTAGCAAATATTTATGTGGTATTTATTATCTAAATTAGTTATTCAACTCAGGATGATTTCGTCACTTACCTTTTCGGCCACTTTTCCAACTTGACTGAAATGTCCTTGTTGTCAACGTATTGTATTTAACAAATGTAATTTCTATATACTATACATAGAAATGTGGCCAAAGTCATCTCGAGCTACCTTTTGAAGTGCAATATACGAATAGAGTCAAAGCCTTGCCTATTTTATCTCATTACAAAAACCATGGGTTGGAAGGGCTTGAGTAATATGTCCTTATCGATATCCATAACTATTATAGTCTAAGATCCGAACATAAATCGACCTTCACCGACCTGATAATAGAAATAAACATATTTTATAATAAATTTAGTATATTAGAAAACATTAAAAATGGGTGGGCTAAAAAATCCTGGACAGACTATTTTTATTTTTCGTAATAATGATGATAATAATAATATCTTTATTTGCAGTAAATGTAGTCAACGGATGGTTATTATTTACGTTATCATAATATTTTGAGTTACAAAACTTTTCTATTGTAGATATATATTCTTATACTTATTTAAGTCATTAAATATATTAATTATTTTGACGTTCTATTGTTTGATGTGATAGTATTACATTAAACTTTTTCATTATAGATATATTATTATACTTTTAAGTCAATATATTCATTTATTTATTTAAATAGTCTATCCAGGATTTTTTAACCCAGCGCACCGATATCTAGTTAAGAAAAAACAGCAGCAGTAGATTTTCGGTAACTTACTCATTTACAAAAACTACTTATTTAAAAACAAAAGTCCTGCCTGACTGACTAACTCATCATCATCTAGCCCAAACACTTGGATCTAGGAAGCGGATATTTTACATGGAGTCGTCTTTATGATGTAAATAAGCAATAAAGACGCATATTGCAAAATTCTCAGAGCTGCGGGAGTAAACTTCTTTTCAATATTGTTAACAATCCGGGGGGTTTTCAAATAATCATACAATAAACGATGCCTTTAGTTAACAACGTGGACTATACTGTACAAGATTTATGACTAGTTTTTGTATTTTTTTTATGTAACATTTTTCGGACTATATACTTACGATGGGACTTGAATCATGACTTTGTTACTTATAGAGTTTTATTAAACAGAAGCAATTCTTAACGAATTATACCTTTAATCAGCTGTACTACAAGTAAATAAATAATTCTTTGCTCGTTTACCTACATAGTTATACATAAAATTAATGTTGTTATTTTGTTGAACCATTATATACAATTTCCAAGCGCAACCACTCCAAAAGCTTTCATAGATTATTTGTGAGCTCCGATCCATGACCAGTGGTTAATAAAATCTTCACAATTTCCAAAAATATTAATTTAATTTGACTAGCTTCTCCGACACATCCCAGAGCTTCCGAGCCAAGTCTTCGTCCTGGCCGAGTGTGCTAGGCTTTGTTTCACGACAGTCACTAAAGTACCGACCACTCGTCGTGGAGAGCTCTGGAGCCACTGCGCAGTATATTGTCGTTTGTGCGCCCTCCCACGGTGTCTTGTAGAATAATAGCATCATTGGTGTCATTAACATTTTGATTAGCGGCATGGTGTGAAGAATATCTGTTTGTATGGCCCCAGGGTGCAAGCTATTGACAGTAACGCTAGTACCTTTCAATCTTCTTGCCAATTCAACTGCCATTAATATATTACAAAGCTTAGAATTGTTGTAAGTTTTAAAACTCGCAGATTTCTTTGTATCCTTTTCTCTGTTAAGATTGTCAAAATTGATCTCTCCGAGCTTATGTAGCGATGACGAAACGTTGATAATCCGACTCGGTGCTGATGATTTCAGTAAGGGAAGCAGCAGATTAGTAAGCAGGAACGGCCCAAAGTGGTTGGTCTG
Organism: Pandemis corylana; assembly: GCA_949127965.1. Lineage (NCBI taxonomy): Eukaryota > Metazoa > Arthropoda > Insecta > Lepidoptera > Tortricidae > Pandemis > Pandemis corylana. Next base: position 13,413,862 of record OX421856.1, on the reverse strand, counting down.
CATTTCAAATAAGAGTTCGTCTTCAGTTATTTTATACGGTGACCCGCAAACTCCGGCATTGTTGATGAGGATGTCAAGTCGCTGTTCTGTCTTGAGGATGTTGTCAGCGAAAGCCCTCACCGAGGCCAGGGACGCGAGGTCCAGGTTTCGGTAGTGCACGTCGCGGTTGCCGGTGGCCCTGATGATTTGATCTCGTGCCGTGGTACCCCGTCCCTCGTCCCTGCACGCCAGGATCACTCGCGCTCCTCGCTCCGCCAAGTCCTTCGCCGTTTCGTATCCAATCCCTGCATTTCCTCCCGTAACAATCGCAACTTTTCCAACTAAATGCCTGCTGGTTTTACATGTCGCTGTAGTTATTTTATTGTATGCCCAAGCGCTCGCTACTGATAGCGAAATGAACAACGACAGAATTATAAACATCCTGCTCGCCCGACGATTGTCAGTGTACTAAAAAATTCAACAATGTACACATATATGTGTCCTTTACAAGCTCATTTTTATATATAAAAATAGCCGAATCATTCTAGCAAATCGACCTAACCAAGGTTGGTCATAGTGATACTATGACACAATGTTTACTTACGGAGGTGTTAGTATATGATGAAATATATGTTATTTTTAGCTATCTAAACTTTGTTTGGAGCTATCTAAACTTAAATTAACGTATTGAAACATGAAAAGATCACAAATAAAGTGCGCTCTCACAATTCGGAACGCAGACCTACCTACAATATGAAAAAATGATGAAAACAAAATGTATTGCACATCATTTCCGCGGCGTCAGTGAATCTTACATTTTTAACAATAACTCTAAACATAAAAACTCATTACGTGGGCGTCGGACCGGCCATCGTCAACAAAGTGACGCAATAGACACGTCACTGCGTAAACGATGCCTCAGCGTATTTTGAGCTCCGGGTTGGAATGTATCTTGCATATTGCTTAGAGGTAGTTACAGGTTACTAGAAGCGAAGACGGTGAATGAGCGAATCTGAGTCAAATACAGGCGGCCGAAAAATAATAGTGTAATCCTCTTTGATACAGGTCCATGTTTCGGACAAATTGAAAACCACGAATTCCTGAAGTTTGTTAAAAACGCAGGAGGTACCAAAGTTGTACCTAACCTAATATAATCTTATCATCTTTCGTCATTGAAATCCTTGATATCAAATGGAAGCACGGTACAAAATAAAACAAAGATAATAATTATATAAGCACTAGCTATACACATATACGAACTTGGATGTAAGACCGAAGTTGATATTTATTATCTTAATATGTTACGGGTTTATATTATTGTTTTTGGTTTTTATTTACACATTATGTGACATTATATCATTTATCTACAAAGTTAAAATGAGTAAAATGAGTAAAAAATCTTACGTTAAATTTTACGTTGACACGGTGTTGAATGAGACACTAAATATATTTGACTGTCATAATTATGAAATAGCATAAAAACTAGGTGGACTAAAAATAGGTTTTCTTACTATAGAAATTCTAGATAGTCTTAGTAACAAAGCAAGAAATATGATATATAAGAAGATATTATTAATATTATTATGATGAAAAAAAAAATAGTCTGTCCAGAATTTTTTTAGCCAACCCATTTTTAATGTATTCTCTAATATACTACATTTATTATAAAATATGTGTAATTCTATTATCAGGTGGCCTAAGATCGATTTAGGCTCGGATCTTAGACTAAAAGGAAAAGTACGAGTTCATTTCAGGCTTCATGGGTCAAGATGATTTCTCTTATTTGTGCTTTATTTTACTTATCTGAGTATAGTGCCTGGCGCTTTCTATTTTTGTTTTAAACTTTCTCTATCATCGTTCTAACATAATATTAAACCGAGTTTAACTTTTGTTAGCCTAACCTCACCAGGACTAACACCTTGCTCCTTTTATTCCACTCAAGGCGAAACGGTATCATCCTTACTTTGTTGTTACATAAATTTGTTCAAACTGCTAGATTATCATCTCTAGGTCAATGTTTAAATTTTATGTGTTTGTTTATTTACAAAATGTATGTGTTTATTTACGTAACGAAATTAAGGTGATGTTCAAAATCGCACGATTCCTTCCCGGGGCTCTCGTTGTAATGAGGTCGTTTGATGTGATCTGATGCGACAAATTGCGGGCCTTTAAATGGAAGCGGAGACCTCTTCGACGCCTCAGACGTTAGTAAAACGTCAAACAGTAAACTCCAGTTAATACAGTTTCAGTCTCAAAGGAAATTTAACACATGTACATAATAATTGGCACTTTAAATAACTATCGACCTAGTTTCACAGATATCAGCAATGTAAATGGCGATGGAGTGCCGGCGTTGCTGGAATATTTTGCTATCTTATGCTCTAATATTTTGGTAAAACATCTTAATAGATAATTTAAACTAACTCGCGTTGTTCCTTTTTATTATCTCGTTTTCTGCCAATTATGAATGGAACTAAAGTAATGACTTAAAATTTGGCAGGTATACAGTTTGAGTAGAGAAGTGCACGAAGAAGATAATTTCGAAATGTTCACAGGATAGGGAACTAGGCCTATTTTATTTCTTCCACTTTTTAATATGGAATAATAGAAATCATAAATCATAATAGTACATAAACATAAAACACGTCTTTAGACAGAGCCTAAGGTAAGAAGACCTAAAGGCCACGTTTAGCATGATTGTGGGCGTATAGGGTTGGAAATGGGAATCAAAATAGCGATGGGCTGCTAGCCACATCGCCTAAAACATGATTCCTAAGACCGCCCATTCCCTCGATGGGCTTTTACCATCTGCGCGGGAAGAGAAGCAACTGGTACAGTGCCTAGTCAAAACATTAAGTTAGTAGTTAGTAGCGCTTAACTGAGCGGGTTTCTGCGGTAGTGACGCGGTGCGGAGGGGAGTGTTCTGTGACGTAACAGAACACAGGCACACACACACACATGCGCAGGCTTGTCTGTTTTGCATGTGGTAATGGTGTAGCAAGGTATACATTTTTTTCACATAACAGAGCCTCTATTATAGATTTTTAACACGAATTCCGTTCAACCTGTTAGCATAATATATTAATTATTATAGACAAATTGAGAAACGAAATGAAACAGCAACAAACGGTTTTTCATAGTAAGTATTTAACATTTTAACGCAAATGCGGGCAAGACGTATTTTGTGACCGAAAACTTACACTAAGCATATTTAATTCTCTCTCTCTCTCTCTCTCTATACGCGAGACGAAATTTAATAGTAGTAGGTACCTAATGAGGGCGTCTCTTACGATGTTTACAAGTGTTATTCTAATTGGTTTAATTGCGTTTGATTCATACTTCGCCTCGCTTTTTTGTTACCTTTGCTCACTTCGACTCCTGCTTTACACACTTTTAGACATTTATGTTTCTACTCCGCTACTACAAGCGAAGTATTGTACTTTCTCACACTTCGGGGAGTTCGATCGAGTTAAAATTTGATAATATATTTGCGTATCTTCGGTGACTTACGGTGAGATATGGCTTAATGGAGTTGGTGCGATGATGGAGCCGGAAGGCAGACAGAAGAATTTTTGGGACTGGGACTGAAACTATCGCTAAATCAAATTCCAACCAAGTCTGTTTAGTGGTTTAATTATGAAGAGGTAACAGACAGACAGTATCATTGATTGTCGCGATATAATTACTGTCTTTGATTTGATGTACATATTGTATTAAGTAATTAATAGTTCTACCCCATTGTTGGATATAATTATCCTAGATCACGTCAGCTATTATATATAGATTATGGGATAATGGCTGCACTTACTCGTAGGTACGTCAACGGCATCTACTTGGTGTGGTTCTAAGTTTAATAATTTTCATTTCTTGATTTATTTCTAGCTTTTCTATATATCTCAACACAAAGCTACCTATTTTGTGTACAAAGTGTTATAATAGTATTTTGTCCACATCCATATCATAACTTCCCTGTAATATGTCCAGAAACCGATACTCAAATGACCTAAATTTTCCATATTTTTTCTATACTTAAGTTCTCTTTCGAAATAACGAGTAGTTTCGCCTTCATTTGCATTACAAATTAAAAGTTTTTTCGCATCAATATACTACGTTGAACGGCGCCGTAGTAATTGAATGGCATTCATTATGTAACCTTGTCACTGGCAACGACGCCGCGGCGCGTACGCACGATTGAACAGTGAGTTTGGATCGACCAAAATACAACACAGTGACATTATTTTAGTTAAGACGCCCCAAATCGTGGAAATAATTAGAACCAGTTAGTTTCTGTACGTTATACCGATCGTTTGCACACTATCCAGGCCAACGTTATTTAAAGGAAGTGCGTTTTAATTTATATAAACAAATGCGTAATATGTATTTACAGTTATGATTTGGGCTATATTGGCAATCACAACCTTAACAGTGGTTAGTGTTAAAGTTTTCCAAAAAGTGACGTCCAATGTCTGTCGATCCAGTGCCCGCATGGACGGCAAAGTGGTGATAGTGACTGGAGGGGCGAGCGGCACTGGATTGGAGACTGCAAAGGGATTGGCGGCGCGAGGAGCTCGAGTCATAATAACGAGCAACAGAGTCGGTCGTGGAGCTGCTGCTCAACAAGAAATCATCCAGAGCACCGGTAACCCGAACGTGCGCAGTCACCATCTAGACTTGTCATCTATACACTCTGTTCGGAAGTTCAGCAATGAAATAACGAGGACGGAGAAGCGGCTTGACATACTTATCAACAATGCCAGCGCGTGCGGACTCGGCAACCACGTAACTAAAGACGGACTTCACCTTGGAATGCAAGTCAATTACTTCGGGCCATTTCTTTTGACACGCCTACTATTACCTTTGCTAAAATCTTCTGCACCTAGCCGCATCATAAACGTGTCATCGATCAAGCACCATTATGCCGAAGTAGATTTCGATAATATGAATATGGAAAGATATTGGAGCGATCACTTGGTTTACGCGAACAGTAAACTGTATTTAATTTTAATGACTGCGGAATTAAGTCGTAGGTTGGAAGGGACAGGAGTGACTGTGAACGCATTACATCCGGCGGTGTCTTCTAGTAATATTTTGAGAAATATTCCCTACGATAGTGTCAGGAGATTGGTGCAGAAAGGTGTAGGTTTTATGTACCAGAACGCATGGGAGGCGTCTCAAACAAGTTTGTATTTGGCTGTTACGCCGGAATTAGAAGACGTCAGCGGACGATATTTTAGTAACTGTCGTGAAGCAAGACCTTCTAAAGTGTCACAGGACCCGGAGGTAGCTAAAAGATTGTGGGCTGAAACCGAAAATATTTTACAATTTTCACTTATTGATAATTTAAATTACCAAAACTCTATATCAGGGTTATAATGCAATATTAGGTTAATAGGCAACTTCTAAGGGTTTTTTGCTCAAGGAAAAAAATAACTATGAATGGTTTTGACACTTGTTGCTCAATGCGAGTCTGAAATATATACCTAGTTAGAAAAATATTCCGAGAGCTAGTAATGCCTACCAGAGCGACAAAGCGCGTTGTGGGCAGACCTGTAGGGTTATTACCGAACTCGCTCACAATCGCCATCGTGTTCATTTTGACAGTTCATGTATGGGCTCACATTCTGTAGCTTTCACATTCATACAAGAAATGTCAAAATGTACACGATGGCGATTGCGAGCGAGTTAGGTAATAAGCCTACTGAACCCCATTTCTTAAACGCGATAGGCGACGAGTGACTGTGACAATTTTAAATACATTTATTAAGGCTTAAGAAGTTATGGTTTGAACCGGGTTTCATATTAGCTACAAAATTTAACCCGAAATGTCAGTGTCACCTGTCACTTGCCACGTTTATGAAATAGGGGCCTGTATTAGACTAAAAATGTAAAATTAGCTTGATTTAGTGAATAGCTTTTATAATTTGAAGTTTCGCCAAGAGAAGTATTTAAATGTTTCAAAGAAACTAATTCAAATAAAGTGTTGGTCAATAAACGGTACCTACTTATTACCATGCGTTCCCCATATTCCGTCGATTAGAGAAAAAAAAACATTGAATATTTATAAGTAAGTCCATTACTTTACATTCTGAGCGGAATTTTAAGTATGTTACGTTAGATAAAATAATACTGACTTGACGTCAATCAAGCGGTTTAATTACCACTGTTTCGGCATTCTTTCGTTTATTACACAAATTATAAAACGTGGCCTGTAGGTCTTGTTACCTTAGGCTCTGTCTACCCCTTAAGGGATAAAGACTTGATTTGTGTATGTATGTATAAAACCCTAGCTGATGCCCGCGACTTCGTCTGCGGAGAATGTGTTTATCGCGCGCCCGCGTGAACTATACAATTTTCTGAGATAATACCTGTCTTATTATTTACTCCGGACCACTAGTATGATGTATGCACAATTTCATCGCAATCGGTGAGTCGGTTAAGGCGTGAAAGTGGAATAAACAGACAAACTTATAATATTAGTAAGGACTTCCAAGCTGGCCTGGGAGCAAAAAAAAAACATATAATATACCAGTTGCTTCTCTTCCCGCGCAGGTGGTAAAAGCCCATCGAGGGAATGGGCGAAAATCTTAGGAATGGTGTTATAGGCGATGCGGCCAGCTACCCATCACTATTTTGATTCCCCTTTCCGCCTATACGCCCACATGCTAAACGTGGCCTTAAGGTCTTATTACATTAGGCTCTGTCTACACCGTAAGGGATAAAAACGTGATTTATGTATGTATGTATTTAATGACGGATTACCTAAAAAATCCTATTATATACATACACTGTGTCTTAAAATTAATCCAGAATACATACTTCAGCTGGTGATTCAGTCAATTTGAATGAGCACGTTGTTGACAAACCATTTTTTTGAAAATTACGGGAAAATCTTCGCAAAAATGTTAATAACTCTAACCTGACTCCAGATTTTAGATTATTTCAAAATCTCCTTATTATGTCTATATCAGTACATAACACAAAAACCTTTTTATTGCCAGTTGAGTAATTGACGAGCATATAAAGAGATAAACAAACCAACAGAAATAACCTCCATTTTTGAAATAGACAGGTAAATGTAACAAAAGACCATGATTTTCATCTTTGTTTAGTAACTGCCAAGAACGAGAATAAAAATGGAACATCAGGCAGGTACTTACGTACAACTTTTAACGCTTATATATAGTTACAAGATTCCTGTTTCAAATTAGAAGCTATTCGGTCGTTTATCTCACGTGCAAGTGAATCATGGTAATTTAGTACACCCGTATACTACTTATATAACACAATAATATAACATTGTTCTAAAAAGCTGAATTTGGTTCGTATAAACACAGAAAATTATTTCTGGTGTGATAAGAAAATAATTACTATATTGCCGGTTAACAAATACTACTTTTTCCTGCGGGAAAGTGCAAAATTTCGACGGTACTTGAGGTTCCGGGCAACGGCAAGTATAATCTACACTTATGTAAGGGCGTTATTTATTGTATGATTAAACGAACTTACCTGAAGTGAAGTTCTATCATAATTATACGTAGCTCCTTGTCCGAGACGATTTACAATGTAGTAACGCTGATTGTACAGCGCACAGGTCACTATTTTTAAAGCTAAAAAAAAAAAACAAAATAACCTCTCTTTTGTTTGACAGATGTGACAATGTCATTTCGTTTGAAGATGTATGGTATGAACAACCCTATAATTGGGATAATGCTTTAGTATTAGTGGGAAGGGTTGGGACTGTCGTCTCGGACAAGGAGCTACGTATAATTATGATAGAACTTCACTTCAGGTAAGTTCGTTTAATCATACAATTATACTCTTCTCCTTGTCCGAGACGATTTACAATGTAGATGTTTAAAGGCAGGGTTGTGAATAATAATAATATGGGTTTAAAATAAACATGATTTATTACAACCTCAGGTTCGACAGAAAGTAACCTTATCGATAGAAATGAAAAATATCCTTTTACAGCTTAGCCCTCCTTCCACAATCTTAATAAAAACAATAATAGTGATGTACTAAACATCATAGTATACTAGATTACCATAACTATCGTTACTTAAGTGATGATAAATTACTGCGCTAAGGCATGTGATGTGACATCACAGAAAGTTGATGTATCTCTGATAACAGCTTTTTATATTGTCGAGCAAATGTCGTAAAACAGGAAAGAGAAAAGGGGGGCGTGGGGGGCAGAGCCCCCCACATGGGGGGTTCGGGGGCGCAGCCCCCGCCATAACAAAACACCACACAGACATTAAAAGAACTGGATTCTTAGGTTATAGGTTAGGTTAGGTTATCTTGTAATCCTAACTCGAAAATAGGAGCCCCGTGAAACGGGGCTCCGTCGACTCTTTCTTGATTACTAGGGTATGTTAGGTATAAATGCTATACCTAATCATCTTTATTTCTCACTATAGCATCATTAACCACTCCACTTCTAGATTTTAAATGTTCGATCAAGATATTATAAAAGATGATAATTTTATCTTGTTTACATCTTATAATTTTTTATTAAGTAAAGGGCAAATATCTGTTCAGTACAGCAATAGAGTTTTTTCACCTGAATATAAATCCCTTAAGAGTCATATAATTGAACTCTACTCAAAAAATATTGATTAGAAACTTTTTTAGAATTCGTTATCGAAAGACGTTACTTTGCTGACGTCTATTTCCTTGATAAAACCGAATAACAGGGTAAATACCCTTTAGTCTTTACTTCACTTTTAGAATACTTATTGATTCCCGATATAGGTCAACGTAAGTTCATACAGAAAATATAAAATAATGTTAATAATCAACCAGTTCCCGGTATACTACTGTGGTAACTGAGTCTGTGGTAACATTACATCGACTGCTGATATGATAATAGGCTAACTCGCCCCAAATAAGCCATGCTGACAATGACCTTTCTGCAGCCCAGTTTTTGCTGGTGGGATATTCACTTTCCCTTCCTGGGGAATACTAATAGGAATATTTCAACAAATGTTAGTGATAACGATTAGAAACTCAGAACGGTAAGAGAACAAATAAATAAAAAACAAAGTAATAATCATGAAACCAGATTCCTTAAGGTTATATTTACTGCTACAGAGAATGATAGGTATCAGTAAAAATAAAAAACAAGTTAGCCCAGTGAAGTGTGAAGGCATTAATCTTCAGGCCCAGTCCTTAATTTCAATTAGATTTAGAAGCAAACAGATCCAGAGTGAGAACTCCCTTCAAAATTTTTATACGAGCCTAATGAGTGCTCCCATTCAATGATGACTATTTCATATCATAATGGTCTTCTGCATTGAAGTTGTTCTTCAATCTTGTACAACTGAGCCAAGTTTAGTATAGTTTGCTTCAAGTTTTTATATATGTTCTATGTTCTCCAATAATGAAATAATATTTCTGGGGAAACGATTGGGTTAATTAGGATCACATGAAAGGACGTTCAATCAAGCCTTCGTTCAATTGTTAGCAGTCGCAGTAACAGAAGTGGACCAGTATGTATTGTATCATATTAATATTATATTATATGAAGCAATTGTTGAATGATTATTTCTTGTGTCCTATCCTTAACTAAATTATAGCTCTTCCATCTCCACTTCTCCAGGCTGAATAATCATGTTCAACTGTTGGGCACAGGCCTCCCTTCAGTACGGGAGGGCTTGGACAATGTGTCCTGCGCAACTATATTTGCCTCAAACTATGTACGAAACGGCCGTCTACCCGCAACTTGTGGTAGCTCTAAGGCCTGCAAGGGCAATTTCTTGGTCCATTTGATCTGTGGGTCCTATTTTATAAATTACCTGTCCCATCGCTATGTGATGGGCTAAGGCCTGTATTACCCAAAAAAGGTTGATTGATAATTTTTCGGACCTGCAGTGATGGGTCATATATAACATTACATTATTACCTGTCCAGCCGCTGTGTGCTGGCTCTAAGGTATGTTTATGTATGCCTGTCCATCCACTATGTGATGGCGCTAATAATAATTATAATAATAAATTTCTTTATTCGGATAACTGGGACCAAAAATTTGTAAGTAACATAATTGCTTATTGCTAATGTTAATAAGTAAAAAAGACAGGCTAAGGCATGTGCACTCGTAAATAGATGATTGATAACTTTTGAATCATGGTATATTTGCTGTCATAGCTCCAATCTTGTATCAATAACAGGCTACTGTCTATCCTCAGTGTGATAGCTCTGAACCCTGTATATCAACCAATTGTTGGTTCATAATTCTTTGTCTATTCTCAGAGTAATAGCTTTTAATCGATTCTGATTTATATAACTACTCAAATCTCAGCTTAAAAACTAATATCTATGCCACTCCTGCCTGTCTTTGAATGGCCTTATTTGTTCCCTTTTTGATATTGCTGATATCGATTACTCGAATGACTTTCCTTGAGGTCCATTAATATCACACACACACACACACACACACAATTCACGTCTTTATCCCCTACGGGGTAGACAGAGCCTAAGGTACCAAGACCTACAGGCCACGTTTAGCAAGATTGTGAGTGTATAGGTGGAAAATGGAATCAAAATAGTGATGGGTTGCTAGCCGCATCGCCTATAACCTGATTCCTATTTTCGCCCATTCCCCTGATGGGCTTTTAACATCTGCGCGGGAAGAGAAGCAACTGGTACATTCTATGTATTTTCTTTGCTCCCAGACCAGCATGGAAGTATAGAAAAAATATGCATATTTAGTGAATTCCCCTGAAGTCCATTAAAATCAATAATATTTAAATAAGCAGAGTATTTTTGTAATGCACTAGCAATTAATGTTTTCAGTTGACACCATTGTCAAAATTCCATTTTTGCTAATCTATTCTTAATAGCAGTCTACACCTCCTTCAACATGTATAGAACAAATATATGCAGCTTTCAAATGTTATACATTTATGCCCTATAGTGTTCCTTTTTGCTGACTATACCCTTTCTTGTTACTGTACCTGCATTTTCAACCAGGGTCATTACTCATACAAAATTTCAAATCAAACGGATTAACCGTTGAAGAATTCTCTCCTGCGGAGACGGTCTGACCCCACTATCCATATCTCACTACCAGATTGTTGTATTTTCAACTGACTTACACAACAATGCAAAATTTCAGCTCAGCTGGTTGAAGATATGTGCTCAAAATTGAGTTGCAAGATTCCAGCCATACAAACATACACTGCAAATTAAGAAGGATATAACTCTCTATGTTTATATGTTATATTTTCTGCTGCCTAGAAATGTATTCCTTGACAAAATACTCTGGATTGGTCTAAAATATGTCAAAATGTACTTGTCAATAGTTTTGCACCACCAAACAATATCAAATGTATTTTTTGTGGCAGCATCATTTCACATCAAAATTGTTGTTATCTTACAATAATGCTAAATCTTTTTCTCTTCCCAGTGACTTGTAATAAAATTTTCTTAGTAGTAGTACTTAGCGGTGATTTTATTTTCTTTTTTAGAACGCTAACTACAAGACACCAATGATATAGCCTCCTGTTCTCTTGGAAAGTCACTACCCACGTATTGGATAGGTTTTTGTAAAATACAAGGAAATAACATTCATAAGAAAGCACAGATCTGAGAAAAAAAACGTTTAGTCGGATACCAATTTCACTATGACTTGATGTCCGGGTAGACCCATTTTAAGGTACCCGGCTATGATGCCAGTAATCTGAACAGGGTAACCACTTCCAAAGAATCTGGATGTGTATACCCAAATCGAGGATATTATAAATGTGTACCTATATATATATGTGTATGTGGCTTGGTACCAACAGTACAAGCTTTGCTAAATTTGGGGCATGAAGTCAATTTAATTGACCTGAATTGTGCCCTGATATTAATTTTATTATTTATTCAATTATTTCATACATGTAGGTAAATAATAAGTATGTAGGAGTTTATTTTTCACAGTAAAGAGTTTGTTTTACTTACTATTCAAGTTAATTTTTTACTTATTGATCTCTAGAAATTCACTTACAGTTCTGATTATTTATTACTTTATTTATCAATAAAATGTTACACATTACCGTCTGAAACAGTGCTCTGTATGTATCTCCGGATTCATTAGCAGTACCGTAGCACTGACGACATCTTTTAAGGATTGAATATTATATTTAAGTACATATTTTAGTTCAACTACTTATACTTAGGAACATTATGTAACTTCTCCAGTATGTCTTCATCCTGTGTTATTGCATCTTTACTGAATCTTCATCCAAGTGCCCACAATGAGGGCTGAGTTGAATGTCTTTATTCTTGATTGTATCTTCTTAATTCTTCTTAAATTCACATTAACAAGAGTTGATTTACGACCCGAAATCAGAACGTCGGTCACGGAACGAATAAAATAAACAAGTTTTCCGCACCAGAATGTATATTTTAACCGCATAAACGTAAAATACAGAACGTAGACGTTGAATTTGAACCTACCTTGCTGTAGTCAGTGATAGGGTAATAATAAAATAGTAAATTGCGACGCAATTTCGTACCGCCTATTAGCGAAAGCACATTACCTCAATACCTGTTCAATGAGAACTCTCTAGGTACTTGTACTTATTCTATTTGAATAATAATGCCGCATACATACCTCACGAATTATCCAAACAAACCTTAGGTATTCAAAAATCTACAGGAATGTATGAAGTTTTCAACCATCCTTAATCCCGCTGATTTAACACCAAACATCACTGTAAACCCGTAATTATGTTGAATATAGATAATATAGTGAACTATCATTAAAACTGCTGTATTTATATTATTAATGAGAGATTATAAAGCGACCTTGGCGCGCACTCAAAGCGTAATGACATTGTCACATCTGTCAAACAAAAGAGAGGTTATTTTGTTTTTTTTTTTTAGCTTTAAAAATAGTGACCTGTGCGCTGTACAATCAGCGTTACTACATTGTAAATCGTCTCGGACAAGGAGAAGAGTATAACTCGCAATAGAAATAGCACTAAGCAGCTGCAATATCCGAGGTCCTTTTATTTCTACATAAATCTAACACATATGTGGTACATCTGATTTAGAGAACAGCTCTTTGCATTCGGACGTGCTAGCGGGGCTTTGCGGCTTTGGACTCGCACCATTTCGGTTCATCTCCCTTGATTCCGCAATTCCATTTGTCTTCGTTAAAACTTTTTATGTAAGTATGTGAATAGCATGGGATTTTGTTCTCGTGACCAGCGGGGGGGTAATTTGTCGCTCGGATTCACGGTTCGTTTGATTTGTGTGCTTAATTCGTTTTGATTTGGACCCCCAACAAAAAGTAAAGTGTTAAATTGTTATAATACAAGCTTGAAAAGCTTACATTCCACAACATGTCCGTTAGTGTATTTGTAAGTCAGTTTATGATAACTTTTGCAGTACAAACATTTAATCATTTTACACTCAGGAGAACTGAAAAAAAAAAAAAAGTTTTGTACTGTGTTTAAAATAAAGCTTTTCATGACTCTTCACTGAAACTTGGACACCTATGTTGATCTACGTTCTTCGTCCTTTTCAATTGTACCCGCTTTAGAATATATATCCCATAATTTGAGGCATATTTAAAGCAAAGTTTATCAATGTCGTTTACAGACAATTCACACCATCGTAAAGAAACACAACAACAACACAACAAGGCCGATGTTCTGAAAAGGTTAGCTCGTTTGTTTGTGCGTATATGAAAATTAACAGCAGCTTTCATTTTTAACATAGCCTCAGAACAGTTTTCATAGTCATGCCTCAGTAACGGACGCGGAGCACAGATAGTCATCGAAGTTCATCGGAGTTGTTCGACGCGTTGACACTACGAGGGTCGTGCGCAGAAAAAAGTGAGCTTAATGCCGTGCCTAATTTTATAGGCATAAGAGCCGTGAGCACAAATTTCTCTATCATATATTTTGATTCTGCAACATACGTAAATAGAAAGTTTTATTCCAAACATCCCTTAGTTTAAGTAACCGGTCCGCATGCAGCGAGTTCGATTCCAAAACTTTTAGTGCCGCATCGGCGCAAAGTTCAAGTTGCAATTGAAAGGTAAAGAAACCGCTGGAAAACTGCGTGTTGGAACGCCAGTTCCCCGAATGGCTTTTCTCCTTCCCCTTGCTGTGACTTAACGGGCGAAGTTTATGTTGACGAAGTAATTAAAACGCTGTTTCCGAGATGGTATAACTATAAATATTATTTTCTCTACACTGCGTTGTAAAGTACGTACGTGAAAGCAACACCAACCTGACTGACAGACCAACAGCTGCGCCTGTCAGTCAGGGGTCAATTTATTTAGAACTATACTTAAAATAAACATTGTATTATGGCTTCGTCCCAGCCAGTCACCAACAGTTTCTTTGACTGCCGAATCGTGAGATGCATTTAGGAAGTTGCTCAAAAAATTGCCTCTATTCTAGACGCATTCTAGCATTTCTATGTAAGTATATTTTAATCCCGTTATTACGTGGTAGCCTAGTGGTTTGACCTGTGGCCTCTCAAGCAGAGCGTCGTGGGTTCGAATCCCGGGCGCGCACCTCTGAGTTTTTCGGAATTTATGTGCGAAAATTACATTTGAAATTTGCCATGAGCTTTTCGGAGAAGGAAAACATCGTGAGGAAACCTTGCACACATCTGCGAAGAAATTCAATGGTGTGTGTTAAGTTCCCAATCCGCACTGGGCGCGCGTGGGAACTATAGCCCAAACCCTCCAATACACGGAGGAGGCCTATGCCATGAGGCACGCCGAATTACGCGACAATTTAATAATAAAACAACCACAACAACAAAAATGAAATTGTAGCGAATTCGGAATAAAAAGGCTATATTATTATTATTATTTTTAACTAAATCTCTCCCTAGGAGGAAATACTTCGCACGGACCTAAGCCAAGTGCTTTAATTTTATGCAAATTTATTATTATTATTATTATTATATTTTAATCAGCATGTTACTTATATCTTTAAAAGACAACTAATCATTAAGCATATTAAATTATTTACTTTCATCTATATACACGATACGAACCTCAAAATTCTCGCACACTTCCTTCTTCCGTCGACAAATCGCTGCATACTCCGTCAGCGTCGTAAATGTGGGCAGGTCAGCTAGAATGTTCGCGCAGTGATTAGGAGCCCTTCTGGAATCGCTCTCTCGGGAACAAAGCCTCAAATGGGCCATGTACAATGTACCTAATGCGGTGCTGCTATGTGTTATGTTATGACATCAAAATAATTTTCGAAGTGAAAACTTCTTTAGCGGCGTTGTGTGTTTTGTTTGGGATGGGTAAAAAATGATAAATTCGCGTCAGGTAAGACTTTTGCGCAAGACGGAGGGAGTATTACTGCAGGGTCGTAATAATACGTACGTTGATTTCGTCACTCACTCATAAGCTACGGTTGGCCTAGTAGTATAAGGTGTGGAATAACTTTTTTTGCAGTCGGTTAAAAATAAAAGGTTAATGACAAGAAAAAAATGGCGGCAAAGTTAAATTCGATAAAAATCACCACACTTTAAAAAACAAAAGTTTTAACTTAAGACAACACAAAAATGAAATCAAAAACTTCAATTTCGCATATTTTCAACTATGCCGCCATTTTTTTTGTCTATGGAATAAATGCCAATAAGAACTTGACATTCAAACTTTTTTTCTAACATTTCAAGTTTTTGAATTTTTGTAACAAAAGTAAATTAAGTGTTCTGTCGTAGCAAGTGGAACAAAGTAGGTAGTCTCTGCCTACCCCTGTGGGAAAGAGGCGTGACGGTATGTATGTGTAAAATTTCCCTAGATAGTGTTGATGCGTGTAACTAGTAATAATCTCACAATGAAATATTCTAAATATAATAAGAAAGAAAAAAAAATCGTTTCATTTTATTTATTTATTTTTATATAATAAAAATTTAAGCGCCTACATAATATCAATAGCAGTTTTGCACGAAGACAAAATAAAGCGACAGAAAAAGGAAAAAGAAGAATGTAATAAGTTCGTCATATTTTATTTTTATCTACGTCTATTTTTGGCTTTAATTAGCGGATATTTTAAGAAACTCTTAAGTAATAGCTTAAGCTTGTTAATGGGCAACTTCTTCGTATGTACCTAGTTACGAGTACATTGATACAGATACCCACACCCTTGTTTATTTCTGGCCATGTTTTGTCTTCATGAAATTTGGCTATTTAAATTACTTAGGCGCTTTATTTAGCACATTATTATTATCATCACCAGCCTATATTTACAACCCTCTGTTGGGCAAGGGCTCATGATAAGAATACTAACTTACGTTTATCTATAGGTAACTAACTCTTGCCCGCGACTTTGCCCGCAATTTACCTAAGCAATTTTCGAGACCTAAGTGATACTTCTCGACATAATATGTAGTCGGCCTCTGTTCATGTATCTTAGTGTTTGTCACTTTCCGCTGTCTGTCTGTCTGTCCATATGTATGCTTAGATCTTTAAAACTATGCAACGGATTTTGATGCGGTTTTTTTAATAGACTTAAGAGGAAGGTTTGATATGTATAATTCTACGCAGACGAAGTCGCGGGCAGAAGCTAGTAACTCATTAACTAAACTCCCTGCCAAATTTCACGTCTCTGGTAAAAAAACCCAGGGACTTCAAACAAATTTGCGAAAGCCCTAAAACCACCTTAATCTGGCCCTGGATTTTTTTAACTAACGTGCCCTACCTACGAACTTACCGCCTTCCCAAATTGTAGGCCTTTAGTATAAACAATTTCTGGAATTTACAACTCACACTTTGTCGATCCCTCGTTTAATGCTCCTCTCATCTACTCTAAGGTTAACTGGTAGAGATTCCTTATAGGGATAAGTTCGCCTTTGTACATATATTAATGTTATTTTTATTTTTTTGTGAATTGTATCTGTTTCTTTATATTTGTACAATAAAGCATTTACTTATTTACTTACTTAAGCAAACCTAAGAATATTCATGCAAATTTGCCTTTAAAACACCTTAATTAGGCCCAGAGGCAAAATTCTATCTATAAACTACCTTTTTTCTAAACTCTAGGTTTCTAGTACTAACAAGTCAATGACTTTCATACTAACTTGCGAGAGCCTTTACTTACACCATCTAACTCCGGCCCTGTCATAAAATCCCTTCTTAGCTGACGACTACCACCTATAAGCTACCTCCCTGCCAAATTTCATCTTTATTGGCCCAGTAGTTTTTGAGATTTCATGATTAGTCACTGAGTTAGAGAGTGACCTTTCGCTTTTATATAGGTAACTAGCTGTTGCCCGCAACTTCGTCTGCACAGGATTCGTTTATCGCTATCCCGCAGAAATTACGCAATCCGTTCTTAAAGGATGCCTACGTCATAGTAGCTTTATGCATGCGAAGTCTCAGCCCGATTGGTTTAAAATTGACAAAGTTTCATACAAACTTTCATCCCCTATTTTATCCCATTGGGGGTGGAATTGATAAAAATCCTTTCTTAGCGGATGCCTACGTCATAACATCTACCTGCATGCCAAATTTCAGCCCGATCCGTCCAGTGGTTTGGGCTGTACGTTGATAGATCACTATGTCAGTCAGTCACTTTTGAGTTATACATACATACATACCGTCACGCCTCTTTCCCACAGGGGTAGGCAGAGACTACTTTATTCCACTTGCTACGATCCTGACATATTTCTTTCGCTTCATCCACAGTCATCAATCTCTTCATACATATATAGATCTTATATGAAATACTTACACAATACACTACAACTATGTTACTTTAATGGACGTCTAGTCGCAGTCTTAAGTATGCAATAACAATTTACTAACTGCTTCCCATTCCCGCCTAACGTTCGACCCCAACTCATTGTTCTTCGTAAAGAGCATATACCTACGCACATTACACCGAGCGCGTTTATATATAACTGGGTACAACGGTGTTAGTATCTAAGTCACTATTTTAATAATTTATTGAAATACTATTTGCAAGAGCTATTACTAGACATTTTTAAATAGTATTTACAACTTACCTTCTCTACTATTTTTAAAATATTGTTTTATGTATTTTTCGTTTTTTTAGCATGCGAAAAAAGGTAAACACTCTTGACGGGTCTTTTTATTGAAAAACAGATAAAAATTAGCAGCAGGTTGCAATTTAAAATCCCTGGAATATTGTGATTTGTTTTGTTACGGTTTTACATTTTCCAGTTACCGATTTTCAAAAAGTGTTTTCAATAAATATACTTGTCAAGATTGTCTACCTTTTTTCTCATGCTAAAAAAACCAAAGTATAGGTAACGTTCATCATCATTATCATCAGCCTATACTAGTCCACTGCTGGACATAGGCTTCTCCAGCTACACGCCATTATGCACAATCCTCGGCTACTCTCATCCAGCTCTTGCCAGCCACCATGCGAAGGTCATGGCTTCACCTAGTCTGAGGGCGTCCTAACACTACGCTCAAGAACAAGTTGACTGGTGTAAACGTTCATTATGGTACGGTGCGTTACTTCAGGATAATTATAATATAAAATTTACCTCTTGGTCCTCAAGACCTAACTAGGTTTTTGTCCGACGGATATTCCATTTGTTTGACGGATATTCAGTGTAAGGTTCGCACCTTACACCTTTGAATGTTTGTAGAATTGAAAGAGTAAATTGATAGAAATTGATTTATTTATACCGAACTGATAGTATTACTAATAATGAGTTTGATGAGGCGAGTCCGCGGCGGCTGATAATGCGCAACTAACGCGTTTTACATAGAACGTGGAAATGATACTAATGCTTTGTCAGCGTTATAAAAATAATGCGCGGTGTTGCACCGTACATTCATTTTGTTTCCAATTTCATACTTTTTTTAACTGATGATTACGTAAGTGTAGTCGTCACTGCATGTTAGACATAGTATTGGGTACGATTTGATAACTATTAGTCTTTATTTGCGAGCAAACAGTTTTTACTTAGGTACTATATTTCTAACGACAGCTAATGCGTTTCCCCGTGACAGTGAACAACGGCTCTAAACGTTGTGAATTATACAATTTGTTATATAGGTACGAAATAAAAACCGTTGAAGTACTCTTAGTTTTATTTCACAGCGCTCGCTGTTAGTTAAGATTGATTCCAAGTTCCGACTAGCTGCTGAAGCTAGCTGCAAATAGGCGGTTGAGCGGCGGCAGTGCGGACAATATTAATGCCAGCCATAACTCACGCGCAGCCAGCGCATTTTTCTCCACACAGCACCCGGAAGGACGGCAGACGCCACTAATTAACAAGATTAGCATATTCCCTTGAAAATGCCTTTTTGTCCTCACCGACAAAACGACTACCCCCGTATGGAAATGTACAGGATTTTTGCCGAAATTGTCCCTCTTTAAATATTGTTATTTGCATTTAGTTAGTTGCCCAATTTCTTTCGGCGTTGTTGTTGCTAATTAAAATTGCAGAAACAATTTAATTTTACTCGTGTATCTCTTTGTAGACAAGGTGTGTCCTCTTAGAATTATTCCGGAATATTTCTGAAGGTTCGTTTCCTTCCTTCCTTAACAACGTATTTTTTTTAAAGTAAAATTTTATTCTAAATTAAGTCATCCCTTTGACGTCTTTCACTTTGAACATCGACCAATATAATAAAAACTCTTGAAAAATACAATAAAAAAAGACTGGAAAAAGTTTACAGATGTGTTTAGTTTAACCAACACACCCAGCTGCTGTAGTATTTCGGATTTATTTTAAAGACGTACTGTATAGGTCCATAATGATGATCGTGAGAGACCTATTAAATGGTATGTTTTTTCCGGGATTTCATTAATTATTTATAAGTTGTTATTCTTCTTCACCATCCTAAAAATGTCATAATCGTTATCCTCATAAATACAAACAGAAAGCATGACCAGGGAACGAATTATTATGCACTACATTCACACTACAAGAATGTGGTGCATTCAGAGAACGTAGGTAACGGCATCAAACTAATAACATGGTATTTGACCATAGTCTAGACAATGTGTATTTGGCACATTTACGCAAACGCGTATTTTATTATTTTATTAGAAAAACTTACAATAAGCGCTTAATTTAAAAAATGGCTAGCGTTTCTAGTGTCAATTTCTATAACGTGATGGTGAGTCCATTAAGAGAATTTCCTTTATTATATTTTATGATTTTTTTCCAATACCGGATCACATCTTGATAATGTAGCTTTGCGCGGCGGACTTCCGCCATCGCTTGCATTCCCCTGTACTGATAATGCAATAAACGTTTTTAGACTGTGGTACTTACTCATTCCTTTATCTTTATAAAATAAATAGTAGATTTGTGATTACTTTCCCTTTTCATCTAATCGGTTTTTTTATACGAATAGATATTAAATGAATTATCGGAAAGATTTCTTTATCTTGACAGACGTTCCTTCACGCATGGACAGATAACCACACCACTGCGGCTTATCGTGTTCGTTGCTCAGCGTTTGACCCCTTTAATTTGTAATAAAGTAGTCTTCCACCGGCCTCCCGACCAGGACGCGTTATATTTGTAGTAAATAATATTAACACATAAAAGCAGTGACATTGCGTCCGCTATGTATCTCATAATACTAGCCACGATTGCGGCTATTGTACTGACCGTGAAAATTTATCAGAAACTTACATGTGGAATTTGCCGTTCGAGTAATCACATGGTCGGCAAGGTAGTGATTGTGACCGGGGCTAATAGTGGAATAGGACTAGAAACAGCCAAGAATTTGGCGGAACGAGGCGCGCGGGTAATCCTCGCATGCCGCAGCGCTCGTCGAGCGGCGGCTGCCAAAGAAGAAATCGTCAAATTTTCCGGCAACTCCGATGTGCATTTTGTCCCACTGGACCTGGCATCGCTGCGCTCGGTGCGAGAGTTCAGTGACCACATAAAGAAAACGGAAAATCGCATCGACGTTTTGATCAACAACGCTGGCGCCGGGGGAATCGGCAACTACAAGACCGGGGATGGACTGCACGTCGGCATGCAAGTCAATTACTTCGGTCCATTCCTCCTGACCTGCCTTTTGCTGCCGAAACTTAAAGCCTCAGCTCCCAGTCGAATTGTCAATGTGTCGTCTCTGATACACAAGTATGGAGAAATGGATTTCGATAATTTGAACATGGAAAAATACTGGAGTGACTACCTGGTGTACGCTAATAGTAAATTATATATTAACTTGATGAGTTTGGAGCTGAGTGAGCGACTGAAAGGGAGCGGCGTGACTGTGAACGCGGTGCACCCAGGTGTTGCGGCGACTAATATATTCCGCAACATACCGATTGCGGTTGTTCGTACTTTCGTGGAGAAAGCAATAGGGTTTATGTTCCAGAGCGCGTGGGAAGCGTCGCAAACAGTTCTGTACCTGGCCGTGTCGCCCGAGGTGAGTGGGGTCAGCGGACGCTACTTTAGTGATTGCCAGGAGAAAACGCCTTCGCGGATGTCACTCGATTCTAATATCGCAAAAAAACTTTGGTCGCACTCAGCAAAATTAGTGAATTATTCAGAATCGGATTAATTTTTATGTTGCGAGGGTTAGATTTAATAATTAATAGCGCGGCGAACGCGATGGGCATCTTAGCGCCCGAAATGATGCGGGGCGGGTTGTTTAGTTAGGTAGGTAGTTGATAGGTAATTTATATATATATATTTTTTAACTTTGTTTATTATTTTATTTAAAGGAAATATATATAAGTAATAACGTATTTGGTGTTGTCAACTTGAAAATAAAATGTAAATAGGCTGTTGTTTATTAAAATTGCTCCAGTTTTCTGTTTTGTTTTTTAAACCATTCCCAACAGTACGTTTCTTGGTCACCTATGATAACCATAATCATCACGTATGTAATGAGTGATTAACTATAGGTCTTTATTATGTATCAGTATGCGATATTTTCATAATTTATAATCGGGTCATTACCTCACTGAAGGTGAGTAAGTTCATAAGTGATTAAAACAGACTAATCCCGTTTTAACAAAAACAACTTAATAGTTTAACTAATGTAATTTTGATCCAATATGGTAGACCGATTCTCTGACACGACGGATAAGGCGGGCGTGTTTCCGACAGCCCTACATGACTTCACGATAAAACCGACTGGGAAATGCCTGGGAAATGCCTGCTAACAGCTTCCACAAATCCGGTAGCACTTGGTATTCTCCAAGGCGTAAGGACGTAAGTCACTACAAGTCTCTTGAGTGCCGAAGCATTTTGTATTTAGTGGCTAAACGATTGTTGCCTAACAAACTTTGCAGATAAATTCTACATTCTTGAACGTCGCTTTTCTTCACGACACTAGGCATATTTTGTATACCTATATGTATTCAAGTGTAGGTATATATTTGTCATCGAAAGAAGGTACTTTGAAGATTCGTCACCATCGGATTTTAACATTTAGACAAACTTGAGTACCTATAGGCTTGTTCATCCATAAGTTTTCTGAATAAAGACTTTTAACTAAATTAAATCTTTGCTATGAATTTGTGCTCTAGAACTGTTCGTCTGCGTAATCTTCCACGTTTGTAGATCAGCAGATAATTTTTCAACTAAAAGAATTTGAGCAACCAAAAACTTATACTTAAGGTACAGTTTTATAAAAAAACCTGTTGACCCATTAACGTCGCGCTTGCGTGTGGCGCGGACTGCATCCGGTCACACAAAAGGTTAATTATTTAATGACCCGGTTTCTTAGTATGATACCAAAGGGTTTACACTTTTACTAGCTTTTTCCAGCGACTTAGTTGCGTTGAAATCGCTCGTTGTCATGAAGCGGTATTAAAATTTTGCATTTTTCTACGATAGTAGGTCAAAGGCTCAGATTATTGATTAGATAGAGTCACAAAAACATACGATATTTTAAAATAGATTGGGTTAGTCCATCTGTATACCCCTGCAACGTATAAAAATATTAAAAATGTAGATAGGTAAACAATAAATACATTGGTTCACTTAAATAATGTTTCTTCGACAAAGTACGTCGTTTGACAAACATTTAATTTGGTAACTCTTTATTTTCTCAAATACAAATACAAATAAGTTTATTTCGTCATCACAGGTTTCTGCAGTGCTGTAGTGATAATTTAACTTACTATTTGGAACAGTTCTGTTATAAAATAAACCAACATAACATTAACCTGAGCCATGCAAAAAGTTTTATGTCAAAGGATACATTTGCGAAACATTTGTTGGTCAAATGCCCGGATACCGAATAGGTAAATAGAAATCATAGGACTGAAATTTAAGTAAACATTCGTTAGCTAGAAGGCCAATCTATATCGTACGAAACTTTGCAGGTGTACGAGTATTAAGATTGCTTATCCCGACGGATATTACCAAATATCGTTATTGCTTTTCATGTTTTTTTTACTTCAAAGAGTAAGTTTGGTTTTTGGATCATCACACATTGGTAAATGTCTTTTGAATTTTTAAACATAGGTAATTTCAGGTACTATCAAATGAATCAAGAAATTTTATTTCTTGATTTTTATGTTTTACTTTTTCGGTTTTACCGTTAGAAATTAAATTTCTAAATGTCAGTGAAAATTAGAACACATAGAAAAATCCGAAAAGTAAAGCTATGGCCGGGAATCGAACCCGGATCCTCGTCATTCCGTGACGCGTGCTATACCCCTACACCGCCCATAGCAGGTGGGTAGTCTCCGAATTTTTCTACCTGTTACTAACTGTCACGTGACCTTATTGTTACTATGCGAATTTTTGTCGCTAAGCGTCATCTGTTTGAATGATGTGTCTGTACGACACAATTACAAACTCCCATGGAACATCTACTGCTCACCAGGGACGAGAGAAGGCGCTGTTTTTCAAATGATAGGTACTATCAAATGAAATGAATAGCACGCGTCACGGAATGACGAGGATCCGGGTTCGATTCCCGGCCATAGCTTTACTTTTCGGATTTTTCTATGTGTTCTAATTTTCTCTGACATTTAGAAATAGGTAATTTCGTACTCGTGAGGATTATCTTCAAAAACATACTATTTTCGAATCCTGAATGGAATTCGCGCAATGGGATGATACTCGTATATGTATTTTACCGAAATCTTTCTGGTCCAATATTACCTACAAGGTTCTATGTTTCACTTTTCTCGAATTTAAATTTAGACCCAGTGTTATTATGACAATGTTGAAATTTCAATTCGAGAAAAGTAAGTAAGTAAGTAAATGCTTTATTGTACAAATATAAAGAAACAGAGACAGATACAGAGAGAGAAAAGTGAAGCATACATATAGAACCTTCTAATATTGGACCAGCGTTATGTAAGCGAGCTGAGATTATTTAAAAGAACTGTTGTATGGTACCTACCTAACGCAGCGGGTAGTGGTAAGGAAACATGGTACCAGTAGTGTAGTTGCTCAAATTTGTACTCAATACTTAACTTAGAATTATTTAGAAAAGCGCGTGGTATTGTAACATTTTTAGGCATTGAAAATTAATACAACCCACTTACTTTAATTTAATAAGGATCTTCTTTAAGTTGGCGGGTTTCATAGAAAAAGGTACGTAAGGCAATTCTGTGTTTCTCTCAATAAATTCAGTAAAACGTTTTAGTTCATCTGTTTTGTGATCGTCTACCCAACACACAGTCGTGGAATCAATTTTAGTTTCAATCAGAATATTATTAACCCACCTCTCAGCCCAATAGAGGTTGAAGTGTCTGGAAACTTGTTTAAACATACTTCTTACCTTTCAAACAAAGTAATAACGAATGTTTTCCAAGTAACTTGGCATACGTAAACTTCCAAGACATGAAAACGTTATAATAACTGTCTTAAAAAGCAAGTAGCTACTGCGGAGGACTATGCAAAGTACATAGGTGTATAAATATTTCTTCACCCTTATTCCATTACAAAGTTGTGACAACATTTATTCTTGTTTATCTTTGTTATCGTCTAAACATAGTCACATAAATCGATTTTGTGAACTTTCTACGCTATGTTTTCATCTTTCCTTTTTTTGTATTCAAATAATTTTTTATTCTGTAACACCGTTAACGATTTATACGTTTTTTTTCATAAAGTAGGTACTTACCTTTCTGCTAACTTAGGTAACTCGTATATATTTTATGTTAGTTTTGATACGTTATTTTTATCTTTGAATTTGCTTTGATGTTAGCCATACTGTTCAGTGGCACTTTACGCATTGGATTCTCATAAACTCTGACGGCTTTCTTATTCAAAAACCTCCCATAAAGCTGGCCAGTAAAACGTCCTCTTCATATTATAAAATCAGAGCGCTCCGTCGGATTTTGAAGTTATACACATAAGTTTCAAAGGGGATTTTTCTGTGCACACAAAGGATTTCCAGTAAAGTTTGTTAGGAAGTAAAAAGGCCGGCGAGACGACGGCCGGACGCGCAAACATGAGGCGGCGGCGCGCCGCGATCATGCGCCAGTAAATCGCAGACGATACCTACTTTATTTTATCCGATTGCGACGAAAGACAACTTATGATGAAATGAAATGATTTTTATACATATTATACATACGCAAATCACGTCTTTATTCCTTACGGAGTAGACAGAGCCAAGGGTAACAAAACCTTAAGGCCACGCTTAGCATGATTAAGGGCGTATAGGTGGAAAGGGAAATCAAAATAGTGATGGGTTGCTAGCCGCATCGCCTATAACATGATTCCTAAGACGTTCGCCCATTCCCTCGATGGACTTTTACCATCTGCGCGGGAAGAGATGCAACTGGTAAAGTCTATGTTTTTTCCTTACTCCCAGACCAGTATGGAAGCAATGTTTTTCACGTTAAAAATATTAATAAAATTATCGGGAACACTCCCACTTAAACTACGTAGTTGTGTTTGTGATTCGATGCTTTAGCTGCTATGGATTAGGAGATACACGAGTTTGAGAAAAGTGTATAAAAATACATTTTTGACATTATCTCCGTGACAGTTCAAGATAGAGGGCTAAAAGTTGGAGTGATCACTAGTTACTAGTTATGAGGCGACAAACAATTGACATTTACCAATTCAACTATTCCTCGCACTTCCTTAGCCTGCTACACCCTTTAACGGATAGCTCCGATCGCGAATGATCCAAATAACTTTTTGTAAATTTCGAGTAGATTTGCCATTTACACCAACTTAACCAACTGAATCGACATATCAATTGGTGTCTGTGATCTGTGAAGAGCATGCGGACGACTGACGTGACTAAGTTAAATTATACGATTGGAATTTAATTGTTATCACATCCTTTTCCCTTGTAAGGTAGAGAGATTTCAAAGAAAAGCGGACAGAGAATTTTAATAACAAAATGCAATGAATAAGTACACAGTCAACTAACAAAAAATACCTAGCTACATATCGTCAACGTGTTCTCAGCGCACGCTTGGCTCGGCTGAAGAAATTGTTTTCAAACAATGACATTTTATTTTGTGATTCCAGCTAACTCTTCAATTTGTTACAAAGTTGATATTAAATTGTGCTGGTTTCCATAGAATCAGCTTTTGCACATGATGTTCAAAGGTAAATTGGATGGCGACCGCAGCGGGCCGTGATAGCACGCCATTGACGGGGCTGGGTTCCCGAGCGGATTTTGTTGTCAGCGAATCTATACATCTAGATACATGCTTGCCTTCGGGTATGTGGGTACTCGGATTGGGTTGGAGTTTAAACACCGTCAATTGTTTCTGTTTAATTATTCATGCCTTATGGTAATTTCTTATCCTTCTTGATAGTGTTAATGTGACTGTATATTCCTGTAGAATAATTCGTTTATTTTTTTATCTGTAATGTAATTTACTCTTGCTTTACATGATTTATTCCAATAACAGCCTAGATAATGTGTACCTACCTCATCAGCTAACACAGCAAAGAGTGATGAATGAATGAGAAATCTTTGTTTTTATTGATTTTTTGAGTAACGGCAAAAACGTTGTAGAAACTCATAGACACATGCATTAGCACAATGTTTTTAGAAAGGTTTTTTTACTCAGATGACTCGATTTATGTTTGAAATGAGAGCAAAAACGACGAAGAAGAACAAAACGCAGCTCTTATTCCAAAACAGATTCCACACAATGTTATTGCATACAAATCACAACTACATGACGTAGCCATTATTCCGTTCAAACTCAAATTCGTCGTGATAAGAGGCGCGGAAACAGCAAAGGACCAAGTCCGAACACCCGAGAGAAATACTTTTCTTTTGCATACAAAATATTTTACTGTTACAAGCATTAAACCAGGAAACTTCGCCACCGACAACGGCTAACATGTGACGCTAACATGTTTATCAACAAAGAGCATTAAGCAACTTGGTGATGGGACGTTGAGCGTGCTCAGTGCCCTGCTTTATAGTTTTGCTGGACAACAGTTGTTTCGTATGATGCCATAAATTTATAGGAATAGGTATTAGTAATTATACATATTGGTACATATAGTAATAGCGTGGATAAGTGACAACACGAATTTTATTCGTTAAATGTTTTCTCACTGTTGAAACCTTCCCTGGACTTGCACAAATATTTCCAAACCAAAATTATTCAAATCGGTACAGCCATTATCAAGTTTTGGAGAGACAAACGAACAGCAATTAATTTTTATGTAAAGACTAGCTTTTGTCCGCGACTTCGTCCGCGCAGGTAGCGTCATAGTTACATACCACCTTCATCCAATCATTTATTTTCTTCAAATACTAAGTCATTATTTCCTTTTCTGTCCTCGTCTATCCCGTCGTATCTCGTGAGAAATTTGGAAAATCCCTTCTAAATGCTCCTTTTTATCCTCAAGGAACATGACGGCCAAATACTAAGGATCTAAATTATATATCAGGAGGATTTTGCAAAATACAGAAATCAATTTACAGATATCATAATTACCTCTTGGTATACATACGTACATACCGTCACGCCTCTTTCCCACAGGGGCAGGCAGATACTACTTTGTTCTACTTGCTACGATCCTGACATACTTTATCCGCTACATCTACATTCATCTTGGTATGCCAAGTTTAAAGATTCTAGTAATAATAGTTACGGAGATATTACCATTTCAAAGTAAGAATATAAATCCCTTTTACTCCGTAACTCGCGGGAATTTCGGAAAGTCCTGAAATGAATTTTTAGCAGTTATGATTCCTTACTTGTGTGTCAAATTTCAAGGCTAGTTATTGCAGTGACGGAGATGGGACGCCTTTGCAGCGGACTTATAAACCCCATTTTATTCCATATCCCGAGGGAATTTCAAAAAATTGCATGACTTCTCTAAAGTTTAGAAACCTTCAAAATGCGGTACCAATATAGAACGGTGACTTTCGACACATTCCAACTTTAAAGCGTATTTACCTTGTACCTTCTGATTTATCGCCATCTTTTAGTTGAAATTAGATACAAGATAATACGTACAAAATAAAGAATGTAATAATCATCAATGGTTAGCTACAAGAATCAAGCTAGTTACGAGTACAAGCTACGATAAAATACTAAACGAATATCTTTTTAACTAACTGCAGTGATTTTTAATAATAAAATAACCTCATGAGGATTTCATTGCGTTCTTATCGCTCATGAATACAAACAGAGAAGATGTGTGTGCTTAAAATAAACATGTAAGTATGTTACACGGTGAACAAACCGATGTAACGTTTCATTACGCTGGAAAACGTCGTGAAAATGCGCTAAGGGTTTGAATATTTGATTTTACCCAATTTTTTCCTCTACTAGTGTTCGTGTGACCCGAAATCGTGAGGCACGCAACAGGACGGGGCCGACACGGGCTATTGGAATTTTTTGTCGCTATTTGGCCGTTGCGATACGACTCTTTCACTCGCCACACGACGGCCGGCGCAACAAAAATAATTGCGGGGCCCTTTTACAGCCGTCATGCTCGACACCTAGCCACGGGCGTTTTTATTTCGTTTAACGAATATTTCTCTGTTTTATTTGGCCATTTTTGCGATAGATATACAACAGTTTTCCATTAGTTTAATTTATGTGGAACATTTTCACCCATTTTAAATTCTTAGCCAAATAACTTCACTAATATAAACTCCACTTCTTTAATATATCCAATTCAATGAATGTTATTTCTCATGAACACCCGCTGGGATCTCGTTACACCGATTTAAGAGACATGCAGCTTTGTAACTATTCTTGTTGCGAACAACTAGCAACCTTCATTTGAGGGGGTGAATAGAAAATTCAATTTACATATTACAAGAGCGTCCTGACTGGACACCTCATTATCCCATATAATGGTCCTCGCTGGGTTGCACTCCCACAAGACTTAATTACCCCTAATCTGGCATTCCGTGAATCTAACAGGAGCCTCGCTCGCGTAATTACGGTCCACTGTTCTGGAGCTAATGGACTCGTTTATTTATCTGTTAATTATTTTAATGCTCGAATCAAGACAATTTTTTCGCAAGTCACATGAATGTTAAAGCGCTAGGTTTTTCAGTTGAAAGTACCGGTAAACTAGCGCCGCGTTGACTCTTCAGAAGCCTTGGAAAGTTGGAAAGAAATTAAAGCGGAACGCTTCATAAACCTACGGCAGTCTCGTTTAAAAGTCGTATGTAAACGTTATGATATCGCCGACCTGCTTATGTGCACTCGTCGCACTTTACCTGCCCCTTAATTGGAGGGGCTGGCGCGTTCAACACGCGAAGGTACAAGGCAAACAAATATCAACCCTCCAAGCACACACCACGGTTTAATATTAACCACGCTCTCTAAACAACACTAACTAAATGAGGTTAGCGATTTTTTACTGAAATAGTTAATGAAAAAGTTATGCTCACTTAGTTTTGCTTGCATTTTAACGTGGGTCTAACGCAGATTTAAGGTCAGAGTTTTCTTAACAATCCTCTTTGTTACCGTGTCCTTTATGATGCGAATGTTTTTGGTAACCTTACACAGGTCAAAGTTTAATGTCAGGCGCCTCGCAAAGGAAGTTAAAAACCAGGCTTCATTATTATGTATAGCTACGGAGCTAGGCAGGAGTGCGTACTATTTGTATTTGTATTAAAAACTGGAACTGGAAAATTCTTAATCTTTACTGATCTTCTATTTGATAGTACAAGTTTACTACACCAACCATAATTTTTTATCTGTATGAAGTGGGAAATATTTATAGCAAGAATTACTTTGCTGCTAGCAGGGGTGGGGCAAGGTAGGGCAAGATTTTTGTAAGAGGCGAGACTTTACTAGGTGAAAATTACTGTAAAATAACACTACATTGACTCTTACTTAAAGTATGAAACCACCGCGCTTGTTGTTTATGATTCTCTTACACTGGTAAAAAAAGTACTTGGAACGTAAATTAATTACGCCATTAAAAATCTCTTTGATAAAGTTAGCAGTAAATTTAATATCTGCTACGAGTATCTTTCATATTTTTGCTCAGAAAAGCGGTTGCTTTGAGAACTGCGAAGGGAAATTTCCGATAAGGAAAGTTTACTTTGTTTAATAATATTCCCATTTAGCTCAATGCTTTGCCTCTTTCACTGAAATAGAGTGTGACCACGAGGATTCTATCATAAAAGAAATCACAGTGGTGTAATGAAGTTGTGTTTTGTCTTATATCTCAAGGAACGAAATCGAATATTTGTGAAGTAAGCTAAATATTAGCTATATTTAACTATTATTAATATTTACTTGTATTATGTTTTGACTATCGCTAATAGGTATAGGTTTTAGTTTTGTCTCAGTTATTATAGAAATCCAGAAATCCTGTGTATTGTTTGCGATTGTTTGGTTGGAATCAAAATAATATTGTAATTTTGAATATCGAGACGAATCTCCAGAACGAGATCTCGGAATATCGGCTTGTTATGACCATGACATGATAATTATTATTCCAACGACATTCCAATAAACACCAAGGCACCGTTGGGACGTACCTCTGGCACAGCAAAGTACGTCAATGTATAATTTAATTACATAAAGTAATTTAGTTTGAGAGCTGACTAAACAATTCACAGTTTGTGAGACGGAATGTCCCACGAAACTGAAGGACCTCTTTCGCTAAATAAACAAGGAAAGACTGCCAACGTAATCAAATCAGTAATTTCATCATGATTAAAGATGATTCATTTTTCGTCAAGGCTTTCGGTTTGTTACTTGTTGTAGATGATTTTTCAAACGGGAAATATATGAGCAGATAAATGCATAGAAAAATACCTAATAACTTTATATTTATTAAACCTCGTTGTTTCTATGTTCTAATAGTAAACATCCTGTTTTTTGTGTCTATCTATACTGATGTCTGTGTCATTACTGAGTTTATTCTGCCTACTGTTACTGTTAAATATTTAACCTTGCTCCGTGCATAATTTTACTTCAAGAATATTTGGAAGAAGCGGTTTGGTCAAAGTGACTATAAGTGTATGAGTATAATTTTACTTTAAAACTTGTAGCTATATTAAAATACTAGCTGTTACCCGCGGCTTCGCCACCGATTTTTTTTTTCTTCTTCTAAATTTCAGTTTTTTTTTCACCGTTTAAACCTTCCCTGGGCTTCCACAAATATTTGAAGACTAAAATTAGACAAATCGGTTCAGCCGTTCTCGAGTTTTAGCGAGACTAACGAACTGCAATTCATTTTTATTTATATAGATTATGTTTGAATATTTATCGTCATCATCATCATGAAACAAAATAAGTAACTAATGCTGCTGTTACTAACAATTTGTTAGGCGTGAATTAATCTTAAATGTGGCTTTGTGGAGGAAAAAATAGGCGAATTGATTCTGCCGTCTAAGTTAGTCTACTTATATTCTAAGCCATGGTAATACCAATAGCTGACTTTTTTTGCAGGCATTAATAGATCCAGGAGCCATAGTCAGCTCCAAAGAGTCAGTAAGTGTTTTACCGGGTAAATACCATAGGGCTGGTGGGGTTTCGAGATTATAACTACCATTACTTATACATAGGAATTCTGGTCCCAATGGGCCGGGTGTAGGACTAACCTTAATAGGTACGTGATGAATAAATGCGTATATAATATTTTAAACTTTACAAGAGAGAGGCTGCAAGTCAAATGTAAGCATAACAGACCGTGTATTCGTACATCGAACATCGGGAATTTATAATAAAAAAATTCAGTTCAAGCTTCGATGAAAAAAATTTCTCCCAAAACAAGCATTGAAAATATCTATGAATGAACGTTGAAAACGGATAATTCAAAAACACACACAAAACATACTATGAAACATTTTTATTTCACCAGGCATGGTGATTACATTTCAGTAGTGGAAAATGCTTCGATATGCGTGCTAGCTTTTTTTAAAGTTAAGTCCCTACAGTTTGTATTGAAGCCCCTTCGGGTACATTTAGTGCGTCAGTGAATGAAAACTTCGCGTCAGTCGCCCAGGACCAATTAAAACAAGTTCGCAAAATCAATTAGTTGCAATGTTGGCTTTTAAACAAGTTGTTATTTAGTTTCGCAACTCATTGTATGAAGCAGCGAATAAAATGGCTGAGTTGATCTAACTTAAGTATGATTGCGGAAGTTGAGCGGGGTTCCAGGAATTTTAAGGTGAGGTATTTAAATAATTACATCGTAATCGAGTTAAGAGTATCAAACATTATTTTAACAAACGTGAACTAGGTGCATATTTAAGTTTTGAAACTGGGGTAAGTACGTGAAATACTTTCATAAAACTATACAGGGAAAATGACAAGAAAAATACTGTTCTTATTGTACTTCTTTTGATTGTTGTAGTGTGTGGTATTATTTGTCCACAAAATACTGTCATCAAAGATCACGAGGAAGTTGAAACGAAGGCTTGTAAATCAAACAACAGAGGACGTGTCCTCGCAGAATGTTCGAGTAAGATATTTGATGAACCTTCGGTAAATATTTGAATTTCCTATGGCAATGTTCGAACTTTTGTTTATTGTTGTTGACCTTATATAATGCTCTTTGGCTACTTGCGATATATTTCTGCAAAGGGTTCATTAGGGTTACATATACACATGAAGTAGTTATCTGTCAAACTATTAACTTTACAGTAGGGGATATTGAGGCAGATATTTAATTTTATGAAAAATCAAATGGATGTTCTCGAATCTTGGATGGTAAATAAATATGTATTTAAGTATATGTTGATTGGGTTTATTTAAATAAAATTATAAACAGACAAAGTTAAATTAAAAAAATACAGATCCATAATTTTCAATTACCTATCAAGTTACACCTCAAATTACCTACCTAACTAACTAAACAACCCGGTCCGCATCATTCCGGGCCCAAAGGTGCCTATCACATGGACAATCTCTGCCCCAGGAATTATCCGGGACGAAGAGTCCTGACCACACTCGTAACCGACGTCTTTAAAAAAAAGCTCGACCTCCGAGCACGAACATCCTATCGTCTCGACCGCCAGCGTGTTCATTTATTCAATACTAACAGCTTCTGCCTGCGACTTCGTCTGCGTATTATACATAATAAACCTTCCTCTCGAATCACTCTATCTATTAAAAAAACCGCATCAAAATCCGTTTTGTAGTTTTAAAGATATTATGCATACATAAGGACAGACAGACGTTCAGACAGTCAGCGAAAAACGACTTTGTTTTATACTATGTAGTGATGTAAACCTACCAAAAGCGATCTAGCAAACGCGTTGCCAAGTAGAGTATTTTACGACACCACAGGTATTTTTAATTTTTAGTGATTATCGTTCAGTTCATAATTTGATTGAAATTACGATACTTTACATGTTCTAAAGTTGGCTAGCATATTATGTTTATGTCATGACAAATAAACACAAACCGACAACTGTGAACACAGCTAATTTGGGTTACTTCACAAATACTGACTTTTACTTTCCTTTCCATGTCAAATTATTCTTTCTAATTAGGTAGGTACGTCAGCAAAAAAGTTTTACTTACATTTGACGTATCGATCTTTACCATCACTGGACATAATAATTATGATACTGTAAGTAAATAATGACTACAAGACGTTTGATAATTAAGCACATAAAAGTGTCTGTAATGAAAAAAAAATACCCCCACCTCTCTCGCCTAAACATGTGTACGGTTAAGTGCAAAATAATTATCGGTACGAACTTCTGAAAAATATGCCCCACGACCTTAATACGTTAGTTGTACAAAGATGGTCTATTTATTTTTACTTATTTAAGATTATGTTCTGATGATCAGATTATGTTGTAAAACTGAGTTATTATAAAACGGATAAAAATCGTTACTATGAAGAAATGAAGCACTCCACAAAAAAAAAAAACAATTTGAAATGTTCTGTCAGCATCGTATTGCCCGACGATAGTTCCAAGGATGCTTGTAATTAATTTAAGAGTTAATGTTGATTGAGTTGACTTACATTCAAACAAATTATAAAATCATATGTAAAGTTACCTACCTACCTACCCACCAAAAACTAGGAGAAACAGGGCCAATGTTTCTAAGCACTTCAATTTCATTCTTTATTCATCATCATCATCATCTCATCCATTACAAGTCCACTGCTGGACATAGGCCTCTCCTTTAGACCTCCAATAAGACCGGTTGGAAGCGGCTTGCATCCAGCGCGATCCTCCGATCTTAATGAGGTCATCGGTCCACCTTGTAGGTGGACGTCCCACGCTGCGCTTGCCGGTACGTGGTCTCCACTCGAGGACCTTTCGACCCCATCGGTCATCCGTCCTCCGTGCTATGTGCCCTGCCCACTGCCATTTCAACTTGCTAATCCGCTGGGCTATGTCGGTAACCTTGGTTCTTCTACGGATCTCCTCATTTCTGATTCGATCTCGCAGAGAGACTCCCAGCATAGCCCTCTCTATAGCTCGTTGGGCTACTTTGAGCTTGTTCATAAGGCCCATGGTGAGGGACCACGTTTCATTCTTTATTCATAAGGCATAAATAGTTTATCGGAGGACTAAAATTAAACAACAAGCGTACATTTCTCACCAGGAGGTTTCATTTGATTTTCCTTGTACGTGCTTGTAAGTTCTAACATGGATATCTTTCACAGGCCGTCCATGCAGGTTACTACATGTACACTTTGTATTAAGGCCAACGAATTACAAAATACCCTTGTTAGTTACAACACACTTCAGGACGCGTACCATGACGTCTTAATGCGATTCAATTCCGACTCAGTTCAGGTTTTAGCTGTCATTTTTAGTATGGATATGACATCGAGCGAACGTAACCAGAATCGGAATTCGCATTAAGACGTCGAGGTAAGGTCCCAGAACCCAGAACATTAATAGTCTTGTTCACAATAACTGCTAATGAAGTAGGTATCTCATCTAATAACTCGGCAACATGGCAACGCTTTTCCGTGCGCT
The DNA here is from genome assembly GCA_949127965.1 of Pandemis corylana. NCBI lineage: Eukaryota > Metazoa > Arthropoda > Insecta > Lepidoptera > Tortricidae > Pandemis > Pandemis corylana. The sequence continues at coordinate 13,378,632 of OX421856.1, read as the reverse complement.
AATATTTTTTGCAAATACAGCGCAAGTTTATCCAATACTTATTGCAGATACACAGTTATTTATTGCGCCTATTAGCACTGGGAAAGTTGAACTTATTATAGCAGAGGATATTGACGTGACATGCCCCGTAACACACTCGTTTCCTGTTGTTGTATTCTTAATCTCTACCTATTTTATAGACGGATCCATTTTGACGAAGGTAGATAATAAATAGAAGTAAACATGGTAGCCATTTAAGTCGTGGATCATTTGATTTCATATTTTGCGCTGGAGGTGAATTTGTTTTTTTCAACAATATGCCTAAATATTAAAAGATAGCAAGTACCTGCGTAAAATATTCGTGCAGTTAAGATCGGGTGAAATTGCGACTTTATAAAACGTTTTGTTGATAAAATAGCAGATATGCTTAATCTTGTTAGGAAACAAACAATGTTGGGCTTTAATAACGCCCGAGGTAGCCGGCCGTGTTAACAAAAGGCGACTGAGCCCTCACTATGAGTCCTGCCAAGGTACTCGCTTTTACCCTACGGGCTTTGAGATATTTGCACCGGAGCTGAAGCTGTAACATAAATACCGAGACATTTTCATTTTAAGAATATACGCAAGATTATGTTATTATTATAATTATGAAAACTGGTAAGCGGGTTTGCTTTAATTTTTTTTTCGTGTATGAATTGTATTTCGAGAACTTCTATTCAATGCAAATAATTGCGCGCTTGTCAAAGCCGCTTCGTTGAGACCTAGTCACGCAAACCTCATAGCTCAGTTTTTCTTTTATTAAAATAACAATGCGCTACTTGTAGATGGCGAACTTTGACCTTTTGATTATTTTAAACAGAGACAAATTTAGTTTCGTAGGTATTTCTAATATTAGCATGCATTACTCGTCAAACTAATACATCACGCTTATTGGTTGAAAATAGCGTTTGAAATCTTTTCTAAATTTAAATACGACACAAACACACTTCAAACAATTTAATTTTTACGTCACTTCGTTAAGGCACAAGTTGTTGATTTATTTACTTTGTCAACATGATCGGCTTCTAATAATATTTGAGCTGTGTATAAAAGAAAATCGGGTACTTTGCAACAACTGAGCTAACTTAATAAAGAGTTTGTGAACAGGGGAACAACAGTGTAACGAATTGATTTTCCAAGAGTTGTTTCATTGCATTATTCCCAGAGGCCGTGTAACAACAACTTTGTTCATATCACGACGTAATCATTATTATCACTTATGATGTTGGAAAACTGTTTTCTTTATGTATTATTTTGTTCGTATGTTCCATAAACAGGAAATAGGAATAAAGTGAAGGTACCTAAGCGTAAACTTTATGAATGGGCAAGTTACCTTTATAAGTAGGTAACATAACAATTGAATGTACTGTATTGTTTCTAAGAGAACAACTACTTCCTCTTACTCTGATTAAATCCTTTTAAATCGTATGTATTATGCGACACGCTTTTCGTGTAGCCCATTTAAAGGAATGTAGGTATCGAAGGGAACCGAGCCGGCTCGCGGTTTACTTGTGCTTATTTGCATATGAAAGAGCATCAAAATGGAAATATACGTACCTATTTTTAGTATGAAGCCAAACGGGCCACAGACAAGGGTATAGCAATAAATTGTCTACATTTCTGACGCCTTCAATAAGCGCCGAACAATGCGAGACAGATACAATACCCAGTAATGAGAATTATCTTAATTTTCTTTTATCATTCTTCTGAATGAAGACAGCTTTGTCGCTTTCTAAATAAAAAGAAACACTTGTAAAATGAGTCGTTTCTTAAGCTACCAACTTAAAAAATAAAATGATTCTGGTATTTCTCAGTAACTTCGTTATAAAGGCTGTAGTAAGGTTTGGCACAGGACCCCGCTATATTTCACGGCCATCAAGGTAATGGTTAGAGGACTGGCATGGTAATAATCCAGCTCTGGTGGAATGTGCCAAGTCAGTCCTTCGCAAAGCACTTTTGACGTTTAACAGGTCAGTTACCATTATTATTCAAGAAATTCTCGTAACAGTTTAAGCCTAAAAAGCAGCTGTAAAAGTATGCAAAAGCTATCGAATAATTATGCAAATTGCGAAATTTTCCGTGACCGCAACTGACATTCAAGTACCCATTCTGAAAAATACGGCGTGGCGTAAGTATCCACCGAAAATTCGCTTGGTGTTTCATTAGTCTCCCACAAGTTTTAAATTAAGTATGAGTGCTGTGGTTTAATTAGTTTTCAATCCATCGTAAATATTTCATGATTTTGCGTTGCATCGAAAACAAATACGAGCAGGAGCGACCGCACACCGCAAAACCGTTTCAGACGGATTCATGCAGTTGCATTGCAAATTTGCACATGACCACGGCAGCGGTGTGCTTTTTGATTACGAGTGTAGGTGTAATAAAATATCAAAATTTAGAGCTAATATGTATATATTAGCTCTAAATTTTGATATTTTATTACACCTACACTGATATGTGTAAGTATACACTTACACATATCAACGAACAAAATACAGTGACCTTGCTATTCTGCATCCACAAGTGCAAGACAGTTACGTCTCTATGGCACTTTTTTTATGAACATAGAAATGTACGTGTTGCACAGACGTAACTATATTGCACGTGCGGATACAAAGTAGGACAATATTTTTTTTAAATACTTTGTATTTGTTTATTACGAAAAATATTGGTAATAATTGTTGTATATTGTGTAGCTGTGTTGTAATAAATTCCCACAGTTTGCCATATCAAAGTGTCTTATAAAATTTCTTACTTCCGCAAAGAATTGCTCAATTCCTTGAGAGAGATTGAACTCATTTTTATAAGAAAGTGGATATTGATTTTCCGATTGAATAAGCGGCTCGTTGGCTCTGTAAAAATTCGAGTTTTAATTCTCTATTGTCGGGCCTAGCGAGGGCCGGTAATGGAATCAAGCTGCCGGGTCACGTCGCAGGCCCTCAAACGGCTGACGGTGGAAGATAAACTTTACCTTCATTGTCAATTTCCTCAAGTCTAGAGGGCCCTCCGAACGCCCGGAAACAATGAAAGAAAAGTACTTTAAATGACTTTCTGTTGACTTTTTTAATGGTATGTCGCTTACGCGCTCCTGATGTGTCGGTTACCAAGCGCCAAAACTTAAGGCACCGTTTTAAAAGGTTCTATCGCATTAAAAGATAATGGTAACACCGCCTTCCGAAACGCTTAATTAAAAACGGTACCTAATCAGTTTAATTCTGTTATTATTAAGAAAGAGGATGTTTTTTTCTTTTGGGCTAAGGTTTTTCTTTCTTCCTGCTTTGCACTCTATTTTGATATGCATGAGTTTCAACCTTTTCGGTATGTCTCGGTTTCGGTGATCATCCCACAGAGCCCAGTGGATAGCGTGGGCTCATCGCTGTATTTAGTGACCAGCTGTTTCATGTAGCTTTCTTGTTACCTACGACTGCAACAATGTGATCAGTTCTGCGGACACCGAAATTGATAATATTCCCCCTAGGCAAATTTGTTTTGCTTGAGATTTTGAACGAGTTTGAGCGCCGTGGATAAGGACAAGAAGAATGACATGTTGACACGTTTACACTGTTAAATGAAGATTGCTCTTTATTAGCATCTTCAAGGAACTTAAGCTCATTCATCGAATCGATCCTTTTCGGTTTAAATAGCAGCCCTAAGGAAAACTCCCAGAGTTAGTGTAATAAAATAAAGTTTACTTAGTTTATTTTCGTTCTACAGGGTTGAAGACAGATTTAGTTACGGAAAAGCGCACATAAATTGGTGAAATGTGATTTATTTTTGGTTCAGAAACCCTTAGCAAGATTGTGGGCGTATAGGTGGAAAATGGAATCAAAATAGTGATGGGTTGCTAGCCATATGGTATGGTAGGTTGGGTTGTTAATTGTGAGTTGTTGTTTATAAGTATAAATTAAATTGGTGGTATCTGTCTGAATTAAACGATTGCTTTTAATTGTAACTAAGTGATTCATGCTGGTCTGGGAGCAAAGGTAAAAACATAGAATATACCAGTTGCTTATCTAACCGCGCAGATGGTAAAAGCCCAACGAGGGATTGGGCGAAAATAATAGGAATCATGTTATAGGCGATGAGGCTAGCAACCCATCACTATTTTGATTTCATTTTTTACCTACACGCCCACAATATTGCTGTACGTGGCCTGTAGGTATCTGTTACCTGAGGCTCTGTCTACCCCGTAAGAGATAAGGACTGGCTCGGAATCTGTTTAGCAATTGACGTGTATCCCGTTTCGATTGTCTGAGCTCGTTCACTCGCCGGCAACAACGGTGTTTGGCCCATGCATCACTCTCACCCAATCGCGTTTTACATATTAGAGTCATACGTCAACGGTGCCACAGCGACAAAAAGCTGTAACACGGTCTGTTATGCTAAACCGGCAATCGATTTCCTCGAGACTCTCAGAGATACGACTGTTTTTTGACGCGACTCTCGCAAACACGTGCCGCGCGACATATTGCTTTTTTCATTCGTTTGAAACAGCCCCGTTCTCACGTTAGTAGACGTCGATATTGGTTTTTTGTGCACAAAATGACGAATACCGGGCGGTGATGTAAATTTAACACGGTTTTATTCTCACGTCTAAGTTACGCTGTCAATGTGAATCCCTGGCGTAATTTCAAAGCTTTCAACTACTTGAGCTTTGCATGCATTGAGGCATAGCGTCGAGCACAAATATCACTGAGCCGCGCTAAATTTGAAAAGTGCTTATGAAAGAGCAATGTGAATAAGACTGACTCCAGGTACTTTCAATATTGTTTTGTGTGTAAACTCAAAGAAGAACACTAATTTGTTTTGTGCCAATTGCTAGTTATTAACTTTGTTAGGGACAATTATAGAAGTTAGTAAGTAACCTACATAAACATTTTATCGTGGCAATACATTGTTATAAAACAAATTGTTAGAAGATAATTTTGTTCAAAATATCAATTTGAAAAGTTTGTAAAACATCCTTAATTACCTAAAAGCTTAGTTATCACGCACATCAAACAAGGCGCGATTTAATTTGTGGGCTAAGCTCGAAAGATACCGCTTTTTAATGACAAAAACTTTTAAGTTTGGAAGACTCGCGGTTACAGAAAGTGGCTATCAATCATTAAAATACCGCGCCCTGACAGCCGCCGTTACTTTTCGTTGGCAAACTCTTGAAATCAATTTCCGTACAGACTTTCCAGCAAAATTCGATGCCGCGAGGAGCGCGCTCGCTGTCGCAGAAACCAGCCCTCCAGCCACTCGGCCTTCGGACAACCTGAAAATTAGATTTTAGCTGCCAGTGACATATGCCTGTAGCTAACGTTCGGATAACTAAGCACAGGCTACGGCCGGATCAAAGGACGCGTGACGAGACATAAGCAGACGCTTGGGGCGTTTTTGTGATTTATTAAGCCTTGTAAGCTTATACCCACTTACCTGTATAATATATTCCTCTTTAATTTCTTCTAAATCTTAAAACATTTAGTTTATCCGTACTTATATTATAAAGAGGTTAAGTTTGTGAGGTTGTAGGGAGTACTCTCCGGATCTCCTGAACCGATTTTGAAACTTCTTTTACCAATAGAAAAGCACATTTTTTGTGAGTGCCATATAGTTCTGCGCGGATGAAGTCGCGGGCAACAGCTTGCATACTGTATACGTTGACGTATTAATTATTGATCTTTAAGTGCGGGACTCAGAAGTTGCAAGTTTTGAATAATTAAACAAGCAAACTTAAAGTTTAAATAAATTTGATTGAAGGACCCAAGGGATTTGAATTAATAGGTTAGCACAAGCAAATTATTATTTGAGTTTCAGTTTGTGCTGAGAGGCGTTAAATGAATGTTCGGCCGAACTTTGAATAATATGTCATTTGAAGGGCAGTGAGAAAATGTGACGTGAAAATGCGGGCGGGCTTAAAAGTCTGTTACGTCGTGACGTTTATTACGTGTACTTGTCCTCAAGCATAATCAGATAACAAATTCACTTAGGCGGCATAAAAATGATGTACGATGGCGAAGGAGCGCTGCGAGGAGGCTCCGCAGCGGCCGGGCTTAGCGCCACGTTAACTGCCGCCATAAACAAGGCCGCCGCTCAACACCCCGCTTGTTGTAAATGGACTCTTCATGCCTCAAATAGGTCATATATTCAAATGTCTTTAACCCTTAAATGCCCCATTTTTTTGCTTTCAACCACCGCTCATGTTTTTTTTCGCAGGCTATTTGGATTTTTTTAGTGTTCTGTACCCAAGGGGTCTAGCGGTGCCCTAATTGCTTTGCTCATCTATGCCAGTCTGCTCCTTTGCACAATAGCCAAGTAACTAAACCGTTGAAGTGCTTCTTCATATTTCCGCTAGTTATCTTGCTGACCCAAAGCAAAACACATAACTAAATAATAATATTATTCTGAATATTTTGTGAGCGGGCTCCTGTACGTGAAAATGGTTTTTTGACTTAACAAGAAGGGTTAGTGTTATATATTAGTTTTAAAACTAAGGGAAAACAAAGTCACATGACCGACAAAGCCGACAAGACGAAGCGGCGGTAATGACAACAAGCGTGTTGAAACAGTTTAACTTCGACAAGAACAAAGTGTATTCGTCAAAGTTGTTACCTATGTAAAGAAGCCAAACTTTATTTTCAGCTGATTAAACAAAGTGATAAAATTATTGTTAGAAAAATAACAGCCATATTTTTCCGGGAAAATGGGTACAATCAGGAATAAAAATGTGATTGTGCACCCTATTGGATTTTCAAGGTTCACTAACGCTGACGGCTGGTAGTTGATTGGCTGTTTCGAGATTGTTAGTGGTCGATGTGGTAACTTTAGGCTAGTTTTGGCTTGAGAATGCGTTTTAAAAGGATTAAATTTTAGGGGATATTTTTAATGTATTTTTCTTTTAGATGTTCGAGCAGTAGCACCGAAAAACACTTGTTGATTTCGTTTATGAAATACCTGCCAGATTATTTAGCACCTTACAAGTTCAATATTTCGAGTCTAACAGTAAATGCACAATACAAAACCGTTTCCTCGTTCCGATCCGTCTTCCCTGTTAGGAAGATTCGAACCATATCAAATTCAATAAAAATAAAAGTTTACTAACATTTTAAAAACACATGCAATGCTAGATGAAGTTAGTTACGCAATATTATAAAATAATAATTTTTCACATTCAAAACTGTACAAAGTTCCGTTAACTTCATAATAAATACTACACAATGTCATGTATTTGATAAAGAAAATTTTATGAAGAACGCTTTTAATGCCTCACATGTTCAAAAAACCATGTAACTATTTTTGTTTACGTCAGCTTGATATGAAATTGTTAACCTGCCAATTAATACTGAAAAACGAACAGTCTGTATTTGTCATGTCTGTCTGTTATGAGTGGATATAGTGGAATTTAAAAAATAAATGTTACCTACTGTGTTTCACAAATATTTCGCCACCCTTTCCGGGAAATCGTATTTATGTTTAGTGAAGCCCGAACGTTAATAATAAAACTGACCAGTCTAACAAACTAGTCAGTAAAGTTTATTGGTCCCACAAAAGAAAAAAACTTTAAATAAAAATAAATAAAGTAAAATAACTTTGAAGGCAGTTCTGTTATAAATTTTCTTTGTCATAATTATTAAATTTATTTTACTGTCGAAAGTATAACGTAACATAACATAAATTGGAGTTGCGATTTTCGTAGGTCATAATTATTGAAAATTATAATAATAAATGATTATTATTGTAATAAATGATTATTTTAGCAATGTAGTATTTTACTCTTATCACTTATAAATACGGTATATCGCTAAAGGGTCTCTATTGCCCCGGGTTCCCCTAACATCTCATAATCAGTTAAATCAGTTGAAATCAAACAGTCGTCAACTATTTGTTTTATTTTATTTTTATTTTAACATAAAACAAATCTGAAGATCCTTAATGTTGTTAATCATAATTTTTAAATTTCATTATATTGATATTAAACAAGTTTGTTTTAAGCGGTTTAAATTTATTTTACTACCTATAGTTATGTGCATAAATATAAAGTCAATCAATCTCTGACATTCGAAACAGTAAATTAATTTGACACAAGGGTAACCCCTTACCCCTTTGCGTTATCACGCGTTGAAAAGTTATCACAAGTCATTTCCAGAACTTATTGAATTATCCAATCGATAAGATTCAACTCAACGGGTAGCAAACCATCACTATTTTGATTCCCCTTTCCACCTATAAGCCCACTACACATTCATGCTAAACCTGGCCTTTAGGTCTTGTTACCTTACGCTCTGTCGACCCCGCAAGGGATGAGGACGTGATTTATCAATGTATGTAAGATTCAAATTGTCAATGCGCTTAAGTTTCCCCATAACGCTTTATTCAACTAAAGTTTGCTTCAGATTAGTCATTGCATTTTGCAAGGCGTATTATGCTGTGATTTATGTACCACCCCAGTTTTGATTGGAGTGAGCCAGTTTCAATTGAAGCCGATTGCCTAACTGCATCAACTCCTCGCCGTTCGTGTACGTTTCTAGTTTTGGTGCCTGTAGCCATGTGTCAAGATGTACTGACACTCCGACAGTGCTGCGTTGTTTTATATTGAGTGATACTATCGCTTTTTTATGGTTTTCAGCTATTCATCAAAAACTAGTCACTGGGAGGAAACTGCATTGTTCCCAACACATCGAGAAATAATGTTGAAAGTTATAAGTCTTAGCGATTTTAAATTTATTGGCTGTTCAGAATAGTTTTGAAATCTCAATTTTTTTCCGCATTACTGGTGTACTCAAGGAATGCAGAGGGGGGTGGTTTATGTTCCTGAAAATGGAACAAAGTTAATTTAAAAAATTCAGAACGCAAATAGGTATACTTATGACTGCATCAAGTCAAAGTGGCACTAAATACTTTCAAATGAGTTTTTATAACCTGACCTAAATAAAAGTTGCATAAGTTTTGCGTTATACAGCTTAATGGCTATAAAAATTGCTATTAATAACAACAATAAGCATTTAAGAATACGATTTCTTACCCCATCAAGCATCACGCGTAGGAAGGGAAAATGAAAATGTTTTTTTTTTTCAAATACTTACTGTCAAGCTGATAAAATAATAACTTGTGACCGCGGCTGCAAAACTTCAGGCACTCGAGTCTCAGCAGCAAGTATAATGTATCAGTTGTGATAATGATATAAATACCATCAAGAGACCTGACACCTTATCGTTATTATTCCTTTCTGATAAAGGTAAATAATGAGGGTAGAAACAGATGGTGAATGCAATTGCGAAAACCCGCACGTTGGACAACAAGGCCTCTAAGTCTCGATCGTATTTATTTTCCCTTTCTTCCTCAATTACATATCGTTTATCAGAAAGAAACGGTAAAGGCAATTGTGATTTTGAGTGTATTAATCAACATGGGCTCAGATAGTTCACTTTCTTTCCTTGTTTCATAAGTAAAGTACATTAGCATTTGAATTGCCTCCAGTTACTATTTTAGCACGCTTCAGTCGGTACACAGCGGCTTGCAATTCAGCGCTCGTTTTTCGTTTACCTCCCTTCTAACGCTTGCTTTGTTTGCAATCGGACAGCCAGCTACTTTCAAACATACGTTTGTTTGTTGCGGGAATGGGCGAATTTTTCGATTTGCTTAATGGATTGTTAGGAGCGATTTTCCTTTCTCCGTTTTCTTTTCCCTGTAATTTGCGCCGTAACGTTTACAGCCAAAGGAGTTCGGTAAAGATGTAATTTTAATGTACTGATGTCACAAACGTTTATTCATAAAATATGTAGTCATATTCATATGGCAATCTGCCAACATTCACATGTTTAGTTACAAACCAGATTAATAAACGCTATTATTTTTTCATGTATTTAAGATACGTAAAATAAATAAATAGTAGGTATTGTTAAATATTGATAAGTCACTTGCTAAGTAAGCAATCTTCATCTATATATATAATGATGAATCTCTATTTCCCTTGGTCACGGCAGCACGCGTAAACGGCTAGACTGATTTCGCTAATTCTTTTTCTTGAAAAAAAAACCCGTTACGGAGGCGAAGCCGTGGGTAACAGCTAGTATAGATACATTAGGAAGACAAAATCCTGATTGAAGGACTCAATAACGTTCAGTCTAAATCCTTGAAAGCTGAAATTATAATTTAAATTATAATTTGTCTTTGTCATTTAAATTAATTTATCTACACACATGTCATAAACCCTTTATAATGCACAATTTGATTTGACCCCGATTCTAATATCAGCTGGGATGACGTTTCTGTAAATGAAATGCAATATATGTATTGTTATGCAATAGATTATTCAACAACGAAGGAGAGAGGCCGTGTGATGAAATAAGAACATGCACCATTAAAGCCGGTATTTTTTTACGAGTGAAATTACAAAATAATTTAACAGAGGGTGAGCAATTTCAATGAAAACGACGTACCTAAAGCAATATAATAATGAACATGGCCCTTCGTTTCGCTATATTAAGATACTTAGGTACCCGAGCCCTTGAAGATTGAGGCAATTCATAAAGGAAATTAATGTGTAAGTGGTTAAACTCAGCTATCATTCAAAATAAGTGAGCTCCATAAAACTCGTTTTAATACTTTATTTCAGCTTAAGCTTCCCTGCCGTTTAAATTATTTGTCCGGGGAGGCTGGAGCGGTTCCAAATTAAATTATACTCAGAAAATTTTCGGTCACATTACAAAATTCATTATGACTCCTCTCATAGCGATATGTTTAGGCGACTCGTATATTATTTGGCAAATTGTCCTCCTAATAGCCAGCGAAATGAGAGCTTTCTTGCCCAGTAATTTTAAGTTAGATTTTTTTCCGAATTTCAAATTCAACATAGTAACTCTAAATTTACGAATGGTATATTCACAGATTCACCTTCTAATTCCTGCGCTGATAATCTTCGAAACCACAAATAAACTTTTATTTGTAGTAGATGCAAGGTGTATAATTAATTAATTAAGTATAACTTTCTTAAATTTCAAACGCTTAGTTATTTAATATCACGATTCATCACAGTGCGAAACATAATGTTATAAGATATTTGATTGGTAAATAGTTCTTTATTTGATGAAATGGGTAAGTACCTACTCGTACACCTTATTAAATGGCCGAGACGTTTTTGAGTGCCAGAAACTTACACTCTCTTGTTTAGCCCAATTTAGCTTTTGCTCTAAATCTTTCACAATTGACTGCGTTAATCGAGCTTCAGTTTATTTCACGAAAGCTTCATTATTGCTAAAAAGAAAATAGCCTCGATAAAAGTTTTATCTCACTTCAGAATAAATTTAATCAGAGGGAGATATAGTAGATGCAGGAAATAAAACATCCGACTTCCTTCTCGGCGAGTAGCAAACAGCAAAAAAGAGCGAGGCTAAAATGGGCATAAACAGAGGCTACCCAGTCAAAGGCGCCGTTCTACCATATTATTATGTAGGTGCCCGCTTCTCGGATTTGTTCATAAATAAATCATAAATAAAGCACCGCTTCAAAGATCTCTTTTGAAGATTACTGAATTGAAGACTAACGCTTAAAATGTGCTTACTTTTTGCTGAGCTGTTACTTTTATAAAAATATCTAATTTGAATTTCTTACAATTTATTGCGTGCTTAAAGGGCAATTCGATTCGATAAGATTTGGTATGCAAATGTCCTATTACCATTTTATTATCCGGTAAAATAAGAAAAAAAAATATGCAAACGCGTTTCTTTGTCGGTATGTCTGTGGGCTCCTTTAGAAACAAATCTCTGAAGCCCAAAACCCGATGGTTTATGGCTCTGGCTAGACTCTTTCAGGCCTCTCGCTTTGAGTGGAAATTCCATCATACGATAAATATTTTATGTCTTGCGCGGAGAAAATAGATTTTCTTCTGGTTTATTTTATTAGACTACACGCTCGTCAAATAAAACAATCAGAGGCCCTTTACCCTCCAATCTAGGAACGTGATGGTAACAAATGCTGTTCTTGGACTTAAGAGTTGCCCTGAGTTTAAAACTTATTGCAAATTTTGTTACTTTGTAAATTATACGTCGATAACTCGATATTTACGCAATGATGGCACTGTACGATCACAGACACGATATTCTTACTTAAGCGGGTTTTGACACGAATAATAAAATAAAACTTGAACATTTTCGCGACGCGACGTTGTTGACTAACAAGCGAATTATCATAACGAAAGTGAAACAAGACATTCGAACAAAAGAGGCCGCGTTTCCAGAGAGATCACGTTCCAGTGTTACATAAAAAGTGGTTTCTAACGCGAAACGTAACCGCTTAACTTTTAAACCGTATACGTGATTCAATTTAGAAGTTGTATCTCTCCCGACGCCGCCAGCCCGAAAACTGTCGCCAAAATTCATTCAACTTCCTTCCATATTTTAAGAAGAATGCTTGTGGTGTGGCTACTTTAAAATACATCCTGTTACAAATTTCCTATCCGAATAAAAGGGAATCGTGCGGAATAATTTACGTTGAACGAAATGTGGAGTCGTGTAGACCGAGCTAGGAGTGATATTGACGCTGCGCTGATTCACTAATGAAATTAGTTTTAATACGACACGGGATAGATGAACGGGATTTTTAAAAATCCCGCTTTGCACAGAATGAACGAATGCATAATGAATTTTATTACTTCATCATGCCCATCTTGTTAGTGTTATCTTGTTAAAAATATAACAACTTGCCTCAGGTGATTTTAAATTTCAGATAATGACATAAAAAGATATGTGGACTGAAAAGTAATTGTCAAATTTAAAATTAGCGATTCAATATGTTGCCTATGCCTACATTTCATTAATTATGTGTCTTACTCATTACAAAATTCATTTGAGCGTGTTAAATTAATACAGGGCCATCAGTGGCAGTTTCATTAAACGCTCTATTATGAGTTAAAGCTTTATAAACTAATTTAATAAGCCATTATAGCTATCTGGACCAGGGGTAGTCAGTGATTTATAGGAATATGAGAACATTAAAAACGCATTACGAAAACATGACTACGGCCGGAAAATTTTAACAGCATTATATTACGAAACGGATTTTCTGTAACAAGCGAGGTATTGTTAAATAGCTTTGTGGTGTGAAATGGTTTTAACTCACAACATTTACTTGTTTAAATTTTGACAGGTAGTTGTACCGTGGTTCCGTTAAGATTTAATATTAGCTAATGATATTTTAATAATGTGGCCGAAATGTATGTGATAATTATAATAGAGTAAATTATGAAAATATGTAAATGTGTTTTAATATGTAAGCCTGTGTTTTCTTGAGTGGTTGATCCTATTATGTGAAACAGCATGAACATTCCATAGAATCGTTAATAAGAAAAACATATTGTGCATAGAGTCTTAGCTTTATTTTTATGTTACATATTATAAGGAGTAGTGGTGGAGTAAATATTTCCCCTTATACATATTTACAATGCTAACTTAACCGGCGTCACTGAAAATAAATTGGAATCATCCACCTTCATTATAACACCCTGATATAAATATTATTCGTATAACTAGAAACTCATTAGTCTTTCATAGCATTGATCATAAGAAGCCAAATATTAACGAACAAAACAAAGCACGAGTATCGGAAGAGTGTACAGTATCGCCGAATGATGAGTCCATTACCGACGCATTTGACTTAGCGCGAGGATTTGTTGTTGCTAGGGGATCTTGAGACATTTATTAGGTAAAACCATGATCGATCAAAGTCTTTCTGCTTCATTAATCTTGCTCATCAGCCTACGCGACGTTATATTTTTCACGAGGTATTCTCATTTTCCTCGAAAATATTTCGTTAATTTGTAAGGAATGCTTTTCGGTTGTAATGAGAATACCAAATGACAATGACGTTACCGATACAATAGCAGTTTTTTGAGATATATTCAATTGATTCCTAATACAACAGCTAATACGAGATCAGGACTTGTATTGTTTGGAATCTAAGAATCAGTAAAAGATGTATTTTACTATGATCAAAACAGGCGATCGATTCAGCAGTAATAATGCTTTTTGAGTGTACGAGGTACTAGTGCTAAGAGATCACCGCTCTTCCATATATTGTATCTTAAAATTTTAATATACTGGGGGGCAAAGAAACCGGGTCACTTCCTGTAGAAAGTTGTATAAAAAGTGACCCGGTTTCTTTGCTCCCGAGTAGAGATTGATTTTACAAGCTCTAATTTAGTGTACGGTTAAATAAAACTCAAAAACAAAACATAACATAAAAATAAGAACAAGTATTCTATACCGTTAAAAACCGCAAAATCGTTGTTGCTACGTTGCAAGTTGTGCTTAAAGTGCACATAGATTCTAAAGCTCTTACAGCGCAGCTATATAAGCACAAAATCGATACGTAAACCAATATCGCGCACATTATTAACTTAACCTTTTCCATGCTGGTCTGGGAGCAAAGAAAAAACATAGAATGTACCAGTTGCTTCTCTACCCGCGCAGATGGTAACAGACCATCGAGGGAATGGGCGATTATAATAGGAATCATGTTATAGGCGATGAGGCTAGCAACCCCACTATTTTGATTCGATTTTCGACGCCCACAATCTTGCTAAATGTGGCCTGTAGGTACCTGTTACCTTAGGCTCTGTCTACCCCGTAAGGGATAAAGACGTGATATTTGTGTTTGTGTGTGTGTGTATTAACTTAAGAATGACACATGCAAGAACAGCTAAAAGCGTGAGTATTTTGTGCAAAGCGTTAGCAATAACATTTTGTTTCTATTTAACGTCGATATCCAATATCGCGGCATACATTGTCCATTGTGACAGCTGATGGTTCCCTAATTAATACATCATCATCATCATCATCATCAGTCTATGTTAGTCCACTGCTGGACATAGGCCTCCCCTAATGAGCGCCATAGCGCCCTGTCTTTAGCTTGTCGCATCCAGCATCTGCCTGCAGTCTTTCGCAGATCGTCATCCCACCGGGCCGGAGGGCGTCCTACACTACGTTTGCCAAGTCGCGGCAATTAATACATACTTGTACGTATTTTATATGAAATATCTGTGATGATGGAAAACCCTTGATATTTAAACATTTGCCGAAGTGCATTTCGTGTGCCTGACGTCAGTCACGTTAGAAAATGCCTTCCTTTGCGCCGGAAAACTTTGTCTCCCTAAATCGTTTTGGGGCACACGTGCCATGACATGAAACTTCCGAACTAATACAAATAAATACTTTGTGTACTGACACTTTGTGTGAGCTTATATCCCTACATAAAGAAAGAAAAATATATACCTGATATAAATTTTACACTTAGATTAGGTCTCTTTTACAGTATCAGATAAAAGACAAATTTAAACTACTTTATTTTCGCGGCTTTGCCCCTGTCAAAGAAAAAATCGTATAAATCCGTGGGAATTTCCAAAAATCCGTTTTTAGTACGAATTAATATTACAAATTCCAATCTGAACTCCAGCTTTCTAGACTTAGTAGTGTTGGCTGTGTGTTGATGGATCAATTTAGATGTCTATAAGTATGTATGTAAATATGTAAACTCTTTATTGAGCAAAGTAAACATAAAACAAATACAATTGACACACACTGAGATACATGCACAAAGGCGGATAAGTATAAATAGACCGTTCTAAATCTACAATACACAAAATAAAATTAACATAGAAACCTAAAAATTAACTCGGACCGATTTGTATTTTGTCTCGAAATTTTCGTACACATCCAAACAGTGATATTACGTTTTAAACATCATAAAACTCCGTTTCATCCCTTTTTTCGAAGAAGCAATTTAATTCACCTTAATGGCATTCCATGTATAAATCACAAAGCTCACGACGGTGAACGAAGGAATTTCATTTAATATTTATTCCAATAATTTAATTGATGGTTACCGCCCGATCCACAGCTGTCAAGGAGCGCCGCCGCGTGAAGATGTTTGAAATATGCCGCATATTGAAATCGTTCGGCCATCATATTGAACGAAAATGACCTGTAACGATGCCCGATCCGCCCTTATTACGTGAGAATATTTTCGAACAAAATGAAGTCCGCATTATAATTTTATCGAAATAAAATGTCGGGTGTTACATGTACATATGCTGGTTTAAGATTCCAGCGCTGGTTTTCAGCCCGGCCCCTTTGGCAAGGGCAGCCGTAACTAATGAATTAAGTCTAAAAATCTGTTTTTTTAATGTGAGTGTGTCTAAAAAAGCAAAGTAGTTTATATAAAATTACCTCACACTGCATACATTTTGCTTAAGAGCAGGGCTCTGGTAACACTGGATTTTATATAATGACTTGTCGAATTTGTACGGAACCCTCGGTGCGCGAGTCCGACTCGCACTTGGTCGGTTTTTGTATTTCGATTCTGTATTGTAATAATTGAACCAAATTAATTTTTTGCACAAATAAATTAAATAGGTAGGTACCAAGATAACCCGTTTCAAAACTACATGCTGAAGGGAACTTGCGAATGTCGTATTAAGTTTCAATTACCTCTGCAAGTACTCGTGCGCAGTGCGATGTGTTAGGTTTAGTTGTTCGATCTGGTAAACATTCTGTAAGCTCTTGGTTTGCAAAACTTTATTTAAGTTACCGTTGTGCAAATACGCGATTCGCTATGCTGCGCTCTGTTTGCCGTTAGCGTTGCCCAAGGAGCGCACTAGCTGTGTGAATATCATTTTCAAATCTTAAATTGTTGACGATACATCTTTTCTATGTATTATGTAGATATAGAAAAGATGCAGAGGGCACAGGGAACAATTTAAATAAACCACTTTTGAAAATGAAAAACAAACGGCGAAAATGAATACTTATTTATATATTATTAACAAGTTCCAAATGCAATTGAAAATTTTCTTATGTTGATACTATAGAAGTGTGTTTTTTGTAGTTATTGTGTAAAGTAGATTAGATTCCAGCTGCTTCTCTTCCAGTGCAGATGGTAAAAGAACATCGAGGGAATGGGCGAAAATCTTAGGCATTATGTTATAGGCAATGCGACTCACAACCCATCACTATTTTTATTCCTCTTTCCGCCTATATTCGCCCACAATCACGTTAAACGTGGCCTTTATTTAGGCCTTGTTACCCTAGGCTCTGTCGACCCCGACCCACCAAAGGGATAAAGTAAATTAATGTGTATGCAATGTAAGTGTGTCGATTGTAAAAATCTACAAATAATAATAATTTGTTGTGCAAATGCATTCAATGTCTGTGGTGAGTCCATATTGTCACGATTTTTTAACGTTTTCCTAAGTAAATTACGATCAACCTAGACCTACATTATAGCATTTGTTCGTCAAAATCAGATGCTAAGAAGAAACGATAAATTGACACTCCTAAAAGTGAAGTCCACACGGGCGCTAGCTGGTGAATAATAACCAAGGTCAATGCTCCTCAACCTAATAATTTCAGGTTGATAGCCTAAATGGGGGTTAAAACTACTCACCTAAACATGGCTTGTTTAAAACTTGTTTTTGTTGCTTTAAGGTCCGGCCACACCGGTGCGTGAAAGACGTTAACGGTGCGTTTACGCCACAAAATCTATGAAGAAAAGGTGAGAGAACGTGATGCATGCGAACGTCACTGCGTATACGCGGCAGTGTGGTTGCACCTTTATTGTACATCGAAATGCAATGTTGTATGCGCACAGTACGAATATTTTTTTTTGTATTGTTATACGATACAGTTCGACTCACGTAATATTGTTAACTTTACTAAACCCTAGAAAAATATTTCAAGTGTCGCATATTACAAGTGCATTTTCACAAATTAATAAAACGCTGAAAGGGGCTTGTTGCACAAAGCATTTCACAAAGTTGACTCAAACTATTTCATTCAACTGCGTTTAGTTT
Source organism: Pandemis corylana (assembly GCA_949127965.1). Classification (NCBI taxonomy): domain Eukaryota; kingdom Metazoa; phylum Arthropoda; class Insecta; order Lepidoptera; family Tortricidae; genus Pandemis; species Pandemis corylana. The sequence goes on along the minus strand of OX421856.1, from coordinate 13,360,787 downwards.
CAAAGTTCCGGGCTGAATTCTAGTGTAAGCTATTATTTTTGTTAGCGTATTGAATGTATTGGTTTTGATTTCGCGCAGGTATAACTGAAATAGTAGCAGTATTAATTTAACTATAGTAAACAGAGTAGAAGAGTAACGCATGCTAATAGCCTTAGGAGGTAGTCCCAACAGCTTAGATATCGAGCCGAGATGAAGACCCAGTAGAATTATTGTCTAACTTGCTCGCAATCGCCATCGTGTTCATTTTGACAGATCATGTATTGTATGGGCTGACAGTTCGCATCGGAATCATCAAGCTGTCACATTCATACAAGAACTGTCAAAATGAACACGATGGCGATTGCGAGCGAGTTACATAATAAGCCTACAGGACTGGGATTGAGGCCAAGACCTTAATTTAGAAAGTAACTGCGTTTAGACCAGATGAGCAAAGTTAACAAGCAAACTCTCCATTTGTTTCTTTTATTGCAATCAACACATTCTTGGTACAACTACTACTATTAATATTATATAATAAAGAGATAAACTTCGTTCGTGTGTAGGTTTGTACGTAGGAGGGTAACCCTGATTAACTTGGACTTTTTTTATCCTGGAAGTTCAAAATAAAAACAAAGTGTTGGCACACGCGTATCAGAGTGATCGGAACACAGTAACTATGTATGACTATGGTAGAGGGTACAGTGAGGTAGGTATTTACTAAAGTTTGTTTCAGTTTATTTAATAACAAACCATGAGTAGATGAAGAACCGGATTCCCAATTTAAACCTCTCGTCCGCTGTAAATGAGCATGAGGTTGTTTAAAGCATTATGTACTCTTGCGTTATTAGAGAAAACTCGTTCAAATGTCGAAACTTTTCCAAACCCAAATCCTTTCTGGAAACTTTTGGGCGAACAGTTCCCTTGATAATCAAAATATTTCATAAATCCAATCCTCTCGTTGAGTTATAATGTTATACGTTATACGTATATTACGTATCACCGTATCATGGTTTTCAAGTGTGACTAGCTAATATTATTATAATCACATGAGAGAGGGAAAAATACATAGGTACATTGTAGAGTAAATAAAATGCAGTATTTTATTTATAATACGCGGAAAATGTATGTGAGGCGTAGTTGTGAGTATTTAGTACCTATAAAGGCCTTGTATTTTGAATTGTTCAGTGGCACATATGTTCATAGTTATCTTTGAGGGAAAAGCGAGAATTTTAAATACGTACGTTTTATGGTACGTCACCATTTTCACAGAATCTTGTAACTTTATTACATTTACGTTTTGTTTGTATGTTTTCCGGAAACTTTGTAGCAATTGCCTACATGCTTCCGCTCAGTACGGTTTACTTTAAGCGCTAAATAAGTAACACATTGCATCAAGCACGGTTTGCATTTCTCCTCAGTCGTAATTGGGACGTGAACGCCATTCCTTTAGCAGAGACATAAATGTGAATAAAAACGACCGAGCACACCAAGTTCTGTTTGCTCAACAATTCGAGACTCAAACGGTACATCAAAGCGTTTTTGAAATTCAAAGTCAGTTTCACGCCTCGGGTTGAGGTTGCCGCTTTTGTATTTTATTTTATATCCTCAGATTTCTTCAGCTTATTTTTTGACGTTTATCCTGATTCCTGGTTGTTTTTCCTAAACGAGTAATGAATAATAATGGATTTTGACGGACCCTGCGAGCTGTATTCTCTACCTATGCAACGCGTTAACGAGAGATGAGATTAAAGATGAATAAAATCTGCATTCATTTAGAAGGAGATTCTGCTTAGACTTGGTAATATTTTCTACGTGCAAGTGCAGCATCGTAATATCATTGTTAGGGACTTTAATTTATTAGATTAAAGATGGCACCAGCTTTTCTTTCCCGGACTATTTTGTTTCGTTTTTTGGATCTTGCTGTACCTAAGTACACCAGCAGAGTATTTTCTATAGTTAGCAACAACAAAGATTTTAATTTTTAAGATACATATGTAGAGTTGTGTTAGGACCACTTTGTAGATATGGCGTTATTGTACTTCGCTTCGTAACGACCGGGGACCGACCATCGGCGCCGATATCTCCGATCATCGAACCCTTCGATTCATTTTGATCTTTTGTGTTCAACTTATCCTTAATGCACCTATCGACGCTACCAAAGTCTTCCACATTGCAAAGTGTGATGTGATAAAATTGACTCGAATAGCGCCACAGTTTTATCTTAATATTTTTAGAAGTCGTTGAAGTAACTATGAAAATGTTAGTAATACCAAAGCTGTACTTCTGCCTTACCATGGTTACAAGACGCCTAGCTTATCTGGTCGTTTCGCGGTCACTTAACTTTTATTAGATTCTTCCCTTCCATCATTTCTCCTGTCACTCAAACGCGGCATTACTTTGACTCGACGGACAAAATAACGTGGGCTCCCCAAGAGCTTCAGATTTATTTTTAAAACATTGCACAGTTTGAGAGACAATGGAGGTATAAGCTTAAGATACGGTTGTTTTCGACACAATCCGGTATGAAAATAATCATGGGTATCTTTGGAACTCCAAAAGTATGTACCTTGAATGACGCTGAGCGAGGTTTTAAGGTCGTGTCACATGACTCAGCACGGTATCCACGAGAATCAAGGATAGATTTTTCAGCATAAACAAAAGCGAGTTGACACTCATTTGTGGCATATTTACGAGCGGAAGGGTTGCTTGAACTGATAACACTCGCTAATTAATAATCTGGGACAAAAATTGTGTCCACTTCATTATTTTCGAACACCTTCCGCTACGGTGGCTTCTTTTATCCAGACTGAAGTTATCTCAGTAAAAATTAATTACAACGATGCAAACATTGCTTAGATAGGTTGCTAGAATCGGTTGGTGCCGCGGTCCGAGTATCGAAGCACGGATTTATTCTCGCAGCGGTGTAAGCTGGTGCACGTGATTTACTTCCCAAGATTTAGCACCTCCATTTGTATTGAAACGTTACAATCTTTGTTACTAACTTGGAATCTGCAGCGGAACAATTGAGACTACAGTGAAGAATGATGCGTTCCTCCAGTTCAGCTATGAAACCTGTGTTGCAAAATCCGTTTACAGATAGTCGATATTACAGTAATGTGCTACGATTGTGGTACAGTTTCCTTGCAGTGTCATATTCGTACCTGTTAAACAGGTATATTACAATGTTAGAGTAATTATGGGAGCCCTAAGTATGGTCAAATATTTTTTTATCTTTGGTCGGATGATTGTTGGGTCTAAAATTTCTTCAAAGACACTTAACTGTTTTTTTACATAGACTTTGTAGAATAGATTGATTAGGTTAGGTTCGTTCTAAGATTTGGTTAGATTTAAATTCTAAAAATTTCTCTAATTTTGTAGTTAAACTTTAATTTTTGAATCAAAACTGTATTTAGGGTGAATGCACGGCACTTACACAGCAATGCTTTATGCTTTAAAAGCAGTCAATTATGAAATAGACCTATGACTCGGCTATTCTATTATTTAAAGGACATGCTGCCAGCGAATTCGGAATCTGGCGGGAATCCAAATTGAATTAAACGTGAGAGCATGGCCACTGCAGCCGAACTTTGATCACACGGCTATATGTCCACTTTTTAGTAAAATATCCTTTCCTACCAATATTAAACATAACCTTAAATTTATTTTATTTAAGGAAAAGATTCTGTAGGACAGTCTAAATATCATATAGTTACTGAACGAGAGCTATTTGAAGGATGTTTAACGATGCACATAAGAAAATAGACGCACGTCATTAGCTATGGTTGTTTAGCATTAAATGTTTAGATTTAACGAAGGGATAATTCATGTGTCGTCTCAACTTGTATGTCAAAGCTCACTGACGCGTAATGCTAAATATCTCAAACGTTTAAATTCGAAATGGTGTCAGGTGTAACTCGGGTAAGGGTGTCGAGGCGCACAAGTGTCTTCCACCCGGACCGATTCTCGCGTAACAGAACAATGAACGTGTCGCGAAGTGGTGTTCAGTAGCGTAATGAATGGTTAACGTAAAATTTCATACGGAAGCATACAGCTATGTTTCTTACTGAACATTTTGATAAAGATGAAAAATTGTTTCCCCCAGCTTTGGGGGCTTCTTTGGACGATTAATCTTTCCGCAAACCTATTGTTGATCTCAGCGGGAGGAACTTTTGTGTCCGAACTCCAGCTGGGATCAAAAGGTTAGGCGCTATAGATGGCAATGATTTTGAAAGAGGTTCTGGACAGTAAAGTCAACAGTCGTGCGGGTAGTACTCGGGCATTTAATCGAAGTGCCAAAAACTTATAAACTGGCGGCTCTCGAAATGATTACGAATGCGCAAACGTTAGTCCGTTGGTAGCAGTGCATTTAAATGTGGAGGAAATTTTTCAATTTACTCGAAATGATGCACAATATTAGTAACATGAAACGAGTTCATTAGCCGTTCCAGCTGCGCGCGATATTTCACTGCTACAATTTCCGCCGTGACATTTTTGCTGCATATGAAATTTAAAAAAAAGTTCACCCCAGTTTGTAAATCTTTTTATTGCATGTTTTTAAACTTTACACGTTTAAGTAATTCGAATTTTGTTATATATATTTTTTCTTTTTTTCAGTAATAGTAAGATGCTTGGCTGTCGAATATTAAAGCAGTTTAACTGGGTTCAACAATTTAAAAGAACATAGTCTGTGTATTTATATTAAATTTTATCTTTATGCACCATACCGCCGTCACATGCACGTTACTTATTATGAAATCGATAACTGTGCGTGTTTCTGACGATAAAACATGCTTAGTTAGAGAAATTAAAGCGTAAAAGTGGAACGTTTGCGGAATACGAATAAAAAGTCCCATAAATGAAGGTAAGATTAATGCGACACGACCCCTATATATTTGTGTACGGTCATTTGGGCAAGATTCCTGCATTAAAATTTATTTATTGGTTCTTTTAGGTGACATAATATTTTGAATTTTTGTATTTCAGGTTGTTTTTGGCTTACGTAAATCAATTAAACAGGAAATAATTACACATGATCAGGCTTAGTTTTAACATCATTTTGGTGTTGGAACCAATTGCATTTCAGTATTAAAATTAACTTAGTCGGCCCAGTAGCAAAATATCCAGCGAAGCAAAGTGATCAGAAACTCCACCCTCCTACCCTCTCCTCCGCCTCTTTTTTAATTTTTGAAGTCCGTTAAAAAGCAAAATGTCAGATGTCCTATTAGCATTTGACCCCATTAGCATTAAGTCCATAACTCAGAACATCAAATTATTAATTAGTCTGAATATCATAACCACATATTGATAAAAACGCTACCTAATACAAATGAAGCAAATCATCAACTCTTATTGAAAGCAGTTAGTCGGAGTAGCAGAACGACCAAAAACCAAAGCGTTCAAAAATCAGAGGGAAAAAAATTGACCCCACAAACCCAACTAAGCAACTAGCTTATTATAAGTATATTCATCAAAACTACATCTTTACATCCTTTTGACCTTAACAATGAACTGAAATCCGACTAATATTATAAATGCGAAAGTTTGTGTGTATGGATGTTAATTACTCTTTAACTCCAGAACGGCTAGACAGATCTGGACTGTATTTGGCACATACATAGATTATAGTCTGGAATAACACGTAGGATACTTTTTATCCCGGAAAATTATGTAGTTCCCGCGGGATAGCGATAGATGAGCTATTTGCAGACGTTTAGGTATTTTTGAACTGAAATGAAAAAATCTGTACAGATATTTATAAATTCGACTATAACTCAACAATTGCAACGGCCGACGTAAGTGGAATATTTTAATGTCAATTTCGTCATGTTTCACTTAGGACAGATGTTTTTATTCTACTATTAATTGGGGTTCTACTATGTTAGGAGGGACTGTCGATACTGGAGTCCAGTTGGTCAGCATACTGTCGATACTGGAGTGCATATACCTACCTATAGGTATTCTTTTTCCATCGACAGTGTACTCCAATTAGGTCAGAGCTGACCTGAATTAGTGGACGTAAGTGGAATAAATCAAATGGAAATGGAGAAACAAAATCCTATCAAAATAACAATTTGTTTACGCTTTGAATGTATTTACAAACAAAATAATCAACCAAATATGTAACTTAAATATAGAATACGTATAACTAAACATAATAATTACATAATCGTGACATTAATTACGTTTTTAACGTTTTGCGATTTTAGCGATCAGTTTTATTGGCAACATTGAGTAATTTACGTTATGGACATTTTAAACATTGGACGTTTTACATACTTAGACATGTTGCTATCTGACCGTGTCCCCTCATGGGCGTTATACGAATTGGATGTACCACAATTAAGACATCTTCATGCAATGGACAATTTACATAGATAAATTGAACCATTGTGCTTTTTAGACCATCAGAATTCTTGGTCATTTTGCTACATAAACGATGCAGTACTAAGCTGTCTAGATATGTAAGGATCACGTTTTAATATATTTGTATGGGGAGGCTTTTATCTGAAAGTATTTGAACAGTGGCGGATTTACCAGAAGGCTGAGTAGGCTCGAGCCTAGGGCGGCAAATTTGGGGAACGAGCTTTTTTTTTTTACTTCATAGAAATCAAAAAGTCTGCAACAAATTTTGCAAGGGCGGCAAAAACACTATTCAGCCTATACCTTGAAAATTTGTAAATCCGCCACTGTATTTGAAAGTAGATATACCTACTTAAGAATTTATAACACAGCATCCAGGGCAACTCTTAAAGGGTCAGAGCTGATCTAAGACCCGAAAATTTCTTGGAGCGAACTCTGACCGAGTTTTCATAATGCCAAGCCTTTCTTTTGTGTTCGGTAATTAATTTATTATTCCCGGCTTTATTGTAACATTGACGCGTTTTCTTCGTAACGAAGTTTTTAAGTGCCTCTTGCTTAGCTATAAAAGGTTACGGCTTAAATAACACGAATCGCTATGATTTACGCTTTCGTAGATTTCCGCAGCGAAATACAACAGGGCTTTTTTAATTAAGAACTCCTTCAAATTGGCTTGTGAACTGTGTGAATACTCTTGCTTTCATCTTCTACTGGTGAGAATTAATTAATTTAGTACTATTGGGATACTACTGGAGGAAGCTCGCGACTTTTTCGCGACGATGTCCGCGTAGAGTTCGGTTACGTATGGCTTTCCTGCGAGAACAACGCAATAATACGAAATGAAAGTCTCTATACCAAAATTCATAAAAGCATGGTAGCAGTTTAAGCGTGGTGACGAACAGTAATTTTCCCATTAATAAATAATAGTTTAGTAATTACTTACCAACCAACCAGTGCTGCTTAGGTGTTGTGCCCGTAGAGAAATTTTACTGTTATAGTATAGCGGCCAGAAACATTCATTACCCCCTTGGTCTCAATCGGTTTAGCGAGTCGAACATTCTGCCAACCGGCGCGTACGACTGCATAGCCATTTGAAATGCCGGAACCCTCATTCACCTTCAATCCAGCGACACGACGGTTTTCTTAGGTACCTACTCATATTTATTGTAAATAATTATTTTCCCTTTTTGATATTCTTATTATACGTTGGTGTGTCTTCCTGTATTGTCATTCTACGGAGCCTAAGGAAGAACATCTATACTTACCGATATGAGAATACCAATATACTTTATATAATATTTTATTTAAGAATATCATAAGTATCATGCGTATTCATTCTGTGGGTAGTATTATTACCAGAGACACTACCTTTATGTCAAATATGTGCTCACGTGCATTCATTGTGGGCGAGGTTTCATCGTTAAGATCGGCTATATAAGCCATCTTTGGGCGCCGACCGCCATACTAACTAGGAGTCGAAGTGGACGCCATGGCCGAAGTTGATCAGAAGGATCATCATCTTCCTCATTACCAGAATAGATGCAAGTTTTCAAGTTATGAGCCAGAAAGCCCAAATTTTAGGTATCTGAATAGAATATATTATTGAATCAGGCGTTGCTTTGCGGTGGTCCATTTCAATGAACAAAAAACATCGGAACGTTACTACTTACCGCATTTTATTGTTATAATTTATCTTTAATTGTTTATTAAACAACTAAGAAGCCGGGTATAAAACATGCTTTAAGTGAGATAGAGTATTACTTGTAGTTTGCTCTAAAAGTGATACCTACATTTAAAGCTAGCTGCTGTTCCAGTACTATTTTTTAAATGTCATTTAATATAAACTATGATTAAGTTGTAACAAACAGAATTACAATAACTTACATGTATTTCAATGATTCATATTTATTGATATAGGTAGATAGAATAGATTTAGAAGATGAAATTGCTTACGTTACATGACTAGGTATAGTTTTATCATAATAATTATAAATTATGTATAAAAACACCTTTGTGTAGGTAATGTAATAGGTTTCAAGCCAAAGGGCTTAAGGGTAGGACAACCTAAATATCTTAATTGAGCTAGCTAACTTTGGCTGCCCATGTTTGCACTTCTGGAGGTATCACGTTCAAATTAAGTCAGTAGGTAACATTACTCTCAATAGTACATTACTACAGAGACCGGGAAGTAAGGGGTTGCCGGCCGTAAACATACATGTAGACGGCCGAGCGCTAGCGAGGCTGGATATTTGAGGCTGGCAATCCCTTTTCCGGCCAAGGTGGTGCATTATGCCAGAAAGTAAATATTGGTGATAGTTTTCTTTAATGGCTAAATACCAAGATGCTGTGTCACAAACTAGATCAATTTATCAACAAGCCTAAATTTAACTCAAAAAACAACTAACAGGACGAACTCAATATATCACCATATACTAAAATAAGCTAAGAAACCACAAAAAATCTGACTACAAAAACATTTAATAAATTGAAAAAAACACGCAAGTAAGGACGTACCAATAATAATTAGAACTAGATTTAAGATTACCTTATAATAAATGTTCCATCCTTTTTCCTTTATCCACATCATACCTATTCGTACCGAAAGCAACCACCCTAAGATACAGTTCAAAAGATGCGTAGCAGGTTCAGAGTTATGATATATATTTCTGACCAATCTTCCTTCGTGAAGAAGAGCCCTTATCGTTTAAGTTGAGAAATTCCTTAGTAAAGAAAAGGAAATCAGCCCGGAGAGCCCATCTATCATGTTGGTGGGCTTCACCCAGCGGAAGTTATATGCCTGAGGTACAAAATAATGTGGACCCTCATCCGACGTAAAGTATCGTTATGACGGCAATATCATTTTTATTGAATTTCTCAGCTTTGCATATGATGATACGTTTAAATGGGAATTCTTGTTCAACGGAGCGCTTATGCAAGAAAATGTTGAAGCAAAATAGAGCAAATTGGTTTTGAAGCTGTGCCTGTCAGGCAACAGGTTTTGTTGGAGCAATACTTAATACTGATATTATAAACGATGATCCTTGTGCGAACATACTTAATTATTTTGATGAATTCACAAACATAGTTTGTACCGGGTACGCGGGAGGAGCGCGAAGGATTTTAACACTTAATTCCTGAACATATTTTAAGACTAAAATGTTGTATGAGGCAGGCTAGATTCGGCTTCGTATTTGATTTATTTAAATTTTTGTGTTAATTAAGTAGCTCTGATATCTCCAGGTTTAAAAGTCCTGGCTTGAAATACCTTATCATTGGACTATGTTTTGTCTGATGTCATAATGAAACACCATCACCAACGTTGCCAGCTCGCTCTTACTAAGGCTCTGTTCTCCTAGAGAAGTGAAAAAAAATATTATATATGAAAAAAAGAGGTTAAAAAACAAAATTAGACATTATGTTTGTATGAAATTTTTACTCCTTAGGACCTTGAATCCCCACAATTGAATAACTTTCCTTTGCTATGGTCAAGTCAAGTCATAGTTAATAGTAAATTATAGTTAATAGGGGGGGGGGGGGGGGGGGGGGTCACAATAGTGAGAACTCTCTCCAGGGAGATGTTAAAATCCCTCGGGTTCTTGCCGGGCAGCCTGTAGATAGCAATGTGTTAGAGCATGTCATCTTTGAAAGTCAATGTGACAGAGTAACATCGTATTAAGCTGATATTGTCATCACATTAGATTGAATCCATAGTTTTTAGGGTTCCGTACCCAAAGGGTAAAAACGGGACCCAATTGACATTTTCACAGATGATGTATTTCTGTTGCCGTTATAAATAACAACAAGTACTAAAAACAATATTTTTATGCATATATATATATATATATATATATAACCAATATAAAATGACCTCACACAGCCTACATTTTGCTTAGGAGGCAAGGCTCTGCTAACACTGGATTATATATTCACTTGCTCAATTTGTACGGAACCCTCGGTGCGCGAGTCTGACTCGCACTTGGCCCGTTTTTATACGATAAGAAAGGTAAACGAGCAAGTGGGTCACCAGATGGTAAGTAAAAACCACCACTTGACTGATGGAGATCCGCAACATAAAGGATTGCAGATGTTACCAGCCTGGAGGTTTAGGATAGAGTACTTCACGTGCCAGTAAATTCACGAGCTGTCTTACTCTTCACGCCGGAATATAGCAGCGCAAGCACTGCTGCTTGGCGGCAGGTATACTGGATTAGCGACTAAAACGGTGGTAGTGATCCGAACGGACCTTGCACGAGGTCCTACCACCCGCAAAAGTAGTTCTAGATACAACATAATCTACCTGAACAGCTACCATCTCGATCGAAATAAAAATCGAGAAATCACAGCAGTAAAACAATAGTTTAATTCAATATTTGTCACAAGTTTAATGACGGAGCAAATTTGCTTATTACATACATACATACATATATCGCGTCTTTATCCCTTACGGGGTAGACAGAACCTAAGGTAACAAAACCTAAAGGCCGCGGTTAGCATGATTAAGGGCGTATAGCTGGATAGGGGAATCAGAATAGTGATGGGTTGCTAGCCGCATCGCCTATAACATGATTCCTAAGACTTTCGCCCATTCCCTCGATGGGCTTCTACCATCTGCGCGGGAAGAGAAGCAACTGGTACATTCTATGTTTTTTCTTTACTCCCAGACCAGCATGGAAGAAATTTGCTTATTGAAATCTTATAAAGTTTAGTATTCTTGATTCAGTAGATTTTCAAATCAAAGTCATTACATAAAGAGAAGCACGTAGGTGAAGCACCTATATATTGTAGCTCTAGCAATGCGATCCTAATCAAATAAACCCGCGCGAGTGATGGCCCCTCAGACTCTGGCGGCACTCTATCTTTTACTGCCTTACAAAAGCTTTTCGTCTTTCAATAGTGTCGTTATCGTGGTTAGGGTTTTTTACTGTTTGTGGAATGAAGTTTTATTGGAACTTCAATGGTCATTTAACATGTTCCCTGTGCCATACAAAGGGCGAAATTAGCTCCATTAAGTTGACTTCTATATTTATTGTACTTTGTTTATTTTTTAATTTAGTATTGGATTTATAACTGTGTTTTAAGTTTATTCCATCCCAACGGATACCGAGACTAGATTATACTTATGAATATGTGTGTATTTATTTGGATACATTGACCGACGCAGACGCATGCATACGAGTACTTACACTAATACCTAGCTGGTAAGAAGTACGGCCGCCGTTTGTATTTATTTATTTATAAAGTTTAAATAAATTAATAAATGACAATATTTGCAACTTTTCCTCGATTTGAAAGTAATTTCTTTTTCGCCCGTTGAAGACCATGTTTGCAACGACTAAGGGTGTAATTTGAATTATGTAACTCCAATTAATCAAGTTTTTGCAGATTATTCATGAAGTCAAGTGGATACAATAGACTTATATCTGATAATTACATGTATGAATAAAGTTCATTTGTTTCATTTATTTATTACATTTATGAATTAACTTAATTCGCAGATTTTAGCTGATCATTGTAATTCATGGTGGCTCGTTTGTAATTTGTCTGCACCATTTACACTAAATATAAAGGAGGCGCTTTCGTTTTTAATAGCTCAATAAATTAATATGAAATTGGCACTTAACCCCTAAGAAAATATTGCTGGTGCCAATTCGACTAGTTAAATTGTTCCGATCTTCGATTTTTCACCCCCTTTTAATGACGCTATAAAGTTGCATGATGAATGGTGATTAATTAAAATTGATTTATTACCGACCGAGCCGTACTGCGGAGCGGTGTTTTCATCAGCCTTGGAGTCGACAAAAGTGATTCTCGTGAATAGGACGTTTTAAATGTGTTGCTTTCTTGGTACTGTTACAAATTCCGTTCGGTAATCGCAAAAGCATGGCACGCTTGTATAAAGTAGGTACATTCGAATGATTGACACAAAATATTGCCAATATACTTTTGTCTAGACACCTTCTTCACTCAGTAGCTTTATCCTGGAATTCTATACTAAGATTCCTTAGAAGGGTAAGAAATCGTAATCAAAGAACGTTAATATTTAAATTACTAATCTCAATTACGCCTAGTGTTCATAAATGAATTAATTAGGCATTTTCATGATATTAGAAGTAACTAGGTCTGATTGCCGGTGTCGCTGGCTGGCAAGTTTAACTTTTATCCTCGTCGAACACTTCTCATTTCAGAAGCCATTACTCAAACGCGTAGGTTCGCTCTCAAATGAGATTTCATAATTAACGTAAGCCAGGTCGGCCCGTCAAGTGCATGTGAAAATTTAACGAGAGAGGGCGGGCTCGAGTTCTATCTCGAGCGTTATTCCACCTGCTAATACTTGTATATTATGTGTCTGACGTGAAAAACACTTTTAAATACGATAATGAACGGTTTTCAATTTGCGTTCGACGCTGCCTTCAGCTTTCCCAGAAGTTGAGGACTCGAAATTGATTATTCGAATGAGAAATTGAATATTTAATTAAAAACACTTTAGCAAATAAATTTCATATTTTAATTTAAACACTTTCATATTTCAACATGAAACTATCGTGAGACTTAATCATAATTACACATAAACGGATAACTCACGTACTAGTCGAGTGATGCTCGACATGTTTCGGACTATTTCATAGTAACAGAGCGCTGGCGCGCAGTGTTCGCTTCGCTGCCGCCGGGGCGAGCGCTCCGAGAGGAAGGACTACGAAATAGTCCGAAACATGTCGAGCATCACTCGACTTTTTATACGTGAGTTATCCGTTTATGTGTAATTACACTTTCATATTATTTTAGCTTTGATGCATTTTGCTTTATTACGTTTTTAATGATGTTATTGTTTTAACAATAATTTTATTTATTGTGTTTTAATGATTTCCAATCTTCCATGCTGGTCTAGGAGCAATGAAAAAAAGATAGAATTTACCAGTGCTTTTCTTCCCGCGCAGATAGTAAAAGTCCATCGAGGGAATGGGCGAAAATATTTGGAATGTAGAAGTGTATGCGATGCGACTAGCAACCCATCAATATTTTGATTCCCCTTTCCACCTACGTTATACGCTCACAATCATGCTAAAATTGGCCTTTAGGTCTTGTTACGTTAGACCCTATCTACCCTGTAAGGGATAGTGACGTAATTTAATGTTCATATATATGTATGAATGAAATGATTTCCAATTACAGATTTCTATCGTTAAATTCGTCATTATTATTGTACTTAATAACATAATCACCATGAAACTAGTAACTTTATAAATCAACGATTTCTTATAAATACTACACTTGTCAAAGTAATAATCACCTTTTGCAAAAAGAAAAATTAGGAAATCGTCACTCTCGTCGTTTTAAATATACTATACCTAAATGCGGGCCCTAGTTCCGCGTAAGCTATACCTGCGCAGCGGCATCAGACTTACTCCATCCGAGACAACTCGCCCGACTCGCTTCCCTCAACCGTAGCCGAGCTCATTTCAAGTCTGTCCTAATTTTCTATTACAGATTTTTCTCCAGTTATTCCATTGTAACGCCTGAAATAAAATAAAGAAATGAGGGCGGGCTTTTCCTGGCTAAAAATAAACGACGGTCATAACTCGGCCGCAATTGGTTACATTTATCAGCAGCTGCGGAGCGACGCCACCACTAATTAACCACCTCCGTGCAAATTTCGGTAAAAATAACGTTAAGCCAAAACAAAAATATTAACTTCTGCCTGCACACGAAGCGCCGCTTAGGTGATGTTGAGAATTTAATTAAATTTAATTAATTCGCATAATCCGCGCATTTCAAACAGAATTATTAATTTTATTTATGTACGTCCCAATCTATTACAGTGAATAACTTTATTTGAAAAGAGGGGTCTAAATGTAAAGAAAAAATAAAGCAGTATTGAGAAGCAAAATCAACGTTTTACGCTCTTTGAACAAAATGTTTTTGAAGCGAAAATAATCTGGTGACAAATTAGGGGATCCTTACAATTAGTGCTTCTTGGCAGTTCCTTTCAAAAAAGTCTCGTATTCAACTAAACTAATGAACGTCGTAAATTTACATAAAAGACCTCTTCAAATAATTTAAAGACTCATCTATCACTTCTGAAATTTCTATTTTGTTTCTGTAACCTTTTGGCTCACGTAGGGTTTCAGGCGGTAATTGGTCTGAAGTATAGTCGAGTGTCCCTCTAGCCACGTAGTTATACTTTCACTGTATGTTTATAAAGTGTGAGGTAAAGAGATAAAATGGTTAAAAATAAGTTTGAGAACATGAAATAGAAACGGTGCAGTAAATGTGAGTGTTTAGTTCGCACCGCTTGATCCTGTCGTTGCAGATGATTTTAAGTATGTTAAAATCTTTCGCTCCTCTTTCTTCATTATGGGCACCCTGGACGTCAAATTTTACTGCTACGTGACAAAGTGACCATAATTTGCGTATTTATGACATTGGATTGATTAGTTTATTATATTTTTTAACTAGCTTCTGCCCGCGACTTCGTTAGAATTATACATAAAAACCTTCCTCTTGAATTACTCTATCTATTAAAAAAGACTTCCATGCTGGTCTGGGAGCAAAGAAAAAACATAGAATGTACTAGTTGCTTCTCTTCCCGCGCAGATGGTAAAAGCCCATCGAGGGAATGCGCGAAAATCATAGGAATCATGATATAGGCGATGCGGCTAGCAACCCATCACTATTTTGATTCCACTTTCCACCTCTACGCCCTCAGTGTCTCGCTAAACGTGGCCTGTAGGTCTAGTTACCTTAGGCTCTGTCTACCCCGTAAGGGATAGAGACGTGATTTGTGTATGTGTATGTATTAAAAAAATCCGCATCAAAATCCGTTGTGTAGTTATGAAGATATAAGCATATATAGGGACATAGGGGCATAGGGACAGAGAAAGCGACTTTGTTTTATACTGTGTAGTGATATTAGGTTGTTAAGCGAACTGTTGTCAGTGCCGTCGTCGCAATTGTGGCGCATATGTCATGCAAAATGCAGAGTAGAGTACGCATGCGCGAGTACTGCGTTGGTTCATAGCTATATTTTGCTACTTTAAAAATTACGAGTTCAAGCAATAAAGAAAAACGAAATGTACTTGGGTGTCCCAGAAGTAAAGGGACAAAATGAAAATGAAAATTTTAATGAAAACTTTTTTTTGTCCATATATAATGTATACATTAAGTCAAATTAAGAATATAATCATATTTCTTATTTTATAATAAATTTGCGAATGCGATGCCATTATAGCCAATTTTCCAAAGATTTATTGCTGCTCGCCTCATCACAGCTTTTCCTTTAGCCAATCTAGTCTATCTAATGTTGAAATGCAGTCAAGGTTTTGGGCTTTTCTGTAAGTTTGCCAAAAACCAAAATGTTTCTTCCATGTTGGTCTGGGAGTAAAGAAAAAACACAGAATGTACCAGTTGCTTCTCTTCCCGCGCAGATGGTAAAAGCCCATCGAGGGAACGGGCGAAAATCTTAGGAATCATGTTATAGGCGATGAGGCTAGCAACCCATCACTATTTTGATCCCCCTTTCCACCTATAAGCACACAATCATGCTAAATGTGGCCTTAAGGTCTTGTTATCTTGTGCTCTGTCTACCCCGTATGGGATAAAGACGTGATTTATGTATGTGTGTATGTATGTAACTAATTCATAAAGAGATGCTCGCTCGAATGGTTAAGTAAAAGTTAAGAAAAAAGAAAAAGACTAAAGTTTATAATGGAAACTTCTGATGACCAAAATGTGAGCAAAGAAAGCCGAGTTCATTTACATTTATTTTTGTTTCGTACTGTTTTAAATAAATTTTGTAGACTTCTCCTTCCAGTTAGTAATAATTATAATTTTGAATTTATTTCGTTTCAGGTCACTATAATAATAGTCTGCTTTACTGGTGCATGTAGACGTCAGAAATTAAACATTAACAGGATATAGAGTATCACTGCCAGATTCATTTTCTTTTAGTTAGTATCACTAACAAATTAAAGTTATGTACATGATTAGACTGAATTTCAATTCTTTTTCCTCGCAAATGTGTTGAATAACGTTGTATAAAACGCGTGTGCATTGGTAATTACACACTCAGCTTTCTTACCGCGCTCGCGTATGCACTCGCGCGTACAATACTTAATGCCTCGTGTGTAATGACCAACATAGCACACTCGTATCATAATGTACTAAGATATTAATCAGGGTTGATGTTTTTTTCTATTAGTGAAAGATTTTTAAAGTCCGTTTAAAAGTCCCAGCGATTACCTACTCCTGCGTATAACGTATATACAAACAAAATGTGCCTCTTTTATTACTTATTTATTGTAATAGTTGTAGATAAATCAGTAGTTGTAACATATTTGGACGCTTAAGTTGAGTTCAAATCCATTGATTTACTTGTAGATTCACTTGAAACCTTGTAATCTGATGGAACTAAGACAAAGTGTTAGGAATTATAATTAATGCCTAAACGCGTTTAATTCGTAGGTACAGTGTAGCGGCAGGTGCCAAGATACACAAATTAATATTCAGCCTCTAGGTATATCGTCGGCCCACACCTGCCGTGTTGATTCAATCCATATTGTCTAAACACTATGCTTTATGCCTAGCGTCAAGGTGCGAATACGCCGCTCTGTTATGCAGATTATTATTACAATACATGGTGTGGCCAGGAATAGCCAGGGGAGATTAGCGACAACAACTAACGAAGTTGACGAGCGCAGGGCTTACAGCAAAAAGTGTACAACAAAATGTAACATTCTGCTGTTTTTGTAGTTTCATTGTATTTTTTTATGACAATGTTAAGTTTATGATGTTTTGCTCTCGACCAATGGATAGAAGATTAAAACAAATTCTCTGATAATGATTGTCGTTAAAGACCATGATGATAATTAACACAGCAATAGTCTGGCTTTTCGTATATGTACATATTTAACTTTTAAAACTTTACTTTGAAGTTCAATAAACTGAAACATTGATTTTGATCAAAAGTAAGGCATTGGCTTTAATTCAGTGGTTCTCAACCTGTGGTTCGGGTGAGCTTCGGAAGTGGTTCGCGATTGGGTACTAAAGAATTGCAGCGCCATGGTCACGGTAGTTGCATGTTTTACAAACTACTTTTATACGGTGAAACCTGGATAACTGGGACACTAAGGCACCTGCGAATTTGTCTCACTCAAAGAGGTATTCCACTTACGTTACCCAGTGTCTCAGATATTATGAAAATCGCGAAAGTTATCATTCAGTTAGTGGAAGTTATTTTAAGTACCTAATAAAATAATAATAGGTTACCTTGTTACTGCTTATAAATAATGAATGAACCATCATGGGCATTTGGTGAAAAAAGGTTACGGATCGCCGCTTTCATACAAGACAAATTTGTTTTTCATCATTTTCCTCAGTGTAGAAAATAAAAATATATTTGTAACTAGCTGTTGGCCACGGTTTTGCCCCCCTTCCTGTTTTAAACCTTCCTTGGACTTGCACAAATGTTTCAAAACTAAAGTTATTCAAATCAGTCATTCTCGAGTTATAGCGAGACAAATGAATAGCAATTCATTTTTATAATGATTATATTATACAAATATATAGTAATTGGGCTTGGCGACAGAATCATGTCCAATCTATCAAAGAACTCCTTCAGTTGGTGTACAAAACGCCATTTCCCAACGCAGGCTGGCAAAGCCGCCAACTTTTCTACTCTACTTAAATGTTGCAGTAAAGGTTTTTGCAAAGTTGACTTTTTGCAAAACATCAGGTTTAAAAGTATTTCCCTGCAGTGAGTGTGGTAAGTTTTGGGATTTTATTTGTTTCCATTTACATCGTTTTTTAAAGGTTTTTTTCCAACGTGTATACATTTTCGACCTAGTATTTATAAACACAAATTCAACAAATGCTATCCTGCTTTTATCAATGACCTTCAACATTATTTTAGTGAAAGATTACTTTTTCAAAGGTTTATTGTTTGATATTAAAATTTAGGGCTAGATCACAGTAATTCCTAATCATAACCTTAACATGCAGCTTATTATACACGATGTTGTTCATTCTTCTGTCATTATTTAAGAAGACGGTCTGGGCACACTTTATCTGGTGAACAATAAAATTATTGTTAAATATAGCAATTTCATAAAACAGTCATTCAAAATTATTACTGTAACGTCAACACTTCTTCGACATTCGTCTTTTGTCTATATCGCGTCGTGATACGTCTTTTGTTTTGTTCTTTCATAATGAACACTCAAAATAAATATCTTCTGTTCGCTTAATTTAAGGTACTCTTGTGATAAGAAATGTTACAATGGGTACGAGATGTTTCCCGCAGAGAACGGTTTTATTAAACCGTGTTCATTTTGTTGTAGGTAATGAAACTTGTTTGTTGTCATGGCCACTTTAGTACTTTGTATCTTGAATTACTTTCAGTGGAATTCGCTTTAATTATTTGACAATTATGTTTTAACTTACCAATTAATGGATTGGTGCACAAACAGATTTTGCAGTCTGTTTTTCATACATTGAACAAAGTAACCAATTGCCTTTTCTTTAAAAAAGAACCATCGCTGGATACATAACAAAACACTTTATTAGCAGTTTTATTTCAATGCACTAGGAGTATATCCGCAAATCCACATGAGAAGGTCGCTCTAACATGATATTTTGTATATTATTTACTAAACTAATGTTTTTATTTTCCAAGCTTCCTATTACTTCACTTACTTCAAGGCAATTAATTATTTGCGATTAATTAATATTCAATGATCGCCGTTAATATCTCTTTGAATTGAAAATCGTAGGATGAAAAAATGTTCAAGCTGTTCTTTCGATGTTTTGTAATCTACAGAAGAGCAGCTGCTTTGAGAGAATGCATGCGAGTTTCATAAATGTTTTACTGTATTTTTTTATTATATTATACTGTTTTTATTCCAAATAGATAGCAAAAAGTGGAGGAAGAACACTTCTGTAAGTAACTGTACTCAGTTTGTGATCGAAATAACAACCTGACTCAGGTCCAAATGGTCCCAAAATCCAATCTCATCCTTTAGACATGCTGCATGTGAAGTTAATTAAACATGTTCAATTTAGTCATGCTGCGAGACCGCCAGAGCCAGACGGCTGATCCAAGTCAGCGCATCACTAAGGTTGCCACATCTTAAACGTCACACACACACACACACACACACACACAGTCACAGTCTTAGGCGTCGTCTTAGGCGTCAGGCGTCAGGATTTTATGAAAAAGAGCTTCTACATTATGCGTAAAATTAATAACTAAGCGCAGATCTTTTTACTGGCTTCTTGCTCGAAGGAGGCTAAAAACAAGCCTCACAATGTCAACTTAGGAGTACAACCATGCATCAGTGCAATTCAGCTGTGAACTCCGACATAAATCTTGAAGGTGGCCAGCCCTAACGCACTAGCTAAGTATTGGCAGTGGAAACAATTAGTCCTCGGCGTCAGTTGGTAAATATTAACACTGGTAATTGTACGCTGAGCGTCAGCTCCCTCGATGTTCGTTACGGTCCTAACTTGCACCCGGAATACAAATGAATCCATTATCCGAAAGTGCGGAGATAGCGAATCGAGGGTATCACGTAGCGTCATGTATGCCCTTGTTGTAATGTGTTTTTTTTTAATAAATAAGCTATTTATTTGTAAATTAATTACTGGTTGCGAATAAACGTGGTTAGGCGCGTTAGTTAAGTATGTTTCTGAAGGCAGTGAATTCTAAAACTTATATCAATACTCATTAGGGATTGTATTTCCTATATCGTTGTATATATACGGAACTATCCTTCAGTTACAGTTAATATTATGCTAACGAAGGCCTAAATATTTTGGTAACAGGTCATGAATCTAAGCGACATTGAAAATTAGAACACATAGAAAAATCCGAAAAGTAAAGCTATGGCCGGGAATCGAACCCGGATCCTCGTCATTCCGTGACGCGTGCTTACCCCTACACCACCCATAGCAGGTGGGTAAGCCTTCGATTTTTTTACAGGTTATGGTAGTTTTTTTCTTCTGTATTTTGAGTTTCAAAAAGTACTTGAAAAATGTTAAGTCAGCACGCTGATTGCTACGAACGTAGCGGTGCTACGCCGTAGCAAGTTGCTACGAAACGTTTTAATATTTAATTTTTAGTCAACATGATTGAATATTAGATTTTAACAAATATCTGCTTTTTATTGGGTTACAAAACGTTACATAATTTTGTTGAAACTCAAACGATTTCAAAGTTAGACTAAAATGTACGTTTGTTTTCTAACACCAACCGACCATCTCGTAGTTACTCAATTCTGAGTAACGATATCATGCGAATTAAAATTGTTTAAAAAAAACTGAGATCAATTAATTACCGGCGAGTAGTCGTACTTCAGTTACTCCTTAATTTAAGGGCGCATACTCTTTGTTTCCTGTTTTCATTAGAAAATGATTATGAATTTGTCATTAAGATTAACAACGTTGGCTCGTTCTCGTATTCAAATGATAATTGAATTCTTGTAAACGAAGCCCGGGGCTCCACGGAGCAGAGCTCATCGAGTCCATCTCGCTTCACTAATTGCTCTAAATTCGTTTCAGTCAAGGTTGCCTGTGATTAAGCGCCGTTATTTAACGTTTTCGATAACAAAGATCCGGACTCTTTATAATCGTCCCATGCCACGTTCGACGGGTAAGCAGTTATTTATTTTGAAAGCGGGATTTATTTGCGGAAAAGGGTCTGACCCGCATTACTCAAGGGAGATTTTGCTGAATGGGATTCCAAAGTATGCTGTTTGGATTCAGATAACTTATTGTATTTCGCTAGTTTCCGCTGGCGGCTGTGCGTTTATCTGGTTTTGCAAATTATCCGCGTCCGACTGATGCCGATGGGGTCGCGCAATCACTGCCCCGATTGCCACGCCGGGGCAGGTTATTCATACTCACTTTAGGGTTAAGCTGCGCTAATAAACCACAACGTTAACTTGATTAAATTAAGTTACCTCACTTGTTTACTCCACTAAATGGACCTTTCAGCAAACTTTATAATATGTATACTAAGGAAAATTGTACCTTTTACTGATGGTTTTATAGGTATGTTTGTACAGCTACTCATAAAATATTGGAACTTCAACAAAGCTCAGATATAATTCAAAAGTGCTCGTACTGAATGAATCAAGGAAACTCGTGAATTAATGGATGATAATTGTATATAATTTAATACTAGCTGTTGCCAACGACTTTGCGAAGGATTTGTCTATAGCCATCCTGTGGATACGTAACATTCTATAAGTTGAGTGAAAATCCGCGAACAGTTTTTCCAAATTCACAAACTTTCTCATCTAAATATATATATAACTCAAAGGTGACTGACTGACTGACTGACATAGTGATCTATCAACGCACAGCCCAAACCACTGGACGGATCGGACTGAAATTTGGCATGCAGGTAGATGTTATGACGTAAGCATCCGCTAAGAAAGGATTTTGACCATGGGGATAAAATAGGGGATGAAAGTTTGTATGAAACTTTGTGAATTTTAAACCGATCGGGCTGAGACTTTGCACGCATGAAGCTACTATGACGTAGGCATCCTCTAAGAACGGATTGCGTAATTTCTGCGGGATAGCGATAAACGAATTCTATGCAGACGAAGTTGCGGGCAAAAGCTAGTTTATAATTTATGAGCTTAGTAAGTTAAAGTCAGGTATGTAATTAGAAAGACCTTTACGCTAGATCTTTACGCAAGGGAACGCCGAGGGAGCTCTAAAAGTAGGTCAAGTACGATTTTCATAACACACTACTTGCCCGTCAACGAGGGATTTTAAGAACACGAAAACGTCAGCCGGGAATAAAATGAGAGAAATAATCTCAGCTTGGCATTTTACTTGTGGCTTTACGGCTGAGAAAAATAGCGTGTTTCTGTTAGTAAACGCGAACAGACACGGTGGGTAGCTTGAGTAACACTCGAGTGATATGAGTATCACTTGGATTACGCGAGGGTTACATTGAGCAATATGTACAAGTACCTTTTTAGAGTTCCTTACCAAAGGGTTCAAACGGAGCCATATTGCTCTCTGCTCCTCGTTCACAGGGCTGTATCTTTTGAAACGTGATACAGGAAGACATTATAAAAGTTCATAGAATGTGCAATACCTACTGTGGCTGCTATAAAAAATAATTAAATAAATAAAACGTTTCCTTTCGGCGTTTTTGTTCGGTCAATATTGGCTATTGTATGGATAATAAAATTGTACGGAGCCCTTATGTGCAATTCTGACTCCCACTTGAACAGATTTTGAGTCTACTTATCATTATATTATCCCTCGTGTATTTCTTTTTCAGTGACACTCTAGTCATAGTTATTTTTCGTTAACCAAATAGGCTAACATTTCCAGCATGTTTTTAGGTAATATCTTCAATATTTTTCTTGTGTGCTTAACACGCCATGCAAGAAAAACTTAAAAATACATAATTATTGCTCATCATTTCGCGCCGAGCAAGCAAATACCACTATTAATATACTTGACGTATACTCGAATAAAGGACAAGGCTGAGAAGTAATCAGGCCGGAATCGAAATTTCGGCGAAGTGTTCTTCTACCCATTACCGTAATAACATCCGTCCCTCTGACAGACACCTGAGAAGGGTGGCCAGAGAACGAACGGATTTAGATCAAAAAGCCCTACAACAGAACAAGATGTATGCAAATCACAGCCATATCCAGATGTGTCCTAAGCAGTACAAAGGCTATAGGGATTGTCTGAAACTTGCTACAATAACAGGCTAGGCGCACAATACACCGCAAATCCCCGTGTACAAGTCTCTAGTAAGCACGCTGTAGTAAGATACACAGTAGGGGGTATAAGCCTCGGTATTGTTGTAATAGTAAAGTTTGATGAGATATCTCGCAGTTTGCTCCGATTTGTGTAAATGGAGCTCAAAGAGGTTTCCAATAAGTCTGAGTATTTAGAACCACAGCTATGTATCAAACAGATTTTTCCTGTATTTAATAGCTCTGCGAAAATATTATGTATGTGTAACTGGTTATAAAAAAGTAAAAGACGGAATTTTAAATTGATGATTATTTTAAAAGTGCTTAATGATTTTTCCTCAAGAGCCTGATTTAAGCAGGCATTACTATAACTCTGAAAATTTGTACCATCCGTGAACTAAAATCAGTTACAACTCTACAACCGAAATTGAAAGAGTGTGCGAGGAGGCCGGGTTTCTATGCAAGAAAATATATGTACTGCGCAAACGTAACCATTTCGCACGTGTAATTATGCAATCAATCGATTCGCTACTCTGCAGTAGCGTGATATAATAATTTGTTTTAAGTCATAAATTCAAATGTAAACTGCAAAATACTTATTTCATTTTCTATTACTTTCTGTAATTTTTTGCATTGAATCAGAAAATCTACGTATATAAAAGAACTTTTTTGCAGCTTTATTTGCAGAAACCATTATTTATTCTGTTATTAACTGTGCAGTTACTTTTCTGATGTAAGCTATGTAGCTGTTTACCCCTTCATATGAAACATAAACACATCAATTAAATTTAAACCCTCATGCATATTCATTTCATTCATTTCGTTTTACAGAACGCATGCATATTAGATATACTTATATTTCAGAAGGTAGTTCATACTATCTTCTACATTACTAAAATCAAAATTATATGGAAGGTTAAACTAATGCTAAACATTTTATATATCTTCACAATGCTACACATCCTCCGAAGTTTCGGTTCATATATTATTATATTAATCTCCGCAAAGTAATACCTGATTCAATTAGTTACTATATTCATGCTGCTAAAAATATCTTGCCTCTTACTTTACCATTTGGAAGCATCCAGTGCTTCGTCTACACTAAAAGGGTTTGACCGTATTCGTAAAACACGCCAAATAGCCTTATAATTATACCTGTGTTCGTGTCATGCTAGCGCTGGTGGACACAAGCACAAACCGACTCTTGAACTGGATAAAGAATCCCTGCAACTGCGTTGAAATATCGAAAGTTCACCATTATATGGTTAAAGGAAACCGCAGTCAATATTCCGCTGGAAGTAAGTCCTAATACAGATCTAGCAGCCACCATCATAACTCCAGTGTTTTGAATATTATATTACATACAGTAAGTACATAGAACCCTCAGAATAGTGAGCTAAATTACTTGGACTCTCGCTTACGGTTTAATCAAGAGTTAATGCTGTAATTTCAAGTGCTAGCACCAGACTTACCCTGGAGACGTCTTGTCGCGACAACACTGGGATCAATAGTATAGCGCTGCATTAGCACATTTCTCCTGGGCGATCCACTTAATATAATTGTGATGACTCCCTTTAGGGACATGTTACGGAAACCAGGTGGACATTGACACGCCACACACATTATCAGGCGATAGGCTGAATAGAGATATAAAAGAAAATTTAAAACTATGTTGAACAAGTTGTTCAGGTAACTTTGAAGGTAGTAACAATCAGACCTCATAGAACTCGAGGAATTGTTACAATCACTACATAGTGTAAAACAAAGTCGCTTTCCGCTGTCTGTCCCTAAGTATGCTTAGATCTTTAAAAGTACGCAACGGATTTAAATGCGGTTTTTTAAATAGTAGAGTGATTCAAGAGGAATGTTTATATGTATAACTAGCTGTTGCCCGCAACTTCGTCTGCATAGAATTCGTTTATCGCGGGAATAACGCAATTTTTCGGGATAAAAAGTAGCCTATGTGTTATTCCAGACTATAATCTACCTACGTTCCAAATTTCATCCAGATCTGTCCAGCCGTTCTGGCGTGAAAGAGTAACAAACATCCATACTCACAAACTTTCACATTTATAATATTAGTAGGATTCTACGCAGATGAAGTCGCGGGCAGAAACTAGTTTGTAATATTACTTAAGGGTAAATTATAAAAACAGTATTTATTAAATATTGCAATGTAAAATAAAACGTTTCAGCTGTGTATTCAATTACAAAATCAAATCTGTACTAATATTGTAAAGAGGTAGTTTGTGAGGTTGCAAGGAGTAATCTCTGGACCTACTGAACCGACTTAGAAAAAATATATTACCGATAGAAAGTCACATTATTTGTTAGTGTCATAGGCTATATTTATTTTCACGCGGACTAAGTCGCGGCCAACGGCTAGTGTTCAATAAAGTCAATGCAATAGGTACTAAGTAATTACTAAACTAAAAGTCGATGTTTAAGTTTAAACCATTTTTAAAGTCGACATTTTAACTAAGATTTAGTATTTTTTGATAACATAAATTAGTCTGAAAGTAAAAACCGAAAAAGTATAAAATTTAAAGCAAAAATGAAGCAACGCGTTTTTAATGCAGTCATTTATTTGTGACTAGAATAACAGTCTATTAAAGATTATATTTCAACATAAGGTATATATAAATAAAATACAACTGCCAACGATTTGATTGTACTCTAGTAACTAAAACATTTTTAATAATAAACTATCTACTTAAGGGTTACCTACGACTATCTACTTTATAAGCTATTTTCTATAATTAATGTCGCATCTGCTAAGCAACTACAGACCAAATATAATTAAATTTAGAATTGATTGATCCTCTTTATAATTTCAAATTCTAGATTAATATTAATCAGACCTAAATATCTAAATAACTACCTTTATAAGATTTAAAATTGGAGTATATTTAAAAAAGTGGTCTAGATGTAGGCATTACTTCTTATTCTTGGACACCCCTAGTAATATGTTATCAGTAGAAGCGGTAGTAGAATCTTGAATAACATCTTCTTTGCTATATATGGAATGGAAATCATTCATTTCTGACCAATTAGGGTCGGCTTTTGCAATACGTTTCCTTTCTTTTATCTTCGTGTACAATAATATGGAAACCATGAAAAAGAATACGATGCACCCCAGGGAACAACCAACTATTAGTCCCATACGGCGATTTAGAATTAACGTAATATCGAATATTTTTATTGGTTTCGTTTTAACTGTGACTGGTTTTCGGAATGTATTAAACGACACGCATTCACTGGAAGGGGATCTCATGAGAATAGCAGCGGCGATGTCTTGCGTCAGTCTTGCGGTGGCATTGGATTCGATTTCTGATGTGCCGTTGACCTCTGGTTTGATGTCGTAGTCAATGCCAGATGGGGGTTCATCGTGAAGTGTTATTATGCACACAATATAGTTCACATTTGGCTCCAGATCATTGATATGTACGGACACTTCACTTCTTTCTAAATATCTTGATTTCACCTGAAAGTTGAAATAGATAGTCAAATAATATTTCTACTTCTGTTACATTCATAATTTACATAAATTACCTAGCGTTTTAACGTCAATTGTATATAAAAGCAAGAAGTTTTTTTTCCTCGTTTTCGAAACATAATAAATTTAATTAAAAAGTTTTTTTAATTTCTTCCTAAATTAGAAGTGATTCTTACTTACGTCAGAATTGACGTCTTCGCTGTAGTAAATTATTTGCAAGGCTTTGATGGCCGTGCGATTCCTGATAAACCACGATACTGATACTGAATTATCTTTATGTTTGTCGACTGACAGTTGCGATATTATTGGAACGTCACATTTTTCTTTCGGATATTCGTTATCGAGACATGTCACTGCTTTGGATTTTATTATTTTAGGATGATCTTGAATCCAAATCCAAGTATTGTCCCTTTCACAGTTACATATCAAAGCGTTATCTGAAACAAAATGATATGCTTCGTAAGGAAAAAACAAAGAAACACGTATATCATTCATTAAGCCACAATTAATTGAGTACCTTGAATAGATATATCTTGCACGTGGTTTTCTATTGATACAAGTAGTTCCAAAGATATCATTTGGAGTTTATTGTAAGAAAAATCTATTTGAATTATTTTATTTAAATTTCTAAAAGCTGTCGCAGAAATATATTTAATATTGTTATAGGCCAAGAACAATACTGAAAGTTCTCTTAGGTTAACTAAGTCTTCGTTGAGGATGTTTTGTAGTTTATTATGAGAAAGATCTAAAAGTTTTAAATTGCCTAAGTCTTCGGTAAAAGATTCTATCGACTCAATGTTATTATTCGATAAGCATATTGATCGCAATTTAACGAGCCCCCGAAAATTACTAGTTTTCAACTGAGAAATTTTGTTGAAACTCAAGTCTAATGTTTCCAGATACAATAACTTTGAAAACGGACTTATTGTTAGGCGTCGTATCTTATTGTAATTTAAATAAAGATGCTGTAAACTACTAAACAAATCAAACTTAATGTCGTCTATGTTCGAAATATTAGTCCCGCAAATGTGTAATTCATATACATTGGCAATGAGAGCATCGTTGTTTGATTTATTGGAAGTCATCCAAGAAACGGCGGGGTTGTTACTTAGATCAATATTTATAAGTGCTATTCCAGACTTCTTAAAAGATGACAAGAAATCAAAGCGCATGATGTTATTTCCTGAAATGTTCACATTTTGCAAGTTAGGAAATAGTTCGAACAGAATAGTAGGTAAATGTTCTAATTTATTACTACTGAAATCTAGGGACACTAAGTCCATCAATGTGAATCTCTTTTTGGCTGTGACAGATTTAATTTCGTTTTTTCTTAGAATCAGATACTTAAGATTAAGTAATTTTTCAAAACCACTCAATTCAATTTTCGGCAAGAGATTATCGGAAATATCCAAAGTTTCGAGATTAGTTAAGTTGTGAATCGTATTATAAGGAACAGAGTCCAAAAAATTATTACTGATGTTAAAATCTGAAACAGAGTTTTGCCATTCAAATAGTGTTGAAGGTACAGTACTTATTATATTTTGAGCGAGATTCAATTTTAAGAGCTTTTTGTTGGATCTAAAAGTTCCTTCGAAAATATGCTCTATATTGCAATGTTCTAATAACAAAACTTCTAAAAGGGGTAAAAGAGAAAATGATTCCAATGGCAAAAAGTCCAATACATTAAACGACAGCGACAAGTACTTCAACCCTGACACTTCTATTGAGAGTAGATCACTAGATTTCAATGAATTATTCTTAAGAGAGAGAGTCTTAAGATTGTTCAAACCCTGAAAAGTTTCATTTTCTATAAACTGTATTTCACAGCTATCTAAGTATAGTGAGCTTAAAGGTAAACCCTGCTGAAACATGTTTTTATGCAACATTTTTATTGGATTAAACGACAAGTTTAAACTTCTCAGCTTTTTCAATGTATGGAAGGCCAAGTCAAATATGAATGCAATTTTATTATAAGATAGATCTAAATCTTCCAGTTCGGTTAAGCCAAAAAAGGTAAAGTTGGTTATATTTCGCAGTATATTATATTTCATGTCTACACACCGCGTCGAATTTAAATATTGAAATGAGTAGTCTTCTATGTAAGAAAATTCATTGTTCCCTAATTCAATATGTGTAAGACGAGATAAGTTCTGAAAGGTACTCCTTCTCAACAATTTTATGCGATTGAAGTTTATGGACAGTTTATTTAATTTCTTTTGAGACTGAAACATGAAATTATTAATGCCAGGAAGTGCATTGTAGTCTATGTACAACTTCAGTAAGTTTGAATTTAGTTTAGGTAATATATCATTAATATCTATTAGATAATTATTATTCAGGCTGAGGTATTTTAGTCTACTCATATGAATAAATGTTCCCGGTTCAATAAAATGTATCTCATTATGTTCCAAATATATTTCTTCAACCCTTAGAGACTCAATAAATTGGTATTTTGTGATCGATGTAAGCTTATTATTGTTCAGTCTGATTTCGACCAGACTTGCTAAGGTTCCTAAGGTGTTGTTATCTATATTGAGAAATTTATTATTGTCTAATCTTAACTTTGTTATTTTTTTATTATTTCTAAATATATCATGTGGCACTTTATTTAGATAGTTAAATTCTAATTGTAGCTTAGCAAGATTCACTAAATTATTAAAACTCTCGTCATGGATATTGCTAATGCAATTATCATCTAAATTAATTACACTTATATTAGTTGAATTAAGAAAGGAATCTATTGGCACATCTAGAATATTATTGTGGCTCAAAATAATTTCACTTAAAGACTGCAAATTACAAAATAAGCCATGAATGTGGTGCAAGTGATTGTAACTCAACTCTATCAACCTTAATTGCTTATTATTTTCAAAAAGATTGGGAGACAGTATCTTTAATCTATTATGACTCAGATCGATTGATTCTAAATTCACCAAAGAGTAGAAGGCTCGGTAATGTATACTATGAATAAAATTAAAATGAAACGACAATATTTTGAGGGACGGACTAAATTTTAGGCAGTCTTCAGAAATAAATTCAAAATTGTTAGAATTTAAGTCTAGAAACTCCAGTGATATTAAATCCGAATCCTCAACAATGGGGAAAAAAGACATTTCATTCCAAGCTAGCCTCAAGGACCGCAGATGTCTCAGCTTGGCCACGGCCGCTATTGGAAATGTTGTGAGGTTGTTCTCGCTTAAATCAATTTCTGAGAGCGAAAGTTCTAAACTAGAAAAAGCTGATTCCGATATGTCGCGTATCATATTTCCTTTCATGTTCAATTTCATCAGCGGAAGACCGTAAAAACTGTAGCTCGGAATATCCTCAATATAATTAAAAGTTAGGTCGATCGAAATGAGCTTTAAGAGGCCCGAAAAAGCTTTTTGTGGCATGAACTTAATCTTGCTTGACACGATGCTTAACGTTTCAAGGCACTTCCTGAGCGGCATGAATGTATCGTCACCGATATCCCTAATGCTTGTTCTTGACACGTGTATATGTTTGACGCAAATTCCCTGAGGCATGAAGTGGGATCCCAAAGTATTCTCGCTGTCGTCGAGATCATAAATCGACAGCGAGTGTATGTGTGACATTGCTTTCAGGGCATTTTTAATGTCTTTTAAAGCGGTGTCTTGACAATCGAGGAAAACTCCTGCAAGATAAAAATATATTGAATACTTTGCGTTAAAATTACACTGTTTGCCTGCAGTGCTCAAACTTCAAACACAATGTTTAATTAATTTAATATGAAATCAAATCCTAATAATTTTGTCTGTGGTTACTGGACTGGTATTTTATTTAAATGAAAAGAGCTCAAACATTAAATAGTACTTTCGACTTTCGGAACATTATTTTTTAATTATTGTTTGGTTAGATATTGAAAATAAAAATTGAAACAAAATAAAAATAGTAACATCAAAGAAACTAAATTTATAACATGGGCTAAGTTATTCAATAAAAAGTAGCTCACCGTCCTCGAATGTATAGCACGAACATTTGTTACTTCTCATTAAGTCCGGGCACGCCAAGGTATTTTGAGCTCGCGAAACGGAGGGTAGAACCAACAGTAATGAAATAATTTGCAAAATATCACAATCATTTTTCTTCGTCTTGAAACATAAAATCTTTTTCATAGTTTCATCATTGAATATTTTCTACATTTCACTGAACATTTTTATCTGAAACAAAATCAACGTTAAACAATCGCAATCGCGATAAAATTTGCACCATTTGTCAACATTTTGATAAGTAGCTAATGAGTTTTGTACAAAGGCTACGATAAATTTTAGTATAAAGGCATGTTATGCCAATAAATCACTGCCAAATAACAATTAAAGAAATATTACTTGCGAAACCGATTGAAATTGAAGCTTTATTTTGTCAATCTTCCATTAATTATTCTTAAAGCAAATTTCGTTACCAATCACTGTCATTATTCAACGAGGACACAGTAATTCTACGGATTATTAGAATGAATACACACAATTGATACGCAAACATAACCTTGACCGTCCCATTATATATTTTTTGAAGGTTACACTTTCGGTCATGGAATATCCAAATAAACTGTTTTTAACGTATATTTATTTTAGGCGTTAACTCGCTGCGAATTCTTATTGAATTCACTAAAGCCAACAAAGATCAATAGTCCAAGTCCGGTGACTAATTCTATTGATATTATACTACGAAAATACCTAAAGATCCTACCTGCCAAGGTTTTCTTTCGCGCCGACACGCATCCAACTGCAGCTAATTGCGAATAGAGGTTATATCCATTGGGTTAGAGTTCATTTTCGCGATCCAAGCGGCGGGCGATCGAGAGCCGAAGTGCGCCTGTCCCTGAAGTCACACGCGTTAAATTACTAGTACTTTTACGAAATTTAAGTTTGAAATATCAAAGGAGGATTAATAATTGTGTTTAGCGCAACAGTGTACGCTGGAGGTCATTAGAAAGCTCGAGTGAAGACTGCCGCGGCGGCGCGCGCCCGCTAGGTCACCGCTCGTTGCGGCAGCGGCACCCCCGACCCACTATTATTATACTTTTATGACGAATCGGATTTTGTTACACCCGGCTTTGCGATAGCGATACCGACCCGAGAGTTTATCTTACGGGGTAACGAATTATTAATGTATCATTGTGTTCGCTTTCCATTCGTAATGATGTTTTGTTTGCAGGATATTCTTCTTTGTAACAAATGTTAGGCGGTACTTGAATAGTCATGTTAAATTTTATCTGCTGAATTGTTATTTGTAATCAGTGTTAAATCTAAACAAGTTTAGCTAGCTTCTTATATTATATATCTGTAACTGTATGTTTGTAATGGGTTTAGAAATAATAATAGTTAACTGATGCCGACGAAATGAAATCGGCATGAAAAATGGACTGAAGCCCTTTTCCGGCTCTCGACACAAAAGAGGTGGGTTATGAATTTGGAGCATTTGTCAGTTTATCGGAAACCTCATCGGGCCCAAGATGCACCGATTTCAATACGTTTTTTTATTTTGGAGCCAATATTTGAACGAATTCATTCTGTGAAAATTGAGTTTATTATCTGTTTAGAAAACTTATAAATTATAAAGTAGGTAGATATAATCGCGATTGTCAACTTTGGCAAGAAAATGAAATGTTGTTTCTTTCTAAAATATAATAAATAAATAGTCAAGTACACAACGTACCAATTCATGCAAAGAACCAATTTTTATCCAATTTAAATAAGTACACATTTTATTTTTAATCTCAGCAAAACTTAATTCATAATGTGTACAGATACAAGCTTTTCGTGGAATAAAGGAAAACAAACTAAAAATTAATAACAACAATGTTCAGTTTAGTTAACAAGTATAATCATAAGCTTTTATTTCGTTTACACATAACAGCTGGTGTTAGATGAGCAGACATTTTACAATGAACCTAATATTTTCCAACACTATTCTTATATATAAAATTCTCGTGTCACAATGTTCGTTCCCGTACTCCTCCGAAACGGCTTTACCGATTCGTACCAAATTTTATATGCGTATTCAGTAGGTCTGAGAATCGGCTACTATCTATTTTTCATATCGAAATTTAGAAGAAAAAAAAAGGGAGCGAAGCCGCGGGCAACAGCTAGTTTACAGTAAAATATCAACCAATAAATTCGGAAATCAACTAAGTTTATATGCAGGCTAACCACAGTTGACAATAATAATTATGTAAACTAACTCTTTATTGTACATAGAACAAATTAATAATAATATTAATTCATTCATTTTTTAATACCTATTAATTCTTTATTTAATTCCGTCAATAGGTGTACAGCAAGTCTATGCAATTTTCAGAACACTTTAACATCCCTCCGCTAATGGGTTTTTAAGAGTAATGTATTTTTTTTGTAAATATACGAAGTTTCTGTGAAGAAATAAAGTTATGCTTATTATAGTTTCCCATAAGCTTTTCAGTGGAGAAAGAAGTGGATGTGAAGTGAAACCGGCACACGCCGTCCTGCTAAGCAATGCAATCCACGTTAATTAACCCAAACGGTATAGTTATTTCAAGCTATTAATTGATCTCGTCTTGTTATTTATAGGTATGCCTTGTGTGGGTTAAATCATAAATCAAATTTGACCCACTTGTAATGGCCGTATAGACATAAAATTTAGTTAAGTATTAAGGCAAGTAGAGTGAACGAAAAGTGGTCTGCAAAAAGATTGTATTGAAATTTAAACGAACTTTTATTTTTTATTTAATTAAAACAAAAAACTTTAACTGAATAAAACAGCAACATACTGGAAAAGATTAATCTTGATTTAATCGCTAAATCGGGTTTAGGTTTCAAAATGAAAAAAAAATAGTTCATTATAAAGTATCGACTAAATGTTTAAGGAGTTCCATACATTTTTAGTAAATGTAGTATAACACTAAAACGAAACTAAACTTTTCCCAGCATTAGTCTCTTAAAAAGTCCAAATAAATTTGGACCACGTTTGGACTACGTTAGTACGTATAGAGGCGATATACCCAAGTCGGCAAGCTCGATACTCGGGTTAGCATGAAATATTTAGCTTCGGAACATATCGCAGGTTCTTTTGATCACTCTAGGAACGTGCAGATCCTCTGAGATACCTATTCGTGCTGCATCGGCTTTCAGAACTGCGGATCTAGGTTATCGAGGGCCTCTCCATCGTACCTGGCCTGATACCAAAGGAAATAATTTTTCCTTGGAGAACATTCTGCAGTAGATAAGATTGCTGTAAGCTGTGGTTGATCAAAAGTCAATTATAGGGATACCGATACAATGATACCTTCTTATTTTAAACGCTTTATAAACTATACAAGATGTCTTAGAAAGTATTCTGAAATATTTCAGCAGGTGATCGGGTAAGCTTACAATACGAACTCTTATTACACACACACACACATCACGTCTTTATCCCTTACGGGGTAGACAGAGCCTAAGGTAACAGATACCTTCAGGCCACATTTAGCAAGATTGTGGGCGTACAGGTGAAAAATGAAATCAAAATAGTGATGGGTTGCTAGCCTCATCGCCTATAACATGATACCTGTGATTTTCGCCCATTCCCTTGATGGGCTTTTACCATCTGCGCGGGTAGAGAAGCAACTGGTACATTCTATGTTCTTTCTTTGCTCCCAGACCAGCATGGAAGAATGAAACTCTCATTAAACACCATAAATCAGTACAAAACAATACAGAACAAAGAACAAGGTAGACAATAGGCGGTCTTATCGCTTAATAGCGATCTACACCGGACAACAATTAAGAGAAAGAAATAAGTTGGAGACAGTTTAAGTAGGTGGCCGAAACAAATAGACAGGAGAAATGCAGGGATAATAAAAACAACTATACTAACATAAATATAATACATAGCTAAATAGATAAAATAAAATAATACATACATACACACATAACATTATTGTATACCTAATACTTAAGATAAAATATATATGAGAATGTAATAACGAGAAAAAATTCTTAACTTATAAGCTTACTTGAACACTCTATTAAAAGTTTTTTTCTATTCCAACTTCGCCCCTTTGACGATGTCCACTTTGAACATCGATGTATGAATGGAAACATTTTTTGGACCACAGTTAAAAAAGCTTGGCAAGCTATACGAAAAATTACAGTTTCCTTGAGCCAAGGCCTGTGGTATTGATGAGTCAGTCTGTCAGCAAATCAGTCACTGAATGACTTTCTTTTTTCTTTTAACTGCACTCGATATTTCGCAGTTTGTTTGCAAGTTGAAATCATATTTTGTTTGTTTATGTTACAGGAAAGAATTAAAACAAAAGTTCACTATTAAATATTTAATTAATGCGCTGAAACTGAGACTGTATCAAACTGTAAATCATGTATCAAATCGATAAAAAATTAGTAACTTAACAACTTGATAGGTAATTAAATAAATGTTGCAATATCTTAGTACTCGTAGAGAAACCGATAGTGACGTTTTATTCAAACTAATTCAAAAACAGCTTCTGAATACTGTGCGAGAAGGACAACTGCAGTTATCGCGAATATAGAAAACCAATCAGGTGAAATATGGCCCTAGCTCTCGAGTATTTCCTCATACAAAATATTAGCACTAGACCTACAACAGCTCAGCTACTCGACTTATCCGTCTACGGCGATCTATCCCCGTATTCTTCACAGTGTGGATGAAAGGTGTTTATTTCCATACAAATGAGTTGTTACAATGTGTTAGGGTTCGATACAAGAATTTTATCACAAACTAGCTGTTGCCCGCGGCTTCACTCCCGTTTTTTTTTTCTTCTAAATTTCAATATTTTCTCACTGTTAAACCTTCCCTTACCCTTCCACGAATATTTTAAGACTAAAATTAGACAAATTGGTTCAGCCGTTCTCGAGTTTTAGCGAGACTAACGAACAGCAATTCATTTTTATTTATGTAGATTATAATAAAAAATAATAAATAAAAATAAAATAAATATCTTGGGACATATTACACCAATTGACCCAGCCCCAAACTAAGCAAAGCTTGTACTATTGGCACCAGGCAACGGATAAACATACTTATATAATGTAGATAAATGCATACATACAACATCCATGACACGGGCACAAACATTCGTATTCATCATACAACTGTCTGCCCCTATCGGGATTCGAATCCAGGACCTCTAGCTTCACAGTCAGGGTCACTAACGACTAGGCTATCCGGTCGTCGACGTCGACGAGATTATTGTTGTACAAAAAACTAACCTCATTGCTTTCTAAACTTTTGCAGTAGGTAACGCTAGATTAAGATTTTAATAGTTCTCCGATTTCAATAAAATTGATTTATTGTATTCAAAATGTATTTATAACAGTATTGACTACATAAAAACAAATGTTTTGGTTGCACGACACACTCGACTGAAAACGTACGCAGCATACAAATTTAATAGAATAGAGAGGAATAAAAATATTGGGTGCATTTTTCATGTCGATCAAATAGAAACAGTTTGTGTACACAGGTATTAGTAATAACAATGTATTTGTTATGAGCATGCGAGTTATAAATTGAAAAGTTACCATAACGGAGTTAGATTATTTGAAATAGTGTTTCCAAAGTTGAGTATCTGTTGTCTGTTGGTACCTGTTAGTTACGAACTAGTCTAACTCGAGCTGCATTAGAGCTCCGCTTGAATATTATTATATTACGTGTGGCTTAATAATATTTAAGTTCGTGTATAATGAATGAACATTGAATTTAATGCGGGAAATCGACATTGGATAATCGTTCTTCATAGATCAATCATCAATGTATCTAGAACTGTATGCCATATTATTATTTCTGTAATTGTCAAATGGTTTCATAGTCTGGAGTTCGTAGTCTTTCGCAATATAACAATGAAAAGTTCACTCTCGATCGCGATTAGATAACAAATTCTTCGCTGATGAAATAACGGTCAAAGAAATAAATTGTAAGCTCCGATATAATCGTACCTTTTAAATTAGATCTTCATCTTATTTATATGTTGTTTGCTATTTAATGATTAAAAGTGATATTTAGTAATTGGATTGGTGAGCCACGATACGACACCCCAACATGTTTTTTTAAATAATATATTATTATGATATAAAAGTAAAGAAAGTAAACCGCTGCCCATGGACACAGGGCGTTAAGATCGTGTTGCCAGCCCTTGATGTTGATGCTGTACTTGCGATTTTTTCTTGTCAATTAAATAATATCATTGTTAATATACGTTTAATAATTACAAACATAGACCGATACCTAGACAAGGAAGATAAGGAGCGTTTTGAAGAAAGTTGTTGAAAATATATGAATGTGGATACATTATGTTTATTTATATGTTTTTAAATCAGTACGACGTTGGTTTGCACTTGTAACAGTTGTGCTCGCTAAACTTTGATAATGATCCCGTAGAAGGTTCGAAACTCGTCAGTGTTTTGTGGGACTTATAATGTGTTTTATGTGGCAGTAGTGGAGGGAGGGATTGCATGAAAAACATATATATTTCGCACAGGCTTGCTTATCTTGCATGTGAGTAGCGGAGTAGCAAGGTAAATATTTATTGTACATTGAAATAGACCTCCGCAAATTAACGCCTGATTCAATAAATTTTTTGAAATATCTTGAAATACATCTATCATATTATTATATCCTGTTTCAATTTCATTCTTGTGCATATATATGGCCACTTGCTGGAAAGACAAATCTCGGTTTAGTTTTAAGCTCAGTTTAGTTGTGTAAATATGTATGGAACTAAAAAGCTTAAACAAAGTTTAACGACGAAATGTAGATTTATGTTTTTCAGCAAGTGGTCATAAGTCGAGATTTGTCACCAATTCATAGTCATAACCAAATAACGTTCTATTACGTTAAAAGTGGAACAGCTAGGTACCAATAAAGGTCCGCTACTCTAGACCTATTCCATAAATTGTCTCAGCTTAAATCTATCCTTTTTAAAATTCAAGGACTCCTTTTTGTAAGAGTAAAAGGTGAATTACTAGCGAATATTTTCTCCGCAAAAATGGTATTATAAATGTTAGGTACGCTCAATGCAAGCCGATTCGTTTAGCTCCAAAACGCTCGGGGTGGTAGCCATAAATTTAACATATTGCCCCGGCTATTCGGGACAGTCTCGATAAACAAGGCCGCTTGATTGCTGCTAGATGGCTAAAAGCCTGTTAAATATTTACCTGGACTTTTACTACTCGGTTTTATTCGTTAAATTATTTTCAGAGGATGTTCATTCACATAAGTTTAAACTTGATATGGCACGTACAAACTCTAGAAAACATAGCAATTAACATCTCTTGAGCTACTTTTCGAGTAATTCTAGCCATCGCCAAAGGCCATTTGTCCAACATCCGTAAATTTGTAGGTTCCTTCTCGGCCACAGATCAATGCTAGTTCCCACGAGGATGCAGTATACGAGGAGGCGAAATCCTCTTCCTTTTGTTTGTGTTAATTCATAATTTACGAGTTAATCGCGAAATCAATACGCCGAAATACTACCTACTGGTAACCCCGATCGAATTACCAATTGGATTGGTTTCGTCGATCCATAAAGGACAGAATTGAATGAATAAACCTGCAGTACCATTCCGTATGTGAGTTGGTGTGAAAACAATGCACAAACCGCAACGCATAAACATGTGTCAAATCTAATGCAATGTCATAATAGTCACGAGTAGGGTTGCCAACTTTTTTTGGTCAAATATACAAGGTGACTACTAGGTCGTGAACAGAAATAACTTTTGTAAACTCTAAACCCTTGGTACAAATACTTGGACATAATACGTAGTGAATCTGTTGACAGTAATTTATCAAAATTACTGATAGCTAGTGAGTGGACTGTGTGAATGAAAGGCTAAAATGTTAGTAGAAACACGGGTTTAATAAGTAGTTCACAATAAAGCGATACGACAGGATCAGCACAACTTGACAACTGACGTTAAACGTAAAAAGAATATATAGAGGAAGAAACGTGACAAAAAGATTATAAAAAGGCCCCACTGCAGCCAGTTGCCAACAATTACATTTTGATAAGTGTTATAATTTGATATAACTTTTGGTCACCTACGTTTAATTGACATGGTAACTTATTAATTAATTAACCCTTCTTCATACTACTGGCTGGAAACTGGTGATAATGATAAATATCATTGACAATCTGTTACACGTCATAACACTATCTGTTCGGATTGAAAATTAAATAAAAATACACTACCAAATGGGGGTGCGAGTCGGGTTACCTCCGCGTGTGCTCAAGAGTTGCGGTTCGTTTTTGGATTCGTCCGGGGGGAAGAGCTGTGCTTGGTCAAGTGCACCCTGGGCATCGGCTAATATTTTCCTGGCAGTTTCTGAGGGATATCATTGGCCGCTGGCTAAGAACCCGACAGGGGGGAGGGGGGGTCTTTGACCGTATCACCATACAATGTTGCCGACATTTTGTCACAAGATTTTTGAATTATTATTTTTATTGCACACTTGTCATTTAAACTGACTGTTAGAAATTAAATTGAATTAAATTCCTAATAGTACAGACACATCATTCAAACAGGTGACGCTTAGCGACAAATAATCTCATAGTACCTACCTAACAAGGTCACTATGTGACTACTGGTACAGATAGAAAAATTCGAAGGCTTACTCACCTGCTATGGGTGGTGTAGCGGTAAAGC
The DNA here is from genome assembly GCA_949127965.1 of Pandemis corylana. Lineage (NCBI taxonomy): Eukaryota > Metazoa > Arthropoda > Insecta > Lepidoptera > Tortricidae > Pandemis > Pandemis corylana. The sequence continues at coordinate 13,321,575 of OX421856.1, read as the reverse complement.
TCACATCACGGAATGAAGAGGATCCGGGTTCGATTCCCGGCCATAGCTTTACTTTTCGGATTTTTCTATGTGTAATAATTTTCAGTGTACTATTACCATTGTACCTGCTTCAGTTCGATTTAGGTGCCTTGGGATCTGGTCGGTCAGGGGCTCGTTTTTGCAATGCAAGCATGCATTTGTTGTCCAATAGTATTACCTAGCTTCATTAGGATAAAGTTGCCTATCTGGGCCACGTGCTTAGGCACGCCAGATACGAACTCCTGCAACTAATAATGATGGGAAAAGTAGCAGGCAGAAGAGCCGTCGGCCGTAGGAAGAAGTCGTGGTTGCGCAATATCCGGGAGTGGACCGGAGTCGCAAGTGCTGCCGAACTTTTCAACCTCGCGAACGATCGGAGGAAATATGCGGAGCTGACTGCCAACCTCCACTAGTTGGAGAGGCACTATAAGAGAGAGAGAGATTAGGAAAAAGCAATTATTACATGACCCCAAATAGGCCGTTTACGCCTTTTTCCGTGTCCTTAATTTCCGTGATCAAATTAAACAATAATTGATTCATTCCACAAAACGCTGTTTCACAGTCCGTAAGTCGTAACTTTAAACAAGTTGTTAAGATCAGATTAGACTTGACGATACTCGTTAAAGGAAGTACCTGTAATTAGCAGAAGCTCTCAAAAGTGGGTACATATTCCGAGAGACGACGAAGTTAATAGGAATAATGTGAGTATAAATGGGAAAAGTTAACTCGTTTAGGAGTTCCTTCGCGTCTCCGAGCCGCTGCTCAGCAGGCCACCAGACGGACCGGGCTCTCGACTACTTTACAATCACCCTTTTTTGTAAAATTACACCTTCGACGTGACTAGACTGGGAACGCCGAAAGCAATCAGCGGGGGTCTCTTGCTCTACTTTCTAATGCAAACTTACGACTCACGCGCTATCTGGACGTTTTAGCAAAAACACAAATAGCCGGAAAGTAATAGTTTCAAAAAGGCGAAGTTATCCGAAATCGACTAGTTTTTGGTTCAACTGTATAACGTTTGACTTTTATACTTTATAGCAGGTGAAATTATAAAATGTTATAATAACAGAAGTTTTGATTATGTAACGGTATAAAACACGATACATTAAACTTTCCTCGAACAAAATAACGGAAACGGTTAAATCGTGGAGGTCTTTATTGGTTATTCTTTTAATTTGGTGAAAAGACGGCATAGCGCTCAGAGTTATTTTATGATATAGTAACAGCCTTCTAAGCGTGTTTCACGCTGGTTCATTTCACATGTTTTTTTTTGTCCATGGGCTTGTAGTCTGTGATGTTTGGTAAAGAAATAAAATCAGTCGCCTTTTATTTATTGTTGTGAGTCAATCAATCAATAGTTAGTAGATGTAATCTAACAATCATATGTATTTTGTTACTGGATATTTCAATTGGAGAACTCGTAAGCGAAGTATAAAAAACGGATTTAACGAACCGAATTGCAATCGAGTTACCGAGTCTGCTTTGGCCGCATCCTATGAATATTTTCACATCCATTTTATGAGAAAATAATCGGCAACTACTTTTTATAAATATATTTGTTTAATTGTGAAAGCCCATTGGATGGAACTGAAAAATTTAACCATAGGTACAATACATACGGTTCCACATAAGTTACAACCAAAATATTTGCAAATTCACTCTAAAGTCAGGAGGGCAGCGACATCTGTTGCACTTTTAACAATACTTAACACACCAGGTTACTCCATAGTTCAGCGTGGGGCCGCATTAATTGCAAATGACATCGAGCGAATATTTTGTAGCTGAAAAATCAAAAAGGCAAATGTGGTGATTCTTCCTCTTCACCATATCAGGATAGATCGAATAGGCCATTTCTCAGTATGTAACGAAAGACGCCAGGCTTTATAAATATTCTTGATATCGAAGAAAACCTCTCGTGGGTTGTAGAAAATGCAGAGTTTAACTGTACTTAAACAAAAATTATTATTATTTCCGTAAATTTCACATTTAACACAAAACGTACCATGTAAAAACATAGAACCGCCATATTTATTGTACCTGTATGCCATGTTTTAAATTCTACCTCTATGCATGGAGTTCCGCATCGGGAACACAAATAAAAAATCATTTTTTTCGAAACTATGGCTTGTTTTTTTTAATTATTTTTCTCTAGCAGCAAACACCATTACTTGCCACATGTAATTTTATTTCTGCAAAAAAAAGTCATGCACTGAAGGGTTAACTTTTTCCTACAACACGGTCTTAGGACTATATTTCATTAGTCATCTTCCTTAGGAGCGACCGCAAACACTGATTTCGAGGCGTGCGCACTGCACATCATTAGGCGTTTACGGCGAATGCAGCGGCCGCATTACATGCATGTACATACCGGGTGTTCAGGACAAGCTTGTTATGCTCGACACGGACCGACATTTTGTGTTTAATGATGCGTCCAGTCGGCCGGCGCAGACGCCTTGTCACGAGTACGTCGACCGCCGACGTAATAAGTTTCTGATTGAAAATAATATTATCAATAAGAGTTTGGTACTGACGGCACTCATTGATGACCGTATTTGCCGGTGCACCCTGGGCAACGGCTAATGATTTCCTGGCAGTTTCTGAGGGATATTATTGACCGTTGGCTAAGAGCCCGACAGGGGGGAGGGGGGTCCTTGACCATTACCGTACAACGTTGCCGACATTTTGTCACAAGATTTTTTAATTATATTTTTGTTACTTTGACATTGGCGAAGTTGTCGTCGCTATAATGACTTAATACGCAACAAATAAAAAGAAGAAGAAGAAGACTGATAAATTCGTGATTTGTATCAAAACATGAGTTTATTGAATGACATAATAACAAGTAACAGCCGTAACCCGGGTAACAAAGTATAGAGATAAAAAGGTGAAATTGTGAAGGTATATATCAAAGACCGTATTTGCATTTTCATCTATTTACTCAACAACAGATTTTAAGCTAGTCCGATTCATATCCGACCAATAGAACAATAGACTTGTAGGATTGGACCTTAAATGTTGAGCATTGTTTAGAACCTTGTGAAAGGAAGGGAAACGAGTTAGTGCAACAACAACTAGTCAAACATTATTGTTGTTCTGTTTTACCTCTTCACGATTAAACCACCCACCCACCACTTGCTCGTTTGCCTTCCTATTCATATATAAAAAAAAAAAAACGGCTACACAGATTTAGTTCGAATTTTGTATAAAAATAGTTTCAGTCCCGGGGAAGGACATAGGATAGTTTTTATCCCGGAAAATCGTACAGTTCCCGCGGATAAGCGAACTGTGCGCATAGGAAGTCGCGGGCAAGAACTAGCATCAACTAAAACTAAAAAACACTTAAATGAAGTCCCTGCTAGCTGCTGGCAGCATTCCCTCTTTGAATGGCTAAGCTTATTCTTTGTCCGAGAAAGCTGCCAGCTCTTCGGTCCCCTGCGTCGTCACTTGCCGTTTTGTGATTTAAACATAACATTGTCATTTGACGTATTGACGTGTGTAATTAATACTGTGAATTAATACTTCAAAACGTGTCATGATAAAAACTAAAGCGCTCATTATTTTTTATTTTGCCTGCGCATATTTAATTTAAAAAAGTTAGATAAAATCCATTTTTATTTTCAGTTGAGAAAATTAGTTTCAAGATGTAGCAATGGAACTCACTAGCTCATGTGCCATAAAAAAAACTGTTTGATCTGGGTATATAGACAGGGCCAATGTAGACTAACCATGTCATTTTCCTTTGGTAATAGGCTAGGTTCGCGTGTTCACTTCTATGCCACATAAAAAACAAATTTGATGGGTATTTCGCCAATTTCAACAGGGTATTATAGTGTTACTTATCGGCTTAGTTGTAATTTAAATATTTTACATTAATTTATCATGTTAATCCTGCATAGTTGCATTTCCTTAGATAAACCTTTAATCTACCGTACTTTGTGAACATCCCCAATTTACACAATGTAGTGTGTAATTTTCACATTTAGAACGCAGTGTGCCTTCCATTAAACTCTCTACTCAAATAACCTTTATTTAAGTTGTGCTTTCAATTTAAAGTTTATCTTGAGATTGTATTTTAATAGCCCGAAATATGAACAAAACGGAAAGGAGCATACAGTTGAAATAAATAGCATTAACAACTACTTGGATCGTAACCTAACTGTTTTGTATTCCAGTATGCCTTCCTAATCCAAAATAAAACCAAAGCGCATAAAACGGTTGAGTATCCTCAACATTTTAGTGCTGTCATCGAACAGCTCACGGATTGTTGATTCAAACGACTTGTCGGGTTTATTTCAGAGTAAAGACAGGTTGATATGTACGCGTTGTCACGGTTTCCGCATTAAAGGGATCCCACGCGGCATAAATTTCCCAGTTCTAGCTGTGAATAAGTGGGGTTTTATTTGTTGCGTCACGTGCCTACGAAAGGCTTCTTTCAAATCCAGCCTTTGAACTGTTGTAAAAGTTTCATGTTTACATCCTTAAAGTAATAATAAACAGCGGTGAATCACTTTGTTTCTTTATTCCATACGGGCCAGGGTCGGGCGCGCGGCTATAGAATATTTCAAGATGCGAGCACGCTGTTACGTAAATGTTTATGTTAAGGGTAAATATTTTTCACATTTAAAGGGATAGTCGTTTTGTACAGAAGTGTTTTAGATGGGGAGCTTTAATATCTTAATGCAACTGGGTATACAATATCGTTTTTAACCTATTTTGGATTCACGTTTATGCGTTAGATGTAAAATTGTCGTTACATTTCAAATAATAGAATTAAAAGGCTCATTTTAAAAAGAATGTTCAATCAACTAATTTTAATTAATATAAGAATTCAGAGATTTGCGCCTTTATCCGTTTTCAGTTGGCGCTGGGTGGTTTCGCTCGCCAGTGAAGCTACAATGTAAAGGGTTCACACGTTCTATGTATTGCGGTTGCAATTTCCTTTTGTGGCGTCCATTCGTTAAATTTTCACCGGTCGGGGCGATTCAAGAATAAATGCAAGAGTACGTTCCCGACGGAGGGCATCATAATTAAATTTGGGCTGGTTTGGGTTGTAGTTAAATAAAAACTTATTTAGTAATCTATACCTACATATACAAGAGCGACGTGGCAGACTGACTAAAGACTGAGAGAAAACACAGATTCAATTCAACCAATGGAGCTAAAGAATTGAAATTTGGCAATCACTCTAAACGTGGCCTTTATATCTTGTTACGCTAGGTTCTGTCTACCTCGTAAGAGATAAAGACGTGATTAATGCGATCGTGTGTATACCTGCATATTCCGTGAGGATCATACAGTAGGACTAAGGAATTATTAGAAATTCACACAGAATAGGGAGCTGCTAGACTACTTATATTTCGACTGAACCGAACCCACAGGCATAAATTAGTCTGTGTTGATGTTTTAAAATTGGACAATATTATTACGTTTATTTGCGGGGCTTTCGAAAGTAGTGTAAGTAAGTAAGTAAATGCTTTATTGTACAAATGTAAAGAAACAGATACAATTCACAAAAAAAAAAGTAGTAAGTTAATAAGTTTTTGGCACAAAGAAGTATCTCGACAACTTTTGCGTTAACGTCTCTATTTACTATCGGCAAATTGGCAGCATCTGTAGCGGTGCCGTACTGGCAGCAAACTTATCATCTTATCTCAAGCTTACTATATTATATAGGTGAGCTGCAGTTCCCACGCAGGCTTCATACGGCCTTAGAATTTTACACACACCATTCAACTCTCCCGCAGGTGTTTGCGGGATTCTTTATACACACTATTATTGTCTCTTTTCGAAATTCTCATGGTTAATGGCTACATAACCATACATTTTGTAATACATAAGATGTGCCGCTTTGTAATAGGTCAAACCACTTGGATACCACCACCAGCACCAAAGTATACATTATAGTATTTGACATTTTGACATGAACGCAAGAACACATTTGAGACGATTGCTACGACGAAATACCTACTATATCAAGGCGCAAACCCAGCGTACGATTGTTACCACTACCTTGCTAGGTAAGTAGGTATAGACCTAATTTTATAATCTAATAACCCATAACCTTTTGAATAAACGCAAATATTTGAATGCCTATAAAATCCTTTAAACAATCATCTAACGTCTAGACTAGTAATAAAAGTTGCAAAGTTCATTCAGTGCGCTAAACTAGAGATGAATGTATTCATTTTTCTTTGAAAAGAGATTAGACGCTATTTACGCCCTGGAAAAAGTAGTAGACTTCAAGTAATTTTATCGGGTATGCTACCGGAACATATTTTACCTTAAATTGGCGTAGTTGATACGTGAACATGTATTTCCAGGGGACCAAAACTTACCGAAATAGCTCTAGGAGTAGGTAAGATTACGTAGTACTTGGCACTGTTGGCAGACATCGGTCGCAGAAACGCGTGGCCGCGATTCGCTTTGTCGCTCTGTGCGTCCCTCAAAAGTAACCTGGAGGCCTAGTAGGTACTACCCTTCGTTTTGTCACGAACGCATTAGACTTGTAGGAAAAGAATGAATGTTTTATTTCTGCGATAAGCTTTAGTGCCCTATCATTGCGCAGGAAAGAAACATAATGACAGTCAAAAATGTCGCACTAACATTCACTGTTAACTAAACGCAACATTGCGTCATTTCTCTTATACTTGATTAGCTTAAGTTGTAGTAGTGGAGTGGCAAATGTTTTTGTTCAGGTTTTATTATACCTTTATTTAAAAAAAATTAACGAGCTATAAATGTGTGTTGCGAACTACGAAATATCGGTATGGCATTGCTGTGTCCGCCTGCCCGGTTCCCACTCGATCTTTGGTCGAGTGACCTGTCAAAATGTGCATGTCAACAATTGCGACGAATTTTGCGTGATAGAAATGTAAGACATAAATAAAGGGTGTTTAAGAACATGTTAAATTGTTATTGCAGATTATTCTAGATGTTGATTTTATGTTTTAACTAAAAAAAATCTGAAGCAGTAAATTATCAAATTCAGAACTTTTATTCGGATCTTTGTTTATTAAAGCATTTAAAGATTTGGTTCCAGAAATTCTCATCTGCGGAATATTATGTACACTTTATGCCATGTGCTTTATGATGGATGTACCTATTGAGTTCCAAATACTTTAAAATAACTCGAATTTAAATCAAACTAATTGGAAAGCACTCATTCACCATGCTTCCAGTTTTTATTAAGAATGACAGCGTCTGATATTGTTGACTTTAATTTCACGTACCTATTCAATTTTTTTGTTGGAATAGTTGTCCGAACTCTCAAAAGTCACATTGTGAAACTTTATCGCAGGTCACAGGGACACATAAGCCACTGAACAATTTTTACGCTACGCTACGCCTAAATAGCCACCAGGGCACAACATACAAAATAATCCGTCTTTAAAAAGTAAAGGAGACTTTGCCTTTTCACAAAAAAGAGATGCCTTTACATCACTCTATTTTGAAAGGGCAAACATTTTCAGGGATTCGCGAAAGAAATACTCGGGGCCATTATTCGCTTTACTTAAGTAGCTAATGTAATGTCTACGCGTGTACGTTTCTCTAGAAACATGTTTGAGTGAAACCTTTGTGACGAGTTTGTAAACAGCTTATTCGTATGTGCGAGCACGTGCTTTATTGTACGTGTAACTTGCAAACACCAATCTTTCCAGCTACATGTTTCGGAACAGCATGCATTTCCTAAAGGTAAGACATAATGTTATACTAGTATTTTATAAGAGCATTTTCAATTTTAAAACTCCATATAGATATTTTAAAATTCCCGTCTGAAATCCAGTCTGCTTTAGGTCCATATGTCTCATGAATTATTCAGTCGGAGCCGTGGCTTGTCCGGGCTGGTGACACATATGTGTACCAACCCACCGGGAACAAAACATACATACCACACCGCGCTACCTCCGGATTGGCTGGGATTGTCTGCACACTTTCCCAGTTGCTTATGCGTGTATTAACATCAACTCACGTTAGTTGCTGACTAAACAGCTGTTTTAAAACTGAGTGGTCTTTTAACCACGTACTTATACATATTTTTTATTCATTATTAACTAGCTGACGCGGCAAACTTCATTTGGGCTTAGAATCGGTTTCTGTAGTACCATCAAAGATGGCGTTGCGTACATAACATTTCCTTTTATTTTGTAAAATTTTCATATTTTTTCGAACGATCTATAGGCTTCTGCTAACTTAGCAATAGTTTGTCCTGTGAAAGGTAAATGTCAAAGTGACAGATAAGGACAAACGATTGCATTGGACACACATACACACACACACACACACACACACACACACACACACACACACACAAATCACGTCCTTATCCCTTACGGGGTAGACAGAGCCTAAGGTGGAAAATGGAATCAAAATAGTGATGGGTTGCTAGCCTCATCGCCTATAACATGATTCCTATGATTTTCGGCCATTCCCTCGATGGGCTTTTACTATCTGCACGGGTAAAGAAGCAACTGGTACATTCTATGTTTTTTCTTTACTCCCAGACCAGCATGTAGTTTTTTGCATACAGGGTCTATTCAAATTGCTCCAGAATATTCCAACAGGTGTGTGGTTAGGATTTTCAGAATTTTTGAATCATATCATAGTTGACAATTGGCATTGTTCATTTTTTTAAGCTGTGCTTTTAACACCTTTATTTGATAAAATGGACTATTTCAAGCAACTAATTTGAATATTATGCTTTTACGTAGCTTTGTTAATTAATAATAAATATTTTTTCGCCGTTTGATAATTCGTGAATTTAGACAGAATCCCAATCGCCTTCGTTCGGCTGGCTATAAAAAAACGGCTTTGTCTATGGTTTTGTCGATTTGACAGTGACACGTGACAGTTGCCTTAGCTAAACTTTTTTTTTTCATTTTTGTGGCAAACATTCGATGCTGGATTCTGTCTAAAAACCGGGTTCGAATTGGAGCATAGGTACTAAAAAAAATGAACCATGCCAATTGTTTTTATACATTGATCGATGTTCATAGAGAGCCGCGTCAAGGGCGGGGCTACATGAACCAGAAATTGAAATAAAACATCTTTGTAGGAGCGTTCAGTCGAACTTACCACTTGCTGATATATTCAGAAAATAATCTGAGAGATTTTGTATAGGTACCGCAAAAGTTGAAAGAAACTTGATTATTTATTTATAGGAACACAAACAGTCATACATGGCTCATAAACAAATCACAAAAAGTTTATATTATTGACAAAACAGTGTTCACATTTAACATAGCACATTAAAGTAATTCAGCCTCCTAGCTGAATGTGACGGACGCGTAAGGACGCGAGACAAATATAAAAAATACTTAATTTGAATACAACATAAGCAAAATTTTTGAAAAAGGAAAAAAAAAATACTTAAAATAATTTATATAAACTTTCTCTAAATGTATGGAAGGAAACGTGAAACAATTCTATAATATTATTGTAATAACGGTTATATGAATCACAAGTGCGGGCAATATATTAGTAAAGTATGTAAAACATAGCCCAACGGGTAGCCCCTCATACCACATTATACGCACTCTTAAGCTGACTTATTAGGTACTATTACTATTATTACCGATATTTGCAACCTTTGATACACGCACGCACAAGTGGGTAGGTACTTGCTTGACTTTATTCCTCAGAGACATCAAAAGCGGCGGGCTACTAAATCGAAACGAAATTGGTTGACTAGACTAAAGCGGTTCGTTTGACTTGTTTGCCCCATTCGTAGTTATTTAACCCAAATGTGATTAGATATCACAATGTGATCTATAAGGGGAGTGTGAATGGTTACGCTGGGAGTTCGGAAAAAGGTCAGGGCAGGAGTACCGGAAACCGACGAGCATCTATGAAGAGATTGACGAGTGTGGATGAAGCGAAAGAAGTAGGTCTGTCAGGATCGTAGCAAGTGGAACAAAATAGTCTCAGCCTACCCCTGTGGGAAAGAGGCGTGACGGTATGTATGTATGTATGAGTGTATGTGATTAGAAATTGGTGTAAAATCATTAGGCATTTTTTTAGCTGAGTGAAAGAACGAAGCATTCTAAAAGATTTGGGAATCAAAACACGAATTAAACTGTTTAACATACCTACATTGTTTAAAAATCTCTTTTTTATAGGCTACTAGCTGACCCGGCGAACTTTGTTCCGCCTTAAATTTGAAAAATTCCTTTGTAAGTGCATCTTTATACTAATCAAGGAATAATGTGTAGGCATGCTAAATTTAATGTCTGTAGCTTTATTAGTACAACATTTCGGAATTTTCGAATCCCGTGGGAAAATCGGGATTAAAAGTATTCTATGTCCGGCGTCTCCTGGTTCTAAGCTACCTCCCTACCAATTTTCAGCTAAATCGGTTAAGCCGTTCTCGAGTTATAAATAGTGTAACTAACACGACTTTCTTTTATATATATAGAATTTGGTGTCCTACTGCTAGGCTAAGGCCTCCCCTTCCTCTTTTTACCCGTCTCTGTCTTTTGCAAGGCTACCCCAGTCCGGCTCAAAAGACTCCAATTATATCCTCCCATCTTCTTTTTGGTCAGAATCTGCTCCGAGGCCCGTCGCATAGAACCCAGTTGGTGATAATTTTTCCCTAGAACGATCCGAATGCATTCGGCAGTCATATCCCGCCCTTTCGAGTTTTGCGGCTTTCACCCCTACATCGACAGTTCAGATCGCTGTTTGTGATTCTATCAGTTATTCAAACACCCAGGATGCTGCTTTCCATGTGTCGTTGGCAAACTTTGTACTTTCGGGTCTCAGTTAAAGACCAGGTCTGGGCGCCGTAGGTAGGTAGGTAAAAATCTTACTATAGGTACCTAATTAATTTTCATCATCAGAACCGTGTAAAATATTTTATGTCAATAAATATAATTTAATGTCTATAAAATAATGCTTCTTCCTTTTTTACTTGGCCTGTATTGGTGCTTACGAAATTGTTAATAAACTTGTATTATCGCTGTAAGCGAGCTTTTAAAAGTAATAAAGATCCTGTTCGATACCGTTATCGAAGTCATTTTAACGGGTTGATGGTACGACAGGGTAATTTTCACGGCTGTGAAGCCCTTTTTTATGAAAATGAACCAGCTGCAACAACATTATTTAATAATTTCCCACATGGGACTAATATATATAAGACGGGTACATTGCGTACCTGTGACTCTGATCGAGCTGTTGGGCGTAAGTACCCATATTTATATTTTTAAAAAGCAATATTATACTTTTCAAATATTAGCACAGCTTACGTTACCCTGTTGGGCATAATAAAGCATAATAGGAAGGAAAATGAAAGGACTTAGTCTGTGGTTCCGTATCTGTAAGTATATCCACCTTAGTAAAAATATGGTACTAAATCTTACGAAGTCTCAGATTATGACACGACAATTAACCCTCCACTACGTTATCCGATTTATCTGATTTCAATCTACGAGCGTTTAGCTCCAAATATTAATATAACGCAGACGATCGGTGAAGTTTCGATAGCAACTGATTAATGTTGTACAAACACGCAACAATTTGCTGAGGTGCAAAACTAACAGAAAAGTGATTTATACTGTTAACTTGCGCTGTCTACATGGGCCTAATGGACCAATAGCCTGAGATATATCGCCGGATAAACTCTGTGCCATGTACGGGTTTAGAATTTGGATATATGGGGCATTCCGAATGCTTAATATACACTGCATTAGGATCATGGGCGCTCGCAGTACGTGGTACGACATCCAGAAAATACTCAACAGAACTATATACTAGGGTTATGACCGTTAGCTTGATCAAATGTCATGAAATAACATGTCCCTGGACCGTACTCGTGGAATAGCAAGATTGTTGTTTTACAATTATTACACTTGCACGTGATAGTTGTTGTTAAAAGTAATAGGAAAAGTGCGGGTGTAAGAACCTTGTGCAATTTCCGTTTAGAGTGCTATTTATCATCTTCCCGGCCAACCTTACCGCCAAGCAGGAATGCTTGAACTGCTGTGATCCGGAGTGGACTTTTGATAGTTGATGAAATTACTGGCTCGTACGGGGACACGGCAGACCCCCGCCAGTCGAGCAAAACAAAGGCACGGCTATACCATTCTTTTCTTGCTAAGGTATTCTATCTTAGCCCTATCTAGTCTTATCTTAGTCTCATATGGACAAAGAAAAAATATAGAATATATCAGTTGCTTCTCGTCCCGCGCAGGAAAAGCCCATCGAGGGAATGGGCGAAAATCATAGGAATCAAGTTATAGGCGATGCGGCTAGCAACCCATCTATTTTGATTCCACTTTCCATCTATACGCCCACAATCTAGCTAAACGTGGTCTGTGGGTCTTGTCACCTTAGGCTCTGTCAACCCCGTAAGGAATAAAGACGTGATTTGTGTATGTATCTTAGCCCTGAAGGCTAACTGTGTTTCTGTAATCATCTGATGTTGCGCGTGTTCACGGGTGATGGTGCTCACTTACCATCAAGTGGCCCACTAACAGGTTTTGCCGCTCTATTTCGTAAATAAAGTATAAAGGTATGCAGCCGAAGTTCTGTTTAGTCGCTGCAGTATTATGATGGTATATAATGAACTGCTTGTTGAAGTTTTTACTGGCCAGTTACAGCATGGAAGTCATGTGTAGCCAGTCAAATAAAAAAAAACAATTTTTGTATCAATAACATAATTTTACTAGTTCAAAGAGAAATGAAAAATGCTAAAAGTTGCTTTAAGCACGCAGCAGTTGCGTGAAGCATACGCGGCTGATGGACTGTTTAAGTCTTTTATTTTTTTCATCAATCATTCTGCAACACATGCAAGCGACGTTTTCATAAACGCTATTTGACTATTCATATTCAGGAATGGCAAACATTTTGATCCACGTTTCCCGAACAAACAAGGTATCATAATAATCACATTGTGATAAAATTCAACCCACTCTTGGACTGTTGGAAAGCCCAGTATTTGATCAAAGGGAATAGGGTTGTATGTACGCTCTGACCATGATCATATTTGACATCTTTGATATATACACCTACCTCTACAATTGAAAGGAGTTAAGTATATGCCAAATTTATGCATAAGTAAGTAGTTAACGTTTTATTGGTTCTTGTTTCCGGAATAGTAGCTACTAAGTTTTTTATTTGTATTTTTTTAAATCACAGCCGTACCAAAGGTTGAACTTTGGCTGGACCGTATTTGATCCTAGGATTTGCAGTATCATAGATATCTAAATACATACATAAATCACGTCTGTGTAGCTTACGGGATAGACAGACATTATTTGCAGTATCAAATTATGTTGAATGGGAACCCAGTTTTTTATCAGGGACTTTGGCCAATTGGCCATGACGTTTTAGTTTACAGGGATAGTTCTGTTTTTTTCTATATATATTTATACAGGGTGTATACGGGGGTGTGGATCAAACGAAGACCAAAGGTAGGGGACCTCAGGAGCTACCGAATCGACCCCCATGTATGTTCAGCGATTTTCATTTGTTTCAGAGTTATGAGCATTTTAGTGAAAATTTCAGAAATGTCGGATTTCAGGTATAATTTCTTAGTGGTAGTTGAACTATTCAACCTACAGCTAAGCAGCCTAAGCATATATAGGGACAGACAGACAGCGGAAAGCGACTTTGTTTTATACTATGTACCTAGTGATATTTCGTGTTAAACGCACCAGGGATTAATAAAAAAGAAAATCTGTTCACGAAAAAAGTTTATATAACCAGCCAGACTTTAGTTGTTAACGGTATTTCGCGATGAAAAAGGTCAGACAATTTTGACAAAGTTTTGCGCTCTGATAAACTATCGGCAAGGTAACTTTTAACGAGCCGATCGTACTTTAACTGTTGTGATGTGATTGCGATGTGATCATGTCACTAGTTGGGTGTCGGGAAACTGTCCGAAGTCTGTTGAATGTACTATATTTAAGGTCATTTGTTACATTTGTAAACATACCCTACCCCTTTATCCCCTTCGCACCCTAATTCCCTATATATAAAAAGTTTTGTAATGTCATGCTTACGTTCAGAGTCGTAAGCGAAATGAGTTTAAAATGTTCTAATTTTTACATCTACCTACTTGGTGTTTATGGATTCTGGTCCTTCCTTCCGGTTAATTATTGTAACCTATCTATTAATTGTTAATCAATCGGTCAATTAGAGGTTATTTTAATACCTATCAAATCTTAGTATCGTAATTACCCAAACCTAGTTGAAGCAAATGGAAATTTATGATTCAACAAAAGTTGCTTTCATAGCCATTTATTAGTGATTTTTTAATTCATTAACAATATTAATATTTAAAAAATAAATAGTCGAAACTTAAACCTAGCTAAAACTAAAATTAAATTAAAGGTACTATAAAATTAATCGAGAATTTTACTTCTTGATTTTTTATATTTATTTTTACGGTTTTACCCTTTAAAAATTAAATTTCTTAACGACACTGAAAAATTTAACACAGAGAACACACGTATAACTTAACCTGCTTATCTCGCTATGGGTGGTGTAGCGGTATACCACGCATCACGGAATGATGAGGATCCGGGTTTGATTCCCGGCCATAGCTGTACTTTTCGGATTTTTCTGTGTTCTAATTTAAGAAATATAAAATTATGGGTAAAAAAGTTATTTAACTATTCGTTTTATTAATACTTAACCCTCTTGTACTTTGTTGTTATACAAATTGTGGAAAACGTTTTGCTTAGCAGTTATGTCTGTGAAACACCGGTGTTATTTCCATTATAAAACGGGAACTCCATCCACGCATGCAAAATGAAAAGTTTTCCCGCGAGCCCGTCAGCTATTCTAATGTGGACCGTGAAGCAAGGGCAAACTGTGTACAAAGCGACCCTTTTAAACGAAAGTAAAGCATGCGAAAATGTAATTAAGAACACTGGGTTAATTTCCCTTTTACGTGCCTATATGAATTAGCGGCATTATTGCGCAGGTATTAGCCGAATATTCACGGGATTCTGTCTCTAATGGACATGCCTCATAAAGCGGGACAGTAAAAATATTCCGGTGAAACATCAATTGGATATAACTTTAAAATACTTTCCTGATCTGAAATTAGTTAATTGAATGGCCTATTCTGAAAAGTTATGTGAATCTATTTCCCGATAGGTATCTACGATATGATGTGATCGTGTAACTACACCATTACAATTTAAACATATGTACTTACAAATAATTTATTTGCATATTAAAATGTAATTTAATAAATACAACTCAATGATATTTATAGGTACCTAAAAGAAAATGTCCTTACAAAAACAAAAGCCTACCTACCACCTGCCACGTTGAATCCGACAATCTTCCTTCAATGCCTCTGACAAGTGTATCTGGGTCATGCTCACGACCAAACGTATGTATATTTAAAAGAAGAAATAATATTTATGCTTCAATAATGTATCCTTACCCATATGACGATGCTTTATTTTCCCCTTGTGTAAATGCTAACATTACACACCTGTTTCCGTACTAATTGATATATTGCGTGTGTTCCACTTCATAACATGCCGATTCTGTCCCCAAATTTAGAAAATACGCCTTTACGCGTACATAATGTAGCCATTGATATAAATGTTCTCGTAATCGCTAATCGGAGTTAACTAGGCTTTTTATTACTTCGTTAATACCAAAGTTGGCATTAAAACGTCCTCTTGACACGCGACCCCAATGTCTTTAACGATTTTTTCTTCTAATTAAGAGTCTTTGCGTTATTGGAGTCCCAGTTTTAGTCGAATATTGGGTAATATTCTGCTGTATTTTTAATTTTATTTGCCTTAGGGGTTACTGTGTGCCCTTATCAGAGACTCCTTCAATGTGTACTTAGGATTAATTAAAAACATGACCATTTTAGCAAATATTCAAAAACAACACGTTGAGTCTTGATATTTGAATGATTCAATCAATAATCCTTGTGCTTATTTATTTCATATAATTCTAATATATTGTTATAATTCTGTTCGCAAAGGGACCTGTATAGGTATGAATTAGGTATGCTAAGCGACTGTAGTTTACGAAATTGTTCTTAGCCTGCCATAAAGCTACGGTAGGCTATATTATTATGTTAAGATTTTAGGAAAAAGTATCAAAATTCACAATATTTAGCCATATGTTTGCTGTAAGGACGACGTGAGTTTAAACATTTTAAACTATTATCTACATTTATGGCACAAAAGTAAACTGCCTCCCTTATACTTGTTTTTGGTTAGGTAAATGAAACTAGAGCAATTAGGTGGTTCTTTGCTAGATATAGCAATATTGCAAGCGTCGCAAGTGAGGAACTTCTGTTCTCCTTCCTTATAAGACTTTAGGAGCTGGAATCTGACATTGCCATTTACAATGTCTAATAAATCTAAAAAGCCTTTGATCGAGTCGTAGTTACTAGCGAAAAATATAAAAATGATGGCTTAATATCTACCTATATTACGTTTTCTCTTTGGTAGGTTGTCAAATGTCTAACAATGTCTACCAATAATTTGGTGGTCTAGCAAATCGTAAGGTAAGCACAATGGACTAATAACACTAATCAGAGAGTATTTAGCCTTGATTAGAAATCGCTTATGCTCTTAACTTTGTGAAACAGCTGATTGAGAATAGCAACTTAACAAAAATACATCAATATTCATTTGTATATATGATCTTTAACTATTGAATGGGGGGGTCGCGTGTGAATTTGCCACTATAGGCGCTAGTGTCGCGTGAGGTCCAATAACATTCAATTTTCATAAATTATAATTTCATTCATGTTGAAAAGTGATCTCTTTCGTGAAATTATTGTAAATATGGATTATTTGGCGATGAATGTGAACACCTTGCAAGCGGATTTTTTTACCGAACAAAACGGCACTGCACAACATTGCGGCATAGTTACTCGATATGATGATAGTTATTTATAATTAATAAACTTAATCAGATTCAAGATTTAAAACTTTGTTTCGGCGCCGGTCTTATAAAGTCGCCTTTGACTCTTAATCTTAGACCTCTGAATCTTAGTCAACAGTGGCGCCAACTGGTGAGCAAAAAAACAATAGTCGCCATTAAATTACATGCAAATAACAAGATTATACAAACGACATCTGTTGCATTCATTAGCATTGCCCGGTTTTGTGAGAAGGTTACACACACTAACAGAATGCAAGCATTTGTTTGTAATCGCTTTCTATGCCAAAGTAGTTCGCAATCTAGAACTCTCGACTTAAGTTTCGGCGTCGATAAAATGCTACCATTTGAGGCAACCGTCGCTTCTATTACGTGAGGCGATTGGGAATATGCAATTAATATTTTGCCTTAAGTGATACTTCATGTTACATTTGTATACGTTTAAATTGTGATTAGTGGATTATGGCGAGACTTTAGAAAAAGCTGATGCTTAAAATAAAGAAAAGACAGCGTTTATCCATCTATCCACAGTCTGCTCACAGTACATAGTGTTTTCTTAGTCATGTGTAATTTTCGGTTGAACGGAAAGTCACTGTTTATCATAAAAAAGTGGCCACAAGGCTGTTCTTGACCATTTTCCGGCAATGGATCGGTAGTAGAGCAACTTTAAACCTATCTATAAACCTAGCTCTGCCCACGCTCTGTGCTCTTTACTTTACAATGATATGATTCAGAGTAACGAAAATCTTGTTGTATCATCTTATTTTATTATAAAATATTTAAATCATTATAGGAATATCAATGCAGTCCCAAAACTAAGAAGCATCATAATTTCAATATCATAACCTTAATAGGAAATTGCGTTACTCTCTAAGTAAAATATTAATCATACACACAAAACCGGGCGAGATGAAAGCATGTGAACACATTAAAATGAAAATGCCTCGGCATTTTTCTGTATACTCGCTAAACCAATTGGAGAGAAGAACTCGAGCTAAGAGTAGTGCCCTGTGAAATGCTTACCGTGCTTTGAAATGAAAGCAGTGATTCTGTACGCGCCGCGGAGCGCGATACACTTTCCTTATAAAAATATTCTTAGCGTAAGGAAAGAGCGCTTCTTTATTCGCGTTGCGCGCACCTGCCGCCTCGCGATGCAATGAAAATTTGTCGTTTCCTTGCCAAATTTGAACTTATTCTTAGCAAAGCGTTGGTGTCCTACCTAGCTCCGTCCTCGTTTTAATGATGTATTTCAGAAATATCGCTTCAAATCTCGAAACAGAAATGAAACTGCTCAAGCTCTGTCGAGTGACAAAGAAGCCTTTGAGGCTTCGCTCTTTGTTAGTGAATGAGATATTTATAACTAATTGTAAGGATACATAAAAGAGTGTGTATTCGGTTGAAGAACATACAATAATTTGATTACAGCTCGAAAATAGTATTGATAAATTCGCTTCAGAAGATTTATGAATATTTATCCGTACCTACCTATCTTAATTACAAAGTAAACCTTACTTTATAAATGACTAGCTTTTCCCCGCGACTTCGTCCGCGCACATAACGCCAGAGTGACGACACACCCCATA
Organism: Pandemis corylana; assembly: GCA_949127965.1. Lineage (NCBI taxonomy): Eukaryota > Metazoa > Arthropoda > Insecta > Lepidoptera > Tortricidae > Pandemis > Pandemis corylana. The sequence goes on along the minus strand of OX421856.1, from coordinate 13,303,111 downwards.
CATCCACTCATGTCTCCAAGTATAAGGTTTTTATTGCCTATCCCGTGGGAAATTCGAAAAATCCCTTCTTAGAGCACCTACAGATCCTCTAGGAATATTATCTACTAATTATAGTCTTAATTATTTACCTTGGGTTTTTATCCCGTGGGAAATTTAAAAAAATCCTTTGTAATTGCATCTTTATACTAATCAAGGAATAATATGTAGGCATGCAAAATTTAATGTCTGTAGCTTTATTAGTACAACATTTCGGAATTTTCCGATCCCGTGGGAAAATCGGGATAAAGAAAGAAAGAAAGAAAGAAAGAAGACATTTATTCCTTTTTGCAAGACACACAAATATAAGATAATAAGTATCCCATGTCCGTCTCCTGGTTCTAAGTTACCTCCCCACCAATTTTCAGCCAAATCGGTTCAGCCGTTCTTGAGTTATAAATAGTGTAACTAACACGACTTTCTTTTATATATATAGATTATGTAAAAAAATGGGTATCTACGTCATGTTTGCATAATATTCATGTGGACCTTGTAGCATTGGTGTTCATTGAAACATAAATCATTTGAGCTTTTCCTCGGTGCTCGGCTTTTGAGTGTGCGCTCATAACGTGAATATCATAAAGTTTAACTTCCACCTAAGACAAGATTAATTATTGTTTCGTTTATTTGAATACTTACTTACGATGAAAGCTTTAAATAATTGATTGAATCAGGCGTTACTTTGCGGAGGACTGGGATAAGTCTGTGTGACATTATGTTGATTTATGTGGAAGCAGACGAGGACGGGTTTTTCGTTTTGCATGTAAATAAATACTGTCGCACAGACGTAGCCGATTTAACACTGCGCATTTCAAAAAGCGCCAATACACGCTCTCTTGGAAGACAATAGCGTGTTTTCTTATGAATATACTGAAATATATTCTGGAGTTCAATATTAGGGTCGATAAGGATTCCGTTTCCGCTTCCTCATAATGAGGTGGTTCCGAATTTTTTTGAATTCCTCTACCGCTACCGCTTCCACATAAATGAAAATAAAAAGTTCCTCTTCCTCTTCCGCTTCATATCAAATTTAGAGGAATAATAGAGAAATTTTCATTTCACTGCGCATATCACGTATTCACTCGCGCCCTCAATGGTCAATTGCCAGTGGTCATGTTGTGTGAATTTTTTAATTTTCAATTAGTAATATGTCACTCCTATCACTCTTTCTCTTCCTCAGCCGCTTCCTCGTCCTCATAAAAATTTCCTCTTCCTCATCCGCTTCCACAAACTATGTGCTTGATATTTCCTCTTCCGCTTCCTCTTCCTCTTCCTCATCAACCCTATTCAATACAATACTTCTGTTATACGTAGACGATAAGTTGAAACTTCCGTGGAGATTTGAAAATTTGGTACTTACAGTTAGTCTTTCATAGAAGTGCCTTGACAAATATACTGAATGTCTCCGATGTTAAGGCTGTCAGCGGCGACCAGCGTTGGGCAAAACGGTGTTAAATAATTTAGTTTTTTAGATTTTTAACTAACCGAGGACGAAGACACAGGTACAGCACACGTCTGCGTAATGTCGCACGCTCTTGTAATTTTTTTTTTGCACTCCAACACACCAAAACAAATTCGTCACACTAACGTTGGGATAAATTGGTATGGTATAAATTGATCCTTAAATTACTTATTATAATGTTAAGAAACGCCGTTTTTTATAGCATTCATCTATTCAGATTTTCTTTTGCACGCAATTACAGCACATATCACTATTATTGCGGAGCTCTATTTAGCGATACGGACGTAGAAAAATAACAACTTACCGCTGTCAAAATTAGTTTTTATAAACAGCCATGCCAAAATGTGCAGGGACTATGGCAGGGGAAATGGGTAGCATGGCGCCTCTAATCTAATTTCTCTGAGCACTTGCACAAATACTAAATCTCAAGTCAAGGTGACCACTGTTACATGTATTATTATTTATTGTATGCTTCTAGGCTTAACGCTAATGACAACCCGGACGAGCCTGCTGATAAGTAGTACCTAAATGTGATAAGTAAATCACGTCAATTTTTTTTTAAATGAATTGTATAACTATTTCTAACACATTAAAAAAAGCAAAATGGATGCGGTTTAGTGAAATAACAATGGTTTTATTCAGTCAACTTTTTCAATAACATTTCGTGCCGCAAATCAAAGGATGTGTAAAAAAATATTTGGCGTTATTACGGCAAGAACACGGCAAAGGCGGCGACTGCTGCGTTATTCATGAGCCCACACCTCCGCTTCCGACTGGACTTAGCGTTGAATTTGTCCATTTTCCTTTCAAAATTCTTGAATACTCCACTCAAGTTTCAAGAAGTTTAATAAGAAAGTCGCTGAACATGAAATATAAGCAATTTTCTCATCAGCAACAACTTTACGGTATGTTTTAATTTCAGCAGGGCTAATTTGTATAAAGATTATCATGTTTCTTGAAATATATATTTTTTGTGGTTTCATTTACACTTATTTTTAATAATATCTTTCAGTACATTCAACATTGAACACATTATAAAAGTTTTTTATACATATATATTTATCATTTTGCATGAAGAAACTAGTAAAATATTATTAGTTACCTCCTTCTCCACCACTCATCATCATATTAGACAGAAGACGTCCATCTGTCCCCAAGGATCTCTACCACAATTGCTTTTGTAGTACCGCAGTCAATGACATCTCACGATCTTTTACCAAATCTTCCGTTTATCTTGCAGGTGGTCTACCAACATCTGGCCTTCCAGAAACTTCCATGAAAAAAAAGAAAATCTGAAAAGTGAAAATTGTGTATGTTGATAAGTGCAACTGTGCTAATACGACTAATCGTAATTATTTTAAGCAAAACCCTGTTTTAAATGCAAATGAAGCAATTGAGCTAACTGAACGGACCTGATCTCGATCACGTAGCAACTCGACGGTATCAAGGTCTGCGCCAGCGATCTGCATCTTAACTAGAATGCTGCACTAATTGGAATCTGCGTTTAATCGCAGCTTGTTAAAGAGCACATCGCTTTTTCTACGTGCATTTGTCGACGACAGCGCCAACCTTTAAAAATAATGCTTAGAATTTGGATTTTTAAGCAGTGACAACCGTAGTTTTTGTCTGTGTGTTTATTCAGAGAAAAGTTACAGTTATTTAATGAAGGATACCAGGAAAGGAAGATTTAAGTGAGAAGAAGATTTTTTACTTTGAACCGAGGGAAAAGACAAAATGTTGTGAAAAATCCCTCCACACAGCGAACTTAATTATTTTGTAGTATCCTTGTAAAACATCCGGCGGGTATTCTTATCGGGTCTATATAGAGGTTAGGACCTCTGGGACTGCTGAGTCTTTGTTCAGACTAATTTGCTTTATAAATATTTTACCTCCATTCCCTTATTATTTTGGTATGGCGCTTTGCCTTCTACACTTTTTTATCTAGGCTGAATAAGGTTTTTTTGGCAAAAAGACTATAATAACCTTTTTAAGAGCAATGACAGGAGGGAATTTTTTTTATTATATATTTGTTGCAATCATACTTGATCGTTTCCGGTAATATTCAAGTATGCAAAGCACAGTCTATTGTACTTCTTCAATAAAGAATTTTGGCAATATGGTGCAAATGCTAATTTGCCATCCACATCCTAAAACTAGCATACTGTATAATGCCATGCTAAATACTCGCAAGGCTCAATGAGCATTTTAGATCAATCTCTAACCAACCTCTTCACCTCAGAGTATTCAGTATCGGCAGCAAGGCGGAATGTCAACGGCGGCATCAATCACTAACGACGTCCGGGATTACCGAGACTGGCCCGTCACCCTCCAGTCTCCGCCCGCGAATTTACATAAATAACCTCATCTGTATTCAGCATGCAAGCCAGAGGAGCCTATGCAACAACATGTGCCGTTCTACTTGCAGACCTCTATTATTAATTGTGGACAACTGACGCGAGGGAGCCGTGCGAACTCGCCCGACCAAACCACGACCCCGTTGTTTCTAGTTTAATAGAGGTTCTAAAGCGCTTTTAGTTCTACTTTGTTTATTGATTCATACCCCGGCTTACCTACGCTACGGCGGCGGTATGCTTTTATTATTCCTCGACACCATATTGGAGCTTGTATGATTAAAATTTTAAATGTTTTATTTAATTAAACATTTTCCAACGAGCCGCGCTGCGGGTGGAGTTTCTCAACAGCTGCAGTTTGCTTACTACTTTGTGATTCGAATATTTTGCTGCTCCTAGAGGCACGTAATTTCGTAAGGGCACTTCATAATAATACGGCTTAACAACACAGTTAACCCTGAAAGCTGCTATTAAACAAGTTGCTCGTAGATTTAAATTTTGAGCTCGTAAATTAACCCTTCATCCTTTTGAAATAGCAAAGGGGTTGGGACCTAATGGTCTATTTGTGAAACGTAATGGGCCGGCCAGGCCGAGCTTATTAGACAATTTGTACATATTCTGACTTCACTCTATTCATTAAAAGGCTTTATACTAGATCCATATCTAAACCTTGGGGCACTTTACCTTAACCCAAGAATAAATTAATGAGACGAAAATCCCTCACCAGCATACAAGGCAGCATAAGGATTATGACTATCGGTGTTAAGTTAGTAACCTGCAGTTTTTCTGTACATTAAAATACATACCTATTGGGGTAAAATATAAATAGGTGCCTTATAGTTTCTTTATAATAATATATGTTTTTACAGTAAAATCTGCATGATGAACAATTATTGGGCTCAAGGCTTTTCTGTAAAAAAAGCCGGCCAAGAGCGAGTTAAACACGCGCACTGAGGATTCCGTACAAATAAAATTTATAGTGATATCAAGTGGCTTGAGGGATTAATTACCGCAAGCAAAAATAATTTGGTTTTTCATACAAATCACACGGTACTGTTTTTAGAGAAAAAACAATATTATGTTTTGGGTGGAAAAATTAAAAATTACATGATCATTGTACGGCTTATTTATAAAATAAAAATCGGCGATCAAAATGATTTTCTTTACTCGAGTTGTGAGTACCTTATAAATTTTAGTTCAAACGGTTTTTGTACAAATTTCTATATAATTTTTTATATAAAATAAGGTGTTTTGTATAAGTTAAAAACTTTTTTGTGGTTGAAAGCTCTAAGTATTTCATATTTCTAAGAAAAATGCTATTAGACGGACGGAAGGACAACGAAGTGAGCCTTTAAGGGTTCTTTGGGGTACGGAACCCTAGAAATATTATGTTCTGCGAGTTGGCAACATAATTTTCTGCTTCTATAAACATACACGGGAGTAACAAAATCGACATCAAAATCTTGGACCTTTCTACGAGCATCGCTGGGTCATGATTGTCGATCGAATGCTTTCCAAACGAATTCGAATGACCATAAATTGGGGTAAAGTGGGACGAAAATTTCCAAGCCCTGTTCATACTTTATAAACTTTGAATAAGAGCTCAGAATATTCACCGACATAACTTTGGAGCGCATTTGCAAAACTTGTTATTCCAGTATTCAATGATATATTGCACGTGCGACCAATATGTTCCGACATTTTTGTGCCCCTTATGGGCTCTTATTTCAGATTAAAACATTTTATTTCGACCCCAGCTCCGTTTAAATAATATGTGATATTGTGTAATTAAGAGGATAGCCAATTTCACGTGTCTAATTAAGGTTTGGGTGAGCCCCGTCACCCAAAAAAGGTTTGCATGATTCTAAATAACGAGATTTTTAATTCATGCAAAATTAAAACAGGGGACAGGTGACAAATAATAGGTAGCTAAAGCTTTTAGTCTTGAAATGAAAATACAGACATCGATCATAATTGCGTATAACCACTGTGTTAATAACAATAAATACATTTTAAATTTATTTATAATGAAAAATACAGGGGAGGGAGAGGGGTTCCAAAAGGAAATAAACGACTTGGAGAATCGTATTAACCACATTAACTACTATGTAGCATAACAAGCGACACAGCTCAGCTGCCCTCTATATCCGGCTATCAGTACCTACCAAGTTTTTTACTAAAATGACTTTTTTGGGTGTACTTTTAAATACCTATGTACCTACTTAACAATATGTAAAGTTGCTTGATTCGATTTAATGTTTAATTCATTTATTTTCAATTTACAAACGATACGACTAATCAATTTAAAGCTTAGATTCGAAATTTGTTTTTGTTGAGAGAACAAGATCCGAGATTCTTATTTAAATTGGTAAATTTATGTGCCAGTAATGTAAATAAAAGATGAGAAATTTTACCACTGCAAAATTTAAACGTAGGTTACAAAGATTTCCTGGTCAAAATAAATGTCATTTCAAAAGTATTCGTTACAGTCATAAATATCTAAGTCTTTGAAAAAATATATTCAACAGTCTAATTCACTTTTAAGCCATCCAAGGAAGGCAAAGGACGAATTGATCAGATTTTCTTCTCATCCAACCCCACAAATTAAATAAGGATCGTCACTTTGTATTCGAAAGGCCATTGCTTGTTGCTATTAAATATACTCGCAATAAGAGCACATTTAGGACCTAAGACTTACATTTTACCGACATGTAGAAGTATTAATATTATTATCAACGCATATTTTAAATTATTATCATACGTTCCAGTAATTTGCAAAATGTTATTTATACAAACCTTGTCCAGACAATAACAAACAAAACTAAAAATAATTTACCAACTTGGTGCAGTCGTTCGGGTTTTATGCGGTCCATACATTTCGACGATTTATAATATAGATTTACGTTACGTTAACCACGAATTTACCTCCAACTTAGCCAAATATTTTTTTGCTTGAAATGTGATGCGCTGTAATTAGGTCATAGTTCACAATGTACAAAAAAAACAATAGTTACGAAATAATTAAAAGGATCAAATGACCCCACTCTATGCTCTGAAATTGTGTTTTTTTTTACAATTTCGGCATTGTTGTGAAAATTGTAGAAAACGTTTCGATATGATAATTATTTCTCTACTAAGCGTCACTCAGATGAATCTTATCCAATACTGTACGGGAAACTTTTGGATAGCTATTGTAATTTGTTTATGTAGTTTACGTGTTACTAAAATCAATGTCAATTACGTCTTATACTATCCTACTTTCCCGTACTGACCGATCTAAATGTAACACCATGTTGTATATGCCATGTCTATTTAGCCTTAAACTACTAGTTTGTAGTTTCAATAACATTGATGTTATTGAATTCTCGACATTATTATTGCTAAGCATTAGGTGCTCATAAAGATATGTCATCTTCTGCCATTATTTTCCTATCACTGAACATAAACTTGACCATTCCTAAAAGGAAAAATTAAGAGTTTCACGGCCGGAAATTGTTTCAAAATGAATTTTCCAAGTAACAAGGGTCGTTCAAAAACTGGAATTGCCTAAGAGAAGAAATACGAGCGAACTTCGATCATAGAACCGCTTATAGCCATTTATGCGGGTAAATGGCTAAAAGCTAAAACGTATGGACGCCCAACCATGACTTGAAACGAAGTCCGGGGAGCTATTTGCTTTAAGTTCCATTTTGGAAGAATAATTGCACTGCGCTTAAAGTGTGGTATGATCTTAAACTCATGTCTTGTAAAAATTCATTTAAGAAGTGTGCCTAAGAAATGTGTATTGTCAAAGCTTAACGTTTAGTTTAGTTCAAAGATTTCTTTGGATAAAATATATACATACATACACATTCATACACAATTCACGTCTTTATCCCGTACGGGGTAGACAGTGCCTAAGGTGACAAGACCTACAGGCCACGTTTAGCAAAATTATGGGGGTTATAAAAATTATGGTGAAGTTTTTTCTGTTAAATTTTCAATTTGAACTTATAATTTCTTCTAGAAAGTCTTTACTTCGTTTATTTTATAACCCACATGTCGAAAAAACTTTTTTTATAAGTAAAGAGGAATGGACAGAAATGATTGTTCTGACAGTATTTTTTTTGTTAAATATATATTTCCTAATGTTGGCTGAATTTATGTTTCACTAACATTAAATGGAAAAAGTCGTCAATGAACAATGTTAGGCACCGCACTGGCACGACAGATAGCGCTGCGCCATCAAAAGTGCCCGGTAAAGGTAAACACACATGCGAAAATTTGGCACCGGCCACCAGCGATATATCACGAGACATTGACAAACACGACTGCACGCTGCAATCGCGGATGTCGCTGTCGACACTTCCGTGTTGCGATGAGTAATAACCCCGCCCGGGCAGACAAAACGTCTAGCAAACGTACACTCCGCCCATAAATATAATGTTAGCGGTAGGTACCAGAAGTTTCAGTGAATTCATGGATACTAGACCACCGGTAACGGCAGCTGCTGCGGTGTGTACGCACACTTGCGTCTCGAGATGGTTCAACTTCAGTTTGAGTTCCACGCTTTTATTATGCTGTTGTATACTTTGTTAATGGGTGAAGCGTAAATCCTGTGCTACTTATAGCTACAACAGTGCAATGTTACCTGCAAAATTTACAAATTTATGTTTCTACAAAAGTTTGGATATAGATGTCAATGTTGAAATATCACGCCAAGTAGGTATAGTTTTGTAACATCCACGTCCACATTTCAGTGTCAACGGTGTTTGCAGTTTTTGGCATCCGGTCGTTTTCCCATGAGAAGGCAAGGCGGATGTTTGTAAGGCTTTCATATATCAGGGCAACAAACTCGAAAAGCCATTGGTAATATTTTACTCATTTTTGGTATGAACGTCTTTTGATTATGCTCGCACGTGGTTGTCGTAAATAAACGAAGTGAAGGCAAACATGTCATCATCAATATAATTATAATTGGTGCTTTGAACTACGACACATGTTTCTAATGGGCATATTTTGAAGTTGTTAACTCTAGAGGAAGTTTATTTTTACAGAAATGGCAAAAGTGACAATATTTACAAAAGAGGATGTCGGTACCGTTTTAAGTGTAAAGTTTATTAAGGTTCAACTCATTTGTACTACTGGACTAATACACCCGACCACTAGCTAGTCAGGATGACATGTATGGAAGCACAAAGGGAGCGAAGAATGGTGTGGACCCTCATTAAATTTATTCAGTCCCTGGCCATGACAAAAGTAAAGTAATTCATGCGTGTTTCTTAAACGTACACGAAAAAATACATGACAATAGCATTGTTTCTGCGCGAATGGTACTTCTTTTTGTTGGTTAGGGGAATATATAAATACATGCTAGGTTTTATGGAAACCTTGAACATTTGCGTTCATACTACGTATTTACTAATATTAATTTTCAAGGTTCATGAAAGGATAGCGTCGAACTAACCATTTCAACTGAATACAAGGATTTTGGAAGATTTATTGCGACACGTTGAAGTTTGATTTAATTCGAAAAAGAAGTACCTACGTTTAGTTTGGCGTCGTAGGCTTCACAAATTGTTACACTCTTGAGAGTGGCCGTGGTTGTCCTTTATGATCTGAACCTTTATGATGACTATAATGTGGTAACAGTGTGGTGGTTTCCCCATGCCTTCCACACTGCAGGTCTGGAGTTCGGAATCCGGAGATCGTAGTTCGCAATATAGAAATAGACTACAGGCCCATGACCAAAAAATGTGGGTCATATGAACCACCAGGTGACATATATAGGACGATGTAAGAGCATAAAATAATAAGATTCAGCACTATGCCGTCACTTGTAAGCTGTCCAACTGAGTGCTGGTGAGAATTCAAAAGTGTAACCCTCGATTTTTTCCCCTTGTCGCATGATTTTTGTACGGCGTTGCGGAATAATGGATTAGAAGCTGTATAGAAACAGTATGAAACTGATGCCGTACAGAATGAAATGACCAAATTTACCCTGGAAATTGTCAGAAAATCAAAAAAAAAATACCGCCTTTGTGGCGCACCATTTGTACGGCATCAGTTTCATACTGTTTCAATACAGCTTCTTATCCATTATTCTGCAACGCCGTACAAAAATCATGCGACAAGGGGAAAAAATCGAGGGTTGCACTTTTGAATTCTCACCAGCACCCAGTTGGACAGCTTACAAGTGACGGCATAGTGCTGAATCTTATTATTTTATGCTCTTATATCGTCCTATATACGTCACCTGGTGGTTCATATGACCCACATTTTTTGGTCATGGGCCTGTAGTCTAAAAGCACTGCGAGCTTCTTTTACGCATGCAGGTCTCCTAGTCGCTTTTTACGGCACCCACGAAAAAGATGGGTCCGTCATATTATAAACTGAACACATTCGTAGTTATTAAATTTTAGATTTACGAGTACATCTGAAAAAATGAAATTTTCTATTTGATTTTGGCGTCCATCGTATTTATAAACTAAGTGAATCGGTAAATGCGTTGGCGTCGAGTGTAAATTGAACTGTCTATTTCAGACATAAAAATATTTTATTAACAAGCAATAGAAAGTAGGTGTTTGCTTATCCAAATAAAAAAAGTATCTTTTTACCAAACAAAAGAAAGTCCGCTCTGAGTAAATAAGTGTTGAAAAAACCAGCGCCTGTTACAAGTAGTTACAAAAGGGTCAGCACTTTTTAATTAAAATAATTAAGTAGAAAAATAAAATAAACGACAGCTATTCATCGAAGATTCGTTGATTAAATACTCCGTTAGACTTCGGCATCGTTTCTTAATTAAATGAAACGACGGTTTAAATCTTGAAAGTAAAAGTATTTGGCGTACTTAATATCTAATTTCAACTTTTTTAGTAATTTAATAACACAGAAAATTTGTACAAATTTGCTTTAAAGTAAATTACATTTGTTTTTGAAAGGAACGCAGTTTTTAGCGCTATGACTTTTCCTCAAAAATGTTTTGATCTCGATGAATTGCAATTATAGACATTAACAAGTACTAAATAGTACTCAAAATACTTAAATATTACGTTAGGAACTTTAGAAAATTCACTACTTACTTAGATTAAATGTAACGAGCGAATCACAGACATTTCCTCAAATTATGGCTCGTAACGTCATGTAGGTACAAGTGGAACATTACAAAATACAAATTACCGCTATTAGGTACTCGCAAAACAAATGAACAACATTACATAAACGCTAATAATCAAGGACAGCGCCGTTTTGGCCTACCGCAAATTATAGGTACTTGTGGCCACATTAGATGTAAATGACTAACACGTCCGTGTTATCTCGGCCTGCAAATTCACTTTGGCTAAGGCTATAAAAATGATACATAGCAGCACTTCGGGCCCGGAACGCCTCGGGGCTTAAGGCTTTAGGGGCCTCGTCCGTACGGAATGCGTGTCCCATAAACATAATCACCCTCATCAGCTGTTGGTTAATATCGATAGGAGACGGCGCATACATTTTTATGGTGTCCCGTTTACGAGCTGTGATAGAATCCGCTTGCTCATAAATTTTTATTGCTATACGGATCTCTAGGGTGAAAAAGTTGTAATGACTTTGATTGGATTGTCGAGATGAGGGTAATTATTGTATGTGGATTGAATGAACCCATGATTACTGCCTGTTAGATGAGGTTGTGGTGACCTGAAATTTTCTTGTGCTGCACTTTGAATCAAAAGAGCGAAACAGGTAGGTACGTCAGGACCGTAGCAATTAAGTGGAACAAAGTAGTCTCTGCCTACCCCTATGGGATACAGGCGTGACGGTATGTATGTATTGTGTGTGTATGCAGTTTTTATCAGAGTATTGTTATCATAAGTACCTATTTATTTGATAATTTCTCATAACAATAAAATCCGAATTTCTAATAAGAGTGACAAGTCAACAGGAAAAATATATGTGTGGATGGATTATATTACGTTAGCACGAGAGGCATTGAAGCCCTTTCGTCTCTTTGTTATCTGTTTTTCTTAGATAAAAAAATCACAGTAACCCACACGGAAATTGAGCTTCCGTACAACATATTATCCCTATAAATTTACCTGACGTGCCCAATATTTCAGACGTTTTCACCGACCTGACCTCTTTTAATAAATCCTAGTAAGTACCTACGTGGATTGAATGCTCCGGACTGCCTTAGATTATGTTGCGCAAACATGTAATTCTATTATTATCGGTCAGTCCCTTCTCCTCACCGACATGGCACTATAACAGGCTTCCGCCCCGAAGAGAAACTCACGTTTCCCCAATAATAGGTGAACAATACCTTTTATCTTACAAATAAGTTCGCGCTACGGAATAAATACTGCCATGAACCCAGAGGTGTTGGCCCGTACATACTAAATATGTTGCTTGTTATTCTCTGTTATCACACACTATTTTATAAACGACTAGCGACCAGCCCCGGCTTCGCACGGGTGCAATCAGTGTTTCTCTACTATATTATGCATGTGTTATACATATAAACCTTGCTCTTGAATCACTCTATCTATTAAAAAATACCGCATTAAAATCCATTGCGTAGTTTTAAACATTTAACCATTCATATGGACAGACAGACAGCGGAAAGCGACTTTGTTTTATACTGTGTAGTGATACTCGCAAAAGTTGGAAAAAGGTGGCAGTATAAAATTTTGTCCGGAAATTGTGGCTATCGGTCACGCAATTCAATAAAAAATACTCTTTTGTTCAGTTGGTAAAGTTATAAATAGCGGCTATCGAGCGAGCCGCTACGATCCTTTGTGTTGTGCAAAAATCCACATATATCGCTTAGTGACACAATTCTCGGCACTATGTTACAATTACTGCGTCGAATCACGCGTACCCCGGGATGGGATCTGGCGAACCTGTTATAGCTTGTTTTCTTTTAGACGCAGGTGAATCTAAAAGGCTAGCCATATAAAGCCCACTTTAACAGTCACTAATCACTTGAAGTGCTTTTAATATTGATGTCTAAGTAGAAAATACCGTAGAAAATTTCGAGATTAACTTTACCCTCTCATACTAAGTACACATCTAACAAAAAAACTTCAAACACGGTCAGGGGCGTGTTAGGAAATCTCAACACCCCGAAAAACTCAGGGATTAACTCTTACGTACAAAAACTCCTTTGTGCAGCTTGGAAAGAAACAAACGCAAGTCTGAAGTGACGCGAGCTGGACATAGGTCAATCCGAGCTCCCGCTGAGTGTGGATGATTAATCGTTGCGGGTGGTCCGGGAGCAGAAAATAACTATTTCTCATCTTTTGAAAAGGCTGTCCGAGCAAAACTGCCACAGGCAGCCGTGTTACAGCTAAGTGCCTTACATATCCATTCGCCTTGAATGCTGATTCTATTATACGGGTTGTCGCCCCTGCTTGTTCGTACGAACGCGAGTGGCAGTAAACACGCGTGTGCTGGTACGACTGCCTGGGGATCGCTTGCCTCTCGCCGTGAGCGAAGGGCCTTGTAAGCTTAGATTTCCGATTGAAGCAAAATTTTGACTTTCGTACGTTATTTTTAAATGTACACCTAAATCATCAATCTAAATTGTCCTAATTTGACGATGTACAATTTATGATTTAATTTTTATTGAATGTATAAATAATCTAAATCTATCTTTTGAACCTCTTTTTTTACTATCATACATATACACATAAATCACGTCTTTATCCCTTACACGGTTGACAGAGCCTAAGGTAACAAGACTTAAAGCCCACGTTGTGAAATCACTATGTTATAATATAACAATAAACATAAAAATGTAACGAAGTTAACGATAAACCGTAATAATAAAAAGTATAGTAAATCATAATAAAATATTTCATCTCTAATTTGAACAAAATCATACTTGTTTTATATACTCATATGTTCGACGTTTTCGTTTTGCTCATTAACCGTTAATTGGGAACACAAAACAAAACAAAAAAAATGGTTAAAGTGGAAACGTTATCTCGGAGTTTATAAAAGTGACTGCACCTTACTTCACCGCAACTTTAAAATGTAGCACAAAGTAAAACCTCAACTAAAATACCTTGAAGCTGAGATACTATAAAATATTATTTTGACCTGCCGCCGTAATTTTACACAGAATAGCAATTTGAAATCAACGTTGGTTTCGCAGATATCTTTATTTGTAAATTTATTTCCATTTGGATGAACATCAATATTTTTATTTCCATCAGCATACAATGTTTCAGTTGCTTCCTCTTCACGGGTGTATTCACTTCGTAATACCTACCTACTAAGATTCCTCAATTGTGGTATATTTTACGAGTTGAAATAATTTTGAGGGTTCCCTAATCAAAAGGTTGCATACGTTTTTTATAGAGCCCTGTATATTTCGAACCATAACAATTAAATAATTGAAAATTTCTTAGTCTGGTACTAAAAATAATAAAAATAAATTATTTAACCGAAAACAAGAAAAACAAGTCTTGAAACTTCGGCAACGGAGTTTCTATGAATTATAATATATACAGGCAGGCGGGAGTTTTTTTTTGTAACTTATAATTTAGATTTGACAGGATAATAAATCTTAATTACAGCGTTGTAAGTTCAGTACATACATACATACATAAATCACGTCTTTATCCCTTACGGGGTAGACAGAGCCTAAGGTGACAAGACCTAAAGACCACGCTTAGCATGATTGTGGGCGTATGGATGGAAAAGGGGAATCACAACAGTGATGGGTTGCTAGCCACATCGCCTATATAACATGATCCCTAAGATTTTCGCCCAATCCCTCGATAAGTTCAGTACTCTCTTAAAATGAAAATCTTTGGCAATGTAACCAAGTAGCATATTTTCTAACAGAGTAGAAAATAAACACAAATGCTGGCAGGAGTATAAGGAGTCACCTTAGTTAGCGAAACTATAGCGGAACTATAAGACAAGATGATCTGCATACAATTAATTTAAACAAGGTAAAACCTTTTTCTCAGACTAAAAACAAAATAAGTATGTATAGGTACCATAGTAAGTTGTTTCTACGAGCACTCATGATCGTTGAAAACTATTACCGGAACGGAGTCGACCCCGTTAAGTTTGATAAGTTGCTGGAAAGTTTGATATCTAGTGAAGACGATAAGGAGTGCAAAATGGATGTCAAGATATTGACGACTCAGCCGTGAGCCGACAGTATAGTGTACAAAAGACGTTCGCCGCAATAAACGTTACGCTCGGTTTTGAAATTCAAGAATCTCAAATAGCGAGTAATGAAAGTAGTCATGCTTAGTGGAGCACGATATCGTCAACCTATTGCGTAGCAATTTGTACTAATTGCAATTAATTTAAAGTGGTTTTCGACGGAGAGACTGATGAAGTTGTAATACTCGTAAAATAATCCTCAAACTAAGCACAATAAATCCCGAGTATACAGTAACTTTTGTTTCTAATTTTGCAACTTAATTTGGGATAATGTATTTCCTTCGAACATATACGTATGTTAGTAAATAAGTTTTCTGTCGAGCTTTTAATCAATTCGGATAAAAATAAATACAATTTCGATAAACTTTGAAACGCAGTCGTTATGGTACCGGCTCACTTAAACTGATTCCCTAAACCTTTAGTGAAATATTGTAGTACTGAACAATGAAAATGGAGACGTAATAAATTCAGGCTTTTAAGTGCCTGGTCTAGACAGTAAAATCAATTATATTAAACAGCGTATAGTAATTGGTCAAGAACGAACCAGTCTCTGTCAGTCTATTTATTTATAATACAAACAGGACTGATAATGTCTAATTTCATCAAAAGGTTTTTGAGCCACAAACGTTTTGGTTAGTTTTTCTACGGAAATTAAAATTCTGGTTATTAGATAGGTACCTTGTTCAAAAGTTAGTTTATATAAAGTGGCTTAAAGCTTATTTTTTGCCACTTTATGGTATACACAATCGGTGACCTTTACTGTAGGTACTATAGAAATATTCTTCTCACTCAAAGTAGAAGGAAAAAGAGAGAAGAATCTGCATTATTGTAGCATCCACAAATAAATACTAATTGCAGATATAGTTAGCAGAACATAGTAAAAGCATTAACAGTAAGTTGATTCAAAGTATTACAATGAAGTAGATATACTTATCATAGTTGAGAACATTTTGAGTTCTTGTACTGAGTCAGAATGAAGGAGAAGGTATTAAGTTTAGTATAATATGTAATAATCACATTCCATGGTGGTCTGGGAGCAAATGAAAAACATGGAATGTACCAGCTGCTTCTCTTCCCGCGCAGATGGTAAATAAAAGCCCATCGAGGGCGAAAATCTTACGACGGGGACGAACCAAGATCTCCTATCTTACAAATTTTATAATTGTATTTTGAATTCTATTGACAGCTTCTATCTTACATTAATCCAAAATTAAAAGATAGGGAGGAGATCTTGGTTATTCACCGTCGCTTAGGAATCATGTTATAGGCGATGCGGCTAGCAACCCATCACTATTTTGATTCCCCTTTCCGCCTATAAGCCCACAATCATGCTAAGCGTGGCCTTTAGGTATTGTTACCTTAGGCCCTGTCTACCCCGTAAGGGATAGAGACATGATTTACGCGTGATATATTTAGAAATTTTCTTTGAGAACATTTCAATTTTTAAAGTGCACTTGCAAAAACGTTGAAATAATTACAACATTTTGACATTTACGTAAAAATACGTGATCTGTGCTTTAACCGTTTGACAGTGTTTTCTCGATGTTGTCATCGAGTCATCACAATAAACACCAATTAAAGCCGCTCAAGCCTATTGAAAATGCCTCGCATAACATATTGTTTTATCGAAAAATTCGCAAAATCAACACATCATTGCCGCCCGGCAAACAGTTATTATTAATGTTCTCGAGGACAACTAAGCCGAGCGGTGTGTTGCAGCGCCTTTGGGCCATGTACCAACCAGGGGACTTTTCAAGGTAAAGTGAAAGCTCTCGAAAATAGAAATAATTCGAGGAAACATTGCAAGACATAATCGGATTGGATGAATTATTGATTGCGTGTGTTGGATAAGTTAATTGCCACTGTCAGTATTGTTGTCTAACGTAAATCCGGAAGAAAAGTTTTTTCTAACGGCAATATTGGACTAGCGGTGTGACGTCGTTTTATTTCCTTCTCTCGAAATGGTTTATTATTTGGAGATTTTTTTTTAAATATTGTCAGTATTGCTCAAAAGAAAATAATAATGAAAATAATGTGTATTCGAAATCGAAATAAGTTGGCATTTTTACCTGAATGCATTAAATACAATAAAAAAGATGCCTCTTGTATTGTAATGGATAAATAAAATACTAGGGCTGATACAGAGAGGTAAATTATTTATACCTTTACGTCGTTACAATATTTTGTCATGACATTTGTTAAAATTTAGCGAGATTTTGCAATTCAAGTATGTAATTGTTGGATTAAGTATACTGTCAGCAAATTTACTGTTTCTGTAGCACAGATGTGCGACTAATCCTCGTAGACGGAAGCGTTTCAAGGGGCTTAATAAAAGCAAAGCTCTCAGCGGCATCATTACCATCTATTTGCACTATTTTAATACACAGCCGCAGTACTAAGTTGGTAAAGTACTGGCGCTTTATTGAGGTTATACCGAGAAATAAGTTTTCTATCGATGACAGAATGTACAATTTTGATGCATTTTTAATATTGCGAACCAGATTTAAAGAGAACATCGTGAGTAATCCTGCGCACAAGAGCGAAGCAGTTCATTGTTATAAGAAAAGTTCACAATGTTTAACAAAAAACTGTCTTGCGATCAACACATTTATATTATATGGATAACTCACGTAATTACAATCGATAATAGCTCGGCATGTTTCGGACTATTTCGAAGTCTTTCTAGGAGCGTTAGACTCGACGGCCGAGACACAAACACTACGCGCCAACGATAACGCTAACGCTTCTATGTTCTACGTTTTGAAACATCGTGTTTCCCTAAATTGCATTTCCAGAAATAATCTACGAATGAGATGAATTCAACCTGTCGTCAACACAGCAGTTGCACGAGCGTGCACACTGCCCAAAACAAATTAGTCCGCGCATCCCCGCTGCACTTTCGTTTATGGCTTCACATTTACTCGAATGAGGTGTCGACGAATTAAAATATTTACCAAAAACGGAAAACAATTTCTTGCCCTACTTTTTGATTAGTAAGGATAAAAATACGTAATTTCTCATTTTGAAGGCGGGCTCATAGTCCACAGCGGCATTTAAATGAAAGAAAAAAATTAAAAATCGGGAAAATTCAACATAAATAACTCAAATATTATATCTCTTACATAAATCGACGAAAAACTGCCATTCTAGCATAAATAGACGTAACAACCCAATTTTCCTATGAAGCCATGCCGTTCGGTGTTAGCAAAGCAGCTATCTTTGTGGTAACAATTTTAACTTCATTTTGTCTTCGGAAGCCTTCGTTATGCGTGGCGCGAGACACGTATACATCTATTCGCGGTTTTGTGTATCCTAATGAGAATATCAATGTACCTACTTAGAGAAGGTCTTGAACTTAGAACAAACTTAAGCGAATGAAATAGAAGGAACTGCAGTTAAATAAATTTATTCACAACTGGTATCTTTATTACGCCGTGTGGTGCCGGCCTAGAATTGCACTACCCCAACTCTTCCCGTGGGTGTCGTAAGAGGCGACTAAGGGACATACACCGGGGGGCGGGCAGCAGCGCCCCCTGCAGA
Source organism: Pandemis corylana (assembly GCA_949127965.1). Taxonomy (NCBI): domain Eukaryota; kingdom Metazoa; phylum Arthropoda; class Insecta; order Lepidoptera; family Tortricidae; genus Pandemis; species Pandemis corylana. The sequence continues at coordinate 13,284,580 of OX421856.1, read as the reverse complement.
ACAATTCCATCGCCAAACTGCGATCCCCAACCCGCATGCCCAGCGTGGGGATTATGGGCATTAACCCCCAATGAATAAACAAGCCAAAAAATGGCCCCCAGTTCCCGGCCGCCTCGCTATTCCTGGCCATGGTAGCGGCCACGGTAACGGCGGGGCAGGGGGTGCTAAGAATCCCCGGGCTACGTTAGGCTACCATTCATTACTGAAAAAATTGACCCTGGCGACGTTTAACGGACGAACTCTGAGGCTTGACCATCATTTAGCGCAGTTGGAAGTGGAGTTAGAGAACATTAAATGGCATGTTCTGGGGTTATGTGAAGTCCGTAGAGAGGGGGAGGACACCGTGACCCTAGACTCAGGCCATCTTCTCTACTTTCGCGAGGGTGATAAAACATCCCAGGGTGGCGTAGGTTTCCTCGTGAATAGGGCCCTAGCTAACAACGTTCAAGAAATCTCCAGTGTGTCGACCAGGGTAGCGTACCTGATCCTTCGGCTGTCCAAGCGGTACAGCTTGAAGGTAATTCAGGTGTACGCACCGACCTCGGCACACTCGGATGATGAAGTAGAGGATATGTATGAAGACATATCCAAAGCCTTACACAACACCACTAAGGCTCACTTCAACGTTGTTATGGGGGACTTTAACGGGAAGGTGGGAACCCAGACTGGCAACGAATCCCGAATAGGCCCGCATGGTTTTGGAGTTAGGAATCACAGGGGGCAAATGCTTGTCAACTACCTTGAGAGAGAGGGGCTGTTCTTAATGAACTCTTTCTTTAAGAAACGGCCCCAGAGGAAGTGGACATGGCGAAGCCCCGACACTGTGACTAAAAATGAGATCGACTTCATCATGTCGGATAGCAAGCACATATTCAGAGATGTCTCAGTGATCAACAGGTTTAATACCGGATCTGATCACCGACTACTCCGAGGCTCTCTGAATATCAACCTGAAGCTTGAAAGGAACCGTCTGATGAAGTCCACGCTCCGACCTGATCAAATCCAAATCATGGCGGGCACCGAGAAGTTTCAACAGCTTCTCGGGGATAGATTTGTTGCCCTGGAACCCACCGATGACGCTGACGAGACCCTACACAATCTGGTCGAAACGTTGAGGGACGAGGGCATCAAATTCTGTCAAAAGCAGCGTAATGGCAAGAAATCCAAACTCTCGGATGAGACTCTCGGGCTCATGGCAAAGAGACGGGAAACCACCCAAGCAAATTCGTCAGACAGGTCAGACCTGAACAAGCAAATTGCGAAGATGGTACGGCGCGACCTTCGGAGCTCCAACACGCGCCTCATTGAAGAGGCAATAGAGCGAAACCGAGGGTCCAAAGTATTCACTCAGCAGCTTGGCAGGAGCCACCTGACGAAGCTAAAAACGCACGATGGGAGGACCGTATTGTCGAAGCCGGAGATATTCGCCGAGGTGGAGGACTTTTATGGCCGACTATACGCTGCACATGCCCCTCGTTCCCAACGAGACGACCACGATTCTAGAGCCACCCTGACACGCCACTATACTGACGAACTGCCTGACATCAGTCAAGACGAGATCGTGTTAGCTCTGAGACAGCTTAAAAATGGAAAAGCCCCCGGTGAAGACGGAATAACATCAGAGCTTTTGAAAGCCGGAGGAGTCCCTGTTATACAGGAACTACAGAACCTCTTCAATGCCGTCCTTCACAGTGGGAGAACTCCAAAGGCGTGGAGCGAGAGTTTGGTGGTGCTCTTTTTTAAGAAGGGAGATAAAACCCTTCTTAAGAATTACAAACCCATCTCGCTACTAAGCCACGTCTATAAGCTGTTCTCACGAGTGATCACGAACCGTCTCGCCAGGAGACTCGACGAGTTCCAGCCACCGGAACAGGCCGGGTTTCGCGGAGGATATGGCACCATAGACCACATACACACAGTGAGGCAGATTATACAGAAGTCCGAAGAGTATAATCAGCCCCTGTGTCTGGCCTTTGTGGACTATGAGAAGGCATTTGACTCGGTCGAAACCTGGGCTGTTCTGGAATCCTTACAGCGATGCCAAGTAGACTACCGCTATATCGAGGTGTTGAGATGTCTCTACGAAGCCGCAACCATGAGTGTCCAAGTACAGGGCCAGCAGTCTGAACCCATCCAACTGCGCCGAGGAGTGAGACAGGGGGATGTTATATCCCCGAAACTGTTCACGAGCGCGTTGGAGGATATGTTTAAGACGCTGGACTGGAAAGGCAAGGGCATTAACATAAACGGCGATTACATCTCACACCTGCGATTTGCTGATGACATAGTTGTAATGGCGGAGTCGCTGGAGGAGCTGAACCGGATGCTGGACGGCCTAGCTTCAGCCTCACGACGTATCGGTCTCGGCATGAATTTGGATAAAACCAAAGTCATGATCAATGGCCTCATTGATCCGGTACCGGTCGTCGTATATGGCCACCCTCTCGAAATTGTTTCCGAGTACACTTACCTTGGGCAAATCCTGCAGTTAGGTAAAAATAATTTTGAGAAGGAGGCCAAAAGGAGGATCCAGCTGGGCTGGGCAGCGTTTGGAAAACTACGTCGAGTCTTCTCTTCATCCATACCGCAATGTTTGAAAACTAAAGTTTTCAATCAGTGCGTCCTACCCGTCATGACCTACGGAGCTGAGACGTGGACACTCACGGTAGGGTTGGTCCACCAGTTCAAAGTCGCTCAGCGAGCTATGGAAAGAGCTATGCTCGGAGTCTCTCTGAAGGACAGGATTCGTAACGAATACATCCGACAGAGAACCAAAGTTACCGACATAGCTCAAAGAATTAGCAAGCTGAAGTGGCAGTGGGCCGGCCATATCTCGCGAAGAACCGACAACCGCTGGGGTAAACGTGTTCTTGAGTGGAGACCGCGACTTGGCAAGCGTAGTGTAGGACGCCCTCCGGCCAGGTGGGATGACGATCTGCGAAAGACTGCAGGCAGATGCTGGATGCGTCAAGCTAAAGACAGGGCGCTATGGCGCTCATTAGGGGAGGCCTATGTCCAGCAGTGGACTAACATAGGCTGATGATGATGATGATGATGATGGTATCTTTATTTGTCATGATTTTCACTGCACACGCAATACACTGAATACGCGATCAGGTATCAGAAAAATAACAGAAAATGTAATCCATTAAAGGCTAAAATGGATGAATGATTGGTACTCAAGTTGTGCGCAGTTAGATTTAAATTCGTACAAGATAATCTAAAACATTGGAAACAAGATAATTTGCCTATACAGATGTTATAGTTTTCGCCGGAAGCGAGAAACTTTTCTCGCGTCTCTATAGAGTTCGGAATTCGTTTTAACTTATTTTACTCCCCACTCTGAATAACAAATTGGAACTAGAATAAAATAAATAAATAAACGTACACCTAATTGGAAGATTTAAATAACAGGTAAATGTTTTTATTTAATAACTACACTTTGCTCAATTTGCTTAACTGATACCTGTAGGTTTATCTGCGTATATTTTTGGTTAATACCACTACATTTTGCAGTGTTCCATGTTCACGTTGTATATATTTTATACTCATAAATTAAATTAAACACAATATAGTCAAAGTATTTAACAAACAAGTTAATAATAACCTCTGGCTGCGCTTAAATTATTGTACAAATTAATCGTCGATAAATTGCGAATAATGGTTTAAAGTCGTTTCATCGTTACGCTTGATTAATTTCCGTTCAAAAACATAAATTATTTCCAAAAGGCCAGTTTCAAGTAAAGTTGCAAGGTTTTTAAGGAGTAAGCCACATAATTTACAGCTCGCGAGGAAAGTTATGACAGGCCATTTTATCGAGAACAGCTTTGTATTTTATGACACTGCCCGAAAGCAATCTCTGGACGGCGGATTTGCTTGCATAATTTACAGCTCGGGTACTCCTTAGACTGTTTGTCAGTCTATTTTATAAATCCGGCTGAGACGGAACTGGCATTGCCTACTAGAGGAAGTTGTGTGCTAAATTCACCAGCGCTTTGTACACATGTGGAGTAGTAAAGACGCTACAACAGATGCGGTTAAAGAAACAATGAACCACTTGTCACCACTTCCGACAGCTGACTTGAATAGAAGAGGTGTTCAATTCGTCTGTACTTGTGTTTTTAGGTAGGTACAATAGCCATCATCATCTCTAGCCAGTGCACCATCAGCCAAATAAGTATGTGGTCAGCCATCCTAAAGTTAAAAATCCTTTTCACGTCATAAAATACAATGTTGAAAGTTCAACTTCAGCAAAATAATTTATTCATTTGATACTTATTTGGTTGACCTCACTTCCCACTGCTGGGGACAGGCCTCCTCTCACTATGAGAGCTATAGCTCCCACGTGGGCCCGGTGTGTATAGGGAACATCACACACATCATTGAAGGATAGGTGGTCAAAAATATCTGAAAATGATATAAGTAGGTACGTGCTCAATTGTTTTGAAACAAAGCACTAAGACAACTCATATGTATCTGGATGGTAACTGTACTCCAATATCATCGTAGTAGGTACACATGCTAGCGATATTAATAATTATTTTGTGGCGGTACAAAATAACACAAAATTGTATAACACTAAAGCTTTCAACGCCTTAATATAATTTTATCGCATGAATAAGCAATCCAAAGATGAAATATTAACAAAATCCCGTTTGAGTCGTGTGGCTGCAACTAAAATAATAACGGTCTAAATATAAGCGCAGTCATTAAAGGTAGATGTGCCTATCTTTTACGCGTCGCTTCAAACCATAAACGCTTTCCTGTATTGAGCCAAACATCGTGACTATTTTAAGAACGTCTACCCTACGTGCACTAGTTCGATGAGGAATATTCAGCGTACGTGAACAATACTAGCGCATCGCATTATGAAATTCCAATGATTTGGTTTCAAGAGTTAGATAGTTATAATTTGATAAGAGATTACAATCTACGTTATCTTTAGTAGGAAAGATAAAAGGAGGGATTCTGTAGATGGCGCGTATTAATTTTAAGCATATAAATAAGTACCATGCAAGTAAGCATAGTGTAGCATGTACTAAGTAAGTAGTAGTAGTACATTAGTAAGTGGTGTGTGTGAAGTTCCCGATTCGCACTGGGCCCGCGTGGGAACTATAGCCCAAGCCCTCTCATTCTGAGAGGAGGCCTGTGCCCAGCAGCAGTGTGCAGGCTGGAGATGAATGATGATGATGATGATGATAAGTACCTGTAGTAAATATTTTTCATCCCTACTTCATATTATAAACGTGAAAGTAACTCTTGTCTGTCTGTCTGTCTGTTACGCTTTCACGCCTAAACCACGTAACCGATTTGGATCAAATTTGGTATAGAGATAGTTTTAGTCCTTTGGTATAGAGACAGTTTGTATTCCAAAAAATTGAATATATCCCGCGAGATAGCGATAAGCGAATACTGCGCAGATAGAGTCACCGGCAACAGCTAGTATACCTAGATATAAAGTCGTCATAAGTTCACTGTTGGACATACGAAGGCCTATCCCAAGAATCCCCACGACGATCGATTTTATGCTACACGCAGCCAATGGATTCCCCTCATCGTCGGTCCACCATGTGGGAGGCTTACCAAGATTTTGCTTTTCGGTACGTGGTCGCCACCCCAAAGCCTTACGGCCCATCAGTTCTACGAGCAATGTGCCTTCCCCTTGCCACCTAAGGTGTGCAACTTGCTGAGCTTAGCTATCGTTAACTTTAGTGTTTCGACGGATCTTTCTGATTCGAACTGGAAAAGATACTCCAAGCATAGCTCTTTCTATTGCACTTTTAGTGAGCTTAAGCCTTTTTATACTAGAATTTCACTTTAAGAGACCGCATAAGATAGGTATTTAAACTTCTGACACAAAAAATATACTAAATTTAAGTAGGAAACACTTAATGTTGTGCTGCATTAAATTATAACTTACACACTAAATTTATTCAACATGCGAAGTTTTGGACACAAATTTCTCATTTACGAGTAAACTAGCTTTAAGCCACAGCTTTGCTCGTGGAAAATATAAGCCTTTCGAAGAATCAAGCAAGCATTCAAGCGAGCACAAAACTCAGCAAGTAGGAAAACGAATATGAAAGTGAACGCGAGAGCAGCTAAACACAAGCAAGCACGCGAACAAGTGGACGTTAAAGCAACCAATTATGCATCACACAAAATAAATAAACCTACGCATAATATTCATTCATAATATTACATAAATTTACGTTTGGTAATCTTTCCGTATTTTATGCTACAAGAAAAGTTAACAATCAAGTGCGTTTCCGTCCCCTGTAAAAAGGACGAAGTGACGTGTCGAAGGCGTCACGTTTTTGAACCGTTTCTTCGTACATTAAAAACGTACCATCAACTACTTATACGCATTGGCGTGATAGGACTTTAAACCCGTGGCACCAGAATGAATATAGATCCGGAAAGTGCTCACCATTAATTAATGAACCATATACTACAAACATGCTAGCCACTGGCTACAATACTACTGCGGTATCTTGAACTCTGTCTATTCTAAGCTTAGATAAGATTTCCCGGCTTGTCTAGGCACTTAATGGGACTACGTCACGTCGCTAGCACTTGTTCTCAAGTTCGCTACTTGCTCCCGAGCTCGTATCTTAAACTTTTCACATAAACCGGATAACTTCACATACTGCTACTTTATTCATAGAACATATTGCTAATGCCCATTGAAAATTTTAAATTACTTAAGAGTTACATGGTGGGTTTTTTTACCTGGTAACGTTAAAATGGATCAAATATGAATGTCCGTTATTTGAGAGAACAAATATTCCGATTTTAAAGGTTATAAAGAACCTAAGGTAACAAGACCTAAAGGCCACGTTTAGGATGATTGTTGGTGTTGTTGTTGTTGTTTTGGTACGTACCAGTAATTAATTATCCATTACAAGCTGTTGCCCGCGACTTCGTTCGTACAGAATTAAAATAAAAACATTTTAAAAGTGCCGTGTCCTATTTATAAACTATCTTACTTCAAAATTTCAAGTCTCTAGTACAATAAAAACTCGGGACTTTCATACAAATTTGCAAAAGCCCTAAACACCACCTTGATCCGGCTCTGTGGCAAAATACTTTACTAACTGACTCGGCCTACCAATAAACTACATTCTGTTGAAATTGCAATTCTCTAGTTCAAAAAACCAAGGGCTTTCATACAAACTTGCGAAAGCCCTTGAACCACCTAAATCCGGCCTTGTCGCAAAATCCTTTCTCAGCGGGTGCCTATATCAAAATAACTATCTGTGCGCCTTTCAGCGCAATTAATCCAGTGATTTGAGCTGTTTAATGATCGATGAGTCAGTCGTTACTTCATTTATATTTATAGATTCACGATTTGCTAAAAATCTGTCATGAATTTTGCTTTTACGTAAACGTGCGTCAGGGTTGTTTTGTTCAGTTATATGGCAGCTTGAAAAATCAAATTAACTCTCCGCGCGAGTTTCATTAAACCAAATCAAATCCACCATAATAATATATTACTATTTGCACAACACTACACAGCGGGCTACGTCAGCAATGTTGTTCTAACTCGCAGAGTTCAGATATGCTAATTAAAACCTCAAATTGGGTACACGCCTAACCGAGGAGAGCTGTGGCTTTGTTAACGGCAGCCTGCGTTCGCTTGTGGTGTATTTACAACGCTGATTTGACGAGTACCAACGGTTGATGCGCAACTGATGCCTTTAGATTGCAACGCAATAAAGCCCAAGCATTAAAGATAATAGTCGTCCCTATAATAATAATTCGCTCATTGAATGCAAAAGTGCCGCATTGCAAAATCGGTCGCTTTTGCATCTAGAAACGAAGTTCGTTCGTAAAAGGTTTGAAATTGGAATAGTAACTGGAATGTAATGTGGCCCTTTTGCATTCAATGAACTAATTGTAATTGTGTAATTCTTGTGAATCGAATTGAACACATAACCAATAAGGCTAAAAGGTAGTTTCGGAAATCAATCGTCAACCGTTGTTAATATCAGCCATTACCAGATTTTCACCACAAGAAAGGAGAATGTCTCAATATTTAATTACAGAATGAAGTTAACAATTATACACTTGATTTTGCGCCAGAAATAGAGATTGCTAAAATAGCTGTGAAAAATAAATTCCACTCGAAAGTTTGACATGCGTTGAAACTTAGTTTTCTAGAGATTGAAAAACTTGAAATTAATTTTTGCCCGCAGTAAAACAACGAAGCAATAAAAATTTAAGTCTTTTTTTAATGTTATGTTTGAATAAAACTGCATAATTCAGCACAATATCAAGAGTTGACATAGTTTTATCACAATTTCTTCATTTGGTGCTATTTTTGAGATCTTCAAAGAGTCAAAGCACTTTGAAGCTGATTATTATTCAGTGTTGCCACTTCATTGCTTTATAAATATTTAAAGTAGCTTTGGGAATATGAATTGCTTCGTTTTTTAAGAATAAATTGAGAGAGCAAATAATGATTAATAAACGAACGAGTAAAATTAGAGTAAAACACTCTGATTGAACTACCTTTACGGAACGGTGTTTGTACATCGTGTCTTTATGTTTGTTACTTTGGACGTATTGTTTGGTACGTTCCCAAAGACTACGCGGTAGGTACATCGTTTTTTTATACATACACAAATCACATCTTTATTCCATACGGGCTAGGCAGAGCCTAAGGTAACAAGGCCACATTTAGCATTATTATAGGCGTATAGGTGGAAAAGGGGAATGAAATTAGTGATGGGTTGCTAGCCGCATCGCCTATAACATGAGTCCTAAGATTTTCTTAGAAGGGCTTTTACCATTTGCGCGGGACGAGAAACAACTAGTACATTCTGTGTTTTTTCTTTGCTCCCAGAGCAGCATGGATTTTTTTTATTAAATTGGAAAAAAATAACAACAAATATTCAAAAAAAATTAGGAACGTTTTATAATGATTTAAGCGTGAATTACTTAACTAAATAAATTAAAATTTTTATTGTCTGAGATAATAAATTAACTTGATTTGACCTGAAGAATTTTTTTATACATAATAATAATAGGCTTACGTTTGATTTCAATCTCGCTTGATGTTGACGTTTCTTTATTGGTAACTTGAGATCAAAGAGAAGACAAGGCGGTGTATTGTTGTTGTACTGCGTCGACATGATTAATCTGTCTCTTATTCAAATTTTTACTCTCTGGTATCAACTATTGTACAGTTTGACAACAAAAATAATGCTCCACGATGTACCTGCGCAGTATACCAATTTTAGTAGCGCGGGAAACTCTGGCGCTGTTATTGGTCGATCGATTTCGTACCAACAATGGCAAAATCGTGCAAGCGGGACAGAGCTAAGAATGCAAAGCAAGCAATACTCTGCCAGTTGCGCTTGCAAATAAAGTTCAATATAGATTATTTACACGTTCGGCTACCATCGGAAACTGGTCTGCGCTTCTCTGCGCAAACGAATACTGCCGATGCGCATTATATTTTTTGTCAAACTGTACTTAACTAAATACTCGTAATAAATAGCCAAACGGGTAACACTTTTTATAATACGGTCATAACAATTACCCGCGTAATTCTTGTTGATGATGTCAATTAACTAGAGTCGATTGACAATTTCAATAACGTTTCACCGGAATAAAACATCTTGGTTAAACTTAGTCCGGCATGAATAACGCATTATTGGCTTTTATGAGTTACCTTTCACTCCAATTCTCTTCAGCGTATCAATTTACAAGTACTACTTCTTCAAGGGCAGCATAAAAACTACCGGGTCACCTGATAATAAGTGATCACCTACCTACTCATGGACGTCCGCAAAACCAGAGGATTACAAGTACATTGCCAACCTAAAGGGCAGAGATAGATATCATGCACTTACTTTATAAATACACTTATTTTACTGGCTGTCTTACTCTCCACGCTGGAACACAGTAAGGCAGTAGTAACGATCCAGACAAACCTTTAACAAGGTCCTATACAGACTATCCGCAAAAATTATACATACACAAACAACACGTAGGTACAGTATTAATCATTCTAACCAATGAGTAGTGGCGGCAATGCGATAATGTACGTTAATTTTGGATGTACGAGGAAAGTGCGAGCTTTCATGACGACAAATGGGTGCATAAAGCGCCCGCAATGACACGACAAAGTAGTGAAATTACTTGACGCAACGGATTTAGACCGCGCGACAACCAGGGCGGCCGACTAAGAGCCACCCGTACACTGAGGATCACCTATGAAACATGAATGCCTATTTAAAATGGAGACAATACTTTTATTTTGTTTTGCCTACTTGTAAGTAGGTACTTAATAGTTGTATTATTTAAAAAAAATAGTTGTTGACGTTTTTATTTTGAGCTGACGATTTCAATATATTTCTTTGACATTGAATTTTAAATGATGATGTAATTTTACATTGCATGATCAAATCAACAAATATACTTAAACATAAAAACAAATTGTAATCTACCCGTTTAATTTATTTTATTACTACCCTCTTATCAGCTTACTTGTGAATATACAATTATTACTTACATGTATTTTATTTTTCGATGATCGAATTGATTAAAAAAATATATATTATGCTGCGCATATGTGCGTAGATTCTGTCATGAATCATAAATACCTACAATATCATAATCAAATAGTTTTACGAAGCGTCAGGTCAAGTAAATTAAGTTTTGTTTTAAGTCAAGATTTTATCTCAACGTAAAACCGTGTTCTTTACAATTTGTAACATTCAGGAAGTCAGTAGAACCATCTGAAATAATTACGCGCAAAGCCAAAACACATGTTTTGTACCCATTCGTATCGGACGAATTAAAGCGAACCCGTGTGAAATGAATAGGACCCATCAATACAAGTCAAATGATCCCTCACTTGGGTTCACAAGCAGCAATTAAAGGGTTTCATTACCCACCTTCCGGTTCCATCGTCGGATTTGTTCGATTGTACGTCAATTGTATCACCATATTACCAAAATTCGTTATTCGAATTTGTTGTTGTTCTTACAATTACTGATGTAATGTAATGTACACTCTGCGTAACCAGAGAACTAGTACAAAAACCTGAAGAGTAAAGCTACTGGCCGGTTGAACCCAGATCCTCATCAATCCGTTATGCGTGCTTCAGCCCTACACTACCTAGCATGTATCTGGCTACACGGATGGGTTCGATTCCTAATCATAGCTTTATTTTTAGGACTTTTCAATCTGTTCTCGTTCCAGTATAATTTAGAAAGTTTAGGAAGTGTTTAGTATGTGTGGGTTTAATAAAACTTCCTATCTAAGTTGTATATAGAAGGAGAAGATGAAGAGTCCATTTTATTTACAGTAAACTTACGACTAAGGAATATTTACATAGCACACTTATTAACTAGTAGCGCGCATCTCGCGCGAGTCGCAACGGGCCAATACGGCGCAGGCAGTGTGCGAGCTATAAATCCGCGCGGTCGTCTCGCTCTTGCGCTCGCGCTCGCTCTCACGCGGCTCTCGCTCTCACGCGGCTATAAAACGCGAGGTTACGTGGAGCTCGATCTTTTCTGCGCGCGGCCGTCGAAGCGTCAACACGTTGCTCCGGACTTCGATGTATGCGGCGTGTGACGACGATGATGAATAAACGAAGCAAACAAAACAAAATGTTCTTCTCAGAACATCGACCATTTGATGGTCGCGTATCTTTGAAACAACGTCCAACTAATCACCTACAGGATTCCCCCTCAAGCGAAGCGTACCGGCAGGCGGATGGTGCGGCCTCGGCGAGTTGTTTTGCTGTCGCTTGTAGGTGTAGGGTTGTTTCCTGCGGTTCGTTGTTTCAGGTTGACGGTTGATGCTGCAGTTTGAATGTTGTCGCTCGCGCTTGATGTTGTGATGTTGTTGTTGCAGGTGTTCGAAGTTGCAGTTGTAGGTACATCTTGCTCAGCGTCGGCGATAGTGTAGGCAGGCTTGAGTCGGTCTATCGAGATGTTTATTTGCCTGTTAGGTAGCTGCAACGTAAATATCTTGCTATCTCGTTTTAGCACGCGGTAGGGTCCGTCGTAAGGTGCTTGTAGCGGCTTCCTTACGGCGTCTACGCGTACGAATACGTGTTCGCACGTTAGCAGGTCTCGGTGCACGAATGTGGGTCTCGTGTTGCTATGCGGCTGATTCGGTGTTGGTTGCAGGTTTCTTAACGATGTTCGCAGCTGATCGACATAGGCGGAGTCTAAAGTGACGTCATCGCGCTCGCGGGTCGTTGCTAGGAAGTCGCCGGGTAAGCGTACGTTGCATCCGTAGGTGAGTTGGGCTGCGCTTACGCCGGTGTCGCTCCGCATCGCGGCGCGTACTCCGAGTAGTACGGTTGGTAGCTCGTCGATCCAGCTTCTTGCGGTCTGCAATCTTGCCTTTAACGCGGCTTTTAGAGATCGGTGCCAGCGTTCGATGATTCCGTTGCATTGCGGATGGTAGGATGTTGTGCGCGTCTTTTCTATGCCGAGTAAGCGAGACAGAGAAGCAAATACTCGGCTTTCGAATTGACGGCCTTGATCGGATGTTATTGTTGCTGGGCAGCCGAAGCGGGAAATCCAACCTTCGTAGACGGCTTTCGCGACGTCTTCAGCGGTTATTTCGCACAGTGGGTATGCTTCGGGCCATCTCGTCGCTCGGTCGATCATCGTCAGTAGGTATCGATGACCGCTGGCCGCGGTAGGTAGCGGACCAACGATATCGATGTGTACGTGCTGGAATCGTTCGGTTGGCGGGAAAATTGATGGTTGGCTTGCTGTGTGGCGCTGTACTTTAGCGCGTTGGCACTGTACGCATACTTTTGCCCACTTGCCGATGTCCGTGTTCATGGCGGGCCAAAAGTAGCGTTGCGCGATTAATTTTCTTGTTGTGTTGATTCCGGGATGACTGATGTTATGTACTGAGTTGAATGCGATGCGACGGTATTCTTCGGGTAGGTATGGACGTAAGTATGGCGTTGATGTTTCGCAGTGTAGCTTGGTGTTCGATGCGGGCAGAGTGACTTGCTTGAAGGATAGATTGCTTTGTAGAGTGAGTGCTTGAATAATGTCGCTGTCTCTCTCTTGAGCTTGCGCAAGTTGCTCGTAGTTGATTGGCGATGGACAAGTGATTGCTTCGACGCGTGATAATGCGTCCGCGGCAGCGTTTTGCGATCCACTGACGTGACGTATGTCAGTGGTAAATTCGCTGATGTAAAGTAGCTGGCGGGTGCGTCTCGGCGATTCGCTGTTTGTGCTCGTTTTAGTAAAAGCGAATATCAGCGGCTTGTGGTCGGTGAAAATAACGATTTCTCGTCCCTCAAACATCTTGCGAAAATGTTTCACGGCCATGTAGATTGCGAGTAGCTCGCGGTCGTACGTACTGTAGCGTGTCTGGGCGTCGGTGAATTTTTTTGAAAAATACGCCAGTGGTTGCCACGAGTTGTTGACGTACTGGTTGAGTGCGGCACCGGCTGTCTTGTCGCTTGCGTCGCTGAATATAGCAATCGTCGCGTGGTGTGACGGATGGGCGAGTAAAGCGGCGTTTTTGATGCTGTCTTTACACGCCTCATACGCTTGCGTTGCTTCAGCGGTCCAGTCGATCGCAGTTTTGTCGCGCTTTTTCACGTTGTGTAAGTAGGTATTTAGCGGCGCTTGGATGGTGGCGGCGTCTTTGATGTTTTCTCGGTAAAAGTTTATCATACCGAGAAAACGTCGCAGCTCTTCGACGGTTTGTGGCTTCGGAAAGTCGATGATGGCTTGGACTTTCTCTTGTGGTGGCTGTATTCCTTCCGCCGAGACTTGATGACCGAGGAATTTGACAGTAGGCTGGCCGAAAACACACTTGGACGGGTTGATAGTGATGCCGTGCTCTTCTAGTCGCTGTAGGACGGTGCGTAGGTGTCTTCGGTGCTCTTCCTCGTCGTTTGATGCCACAAGTAGGTCATCGACGAATGGAAATACGAAGTCGAGTTCGCGCAGTACTTCGTGGATGAAACGTTGGAACGTCTGGCCGGCGTTCTTAAGGCCTGGGCACATGCGCGGGAACTCGAATAGGCCGAATGGGGTGATGATGGCGGTTTTCTCCACGTCTTGTTCGCTGACTGGCAACTGTTGGTAGGCGCGATTGAGATCGAGAGTGGAGAAAATCTGCTTCCCGGCGAGCTGGTAAGTGAAATCGCGTATGCGTGGTATGGGATACCGATCAGGCTTGGTGATGGCGTTGAGCCTGCGGTAGTCACCACACACGCGTAATTCTCCGCTTTTCTTCGGCACGACATGAAGAGGTGATGCCCAAGGGCTTTTGCTTGGTCTGCATAGGCCTTGGTTAATCATGTTTTGAAATTCTTTTTTGACCTGCTCGTAGCGGTGTGGTGCGATGGGGCGTGGCCTGCAGTGAAGGGGCGGGCCTGTTGTTTCGATGACGTGTTCGACTTTGTGCTTCGCAGACAACTTCATCGACGTGATTCGGGTTGCACCTGGGTATTCGGCGAGGATCTTGTGGTAGGCATCGTGCACGTCTATGCTGCGAACGGTAGGTATGTCCGCGGCACAGATTTGAGCGGTCGATGTAAGATGCGTCTTGCCGTCGATGAGTCTGCGGTGCTTGATGTCGACTATGAGGTTGTGAAATTGGAGGAAATCTGCACCCAGGATTGGCTTCGACACGTCTGCGATGATAAATTTCCATCGGAACGGTCTTCGAAGGCTGAGGTCGAGTTCGATCGTCTTCTCGCCGTAGGTTGGAATGACGGTGTTGTTGGCGGCGTAGAGTTGGAACGGCAGTGGTTGTTCGCGTGAGCCTTTTCTTTTAGGTAGCACGGAGATGTTGGCTCCCGTGTCGACCAAAAAAGTGAGTTTCGTAACCCTGTCGGTTACGAAGAGGCGGTGAGAATGTTCAGTAACGCCGGTTTCCGCCGCAGCCAGCGTTACTTTCAGTTTTCCGACGGCGATGGAATGGGCTTGAAACTGCACGGTGGTGTGCACGTCTTGGCGTCCATACCGTAGCGATGATGGTTGTGGCAGTACGGCATGGGCGAGGGCTTTCGGCTTCTGTTTTTCGCCTGCAAACGGTGAGGGCGACTGCTGTGGCGGTGGTCGCTATGTCGCGATCGTAGTTCGGCGACTTCTAATGACAATTTTCTGATTTCGCCTATTAGGTACTGCGTGTCGATGGCTGCTTGTTGCGAATAAGACGGTTGTGCTGGAGGCGGTGGTGGTAGAGCTGCGGCTGCAGGTAAGACTGGCGTGGCGATGGCAGCAATGTGTTGCGACGAGTTGTTGTGGACCTCCATCATCTTGTCAGCAAGCAGGGCGAGGTCGTCAAGCGTTGTTTTAATTTTGAACGCCTCGCTGACGGCTAGTACCGAACGGACGTGCGGCGGCAGATGTTCAAGCCACATCATTTTGATAGTGTTCTCAGGGAACTTGTCTTTGTTGAGCTGCTGCATCCGCCTTAGCAGCTGACTGGGTTTCTGGTCGCCGAGTTCGACTTGTGAAAGAAGCTTTTTAGTTTGGGCGCTGTTGGACTCTTCGTACAACGAGATCAGACGACTTTTAATTGCGTTGTAGTAGTCTGCTTCCGGCGGCGAGTAGATGAGATCGGCGATGTTCTGGATATCTTGCTTTTCGAGTTGCGCGATGACCATTTGGGCGAGCTGGGCTTGGCTGCGTTTGAGATCGGCGGTTGCTGCTTCGAAACTGCAGAACCAGAGGAGCGGCTGGTCGCGCCAAAATGGTGGAACTCGAAGCGATAGTGAGATACCGGAGACTTCTTGGCTCGACGTCGACGGTTGTGGAGGTGGATCTTGAGGCTTCTCGGCACCAGCATTTTCTTGAGATTGAGAGCTCATCTTCTTTATGTGTTCTTCTGCGGGTCACCACTTTAGGAAGTGTTTAGTATGTGTGGGTTTAATAAAACTTCCTATCTAAGTTGTATATAGAAGGAGAAGATGAAGAGTCCATTTTATTTACAGTAAACTTACGACTAAGGAATATTTACATAGCACACTTATTAACTAGTAGCGCGCATCTCGCGCGAGTCGCAACGGGCCAATACGGCGCAGGCAGTGTGCGAGCTATAAATCCGCGCGGTCGTCTCGCTCTTGCGCTCGCGCTCGCTCTCACGCGGCTCTCGCTCTCACGCGGCTATAAAACGCGAGGTTACGTGGAGCTCGATCTCATATCCTACTCGACCCACCGGACCCCATCCAACTAGCTGTGTCTGAGGGTCAAAAAATTTAGAAATTTAAGGTATAGGAGCGGCTTGCCCTCCACAGTCCGGGTGAAGCTGTAACAGTGGGTACACTAATAGCAAAGGTCAATCAAAAAAAAAAAAAAAAAAAAAAAAAAAAAAAAAAAAAAGAGCTCGATCTTTTCTGCGCGCGGCCGTCGAAGCGTCAACACGTTGCTCCGGACTTCGATGTATGCGGCGTGTGACGACGATGATGAATAAACGAAGCAAACAAAACAAAATGTTCTTCTCAGAACATCGACCATTTGATGGTCGCGTATCTTTGAAACAACGTCCAACTAATCACCTACAAAAGAATATTTGCTGACGGGTTAACCATAAAAACAAAAAAATGGGAAGTAAAGTTTTCGATACCTACCAAGGTAAAGTGCTTCAAGTTTCTTAATGTCCCGAGGCGAATTTCGCGTTTCTTTAGTACAGACGTAAGTCATATGTAAAACAAAGATTGCTGAGACATTAAGATAATAGAAGCACTGTACGTTAAAATTACCTGTGTTATTATTATTATTATCTGTATATTTCTTTTATCTTAAGTTAGGTTCATATAAAAAGTGATAAAACAATATTAGGCCTAAGCTACCGGTGGTCAGGGCGACAGAGAAAGAAATCTCCTGACTATCCGAGCCGTGTCCAGGAGTACCGCCTTCTGTATCTGGTCAAGGCCCAACCACCTATTATTATTTGAAAGCCTGTTTTGTTCACACAATTACACAATAAGATATACAGGGTGGAAGGGGACGGGGGACCTTTCCGAAAACGGAAGGTACCTAGTTTAGCCTTAATACTATATTTTCCCCATACAAACTATGGGAATATAATTAGCCGTTTTCAAATTATACTCCGTTAAACTTTCACACAAAAAACTACTTGGTTCAAGCCTAAACATTTTTTGCTGTTGATGCTTTTTTTGGCCTGCTAGCAACGCGGTAGGAGACATTGCAGGGTTTGTAGAGGCGATTGTCTTTGTAACTTCACCTTGTACAACATCAATTCAATTCAAATTTAGGAAGAAGTGGCTCCATCAACTTTTTGATGATTCTGCCAATGTCGAGGTTGGGTAAGACACGGCAAGTAGGTGGACGTCTTGTTCAATAATCTGCCAGTTTTCGGTGGGATAACTACCAGTTATTATCTGCACTTGTACAACTTATTTATTTGTTAGTGCAAAAATTAAAATGATAAACTTCAACATACTATTAAAATAGTCACATTGACAATCACTGACGTACTCAATCGTCATAAACAATTAAAGATTATAAATGAACCTCTTTCATCGTATCTTAGTATACCTAAATTCATAAAATCGGTTATATAGCCCGACATAAAAGTCAAGAAATTAATAGGGGCGCCACTGTCGCACCTGTAGCAACACCATATAGTACGACGAAAAAATATTGATACTTTACTTAATGTACTAGCTTTTGTTTTGCCCGTGACTACGCTCACTTGGATAAAGCCCCTCTTTAAGGGATATGAGTGTTATGTTTTAATAAATCCTATACCCACCAAATTTCAAGTCAATCTGATCACTAGAAGTGGGACAAACTTAACTTGCAAACAAAATAGCATACATTTTTACAAATAAAACGACATTTTTGTCAAATAACTTATTTTATTCATCATCAGCGTATAAAAAACAGCATTATTCTGCACCCCTTCTTTAACAATTCTCCTCACTGAACTGGCCGATTTACCTGAATATCACATAAAAGACCATAAAATATTTTAAAAGTCAATATGTAGCTATCTAAGTGTATACAATTACAAATTAATCGAAATATTTCCGTAATACATTGTATCACATAGCAAGTATCAACACATCTCACAAACGTCAAGTGCACCCTACGTATTTTGTAAACAAAATTATAACCTCAACTTTTTCAAATTTAACCACCAGAAACAACACTGAATTACTGAAAATTTTATATTTGTAACTACATAGACTATTTCAAAAACATCTAATTCTACTCAAAATACTAAAAATAAACCGTTACCACCCTGTCATATCGGACGTTCTTCGGTAAACATCGTCAAGTGAGGTCAAGATAGTTTTTGCTTCGCTTTCTGCGAGACAACATCTATATACGCTATAAATTACCTCTCTAGCACCACTACGAAACGTTTTGCTCATTTTCACACACTATTCGATGAAAAAACACTATTAAGATGCAAAAATAATAACGAAATGAGTTTCAACCCTCAACTTTGACATTTCTTGTACCGGCACTGACAGCTAGTAGTGTGTTGCAAGGAAAAAATAAAGTTAGTTCCATTTCTTGACTTTTATGTCGGGCTATAGCTCTTTGAACGAAATTGTTTACGAATAAATTAAAATTGTGCTGTTGAACAAACATTTTTCATCCAATTTCATGTTTCAAAACGTGCATGTGAAACGTTCACTAAATCTATTAAAAAAATACTAGAAGCCTGATTCAGTGATAGTTCATAAAACCTGCCGGCTTCACACATTTCATGGATTTAAATGACATAAACAAAGAACAATAAAAAAAAGAAGTCACGAAATACTCCACAGCAATGAAGGGTGGATTAACACTGGGCAAAAATGTAAAGGCGTGTATGCGTTGGCAGCACCAAAAGCCTGATAGGCAAGCGTATAAATAAAATGGAATGGACCAAACCACTCATCCGCGCGCAGCAAAAAATCTGCAAAATTTGAACATTTATTCTTTATGGTGTATGTTAACAATATTATGTTTACTGATTTTCGAGTCTAAAATCGTCGATTATGTTAGAATAACTTCATATTTCAAATATTTTACTGAAGGCGTTACTTTGCTGACGTCCATTTCAATGAACAAAAAATAACGCGGATATAGCGGAGTAGCAAGGTAAATATATTTTGTTCATTCATATTTCAGCCAATAAATAATAATTTAAGTCATTAGTACCAAATGTACTAACGGTAGAAAGGAACTAAGTACTTATTTGTGACTTATTCTCCTTTAGAGTAAAAAATAAATAAATCAATCAATTAACAACAGTCAACGGAATCGTTAACTAGTTAAAGATCATTTTGCACTCTTTTTGGTTAATTTTAGAGCTAAAAATGTCCAGCACCGTTATCTCCTATTCGCTAAAATCATTTCCAAAAGAAGCGATCACAAAACGAAAGCCGAGGCCGGCATGACTCCCAATTCACTGTCCGACACATACACCCCCTGGCTTGATTGGACCGTAAACGCCTACAGTATCAAAAGCTAAATGTATGCGTTCATAGGTTTTTCATATGTCTATGCGAGTCGTAGTTTTGTTCTCAGTTTGAATAGAAGTTCACTATTTCCACTGAAAAACTTTCTTTTGCAATTTGTTTCGGTTCGCTGCACATTTTCGATCTGTTAATCGACCACATGAGGATACGTTTTTAATTAATGTTTTCTGACGTAGTAAATCAACGGTTACATAAATAAGTTCGTGTTAAGAACATTTTTGATAAAAGTTTTTTATTGAATCAGGCGTTATTTTGCGGAGGTTTTTTTTTTATTACGAACTGACCAGTGATTGACCTCTATCTCACTTGGTGGAAGGTGCAGATGAGGCCAAAGGTGTAACTCACTGGTTCAGTAATAGCCTATTCACTCTAGCCTTGAAGAGCCCTAGGTTGTATCTGTTGGTGTGGTCTATTGAAATGAATAAAAACATTTACCTTGCTACTCCGCTACTCAACGTCAAGCTATTTTGCTGACTCTACTTGCGTTGTCATCCATTCTACATCATGTGTGCCAAACTTCAAGTCAATCGGACCAACCATTGAAGAGTTGCCTCCTGAGCGGGTCATTTGACTTACACATGTATGCAAAATTTCAGCTCAATCGGTTCAAGATATCTGCTTCAAAATTGAGATGCAAAATTACCACTCGAGACACAATGAGCATAGTTACATACATAAATGCAAGTGAAGTAAATCCTTGTAAAAAATTACTAAGTACTTTCCATCTGTTGGACTTTTAAAAAAATCCTGCAAGTCTTATTGCATTGCGGCACTGAGTGGTTTGACCGACCTGCCTGTCAAGCAGTAGGTCGTGAATTAAAACCCTGGCTTGCACCGCTATGTTTTTGGAAATTATTTAAGAAATTACGTTTGAAATTTACCATGAGCTTTCAGTTAAGGACGTCAAATCAAATGCAGACCTGCGAAGCGCTTCATTGCGAGTAAAGTTCTCGATCCTTGCTGCACTCACGTGTGCCTGCACTCGTGAGTGCATCAGTGGGACGTATAAGCCGAAGATTGACTTTGAAAATATCGTTATTTTTCAGACGATTGACAGATGTGAAATTCCAGATTCCTTCTAATATTTAATTCGCTATTAAGTACTAACTTTTTATACTTTAGCTCTACTATTTCCTATTTAATCAGCTACTGCTAACTTAGTTGAAGAACATAGCGATGTGTAAATGTAATTCAAACTGCGAAGAACTTTCCGCAGAATTCGTTTAAAGCTGTGGGTTCAGTGGAGAACTTCAATCCTGCTGCGAAAAATCCCTTTTACAGAGCCCGTATTATGAAGATGGTGGATGAAAGGAGCAAATGGCGTGAAATAATCTGAGCTCTTAGTTGTACGTTGCTGGAAACGAATTTATTACTTCTCGATACTCAAAGTGCCACCTTAATAACGCACTAAAATGAATATGCGACACACTAGCTTTACAGGTTTCGCTGGGTTCCGATGAAATATGAAGTTAGACTTTGACTGTTGACTCTGTTTACGACAGTAGCGCCATATCGTAAACGCAACTTTAGAGGCGTTAGTCAAATAGTGAATGACAAAGCGCTTATTATTTTATACAAAATAAAGTAAATAAATAATATAATAGAAAGACAATAAATAGTATTTTTAGAGGCATTTGTTACAAACAGTAGTAGCAAAAATGGATGCTATTATAAAAACTGGTTTTAAGATGTAAAACACATAATAAGTTTCCAGCCCCAAACTATGCAGAAAGGAAATAAATTGGTTTTAGCAG
The DNA here is from genome assembly GCA_949127965.1 of Pandemis corylana. Classification (NCBI taxonomy): domain Eukaryota; kingdom Metazoa; phylum Arthropoda; class Insecta; order Lepidoptera; family Tortricidae; genus Pandemis; species Pandemis corylana. Next base: position 13,263,376 of record OX421856.1, on the reverse strand, counting down.
AACACGTAAGGAATGTAGAAGAACTAAGAATTAGGCAATAGATAGTAAGAATAAGACCCAGCATAATTTGCCAAACATTAGGAACCTTTATATCCTACAAGTTTAATAATGACCCATTTTAAAGGCAACATTGACAAATTCCACTAAACCCCTATTGTTGCACATTTTTCTGCCACGGCATGCGCTGTGGTCGTTTTTTATACCCTACCATATGCTTAGCACGTCCCCAATAGAACTAATAAGAACTACAATAATAAGAGGAATATAAATGTCGTGCGGACTAAAAAGAGTGAGCCGCCTAAAAATATGGCTTTAATATCTATTTATTTTCTTAATTCAATCTGTTACGAGTTAATTGCTTGAAAAATTGAAAGATGTAACTTAAGGTTTAAAAATTACAACATTAATTGTTTTAATCTTTGGAGCTGACATGTTCATTCTCAAATGATCCAAGCTTATAAATAAAGATTTTTAAAAATGATTTAATAAAACGGCGCACGTCTGTATAGGTACCTATACAGAAGTAAAATTGAAATGTTACAATTTACTTACAAAAATAATGTCTAGCTACCTGTTTTACTAAACAACTCGACTTGCAAGTTAAATTTTACCGGTAGGTACTCTTCACTTTCTGTTGGGGCAGATTCCCGATTTTCATGCAGAAAAACAAAGCAGCCAAACAGCTAAAAATCATAAAAAAATGTGTGAACTAGGTTTCCGTACGCCAGCGACATTAGAAAAAGTCCCCAAAAATCCTGTGTTATTAAAACATGCACGTAAAACTCTGCGGACTTTTCGCGAATTCGTTAACCAGTTACCTACTGCAAAATGGAGTGAAAACTTTCACAGGGAACACAAAAGGAAGCATGCCAATCAATACAACTTCTGAATAAATATTGTCGAACATGAATGGATCGAAATCTGTCGGGCCTATTTGTACACGTAATGGAATTCAAAGTTAACTGTTTAATATTCCAGTTATCACAATTAGTTAAGTTTGTTCCGCGACCTCTGAGGAAAGTTAGGCCTGTCTGACGCTGTTGAACGGTTTATGTTTATAATGGTGGTGATGTTTGTTTTATGCATAAACAAGTAACTTTTGTTTCATCTACTTGTAGTGGTACACTGAAATTATGTTGCTCGAACATATAATTATGGTGTTTCCTTTACCCGTGAAGCCCGGCCCATCGTGTAGACAGTAACATTAAATGTTAAAAGCAACAACGATGAAACTTTAGAAAGATAATTAATAATTATTATTATACTAATAAAATATGGTTTGACTGAACCTAAAAAAGCCATGTGAATATTCAATACTGAAAAATAAGAATAACGGGTAAAATATGAAAACTTACCCTTTATTTTTGCTGGTTAGTGTATTACTTTGTTGAACACTTTGTTTCTATTAAATTAATTCGTTCGTTCTTCATCTGTTTCTCTGGCGTTTTCTTTAGTAAGTAAGCATTACTTTTCTCATATAAAGCCTGTTACATTTTATGGATTAGGTGTTAAACTGGGATGATATGTTATGCATATGCTAGACATAAGTACTTCACAGTAAACTTTGCATTCACACTTCCTCGCGTGCTGAATAAATAGGTACATGCATATTTAATAGCTATTTCCACCAATGAATCACAACATCAATAGTGTAGGCTCGTCTACAGCGCGGTACTAAAAGCCCACTAATCCATTAAGTGGTCTATTTACTTTCGCCCAGTGGCCCACCGTTAAACCTTCGAAGCGTTTGATACAATAACTCTTTCCCAATGCGAATAACAATTTCAAAAACGTGTTTACTTTTAATATAAAAGATTAAGAATTGATCAAATCCTCTAAATAACCCGAATAATACGTGGATTAATTATTCAACTCAGAAAATCAAGTGCCTTTTAAACAATCATTAAATGAAAATTCGAGCAACACTTTGAGATTCAAGATTAAAAAATGCAGAGGCATCTAATCTCTCCATTTGGTAAATACAAGTAATGTTTTATGCAATAGTGAGGTGGCAGCGAATGTTTCATTATTCTAATGCCTGCGGTGGGCGCTATGGATACAGCCGCATGCCGGTATACGTAGGGCAGGTGTTGCAAAGTAAATGTAAATATTTTATTGTGGAGGCACAAACAACGCCTGCGAGATCAATAAAATTTGTTTATCTTGTAAAATGCTCTCCGCTGTCTGCTTTATAGATTGTGTACGTACATGAATTATTCAAAAATTCGGATGGGCGAGTACCAGTCCATTTGTTGTAATGTTTCGCTTGATGAACTGTATAACTTACGTACCTTTTGCGTTGTAACGCTAAAGATCATGACAGTGTTTGCTTGAGAAACCGTTGTGCCCAGTGTAGACAGTGTTCTCATAATAGCTTTATGATTGAACTCGGATAGAGTTTGTAACGATTTAGCGTCTCGTGTGGTGTTAGTGATAGTTGGGTCCGAGTGACATGTCGATTTATTTAATGCGTAAATAGATGAGGGCGGGGTTTGCTTTGATATAACGTATTTCACAAGTGCAAATTAATAATTTCTCTTAATTAAACTTGTTTTGTTTCTTTTGTTGATTGCAAAATTGTCTATATTTGGCCAAAAACAATAGAATGTCAACATAGCAGGGCAACAACATTTTACGAATAAAGGAGTAAGAACGTAACCATAATGCAATCGCTTGTTTTAATGATTATTAGCCTTCCTTTAGTATTAATATCGTTATGATAAAACATGTAAATTGTCCAGACGTCTCGTGCTTAAAATCTGAAACTCGAGCTTCACACTGGCCCGTACCACGAAAGGTCGGGCAGGTTAACTACCCCTGTGAATTAACGTCGTGGGCTTGAATAAATTTATATTTATTACAAACATAAATTCGTACTTAAAGCATTGTAGCATGTTAAGTAGCGAGGTCATTTGAGTCATTTGGTAAAACAAAGGATGCTTCAGGATGCTCAGCAAAAAGGTACGTCATTTTGTGTGAAACACATTAACATGTTGTTTGGACAACGCGACCGCGCTATTTGTCACGCCGCCTTAGGCCACAGGTGACCGGTACAAGCTGCACCGTTTACTCCCGACTCTATGTGCCCATGTATTTTCATTTGAGCAGTAGGCCTGTTGTTGTGCTACTAAATCTAAACATAATCACACTGCAGCGTTTATGAAGAGCTACCGCACGCCTACCGAACGATGCTTCGTGAGTATCATGAGAAATATGCTACGAATGCGAATTTTAAAAGAATGGGAATGCTTACGTTAATTAAACATAATAGGTTTACATAACATTTTATGTAACTCTGGATAAAAATATTTTATTTTATATTACATGAACGTGAAACATATATATTGTAATTGTCACTGCGAGCTGCGATTTTAATATATCATTTGAATACAAACAGTAAATGCTTATATTTTAACAAGCTAAGCAAACGCGAGATTGTCTGCGAAGAATAATCCGCTTACAACTATACCGTGGGAGCAATTTTCCGGAAGTAAAGAGTAGAAGTAACAAGTAATCTATGTGCTATTCCAGACTCCATATCTCAGACAAATATCTAGACCTGTTCAGCAGTTCTGGCGTGATTAAGTAACAAAAATACAACCATCGAAATTTTCGTATTTATCAATTAATTTGCAAAATAAACAAGTTTGTGTCATCAAACTTTAGTCAAACTAAAATGTACTTACTTACAAACATTTCAATTAAGTGATCAACGGAGACTAACTAGGGGAGAGTGGGTATGATTCGTACACATTTTTTTGTATGTTCCATAAAAAAATAACTATTAACAATTTTATAATAAATTTAATGCTGCTATATACATCACTTATCTGGCTTTAATAATAATTAAGTGTCTTTTGGATATCAAGCAGCATGGCGATGCTACAGTGATTTTTCTCAAAAATGGGAAACGTACGAAGCTTCCCCACACGTGGGGTAGTTTCGTACATACCGTCGGGTACATTCGTACATAGTGGGGAACCTTCGTACAATCAAAGAAAAAACCATTTATTTAATGTAATATTATCATTTATTGAGATCAAAGTTAACACTAAATCAGCCTTTATGTAGTAACAATTAACGATTTTTTTTAAGCACTGTGTACTAGTAATAACTACTTATTTGTAGTAACAAAAAACTTGTGATATATTTTTTTCTTATTAATAGAATAAACAATTAATCAACATTATAAATTGTACCGTTACAGTAACAAGTCTTAGTTTTAGGTAATAATAGATGTATTATCCAACATTATACATAGATAAGTCTTTTCCGAAAACAAATATGTTGGCTGTTCTTGCTGTTGAAGCAGATTTTGATGGCGACAGTGTGTGTACTATGTCTGATATGTAAACTGTGCCCTCATCTTTGGTGGTGGGAAAAACAAATTTCCAAGTACCAGGCTTTTTCCTCAAAAATGAAACCTTGTAATCAGTGGGACTGTATTTTTTAAGCACCTGCCCAACATAATATAGAACAGACCTTTTTTTCGCGAATTTTACAAGGACAAAACATCCTTCTTTGATGTTCACTGATATAACTGGAGTTTCGTCTTGAAAATCCGATTCCTCAGACATCTCTTCTGCGGGAGAGCAAGAACTTTCTCTTAAACTTACATTAGCGTCATCCTCAGAATCAGTCTCATTTTCACTGTCAGGCTTTAAAGTTTTCTTTTGCCTCTTTGGTTTAGTTGTATTTACAGTTATCTTCAGTCTTTTTTGTTTGGTTGCAAATAATGCTTGTTTCATCTCCTTGGCCTTTTGTTTTTTTTCTAGCTCTTGCTTTTTCAACTGTTTTACTTTCTCTATTTCTTCTAGCCTTGTTTTTTCCGGAGTTTCTGTATATATTCTCGATTTTCCTGGCTGTCTTCCTTTATTCGACTTTTTCGACGCGTTTCTGTCCACTTTGGGGTAGGGCCGGATTACTTCTGGAGTTATTAATCCTACAGCTGGCAAAGTCGCAGGCGGAGTTGTAGATGTAGGCAAAGAAGGTGATACAGGCACTGAGCTCCGTGCGAGACCTTGGTCTTGATCAGCCGTAGAACTTGATTGGCCACCTTGTGCGGGTTCTAATGGCAGTGGCAGTAAAGAAGTTGATGTATGAGCTAATTCAGAAGGATCTTGTTGTTCTACTTGTTCAGTATTAGTTTGTACGACGCTAACATCTGCACCTGATGTAGAACCCGAATGGTATACGCTGACAGCTGCGAAGTCATCGTCACCGAAGGCGAGCTTATTAAATGGCCAAATTCCAGTCTTCTCAAAGGCGCTTGTTATATTTTTCCCATTGAATGATTCAAAATACGCCATTTTGGCAAGTTGTGGTATATTGTATATGTTTAGGGTTTTTCCTGGGTTATTCACATGCCAATCGTTGAACGCTGTCTTTAATTTGGCCTTAAAAGGCCCAAATATTCCGACGTCTAAAGGTTGGAGACGGTGTGTTGTGTGAGGTGGAAACGACAGGTAAACAATGCCATTATCACGAGCATAGTCTACAGCTTCTATTGTGACGTGGCTTTCATGGTTATCAACCAGCAGCAAAATAGGGTTATCTTTGGAGCATAACGATTTCTTCTGGATATGTTTCAGAACCTCTAAAAATATACTAGCATTTATCCAACCACTCTTTGTAGCAATCCCCAGGCTACCTTCCGGAGCACCAGTCATAAAATGGTCCTTAAAATGAACCCTGGGGAAGATAAATAGAGGGGGAATTGTATTACCACCAGCTGAAATTATTCCTCCGAATGTAACGAGTTCTCCCCTCTCTGCCGATACAAGTTGCCCTATTTGTTTCTGGTTCTTTTCAGCTAAAACCCTAGGGGTATTCAACACAGTGGATATCCCTGACTCGTCAAAATTGTAAATCCGGTCAGCAGTAAACTTATACTTTGTATATACTTTTTCTAGGTTTCCGAAGAAATCATTTACGGCAGTCTTGTTGAAAGCAAAACATCTGGCCGCACTGGTGTTTTCTGGTTTCCTAAGGCTTAAATTTGTATAACGCCTACGAAAACTGTCTACCCAATCCTTTCCTGCCATTTTATTCTGATCCCATGTATGAGGATAACGTAGTTGCTTGGCTTTTGCAAACTCGTACGCCAGTTTCCTGATTTGAACGATCGTCATTCCATAATGCAATTTGGAGCAGTTTATTATGTACTTATTAAGATGAGTCTCTTCTTCGGCTGTAAACACCTGGTTTGAAGAGTACTTGGAAGTGAAAACACGTACCGTATTATCGCCTTCTTCAGCAGCCGCCTGCTTATGAAACTTTGCCAAGCGACTTTCAAGCGTTGATGGTTTGACGCCATATTTTTGCGCAGATTTTCTAATAGACAATGTTTTATTAAAAACTTCTTCTATCGCTGACTTCATTGCATCTTCGTTTACCTCTCCCGATCTTGTCCCTTTTTTTACATATACTCGCGGCATAATGGTTCTGAAATATTCATGGAATAAGATTTTTTTACTTACGCAGTTCAGAGTGGGGAGCATTCGTACAGTACGAATCTACCCCACTGACAACTGTACGAAGGCAACCCAACCCAACAAATTAACAAATAAATTTGAAATAAAAATAACCGTTGTAGTTATCCCAAAATGGCTGTTTACATATAAAACCTCGATATCAAATCATAAACTATATTAATCACTTTATCTAATTCGAGCAAAATTTATAAGATTTAAACGTGTTTCAAGGTGAATACAAAATAAAGTTACCTGGAGCGAAAACATGAATGAGCCTGTCGTGTCGAAGCCGGCGGCCGCACTATTGCGCCGCCCCGTGTGTAGCGTATGCGTATGAGTGGCAGTTACCCACACAAACGTGAACACGCCACTGTATTCAACAGCGGGGATATAACCTCTGTACGAATGCTCCCGGTGTACGAATCCTACCCACTCTCCCCTATACTTCTGTGGCTCGTCGACGGAATATTTGCTCCTTACTTTAGAGCAGCTGAATGGACCAAGCCTATTGAAGATGGGGCTGGGTAGTTAGCAATTCCAGTTAAGACTTCCAATTAATATTGTGTACTCCCATTAGGTTAATGGTATTGCGTTTGTACTCAAAAGGTTCGGTCGTGAAATACCTGAAATATAAGCCATAGTAGCCAGCTAGTAATGTGGTGGTGCTGTAGCGAATGGGGAAATCTTGCACGGGAAATCCAAGGTAAGCGAACCCCGGGAAGTAGAAGAACATCAAATAGATAGTGGAGATCGTTGAACCTAAATAGGTTCAACGATCTCCGCCAGTGGTACAATAAAATTACCCGATCATTATTTAGAGCTGTTATTGTAAAAGTTCAAGTCGTCGTAATGATCGCCAACATAGAAGATCCACCAGATTAGAAGAAGATATTTAGCTAAACTATGTGATACTTAAAACCTACTTAGCTATGTTACTTACACCTTTTTAGAGGGCTCAACTATTTACATTTCAGACCGGCTGCAATGGTCGAAGTGACGTAGATTTACGGGAATACAGACATTTACAGTTCATAGGAAATAATTAACTAAAAATTGAGGAGTTACAGCAATGATCCTTCATTTTCGAACAAGTTGCATGTTGAAATTTACTCATATCCACCTGTTATTTTTGTAATTTCAGTCAGGCGCTCCTCCGGACTAAAAAAGCGTTGTAAAACTTTGTCAATGTCGATTGCATAAAATGTGTGTTAGGTAGGTATTCTCCATTCCAAACCATTTTAACGCCATTGTAAACAAACCAATTTAATCTAGATTCCCACACAATCACTAACACGCAATTACCATCACATCCAACGGAATGTAGAATCATACTTGATATCTCACTACATTTTGTAACAATGCACTTTTATATTAAGATAATTATAATTCAATTTTATATGAGCTTGGGGGGACTTGTTTGTGTACAAAACCTAAATTTTAACCAACTTGCCTTCTCTGTCGTATTTTTAGTTTGAGCGTACGATTTTTGTTTCACCTACCGTATGTTTATTTGCTATGAATTCAAATACGAGTGTACAGTCAAGTGTAATAATATGTATCTAGTCAAAGTTTCAAAAATAAGTACCATACACTTACACCGGCGTAATAAGGTTGTGGGACATATTTTTGAGAAGGTCGTATCGATACTTATTTTTGCACTTGACCGTACATTACGGAATTTGCACGTAAATATTTACGTTCTTTCTCAATTGCGGATTTACCTGACTAGGGTCAACTTTTTCTGGAATTTACAAATATTTAATCTGTTCGATTCAAATACAAATAACAGCCAATGCCCACTTAGCAAAACTTTGGTACGGATACAAGTATTACAGATAGGAAAAAGAGGATATTCAATACATTAAACATCATTCGTCGAGGGTCCAAATTGGGGATAGACCCGTAGCGAATGCGACAGCAACTTTAGGCATATGTTGGGCAAACATTACCGGCGCGAGTTCGGAAACTCAATTACGGATGCTGTAACGATCAACAGACGGTAGCCATAAGCAAGCCGTAGTAAAATTAGTTCGGGTGTGGTTATTATTGTAATTAGTATAACAATTATAATTATGAAAGTTTTACGACGGTTATGACACTACGGCTACGGGGTGTCGTAGCTATAATTTACTGTTTGGGTGTTCTTCGACTATTTTTTCAAATCTTAGTCAGAATTAATGAATAATGGGTTTTATACAAGCACAACTTTTTGTGGTCGAATATTATAGTTATCCAGTATTTTAAAGTATTATCGAACAAATTGATTCCTGACCCATCGTGAAACCTTGTCGCAGTAAAAGGCATGGTGACGTTACATAAAATCATTATGACGTTTACTGTGAGAACGCTCTTCGGTGGGTCAAGGATCAATTGCTCAATAGTACTTACTTCATACGTAGTGTCAAAAGCTTAATATTTATTTCCTGTTCCCGTTCAATTTAGTGTATTTTTTTTCTTTGAATTTTGTTAAAATTTGGACCCTCTATCGTAATTAAAAAACCTATTTTATCTAAATAAGTATGTATTTAAAAACAAAAGAATACCTACAACATAGTGCCAGCAAAATAGTAAATGAGTTCAAGAATAAGGATTTTTGTCCAAGCGTTCCATCAACTTAATCTTCTTTGTTCCTTTATTCCTTTGTTTACTTACTACATACATATTTATGGACAACATGGTTCATTCAACCATTAGGTTTATTAATAAACGGATTAACTCGCAACAAGATAAATTAACATACACATATTATTAACACACGATACAGCGAGATAAACATTTCCAAAAAGTTAAGCTGTAATCAAATTACAACTCATTAGCAACCGTTGCCAATTTATGCGTATGATTTAATGTAAAACAACAACATTGTTGTTTATTTCGACTTAATTCCAGTCATCATAATACGAGTATCTGTTTACATTTTAATACAGCATCCTGCAATTCATTCACCAGTGAAGTTGCACGTGCTTTCTGACGAAGATTATCCGTCTAACTTCTTACCCCTTTTTTCGTAAAGTTACGAACCTGTCATAGCAAAATGTGAACTTATTTTATACATTTAGCTTGTGTCTGGCATAATCATAATGATAAACTAAAATAAACAAATCAGTAAAAACTACATTCACATCAATTCAGCCGCCTCTGAGATTAGCACTAACAAATCCCGCAACAGACAAAATATATATTGCGTATTGACGCCTACCTACCCCACATAAAATACTTTCTTAAATATTTTCCGTGTACAGACCCTGGCCAGTTAGTTTTATTATGTGACAGATGTAGATTTAATAGAGACGACTCCTCAACAATAAACAGAAGAAAGAAAAATAATACAGTTGCCTGCGTGAAATATGTATTTATCACGTAAAAATCCACTGCTATTTTTTGCTTTCACATGAACTATCATAATTAGTCTACCACGTCTTTTCAAACAAGTTGTACATTAAACATTTTGTCTAAGTTAGACAAATGTCAGCATAATGGCGCATCTGATCTGACCTTCAAAGTGAGTTTTCATTTCGAAGATTACTCGCGAACGTGACGACCTCCCTGCTCCGCAGAAGGTGCGAGGACATGTCTGTGATAATAATGTAGGTCACATGTACCATATATGTATATAGATGTGTGTTTATCAGAGGTTAAGATTGCAAAGTAGACAGCTTTGCTGGGTTCATCACTGTACTGTGTTTTGGTAAAGATCATAAAAGACAATTCTCGAATGTTTGTCATAAATTATTTTATTTACAATTATTTAAAAGCTGTCGTAATCTAGTGGTAACGTCGAGTAGATCGTCGTTCCAAACTAACATAATAATAATATCTGACTAGAATCGTCCCACGATAACTCTGCATAAGACATTAATAAATTGGCAACCCGGAAAAATTACTTTTTGGTAACACTTTTTTCATGTCACTCATGACTTCTTGGTATTTCGTGAATTGTCGATGTTTTTAGCGAATCTATTTTAAACCAATTCTGTCCATTTTAAATCTATTTTAGGTTAAAACTATTAAAAGTGGAATTACAGAACTTATATTCAATGATGATTACTCATTTCCAAAATGTAAAATAAAAAATGGATTACGAGTAAGTCCGTAATAAATTCTTAATAATAATCATTATTAACTATCTGTTTATTTACTTTTATTTTCATAAAATAATATAACTAAAAAGAAGGCTTAGGGTGAAATGAAGTTATAGTATTATAATTTAACTTGTATATTCGTTGTTTCAAGGTGAATTATCTAAGAACTGGACAAATTGAACGTTAGTGGAATTTTTAGACTCGGAAGTAGAGGTATACAGGAAGAATGGTATGGAGAGGAGTGGAATTTTTAGACTTAGTGAATAATAAATATGTACGCCGAAAATTGATATGCGTTTTATTTCCTTGTGCACCTATTTATTTATCTGAATTAATTTTATAAATACACCTAACTTAAGTAAGTATATCATACTTATGCGATACGGTGTACTTTATTACCCCATGCTATTATGCCTAGGCGTAGGTACCTAATTATAAAACAATAATAATGATACTGTGTGTATATAGGTAGCTATAGGCAGCCCAGGCCCTCTCATTCTGAGAGGGCACATGTACCCAGCAGTGGAAAGTATATAGGCTGAGGACGATGATGATGGATAATGATAGAATAATATTCTGCCATGAACAAACTTTCGATTTAAACTGTTGTTAATTCATTGCAGAGTTATGGTGGGTAGACTCAATCTATGAAGATAAATTATTTGTAAGTAAAACACTTGCGTAGAGAGCAAGATATTATTATTAGGTGAAATAACTGGTACATGAGGTATTCTATCTAAGCCCTCTAAATTGGCAATGCATCTGCAATCCTCTGCTCACTTACTATCAGGTGGCCATTTTGTGATTTTTCCATCGTATTATAAAACCTAATTCCGTTGCATAAAGTCCTATCAAACTTTGCGTTTTACCTGTATGTTCAATTCATTCCTTAAATTTCACCTTCAGTCCTGGCACAGCCCAGCAAATGTTGCATTATGCATTTTGTTAACGAACGCGTGCTGCGGCAGCCTTTACGGCAAATTTGAATGGAACATTTAAAAAATGCAAAAATATGCCAAAAATTTACTAAATACAGAAAATTGTAGCACCTATGCAGAATCGATTCGTGTGTGACCAAGTAAGTTGATCTGACAACATAAACATTGCTAAGTTTATTAGCATTTTATTTTCAATGTTAAGTTTTGCTTTGTAAGATCTCACAAAACATTTATTTGGAAAATATTTTACATAGGCTATGTAGAATAGGCTATATAGTTTAGATTAGGTTTATTTTGTAATTTTTCAGAAAAGTCAATGGTTTCAGTATAAATTCGATTTTGACTAAACAATCAATGACAATACAATACAATACAATACAATAACTCTTTATTGAACACCACATATAACAACCAAAACAGAAAAAAGTATACAGAATATTACAAGGTAACAATAGGCGGCCTTATCGCTACAGAGCGATCTCTTCCAGGCAACCATAATGGACTGACGAAAAATTACATCATATTAAACTGTTATTCGACCGTGTGATAAAGACCCAATTTATTATTATTTGTTAGTAAGTACCAAATCAAACTATACACTTTGCGGTGCCACAAATGAGTAAAATAGAAGCCTCTTTCCCTTAACCAAGCGAATTACTTTTTTTAGACTTTTTGTGTCGGACGTGAGTTTTCTATCGCGGTTATTTCTATTCAGAGTTAACATCTTTAGTGCGCAGGGTGATTAAATTGTTAGTAAAGCTTTTAGGATCAAACCTAATAAAATTCCTTTAGTGAACATCGCACAAGGTAAAGTAGTTTTGTGCCAACTAAAAGCTTCCCGGATGTGGCCCTTGAATGAAAACATGGGCCATTTAATTGTGTCTGTAATTGGGTTATACGTTCGCTAAACAAATTGAAATTAATCGTTTTGCAACAAAAAACATCCTGTAAATGTTCTAATTTCAGTGAAGGCACTAGGCATATTTGTGTTAACTTTTAAGTAAGTAAGTAAGTTATTTATTTGTGTGTGTTAGTTATTTATTTTTGTTTATAGGTAGTTATTAAACTAGTAATATTTTTCTATATATATATCTTATATATAAAATTCTCGTGTCACAATGTTCGTTCCCGTACTCCTCCGAAACGGCTTTACCGATTCTTACCAAATTTTATATGCGTATTCAGTAGGTCTGAGAATCGGCTACTATCTATTTTTCATATTGAAATTTAGAAGAAAAAAAAATAACGGGAGCGAAGCCGCGGGCAACAGCTAGTAATATGGAATATAGATGTAATTAGATATATGAATTTTATGTGTGAAGAAATCCCTTTATGAACGGCTGCAATTCTTCAAAAAACACTGAGCACTCGCTCGGTCGACCTGGTACTTAATTTAAAAATAGTATTTAATACTAAATGATATTCATAAATCATAAGTTAACAATTAGGTACTTATTGGAACAAAATTTAACAGTGACGAGAAAAGTTGTTCATAAAATATATGTATTATTACATGTTATGTCTGAGCCCATTCCTGTGCACTAAGTATTATAGTATCACGAGGTACATAGAATCACGAGGTGAATAGAGTCAAAACTAGGAATAACTTTTGCCTCAAATTTTCTCAAAAACTACTAATTGCGAATTCTACCATATCAGTTAATGAACAATTTTGAATTGTTGCTTTCAACAATGGCAACATGAAATTGTCAATTTAATCGATTGTCAAATAAGCCACCCGAAGTTGAGCCTTGCTAGACCCCAAAAAATTGCTGATCGAAACTTTACTAAAAGTGTGGTTTTTACCAAGAATTTGAGTAAAAGTAATATTTTACTAAGAGTTAAGTAAGTTTTGCAAGGGTTTTATATTTAAGTGGCAAAATATATAGGCATGGCATAATTATTTTTGAACTAACGGGGTCGTACCTATTTTTATTTTTTAATAAAGATAGTGACGGATTGCCATAACGCCAGAAAAAAATATTGCTTAGGTCGTTTTAAAATAAATAAATAAAAAAAAATATTGCTTGGGTATAGTTTTTTTTAATAGCTGAATGCCAAGATGCTGTCACAAATGTGTGTTGAATTGAAATTAAAAATAAGCACATTGCCGGCTTTGGCCTGCAATTTTGTATGAAATCTCATTAAAGACTTTCCTTCTAGTAGCACCTGAAACGCGGCACTTCGCAGCCTAATTTAAGGAACATAACATCAATATTTCATTGCTTGTTTGAGAAAATGATATTTTTTTGTTCAGGTCCATGTTCCACTATCTTATAGGCATTACGTGCTTCCACATAATATTGCCTGTGGCTACACACCAGCATTGTGACAAAGACAAGGGAACTGTAATGGAAGGCACTGAACAACTGAACTAACTAACCCTTAGATGTGATAGGTCCCTGAGTACGGTCTAGGATTGTCTTAAACTAAGCCTATAACTCTGATGACATTATAGGACGGTCGTGATAACTGCGAATTTAATTGCTTGTAGGTTATTATTTTCAAAATGGTAAGTTACTTTTTAGGGTTGTGTACCTACCTTAAAAAAGAAAACCGGAATCCCTCGCCATTACTACTTTGCAGTAGTAAAACTTTACCTCACGTGAGCCACGAGACTTTTAACAACGTTTTTTCGGTGTTACTTTAAGACAAACTTATGACGTCAACATTATAAAATAATACAACAACAACAACCATGTCTTATGTCAATCCCAGACGTCTGCGGGCGTCGTAAGTCAGCTGTCAATCTCTCTTGTAACAGCGACGCTCCTTGTCAATCTTTATTTATTGCCGCAGGATGTACGCCATTGCTAAAACAATAGTATAACTCGATCACTCTTCAATTATATTTCACAAGCAATAATATAATCGGTACGTACGACGCCCGAGTAACATTTTGTGGGTACGGTTATGCTAAGAATGGAGATGTTGATGATGATTGGTAATTAATCGCACAGAGATTGTTCGTAAAGAGTATTTGATACAAAAATCTACCCATGATATCACAAAGAGGAAGACTATCGTTGACATCAAGATTCGTTCAACAAATGTCAGCTCATAGGAAACTGTCATTTTTGGCATTTAATTTAAGTTTCTTAGTAAGGCCATATAAAGTTTTACCTTTTGGTAAAATAGATTCTTAATTCTATTATGGGTGAAGACCAAAAAGTTACACACCGTTAAAGTTGCGTTAGTATAGGTAGTTAAAATTACCACAAACTTTTTCCATTGTGACACAAAATTAGGCATACCTACATTTGTACAGATAACACAACATTAACGCTGTGTAACTTTTTGGTCTTCACCCTTGTACGCATTCATTAGGGAAAGTAAGAGAAAAAAACGTTTTTTACAATTGTATTGCTTTGCAACTGGAAGACCAAATTTGTTTAACCATTGTATCGATTAGAAACATCAGTATAAAAATAGCTAAAAAAACAAAAAAAAACACAATAAGCTAAGGGGTACATAAAATGTCACAAAATGGCTTAAACTCAGCATTTGCTGACCTTACAACCAGCGCTTGTCTTTCGTTAGGACCATCGGGTGATACATACATTCAAAAAATATGTACACTACCTGCAAATTAAACAACAATCAAAAATAACCATAATAATAATTGGATGTGGTTGCTTGGGCACATAACCCTTTGCCTTTAAAGTAGATAATAAAACAAATAAGCATAGACAACCAAATCACAAACCACAGAAGAAGTAACAAAAAATGAAATGATAGCCAAACAAAGTATATACCTACTTTAGTTGCTATTTAGGTTAGAATCTTATAAATCAACATTAAAATGTAAATAATTAAATTACCTAATTGGTTGACGACCCGATAGTCTAGTGGTTAGTGACCCTGACTATGAAGCTAGATGTCCTGGGTTCGAATCCCGGTAGGGGCAGACAGTTGTATGATGAATACGAATGTTTGTGCCCGAGTCATGGATGTTGTATGTATTTATCTACATTATATACCTAAGTATGTTTGTTTATCCGTTGCCTGGTACCCATAGTACAAGCTTTGCTTAGTTGGGGGCTGGGTCAATTGGTGTAATTTGTCCCAAGATATTTATTTATTTATTTATTCACCTATGAAATAAATTAAATTAAATTTACGCAAAACAAAAACAAATTTTACTTACGAATATCGTAAAATGTTGATTGCCAATCACGACGAAATAAATAACTTCAGACGAACCAAGTGCGCCATTTTGTCATGCCACTTGAAATGAAAGCGAACACTGGACTTCGTAGGCAATTAGAGCCAATAATGTTGGAAAAGATCTGAGGAAAAATCTGAATAACACAAAACAACATTAGAAGTGACTAAATATCGCCTGCTAGGTTCGGCAAATTTAATTAAGAGCAATATTTAATAGCTGTCCGAGTTTGAGAAAACAGAAAAGTTATTTGTCGGAAAGCCCCAATTAAGGGCAAAGCTTTCTGGACTTAATCCAATAAACCTACTCATTTAGTGAACGGAATGAAAGGTAAATAATTTTAGGGAACGCCGTCCGTGGATTGTGCGACAGAGTTTTGTTACCTAACTGAGGGTTTACCTACAGTTACAATACAACAACATGGCACATGGTTTAGGGTGACCACGTACTCGTCCCTCCTGTAACTAAATTTTCTGTTTTTTCCTCCAGTGAAGCATTTTCCTTATTCGATTATGGACTAAAAACAAAAGAGTTATTTGAACCCAAAATTAATAAATTATTAATTTGCGAGTACATTTAACTACACTGTTGGTTCGTTTGTAAGATAGTGCTCAGTGTTTACGATATACGCATAGTACCTAGCTTCGAGAATAAACTCGAATAGAGTTTAAAACGCATTATCATCTTTAGTCATGCAGCGATAGCTCATTTCAACGAATCACTATAAAATATCAATATCACTGAAAATATCCGAATCACTAAAATATCCGAATCACAAAAAATATCCTAATCACTAAAACATCTAATTACAATTTACGGGCGCCAAAAGATGTCACTTCCAGAGCAATGTAATTAATACCCGCGACGGCTTAGTTATTAATTCTGAATGAAATTACATCCTTTTAAAATTAGTGTCAAAGTGATCCGGATCTTTATAAGCCTCCTTCGTGGAAAATTATTTCACTTCCTTTTTACTCCACAAATTGATAAGTGCCGCGAACCAAGGTCATGATAAAAATGTTTCTATTTAGATCGTCTCGCCGAAAAAAAAAATCTCGATTTAGTCGCTAAATGTGGTTAAAAGCTTGTCAGTTCCACACATTTTGACACCACTAAATGGAGATTTAACTTGTAAAAGAGAGCAATCATCACATCGATCGATGGGGCCATCGATGGGGCCATATTAATAAAAGAAGAAAAATAACTTGTTTTAGCATGACAGCTTTATACTATCAAAATAACAAGTTACACAGAGAATATAGATAGGTATTAGCAAAACGCTCTGACGTGCAAAATTGACGGTTACTTGTCCATACAAAGGTGAAATGGCCCGTTATTTTTGCTCATCGGTATTATAATATAATGTAATATGTGAAACAAAAAATGATCGTTGATACAGAGAAATTTATCTAAGAAATTTAATCTGGTTTCTGTTGTCCTATCAATCGTTCGTAGGTTAACTGCAAGAGGTCCCTTTATGGGATAAGTTCGCCTTTATTTATCTGTTTATTCTATTACCCGTAAATAATAAAGAGACATACTTACACTTTTGATTTTTTTGATCTAACGCTTTTGCTGCCAGGCGTTCCTGGCAACGTTCATAGTTCATATTAAGTACCGTTAACCAGGATGACTTTGATAATTTTTTGGCTACTTCGATCGTTTTAAGATGGCTATAAAATCGATATTGTCCAAACACGGCGAATGTTTGCCATGTAGACGCAATGGCGATCCATAAAGACATCGATTGGAAGCAGTAAACGCAAATAAAAATTAATGATTTCGTCATTACAAATACTTTTTAAAGTCACCCCGTAAATCAAAGTTTTACGATAAGGTTCACGATATGCGTTTTCATAACTTCCGCCGTATGCTGCTGTCACGCTTTTGCAGTAATTTGAACGCGTGCGTTTGTGACACCAGATAATGTCCCGGGTCTGACAATCGGCAGCAAATGCATTAAAAGAAACGTGACTGTATAAGAACATTTTATAGCATTTTGAATTTTGACCAATTCTCACTATTTTTACCAGGTGACTTGTTGACCGACATTATTGTTTTTAAATTGAATATATTTTAATACATAAATCACTTTATCCCTTACGGGGTAGACAGAGTCTAAGGTAACAAGACCCAAAGGCCACGTTTAGCATGATTGAGGGCGTTTAGTTGGAAAGAAGCATCATAGTGATGGGTTGCTAGCCGCATCGCCTTGCACAAGCTCCTAGCACCTTTGAACTAAATATTTACGTCGCGATGGTTTGTATGTGTCGGTAACAGCTCTTGCTGAGGCAATGCGTATGGTGACCATGTACACACGGCAATATAATCAGGTAAGCACCTACGCACGCTCGCGCCGTATCTATCCTGCTTACCGAATAGCTTTGCTGTGTGTACACGGAAACCAAGTAGAAATCTAGAGCCCAGCAAAAACCAATAACTGTATTTACATATAACAAATGAAAGCAATGTGGTTTTAATGCCGCTTCAGCGCGCATGTATTGAAGGGCCTGCTCACATCGAATAAGTCCCGCTACGGCTTATTCAAATGTTTGTTCAAATTATATAACCGTCGAGTTAACACTGCAGCGGGCAACGGGGGTACAGCAATCGACGTTGATAAAAACTACTCGTCTACACAAACATCCGGGCGCGCCGCACTCCATTACTCCATTTTGTACCAAGTAGCAAGGAATTGCCCGCATCGACTGACGTTTATTTTCCGTGTAACAGTTTATTAACCTCCCTTTAGACGCCAACCACTGTTGACATTAGACTATTGGAAAATTTAGTACAGGAATAGGTTTATATTATTTCAAACTGACGAATTAGTAATATCAGTGGAAGTAAGTAAAATCTTTCACAGTGAAACATCAGAACTTCTCTAGATACCTACTTTAAGTTATCTAAACTCCTACGTAATATAAATCTGTTGGGGTGTCGGAGGTTTTCAGTAGTTCGTGTAACACGTTTTATACCCGCAGTTGTTTTCTTTATAAATTGATTCAGAGGACCAATGTAGCATTTGGCAACTTCGGATTGATAAAAAAAAACTAATTAATTCTACCCGTTATACCAGAGTAAGTGTTTTCTGCTTAGTGTTAACTAACTAAAGAGAAAATTGATTAACACGTTCACAATCCAGTGCCCCATACATGGGTTACAACAAACTATCTCCACAATTCCGTGCCCCGCACATGGGTCACTATAGCCGACTAGGTATATACGCACTCAAATCAGTATAATTATATGTAGGTATGTTTGTTTTTTTATTTAAGGATAGGAAAATTCTGATATATTTATATCTATTAATATTTTAGTTAAAAAGACAAATAATATGCACTTGTTTTATGTCGAGTCATTAGTTTAGTTCTTAACTTTGTTGTGTACTTACTAATACATAGATAGACATAATATAGTGCTTACTAACCATTTATAATTTATTTGTACAATTGATTATTTTAATAAATAATTTGAATTTGATTTGATTTGAATATATTATGTAATATTGGAGTAATCCGAGTGCGTACCTACCTGGCTCCTATTTCGCCAACTTGACAATTGTCGGCGACATATGACAACCAGTATGAAGCCAACCGGTGTAGATACTGGTAGAGTTTGTAATGTAAAGAGAACTTGTCACCGACAATAGTCACGTTGGTGATTTAGGCGCCTGGTCGTTTCTTAGTGACCCATACGTGGAGCATGGACTTGTGATAGAAGTAATTTGTTTAAACGTACGAGGAAAACGAACAATTTTCTATGGGGACTTTGAATGTTTTAATTAGGTACCTACATAAGTACCTAACTAAAGATATTATCAACTTACACTGTAACGAATATCAATTTCTTGATTATTGTTCAAATAACCTGTACCTGGACATATTATATATTATATTATTATCTATTATTACATAATATGTCTACCCCGTAAAGGATAAATAAAGACGTGAATTGTGTATGTATGTATATTTCAATAATTTGTAACAAAAGACGTAAATAAGCCAACAAAAAATTCAATTCATGCTTTAGTTTCTGAAAATGGACAATAGAATAAAATTCTTAAAGTTAAATCTACGTGAGAGCATACGGATGTAGTGAGGAATAAAACTTGAGGAGATATTTTGCATGAGTTCTCAGGCGTATTTCCTGCTTTTCCTTATTTCCCTCGGGATAAGTCAACTTATAGAGGACATAAGTTGTACCGATATCGCGACAGGTATAAGTACACAATACTGACATTTCATGTTTGATATTCACGTAGTTCGATCTTACATCAACTTATTTAGATTGGTTTTGTTTTCATATTATGATCAGTCGTACTTAATTTCTATTTATAACGTGTCTAAATGGTGAATCGATTAATAACCTCAACATGATGAAAGTTAAGGTTAACGAGATGGTTTAAAAATGGCTCGAGCTCACAGAGTACACACCATGAGACAATAAATGAAAACAATTTTGCTCTTTCATGTGTAAAAATTGCTATGCTAGACTTTTCTTCACACTTAAAGCTTCTATGTAGTCTTCCTGACACCCGATATTGATGACACAATGCTTACCTACATTATTGCTCCAGGATAAGCTTATAAGTATTATAGCCACATGAAAATCCGTACAGAAGTTTCGAAGATAACCGTGAACAAACATGCACGCTTGCGGTTTTGCCTCGTTGCAGAATTCCCTATCTCATGGCAATTTCGCATATTTATTCCTTGTACACATTATTTAGGGAAACTCTATGCAAAATTTCCGTTTTCTAGAGCCAAAGGCTTGGGCTAAGCGTTCATGAGATAGACACCTATCCTTTTGTGTTAAGAAGATGTGTTTGAAAATTGTTCATGTGTGTTTTGGGCTTTGGAGATAAAACGTTGACCGGTTGGATGATAGGAACTTTAACAAGGTTCATCTATTGCGCGACTATACTTTCGATATCTTGCATAATGTGTATTATAGAACTTCCTTGAGATTCCAAAATGAACGGATCACTCACATTAGGTAGGTCATGTTGGGCCAGAAATATTTCGGAGTAATTCGTAGGCCTTCTCCTGGGAGTGGTTGCAGCCAGCGCTCTACCTACTCGGCTCTACGTTGTCATTGTTACTCGACTCGTATTTTTATTATTGTCAAATACATTATGGACTATAATATAATGCATTGATTAGTTCTAAACGTTTGGGTTAAACTTGGTTTAATACAAGAGTGAATAGCTATTATTTCTTTAAATATTTTTCCTTCAAGTAAAAATATTAGTTTTATCAATGAATCGTCAAAATGCATGTGCGCATATCTTCCAAACGACTGCACCGAATTGGATAATTCTTTTTTAGTTGTGTTTGTTACTGTTTGGACAGGGTTTGTCTATACTAATATTATAAAGAGGAAAAATTTGATTGTTTGTTTGTTCGTTTGTTTGTTTGTTTGCATTGAATAGGCTCCGAAACTACTGGACCGATTTCAAAAAATCTTTTGCCGTTAGAAAGCTACATTATCACTGAGTGACATAGGCTAATTTTTACCGCGGGAAAATACCTTTTCCTAGGGGAAAATTAATTTATCGCGGGCGAAGCTGCGGACGGAAGGCTGGTATAAAATATAATTTTAAAAAAGTACTGGGACGGGGACGAAGCCGCGTGCAACAGCGCGTTTTTAAATAAATTTAATCTAGGCGTCCATGCGGCGTATTTTCCAAAGATTAAGTTGACGAAAATCTGTAAAACCTATGGATTTAGGCCGAAGTAGTGTAACACTGATTTAGTTGATGCAGTTCGTATTTGCGTTAGTGACTAGAACTGCCCGCCTGACTTCGATAACCGAATTAAACTGCACGCTTTATTCGTTTCCACGTAGATTTATGTGAATGTCTACGCAACGCAAACAATTTTATACTAAACATACATCGTCTCGCATTTTCAACGATGTAAATTTTTATTGCATCTATTTTGTTTGAAAATTTGCACCAGTTTTAGGTGGTCACTGATTTTTTATTATTTATTTATTTTTAGTCAAATTTTATCACGATGACGTGTCCGGTCACGTTTTTCTAATGTTCTTTAAAACTCAATACATACATGTATTTGCAGTTTCTTTGACCTACATTTTGAATGTAAAACCTCGTTTTAAAATATTAATTTCCATCATTTCAATTGTTCCAGTGCAGAACATAAATCTTGCACGTCCTACAAAATTACAAAGAAACGGTTAACTGTAAAGAAAATTTATTTCTATTGGGCAGAGCTTGCTGACAACGTTGAAGACCAATGACAACAGAATCATAAATTCTAAAATCGCCCTCTAAGAAGATATCGAAAAATTCTACGATCAGTTTGATGTGACAATACGGGCACCTGTTTATAGTAGGTACGGCGAAATATCCAGGAGTGAAGTTGACCTGGCATTATAGCGAGAAAATCTCGGACTTCAATCTCTATGTAATTAATAGATTAAGTAAAATAACAAGGCACGGGGTGAGAACGGGACTACTGCTGAGCGTCTGAAGGAAAGCGAACATCAGTACTGAAAGTTAAACAAAAAAGTCCATTCCGCATTTTCACGACTAACGATATCGTAATTCAATAGTTGCTGCCATCTGTTGGCGAGTAGCTGAACTCAAAATAAAACAACTGCGTTGCTCGATAATAACTGGTAACCATTACATTACAAACATTACCTATTTTGACATCGCAACTAATCGCAAGTGTTCAATAATACTGCTAATTTAATTAAACGATTTTTTTATCGCAAGTTTACTCGTGAAATCGGCAACATTAAAACTGTGTGTATAGTTGTAATTTTTTTTTGTTATTAAAGGTACCTATTAATGATATTTCACATAGCCACCAGGACAATCGGGTTTAAATACCTCTAGAAAAAATTATACAAATATTGGTTGCGCCGCGCTGCCGTGTCCAAGGAGGTGGGCAAGTCAAGCTATAGCTGACCGAAATCCACAGCAGACCCGTGGCCAGGTGGGCAGGACGGCGGTGAAGTAAGGTAAGCCCGCCTTCTACATTCACCTCGGCACAGGCCGCACCAAACATTCATGTCATGGGTTTTATTATTAAGCTTCTAACTAACGAATGTTTACACGCATTTCAGTACTACATTCATATTTTTTTATTTTTGCTGGAACGCAGTGGCGTTCATATTGACTAACTTAACGAGTGTGTGAAACATTGTTACCTTGTGTTTTTGGTGACATCGTTACAAGAGAATCAGTCTTAATTTTACTTCAATTGAGTTTTATTGCTTACGAGCTCCTGAATTTGGCGCTCTACTCAATAATACCCTAGTTACGTGGAAGGGTTAATCAATTCTCAACATGCTTTAATGAGTGATGGGTTGACCATAAATCACGATAGGCACTTAGGGCTAATGATAACGGCCCTTGTAATCCCATCGAATGTGGCATAGTCAATATGTGCAAGTGCACCTTGATAATGAGTGTGTTTAGGCGATTGTTACTTCGACACGCCTAACCCATTACATGCTGTATATTCAGGGCAATAGCAGAGATTTATTGCAAACACGGGCTTCGCTCACGAAGGCACTAAATGCCTAATTAAAGTGAACTAACGTCAGCAATCTGTTGTGGGCAGTAATTTTTGTCTAATTTTAAAACTGAAATTATTGTAATGTACGATCATACAGTTCGTGAGCTCTCAGAATGTCATTCGAGTTTTGGGTACAATCGACCAATTCAAGTATCAAACCCATAAGAGTGAGTGAGACAAGACAAATCTGAATGGCATTCTAAGGGCTCACGGACTGTAAGTACTTCGTTTTTTTTAATCACCTGATGTTTCAATTGTTTTTTAATCTTGCCACTCACCTCCACAGTCTGGGTGCAACCCGCTGCGTTCATACATTATTATAAACGGTGAACCAATAAATTACACTGAAATTGATCTATCACGCTACTTACATTAGAGTTGAATGAGTTGGGCCGTGTGAACCTACTGATTAAATATACAAAACGACTGACTAAGGAAAGTTCAGTTGTGGCACAGAAATCCTGGTTTAGGATATTTATTTACCTACTAATATAATAAATGAATCATACAATTAGATAATTGATTACACGAAGTAAAGTATCGAAATATTATAACTTTTTGGATTCGTATACAATCGAAAACTGGGTATTTATTTCAAATACGAACATATTTCTGATTATTTTATAATCGTTGTATATCGCAGTTGCAAAGTTCGTTTAGTCAACACAATCTCATGATTTGTTACAGACGGCGCCACTTAGCCGTTGCTTCTTTTAGCGTTCAAGAGAGCTGTGCTGTCAACATCAGTGACAAGTGTCATTGAGGACCACAGATTCAAGCAGCCATTTTTTTTTAAATGTGAGATTTTATGAAGGTACTTCTTATCAACCGTTGTGGAGCCGACAAGATACTGAGTAAAATGTTTTTGTTTTTAACCGACTTCAAAAAAAGGAGGAGGTTCTCAATTCGTCCCTATTTTTTTTGTTACCTCATAACTTTCGACTGGGCGAAGCGATTTTAATGATCCATTTTTTATTATAAAGTAAAATGGCTCAACAGAAAAATCTGTAACTTTTTCAGTACCTAAGGATGGTTATTCCTATTTAGAGAACAATCATCAACCACTTTTAAAATAAACATCCATTCCCAATTGGAAGGAAAATACAATCTCGATAGTTAAAACACACACGTGGTACGCGTTCCGCCCGATACCTACAACAATGAGTGTAAATTGTGAAAATTTAATTCAGTCAATAATCCTGATAAGGTAATAAGTACACTAGGGTCAGTAAGGCTCGAAAAAAACTTCTAGTTTCCAGTAGCACCGAAGCCACCGCTCGAAAGTACTACGCAAATAACCCGTTTTGCATTATGAAAATAGAAGAGATGAAACAAAAACATGACCCCAAGTGTTTATTCAAAAGGCCACCGGCCTGTTGGTAAGCCTTTATCCGCGGTTTTAAATTAACGGAATGGGAATTTTCAGTGGTTCTCATTTATCTCGATGATTTGGTGCCCGCTGTTATGAGTATCCGTGCAAGCGATTTAACAATGAACTGTGCGCTCGTAAACAGCGTGTTTGCCAATTTGTGTTGTATATCTTACGAATTAATTACACGCAGAGAAGGGTTCCACATTGTTTTGCTAATGAATTGAAGAAGTTGTGGTCAATGAATACCACATTAACACATTTCAGTCGTGCTTACACCCGCATTGCGAGCGCGTACCTTTGTCTTTACTCGACACGACGCAAAGGAGCATAATGTGTTAAAGAGTCTAAGCATATTTTAATAGGTAAATTTTTTTGATAAAGTACCTACCTCAGTCGACAGAAACGGAACCCTTACAGACAGGCACACTTTGTTGCCTATCCATTCGTCTGTCTTAAGAGCATTATTAACCGTGAGTCGGTTTTTGTTATCATCATGTTTATTAAATATTTTTTATTATTAATTACCTACCATTTAAGATCTTCAATAAGTTAAAGTTGGTCAATAACCATTATCTCACAATAATGAATTTTCCATTTTTTTTGTACTATGCATACTTTTTCCCTTCCCGCTATAAATTTATTGAATTCATTCTATTTTTAGGCTTATTTTTCTTCTATATTTCTAAACGATACTGAAAACTAGACCACACGAAAAAATTCAAAAAGTAAAGCTATGGCCAGGAATCGAAACCGGATCCTTATCAATCCGTGATGCGTGCTTTAACTACACCACCAATAGCAGGTTCTTCGGTTAAATAAATGAAAGTTTTTTGCTGTCAGATTTTTTGTTTTTTAGTATTTCACTGGCTTCTAAATAAAAATAAAGTCTTGACTGACCGACCTCTGTCACCGCCCAGCTTAGGCTCTTGGACATAGGAAGCTTGTTACTTGCGTAAAACATACTTTATGTATATGTATAGGTCCGAGGAATTACGGTCATTTTACGAAATTCCCATGGGATGGGAAGTTCAACAAGGATGGACTAAGGCGTAAGCGTAAGCCAGTTTATAATAAGTAATGACATGGCGTATTAAATACAGATGTGTTTGGTAATATTACGAGAAATTTTAATAGGTCATTTTCTTTATTTTGGTCAGAACAAGTGTTTTTTTAAGGTTGGGAAAAGTAAAAAGAGGCAATATGTTAACCGTAGTGTTCAATTTGAATCAAGTATCAATTTTAAAATGCTTTTTGAATCAATACGCTCTTGTAAAAATATGTCAAAAAAATATATATATCTCAAAGTAAAATAAGTTGTTCTTGATAAATTAGCAACAACATGTTATGTCTAATTATTTGTGTGATCTACTAAGCCAATTTCGAAGAAATCGCATGTACAATCTTGGTCCGCGTGTCTTCCTAGCGGCAACTTCAAACTAATCAAGAACACAGTACTGTTCGCGTTACGCGTGTACGATGTACGTAATTTATTAGCGTTTATTCTCATGTAGCAATATGTAGGGATGTTCTATTACGCAGACTCCGTCGAGATCCCTGCTCCAGTGTACTTCGGGAGGCTGGAAGTATCGGACGCTCCCGCCGCTCCCGTGTCTCCCGAACTTGCCGAAACGCCCGGCCTCGCTGTTCCGTTACGCGCAGTGTTTGAACGCCGCTCTCTGTTCCCGATTCGCTCCCAATATTGAATAATTGGCAGCTTTCAGTGCTGTTCTTGATCGAAGTTATGGGAATGATAACATAAGTGCTAAATGATATTTAAAACGGTAAGTTTGTCACGTTTCTTTTATTTAAAAAGGTCAAAATATTTACTCTAACCGCGAACGGCTCGAAACGTGAAGTGTCAAACGTAAGTTTTGAAAAATGCTCACAATTATTAATTTATTAATTTGTTAACATCCAAGTTGGACCAATTAAAAATCCTTGTTGGAGACGCTTTTGATGTAAGTTATCGTTAAAATTAATTGGCCTAAAGTTTTGAGCGGCAGGTTTCAGAACAACGAATTATCAAAGACAAAAGTGTTGACTCCAAGTAGTTAATTATTATTCCCAGTTTGTGAACAAACTTTAGTCTAACGACAATATAATCGATTTTGATATCTTGATTCTCATCGAAGTATATTAAGATGCCAAATTTCTCCGATGATTATTTAAAACGAATACAGCTTCTGTAATACGTACTTAATACTGAAAATTTGCGTTGTATCGTTCCTCGCTAAAATATATAAAAAAGTAAGTAGTTAAATAGATTCGTATTTAAACTTTTCAAATTATGATGTATTTTCAATTCAAATTAATCTCCTATTCGATCCGCATGCATGAAAACACGTTTAGCTTTACATAAAAATGTTTCGGGATTCCAACTCGGTTCCAGGCCTGAGTTTTCTGAATGTAATAGGAAAAATCTTTAGAAATTTACCGTAGGCAATCTTCATAGTTCAATTAAACGTGATTGGACTGTCCACATATATGAAATTCGTGGTGTTTGTGTTTGTGTGTCTGAAGTTTCTAATCAGCGTTGGATCCGAGTGGAAACTACAGCCAGGCCAATCCCTCATCTTGGACACTTCGGACCACAGTCTTTATCTTCCTGTGCTATGCAGAAGGATCACAGTAGGACGCATACACATTCATAAGGCTGGGCAATGCCTTAGACTACAGTTCGATATGCAATAATATGAGCCGCACTCTGTACTGGACATATCTTTCTCTCCCTTTAGTCGTTCCCTCAGTATACTGACTGTCGTAACTTCTAATAATGCAACACTCATCTTTTTGGCTTTACGCTTCCTTTTTTCAAATTGCTACAATTTTGATAGTGGTCATAACAGTCGGTTGAGGATCTAAACCTTTGTGATTAATTTCTTGGGAAAGTGGTGTAGTGGTTGCTCCTTGTCTTCCACGTGGCAGAGCTAGAGTCTAAGTTCGTAGTTGGCAATAGAGAGCGCTGGCTACCCACTCTCACATCAGGTCCCATTGTCGCCTTTTACGACACCCACGGGAAGAGATGGGTCCGTCCTATCCTAAAACAGGACACTGCACGGCACCGCTTCGTCATTGGCTTCACGCTGTCAAAAAAATTTTTTTTTTCATACGCTAACTAATAAATAAATTAATGTATGAAATCATTAGATATATATTTTTGAAATAAAATCTGAATGTTACCCAAGAAAGCAGCCCTCGTGGCTTAACGTGACGAGGAGCTTCGACCTCACTCACGACATGTTTATCACATTTCCTCAGCTCGTTTCAAATTACCCTTACCTTGATATTATTACATTGTATATACACATTAGGTATTTTGTGAGATAATTATTATCACAAGTTTAATTTGATAGCTTACTATTACCGCAATTATAGGTCGTTTGAGATGTGTAAATGTGTTCTTCAATAACTACCAATATTGATTCGAAATTTGTTTTTGTGAGAAAAACGTTTGTACACACCGACATCACCCAACTAAAGGATTTTTCTTTGGCACTTTTCCCTAACGATTGTGGATGCCATTCTTAGTAAGGCTTGCAAGTCATCTCGCCATCTCCTTTTCAGTCAGTCAGCTCCGGTGACCATCACAAAGAAACCATTTATTGTGGATCCTCGACCCATAAACCTAATTGCTTTAGGAAGATATACATTTAGATACGTAGGTATGCCATGTAACTTGATTATATTGGGACCAAAGCAAAACATGCACATGCAGTGGACTTAATAAGCAGCAAGTCGAATAATTATAATTGAGAAGGTAAAAGGTAGAACTATGAACCATGATTCATTGATCAATAAACTAGGGGTTTGACCAGCGGCCTTTCAAGCAGAGGGTCATTGGTTCGTATCCCGGGCTGGTACCTCTGAGTTTTCGAAATTTAAGTGTGAAATTACATTTGAAATTTAAGCTTTTCGGTGAAGGAAAACTACACGTATCTGCGAAGCGATTCAATCGTGTGTGTGTGAAGTTCCCAATCCGCACTGCGCCCGCGTGGGAACTTTAGCCCAAGGCCTCTCATTCTGAGAGGAGGCTTGTGCCCAGCAGTGGGACGTATATAGGCTGGAGATGATGATGATACCATAATAATTGTTGTAATGATATTACAATGCATGTTATGATATTTGTATCGTACTTACTGGATACTTTCTCATTCCGAATTCTAAACCTCTCTACTTACCGGAGACTTTTGATCATTGTCTGGTATTCTTAACTTACTGGCGACATTACGTATCATTTTTGGGAAAAAACTTTACCGTGACAAACTTCAAGAAAAAATACATACACAAATCACGTCTTTATCGCTTACGGAAGAAAAAATAATGTGGTCACTAACTTTCATTGTTATACCAAGAAATTAAATAATAAGTCACACAAAATTGTAGATATATTTTATGTGTCTTAGTTCCCTTTTCATTCGTATTACTTAATTTATGATAGTAATATCAAAAGTATTTTACGAATACGAAACATTGGTCCGAGCACAGAAATATATATCAATCACATTCTACTCTGTTTTCTTGCTTTCAGGTATCTTTATTTATAGTCTCCCGGATAATAAACTTTCTTTGCAAAAGAAAAATTATCATTGCCAAATGCGTAATGTCGTAACATTTCTTCACCAATTCTTTAGGTTCGTAGTTTGAACCATCTTATCTCCTGAGGGTACAGGTTCCATAGCAAGCGGAGATGGGCAGAGTAGACCAATCACATTTACTTGAAATCCACATCACGTGGTCACGTTACAATTACTAATGTGATTGATTCTCCAATTCAATGAATACGCATTCAGGATTTGTTTGCAGAGCTATGTACAGCTGTGCACAGCACTGAGCTAGCTTGGCACCGCTCCTTGGCTTTGTATGAACGTAACGAAGACAGTAATATAAGATCCGTTACTAATTAGATATGGATCACAATGATGGACTATTCATCATAATAATAGACAATTTACATGAACAAAAACACTTACTTCGCTACACCGAAACCACTAGGTAGTAGCGGAGTAGCAAGGTAAACATTATTTTCTTCATTGATCTCCGTCAAGTAACGCCTGATTCAATGAATAATTCAACAATTTATTTATTACTTTTATGAAGCCCTTTTTATATTTAGATTGAAACTTTTTTGCATCACCATTAGAAGGTATATTATTATAACCTTTATTATTTGTAGATTTCTAAACAATACACATGGAAAAATCCGAAAAGTAAAGCTTACAACTTTTTGAACTAAAGAGAGAGAGAGAGAGACAGAGAAACACGTACATTCGATACACGTAGATATATAAAAGAAAGAAATGCAATATACTTAAGCTACTGATATGGTGTAAAATTTGCCCCACCCATCATAATGGGATTTTTCAGTGGGACCCAAACAAAATTTAAAAAAACTAAACTCATAAACACACGTACACGTACGACAGGAACGCCAGTGGAAAGCGCTTCACAAACAAGCTGACAAATATACGGAAGTAAAACACAACACGAAGCTTAGCGATGTTTGTCTAGAGGAATTAAGAAACTATAGAAGTACGTTACAGCAGGTCACAATTAAACAACAATAGGTTTTGGTCGTTTAAAATACGTATTTCAATCAAATAACAGGTCAACATTAACCTTTCATCTAATGCAGAACAAAAGAAATATAGCTAACTCACTGAAAGCCGAAGTTTCAACTCCTAAGTGTCCAACAAAGACGGAGACCGCTCTCGTTTTAAAAGCAAAGGGACGCGCTCATTCGGTTTACGATGCGGAAAATATACTTTCGAACATTTCTAGGATTTAATATCTAAAATGTTGATGTAGGTACTCCAAACAGTTGAGATTAAAGTCAACTGACAGTTTTGTTTTGATAATTTACTTCTAAAAGGGATCGATTTTACTCTTTCCGAGAAATCGTATACATTTCGGTCCAATGCATAATACACAGATCCCTTAAAATTGTTCTGGTTTATTTCAGCAGGTTGTTGAATTAATTTGAGTTAATAGCCCTGCCAATGTGTATTTTGAATCAATAGTTGACAAATGTTTCCGTACATTGATGAATGTTAAAGTT
Organism: Pandemis corylana; assembly: GCA_949127965.1. Taxonomy (NCBI): domain Eukaryota; kingdom Metazoa; phylum Arthropoda; class Insecta; order Lepidoptera; family Tortricidae; genus Pandemis; species Pandemis corylana. Next base: position 13,232,738 of record OX421856.1, on the reverse strand, counting down.
AAACTGTTCAAAGACGGAACTAAATTTTGAATCAAAAATTTAATTGTATTTTTTTGTAGGTATTCAGTCAACATAACTAAACCACTGCTGAAATATACCGGAACAATTTTAAGAGACCTTGTGTAAATGCACAAACAACCATTTTGTAATATTTGAGGTGGCAATAGTTCAGTTCGCCAAAGATGCTAAGGGTAGGCGACGAAAAGTGAAGGGTAGAGCAAGAGAAAAGTTTAAGGGTCGTGTGATCCGTTGTAGCCAGAGTGATAAAATAACGCCGAATTTATATTTATTGAGCGCCAGGTGACTTCATCAACAGGGCCGACAACGCACTGGCATCGCGTAAAGCGCTGCGGGTGTCTATGGACAGTGGTGATCATTTACCATCAGGTGACCCACTAGTTCGTTTGACTGGCTTCTCTAACATAAAAAAAAACCTATGTCTTTGAAATAAAACAAATCTTAATTTTAATTGTTCAGTTCACGTATTTACTACTTGATATTATATATCGCGGTTATCTTTGATGAGCTGCCGATATTTCTAATGTAATTAATGAACATGTCATTAAACACCTGGACCTTCCTTACCTTTACAAGCATAACCTTATCTTTATTATAAGACTCACAAAATAACGGTGTTACATGTAAGACTTGCGATTTCCTTGGCAATCCACATTGTGTTAGATTATCGTTAATATTTAAACATCTACCTTTTCCTTGCAAACTTTTACACCCTCTTCAGAAGTTGCTGTTTGAAGTCCTTTCTCAGCGACTGATTTAATCGAAGAATACCTTACAAAGACTGTCTTCGGATAACATTAAATTTGGTGTTATTATATAGCTACTTTACGTTTAACTGTCAAATTTTACAAATTTTATTCTTTATTCGAAAAAAACCGAGGACTCCCAAAAATAAGTTCAATGAAACTCATCTGAACGAGTGCAGTTGTTTTGGAGTTAGCGATTTATTTTTATTCACGCTTAATTAGAGATTGTGTTGCGTGTGTTTGCATTCGACTTATAGCATTGAAGTAAACTTAAGAAAGTAACTATTTTACTACGTAATATTGCATACTGCTGTATTAAAGTCATTAAAATGCGGCAACATCTCGATAATGTTGCCATGCTGGTGGTCTCTAAATCTAGTCTTTGTCGTGTTATGTATTAAGGGTTCTTTGTTTTGTGGTTTGTGCAAAGTTTCCTGTCATCCGACACTATTGTAGTCGCGTATCTCGACTATTCTCGACACGAGTGACGGATAAGCGTCATTTGTTCACTCGCAACGTAACACCGCGCCGCGCTATACAACACGCTCTAAATTTTCCTTTTCAATTAAATGGTTTAACGCTGTATTTAGTTGTGAAATTAATTTGGTGATAAATTGGAATTTGGATTTTGCGAATGTAATAAAACTTAAACAACTATTTGCTGATCACAACGTGAAAACGACTTGAATTAAGTAAAGCACAAATACATACAAATAGGTTAACAATGTATTATAACGGTCGTTGTCATCAATCTTTGCATCTACGTAATAATTCATTGAGTTGAACCATTCTAAGTTATAAGCATTGTTATGTAATATTAATTAAATATTAGGCCAGGATTATGTGGCCTTCGAATTGTTGAATTAGTCAAACTACGTACCAAATGTAGTTGACAGCACGGGTATTCTAAATGAAACTAAGTTATTTAAGAGTAAAAGACGAAGTAGAGCATTATATCTTATCAGAACATGTACAAATCAAGCTTTAGAAGCAAAGCGAGGTGCCAGGAAAATATGAAACATGCGCCCTATTTCCCAAGAGGCTAGTAACGCCAACTCTATCCAAGCAACGTGATCCGTCGGACAAAACACGTGCCAAACGACAACCCTCGGGTCACCTATCATACCCATATTTACAAATACTGAAATATGAGGATCTAAACAGATTTTTACTCCTATATGAAAATTCTTTTTACAGCTGACTCGAGCAAGCCCCGACTCCGCTTATACGGTTGTGGGATTTTCTCAGATTTTTTTTCTGGCTCTTTCAGGCGTTTTCGATGAGCCTTTTGACTTCTTTATCCCGCCTATTACTGGAAAAAACTTCCTGGTGTGAAATGTACACCCCTAAATTAGTTTTTGTCTAATTATTACAACGTTGTAAGACGCAGTTGTAACTAAATAACCTTAAACAGATCAACAGCAATTTGTGATGCTAATTAACATATCGACATCTGATATAAGTAGTCAAATTTCGACATAATTAGGATTAAGTTAATTTCGTAATAATGCTTCGAACAAGATCGTCTTACGTGGTTTCTAATTTAAAATAATTGTAAGCAAATGGTGTTATGATACGATACTTATTAATTCAAAACGTATTCGATGTCGTATTTAATTAAGGCTCATAAACGATTTGTTTCGAGGCAGATTGTCCATTTACTGTTATTTACTATTTACGTAGGTTTTATACTGATATAGCTAGTAATGCGTGTTGGCGTATGGGTTTTCTCTAGACAAGAATTAGTTTGTGTTGTGTTAGGGCTATAAGATTTTTTTAACTGCCATTAAAAAGCTTATCGGTTACTTACTTGACATGAAATGTACAGATATATTTCATAATTATGATTTTTTTTTCTCTTCGACATTGGATATATCTCCAATTAATTTATTTAACGGTGGAGGCGTTTTACGCCTCCACTGAACTTAAATTATTTTTATTGTTTTTCTTTCTCTTTCTTTCTTTGTTTTACTTTGACTAGTAGACTTTATACATCTCTACTATAGACTAATATAATTTAAGGCTCGGGGACCTTATATGTATATACGTACATACATAAATACATAAATCACGTCTTTATCCCTTACGGGGTAGACAGAACCTTTTTTTTATGGTGTGGAAAATGCATCCGCCCGGTACGGGTTTACCAGGGGTATGTGGGGCTCTCCCGCGACGGCAGGCATACCCACTAAAAACCACACGGATTCCCTATTCAGTCATTTGTGAGGCGTTACGGGAGCACTCGGTGTCACCGCGACGCCCCACGACAACCCGGGGATGGGGTTCCCTCTTCGCGGCACCTGTGCAATGCAGGTTTGGGAAATCAGGGTAGACAGAACCTAACGTAACAAGACCTAAAGACCACCTTATACATCCCTTTTATAAATGTATTTAATTTTAGTAGAATTTAAGTATTATAGTAAAAATAGGTCATGCTGTGTGATATTAACATATTCCCGAATAGAACAATGTGAGACTGACGTTTGCAATGACAAGACAAGTCTGGACTGTTCTTGGGGATTGGTGAATCATTTCATACAATTTACGTCACTATGTCAGCCAGGGATGGCTCATTTTTGGAGATCAGCAACATAGTATTGATTTTAACATGTCAGATATATATGCACCTACCTATCATCCGATGATTGCTTCTACAGAAAATCGACATTTATGCTGATAAAATGTGACGCTGTTTGTGCTGGCTAAAACTTATTTTTACCGCGGTAATGACGTCAAATACTTTTTACTCCAATCATCATCAAAAGTCATATATTTATGCTGGTGACTGTACGCAAGCCAGTCCAAAAGTTACTGTTCTTAAACTTTGTCACCTGCAGTACTATGTGATTAGTATATAAATAGTGTCTTCTTGTAACACTGTTATTGTTTACATAGGTAACTAAAATAATTGTTTTCTTAATCTGTTTTCAAAATCGAGGACCCAAATACCAGACCAAAAACCAGCGCTGGCTGTAAGGCCAGCAAATGCTGAGATGGGACCATTTTGTGATAATTTATTTTGTTTAATTTATTTTATTTGATGTTTTATGATTGTCATAAATAAACTTTTTTCTTTCTTTCTTTCTTTTTCTTTCAAATAGGTTTCTGCAGAAAATACCCGTCACATACGAGTTGGACTCACACACAAATCGTCCCGTACAAATTTCAAAATTGTAATTTGTGCCTTTTAGATCTTTTCACCACCCGCAAATATAATCACTTTTTATTTTGATTAGTAACTTTACCTTATAGGGTACGAAAAAATAATGATTGTTTTTGTGTAACTTGTTAACCATTAATGAAACCTTAGTTGAATGAAACTAAAAATGCATGCACCTCCAAATATCCATACATACAGTATACATAAATCAAGTCTTTGTCCCTTACGGGGTAAAGAGACCCTAAGGCAAAAAGAACAAAAGGCCAGTTCATGAAAGGACATTTCTTGATTTTCATGCATAATACTAAAACAAGAAATAAGCATCGGCATGAGAATTACGGGAAATATGTGAAGAATGTAAGGAATTAAACCTTTGACTACGTCACAATTGGCATTGTTCGTTTTTATTAGTATGCTCCAATTCGAAAACCATTTGGAGGAAAACAAGCGATGATCCGATTAAGCCGTCGCTGTCACATCTACGTCATGACATTACATTCCTACTTAATCTACAAACGTTAGATATAAAAGCTAATTCAAAGTAAAAAACTGTAAAATTTACATTTTAAACCAAATAATTTAACGAAATATTACAAAGTAATACATGAACTCAGATCTCTGCAGAACAACATAAACGATATTCCCACAAGCTTCGATGAGGCTAATTAGTAGATATCTCAACGTTATTGCAACGTATACATTCAGAAGATTTCTCCAAAGCTCCTAAAGAAAGCTAAACAAATCATTGCCCATTGATATTAAGAAGAGAATTAATTGGGCTACTCTCAGCAGTAGATTAGTGACCCCGGGCCCTGGGGTAGGCATTTGTCAATGTAATCATCTTTTCATGCGGACTAAGGACGATCATGGGCACATTTATTAATTGTACTATCCGCTGAAAGGTCATACCTCTGAAGATGATTTGTATAAGAGCTTACAGATTAATATTATCAATTTATGGAAATGTTGAGCGTGATGGAATCTTCTAGGCCAATCTAGATAAGAATTGTGGCGGATATAATACCTACTGTGAAAATGAAAGGTTTTCTTTTCGGTTGAATGAATATGAGCTGCCGAACCTCATTATATAAATATTACACCAATTTATAACTTGGCAACACACCAAAAAAAAAAACAAATTGTGTTGTTGGCTTTCTAAACAACAACTGAAGTCAATGGTATTGTTTGGCTTAAAGAGTTTGAAACGAAAAAATCGATGCTCGGTTACGTACTGATCTAATATGAAACTACCTATCCAACTAACAGATAAGTATTTTGTTACTATTAAAAATAAATTGATTCGTTTATTTCGTTTTAAAAAAAAGAAGGTAAATTACATATTTTATCCAAAATTGTCAGTTTAAAAATGAACAGAATAATTATTACATACAAAACTGCTTTGTTTCGACAATTGAGCCTAATAATTAACATACATACATACATATACACAAATCACGTCTATATCCCTTATGGGGTAGACAGAGCCTGAGGTAACAAAACCTAAAGGCCACGTTTAGCATGATTGTAGGCGTATAATTGGAAAAAGTAATCAAAATCGCCTATAACATGATTCCTAACATTTTCGCCCATTTCCTCGACGGGCTTTTACCATCTGCGCGGGGCGAGAAAACTGGTACATTGTATGTTTTTCCTTTGCTCCCAGACCAGCATGGAAGTTACGGTTTTACCCGTTAGAAATTAAATTTCTAAACGACACCGAAATTAGAACACAGAAAAGTCCGAAAAGTAGAGCTATAACCGGGAATCGAACCCGGATGCTCATCTTTCCGTGATGCGTGCTATACCGCTACATTACCCACAGCAGGTTATATATAATATTGGTTAAGTAGATAGGGTGGTATAGCGGTTAGCACGCATCACGGAATGATGAGGACCCGGGTTCGATTCCGTATATTATACGATTTCATATATTAGCTTAGCCTGCCTTATATTAGGTTAGCTGGAAGAGATCCCTTCTTAGGGATAAGTTCGCCTTTGTACTATTTTCTCTGTATTTCTGTATTTTTAAAAATTTTATGTGCAATAAAGAGATTACATACATACATTATCGTGTTAACTGAAATGAAAATGAACTAACTGCGCACTTAATTAGAAAGAGCATTTGTATACATTATAATTCTAGCATTCAGCCTTCATTGAAGGACGAAATTGCAAAGGTAATGGCAGGAGTGGGGACGTGACAAGAATTAGAACTTATATCTAGTTCGCCGCCGCCTCTAGATTGTGCTAATATCAAAATAATTATTTATAGGCATTTGAATTAATTATTTTTAATACTATATAATTATTATTATTATTAATAAATTAGGTTAAGAATTTGCATGCCAAATTTTAGCAGAGCATACATGACATGTACTGTACCTTCCTCTGACATGTGTAAAATTTGGATAAAATAACACCTATGAATGTTCTTGCGAATTAAATAATTTCATTTCATTTCACATATACAGCTCAATTACCAACGGAAACTTACGGTGTGTCTGTAATTCTCTGTAAGTATCTCTGATAACTTCAACTGTTATAATCTTAAGTTAAACTCGTATTAATTATCTATCTTTCAATCAAGAAATACTCAGAAAAAGGGCATTTTTCTTCTTCCGATGAAAAGAAAATCCTTCGTGAATAATATAGCGATATAGGAGACGTGCCCCGGACTTAATTATGAGTAAACGAAGCATTTTCTCAGCAATCCACCAACACATTTTAAGAAATAGGTGTTTAAGGTCAGCTTTCAGTCGGGATTTTCGATATCTCGATATGAGATCGTGAAGTATCATCTGTCTGTATTTACGCAGTGTCGAATCTGTAACAATGATGACAATAAAAATTCTGATTCTGATCAATTCTTACTAAATATTTGCAGCAATATAATTACGAACTACGACTTTGTTGAAACATTTTTTATATCGATACCGGCTGTTATATTGCTCGCAACTTCGTCTGTTTCGCTCGACAACAGCGCCGTCTATTGGTTCCAAAATTATTCAATCTTTCAAGATGAAACCATCGATACGCATCCACAAAAAAATTGAAATCTAGTGAATGGTTTGAAGACAGGGGAGTTAACTTTGTTTACTCCTCTATATTCGCAGATACCGTGCATGTATATAATGGGTTTTTGTATTAAAAATTAATACAAAATCCAAAAGAAACACAAACAGCTAGAAACATTATTATTGACTATTGACTAAACAAAGTATGGCTATTAGCAAAATGCAAATATTAAACTACCTAACCACAACCAAATAATTACAGAGAGATATTATAAAAAGCTATTAAACAAAAAAGAACATAAAATACTGTCATTTTCCCGTGCTATTAGTTCGTTTTAGCGCAGTATTAACCTGGTTTTTCTCACATAACATCCATTTCTGCGTCACATTTAATAAATGGAGCGGTTAGGGGAGATCTGAAACAGTAATAGCCCAAGCTTGCCGTCACTAAGTTCTGAACGAACGCACAATATTTGAAAAAAAATACCGTTATTTACCTACGTATATTTTAGTTGCATGCATTGTATCCCATAATAATTTAAGCTGCATAATAATGTCGTACTACGAGTAGGTACTAGATACGGACTTCCTTGTATAAAGGAAATATTTAAACACACCGCATTTTATTATATCTAGGTACTTGATATCTTTAAGTATCTAATCTTAATAGGTATGTGTTTTTCTAAACAGTAGATTATATTTAAAAAACATCATTAACTCTACGCCCAGCCCAATCCCTTGGGACTAGAAAACTGAACATGGAGGTTCCCTTTATGAAGGGGACTAGACAGCCAAATATTCTTCTTCACTTGCCTCTTCAGTCTTGAACATTGGCCGTCAGCTTCTTGTATTCTTCTCTGTCAATAGCCAGACGGAACAGCTGTTCAACCGAGACAATACCAGTCCACTCCTGAATGTTACGCGCCTTCGCCCAGCGCGTCTTTTTGATGGACAACCAATAAGGACGGATTATTTTAAATTCCCAAAGTATAGAGATTTCACAACGATGGCGAAACCGCACACGTAAGCTAGTTACCTTAATCATAAAACAAACAAAGTCTTGTAAAATTTACAAACTGACCGTTTAATTAAATCTCAAACCCACGTAGATTACCATCAGTTAGTTGGGATCCACTTTGGAAAGGAAAGCAAACAATTAAGATGATTCATTTATCACTAACGAATGAACTTAAGTTCAAACAAACTTTTCCAATCTCGGAATAGATGTCTCAGTGCTTTAAGTAAACCTATTTGTTACTTTAATGTCGGAGCGAAGTGGTTAATTGGATTTATATCGGTTTATAATAAGCCAATGACTTGGAATGTTGCAGTCTCCTGTTTTTGGGGTTCGACGAAAATGGAAACCTTCTAGCATAATTTTATTATATTTCTTAACAATACTGAAAACTAGAACACAAATAGGTAAAGCTATGGGGAATCGATCAATCCGGGATGCGTGCTTTACCACAATACACTACTCATAGCAGGTACATACCTGTAGGTAGCTCTTATAGCGCAACTAATAGTAAGGAAGATCTAAAATATCATTTTTATGTCTGTCTGGCTAAGTAACACAGTTTTTATTGACTTGCCACACTTTTAACACACATACCTACAAAGTGCTACGGAAAACTTAGTGCGCAAATCCTACTCTCATTTGGCCAATTTTTTTAAGTTCTGGAACCGTCTTTATCCAATACAGGGTAGACAGAGACTAAGGTAACAAGACCTAAAGGCCACGTTTAGCATAATTGTGGGGGTATAGGTGGAAAGGTAAATAAAAAGTGATGGGTTGCCAGCCGCATCACCTATAACATGATTTCTAAGGTTTAAACTTTTTATACCTTTATACCTATCTAACATTGTTGTCTCAAGGTTCATAGCTGGTGTAAATAAAATTATTGGTTCGATCCTAATGCGTAGTAATGTAGCAGTTTTAAATTAACCGGTATAATGTCGATTAGAACAGTAGGTCAAACTACGGCAACATTGATCTGTCAAATTAGTTCGCCTAGTTTGGCACTTTACTAATATACCGCACACCGAAGCTATCAAGTTACCAAACAACGGCTAATGAAAAACTAATCGTGTCTCCTTCAACTTCGACATTATCTGAATCATTGATAGTATACATGGTGCTACATTTTCAAATATTGCATTGAGTTGGACTCAATTTCATTGCTCTCGAGCGAATTGGCTTTAAATCACCCATGCCTTTTCGGGCTGACTTCTGCTCCGGCAGCCATTTTTAAGCAATCATAATACTTAACAGGCGGGCACATCAATCAGATAACGTTACCAAAACAAAAATACACTAATAAATAGGAAGCAGATTAAGAATCGCGAGTTGCCCTGAATGCGTCGTTAACCGAAACTTTTTAAGTTATGTACAAATAAGACTATAAACTCTGAGTGGATTTGTAGCAAGCAACCGTCCATAACTTTTAAGTTGTGTCGAACTGTAACTTTTTTTCGCTTGTCGCCGCCCTTGAGGCTGCAAACATTCGCCAACTCCGGACCGCCGAACGGATCTGTCTCAATAAGCTAACAGTCCGAAATGACGTTATAGCTTGTCGCGATAAAAATTAATGAAAATCGCACTGTCCCGGAAATATATGGCCAATAAAATTTAATTAGGCGACATTAACAATGACGAATAGCCCGCTATGCTCCGGGCATTAGCGTAATTATATTGTGATTTCGGAATAATCGCATGATAAATGGCTCATGGCAACTTCTACTTCTGTTAACTCTTATATTAATTCAAATTTATATTTGAATTACTGCTTTATGCTGGCTTACGCTTTGCGACATTCGATTATAAAGCGATTTTAATCTATACTAATATTATAAAGAGGTAAAGTTTGTGAGGTTGTAGGGGGTAACCCCTGGAGCTACTCAACCGATTTTGAAAATTATTTTACCAATAGAAAGCGAGATTGTTTGTGAGTGTTATAGAATTTAACTTTATCCTGCGCGGACGAAGTCGCGGGCTACAGCTAGTCGTTCATATAGAGCACAACCAGTTTAGTACCTACCTAACAAGTACAATTACATTAAATGAATGTTGAGCCGCTGTAGGACCTTTTTTTTATAAGTGATGAGCTGTTATGAAGGAACTCAGTGCGTCATTTTTGACTCAATTATTCACATGCGTCCGAACGGAGTTATCAGTAATGATTGTTAGTTGTAATCAATCAATTTTTATTAAAAAAACAATGGAATAACCTAGTATTAGTAAGTCGCACCGCGAAGCTATAGGTTCCACGTTTGAATCTTGGTAGAGCCGGGAAATCGTACGATGAAAAAAAATTTTGGTATCCGAATCATGGATGTTAAGTACTACACACACACACACACACACACACAAATCACGTCCCTATCCCGTACGGGGTAGACAGAGCCTAAGGTAATAAAACCTTAAGGCCACGTTTAGCATGATTAAGGGCGTATAGGTGGAAAATGGAATCAAAATAGTGATGGGTTGCTAGCCTCATCGCCTATAACATGATTCATATGTCGCCTATTCCCTCGATGGGCTTTTACCAGCTGCACGGGAAGAGATGCAACTGGTACATTCTATGTTTTTTCTTTGCTCCCAGGCCAGCGTGGAAGCACTACAGTAAGTACCTACTACATAACTGTGTATAATGATGTATTTATCTATATGTATATTTTTTCGTTGTCTAATACCCACAGTACAAGTTTCGTTTTTTTAGATAGGTACTAAATCAATTAGCATAAATAGTCCTAAAATATTTATTTGTAAATCTTCACTTTGTCTCTCAGATAAATAAGGTCAGGTTGCGGCTTTGACTTGTCACCATATGATTTTTTTTCTGCCAATCTTTGAGGGTGGCGAGGACACACGTACAGCACGCGTCTGCGGAATATCGAATAATATTCATGTATTTTTTTTACGTTCCTTCAGATACACACCAAAACAAAAGCGTCACAGAAACGTAAAACACGCACACGAATAAACATTTTGACGTAAATACACTAATTTTTAGACGACAACTAACGGTCAAACCTGTGATGTAAAACGTATGAAGACCGATTCAACTGAATGAAAACCATTGAATAAAGGTTTGGAAATTTCTAAAACCTTTGGTAGCCTTTTCACCGCGGTTTCTACGTGAATTTCAATAGCAAATTTATGTACAAGAAGCATGTTTTTGGGGCAAATGTACCTATCCAAGTACTAATTCACACACACACACACACAAATCACGTCTTTATCCCTTACGGGGTAGACAGAGCCGAAGGTAACAAGACCTAAAGGCCACGCTTAGCATGATTGTGGGCGTACTAATTCAATTTATATTATTCCTCCATAAGTATTGATTCCGCTATCCCAAACGGTAATATTGAGCAATGACCATTCAATCGCCCATATTTTCCTTTTTAAAAGACAGTCGCCAAAAATAAGGATTATGTTTTTGTACAGAGTGCATTAATTTCGTAGGTGATCAGGTTAGTTTGTAGATCCTAACAAATTAAATAAAAAAAACGAAATGATAAACATCATTCGCTTCGTTCGTTTATTAGTTATTTGCGCTCGTGTCCCACCACACACACACCACACCTCCAGCCTATATATGTCCCACTGCTGGGCACAAGCCTCCTCTCGGAACGAAAGGGCTTGGGATGTAGTTCCCACGCAGGCCCAATGCGGCTTTTGTGAGATTCAATGTTCGAAGTTCGTTTGTTGCCGTTCCGCTCAAAGTAATCGTACCTATTTAATTTGAGAGTGAAAGGGACGGTACAACACGAACTTCGAAAATCGAGTTTCGGAGTAGCGCCGCTGCTGTCACGAACCTTACAAAACTAAATCCCTTATATTGGCATTTTAATAGCATAAATTGACTCAGAAATGTAATTGATGTATAGATGTCGTTTTTTATAGCATTGAACTTTCAGATTTTCTTTTGCACGAAATTACAGCATAAGTCACCATTTTTGCGAAGCTTTATTCAGCGATACGAACAAAGCAAAATGATAACTGATCGCTGTCAACATTCATTTTTATAAACGTTCTGCGTAAATGCACAGTTGGTTGAGGGGAAATGAGTATTGAGTAGCATGCCGTCTCCCGTCTAAATTCTCTAAGCTTTGTCTCATAAATAAAAATTTAACTTCAGCTAGTTAGTGCAAAAAGATCATAAGTAAATTTAATACGTCGTTGGCTTAGATGAGATTGGTATTTTCCTTTTGGCAAGTTTCTGGAGCGACCACCCGCTGTCTGGCGTTGAGAAAAGTTAAGCTTCAGGAAGGTAATTTTTGCGCTGTATTATTTCTCAGGGCCCTCTGGGAATGCGGTTCTTTTCTAAAAATAAGGGCTTTGAACGAACCGATTTGGATTTTGACATCCATTTCGCTGCTTCCGCGGAGTGCATGGACAAGACCGTCACGTATTCTACTTATACTTACTCAAATGTAACTTAGGTCGTATCAATTGACTGAACTCGAGACTTAAGATCACATTTTTTAAATTTTCTTCTTACAAAATTTGGCGTGAAATATAAATAGGTATATAAGAACATTTTTGAGTGCCATTTATTAACATGAACCAAATTTACTATATCTTAAACCTGATATTTTTGCTCTTAATAGGTAACAAGATACAATCAGATCACATATGAAACATTGTCCAGCTAATCTTTATTAGATGAATTGATAATTTGGCGTTTTGCTCATGACTTCAACTGATAAAGTCTGTATGATACTTTAATGTTCTTTTTATACGACAAGAAAGGCAAATGAGCAAGTGCACCAATAATGTAAAATAACGCGTTTGGTTAATCTACGTTCACCAGTGAACGTCCCAAACAATAAATAAACATGAACAATACTATTTCGATACATAAACTTTCAAATTTTTTCCGTATCATAATATATGGGACAAAAACATTTTGAACAAACATGTATTGCAGAGGCAAAAATTCTTTTTTGATTTTTATGAATGTAATAATTTGCAATATAGAGAAATTTTCCGATGAAGTCTCTTAATTAGTCTGATTTTACTAAGCATTTAATTTATTATTGTCAATCCCATCCAGTAAAAAAAGGTCTGGGCCAAACAAAAAATATTATGCATGTTAACGATTAATGCCACAAAAGAAACACCCTATATTAGACATAATAATAATTTAATTTTTTTGTCCATCAGCACAATCTTCAAGTACGTCGAAGCTCCAATGCACGATGTCAGTGACATGACGTCGAAGCAGCATGGCTATTTATACACGGTGCTCCGGCGCAGTATGTGGACTGTACGCATTCTTAGTGATCGTACATTTTCCGATACTGCAAGGAGAAGAACAACCGTTGTGCCCCACTCTAGCAGAGAACCCAATATGCCCTTGCTATAGCTTCAAAGAAGGTAAGTTTAAGCAAAATAAAAAATATACCTAAATTACCTTAAAATATATTCGCTTTACAACCATCATTTTATTCCAGGTCTGTTTTTGGAGTGCCCCAGTGCCACCCCTGGCGCTGTTAAAAATATATTATCCAAGATTAGAGGCACTATACAGTCTCTATCAATCTACGACTTGGAGCGCTCCACGATTGTGTTAAAAGCAGATCTGTTTCCACCAAAAACGAAGATTATACATTTACACATTTCACAGTCAGGCGTAAATGAAATCAACCCTAATGCATTCACACCTCTTCGAGATTCATTAGAATCACTTAGCATAGTTTCCAGTAAACTAAGCAAAATACCACAGGACTCTTTAACTGATTTGTACAGTATTAAAGCACTTGATTTACAACTCAATGACATCGAAGAGATACAAGCAAATGCGTTCAAAGGGCTTAAACTTCAGAAGCTTAGTTTAAAAGGAAACAAAATCATAAATGTTTCCGAGAGTGCATTTCGTAACTTGGAAGAACATTTGACTGAACTGGATATTACTGAAAATTTTCTGAATTATTTTCCTTTAAAAACTTTAGGAAAGTTAAACAAACTCAGCAATTTGAGGTTAGCTTGGAACAAAATTAGTACAATACCAACCAACATTAATTCAACAATATCAAATTTGTTAACATTAGACTTAAGTTCAAACACTTTTACAAAATTAGGAAACAATTGGTTCCAAAGCATGCCTAAAGTAAAAACGCTGACTTTCTTTAGTAACCACATTCAAATAGTAGAAGAAAAAGCATTTCAATATTTAGATCATTTAGAAATGCTCGATTTAAGTCGAAATAAAATAACAAAACTAGAAAGAAATACATTTCAAAATAATAGACTTATACGAACCATAGACTTAAGTCACAATCACCTGCATTATATTAGGGGCGTGTTTTCCAATCTCGCTCATCTTTCAGAAGTATTTCTGTCAGAAAATAATATCTTAGAGATTCCTAGCGATGCATTTAGCAATGCATCTGGTTTAACAGTTCTTAATCTAGAACACAATGCTATCCAGAGACTAGATGATGATTGCTTCGCCTCTCTCCAAAATCTAACGCAATTACATATGGGAACAAATTACTTAAGAAAACTTCCTCGTAACACTTTTAAATTCAATAGCAAATTAATCACTTTAAGTCTAGATAATAACAAAATTAACGATTTAGATGAGTTATTGTTTGATAGGTTAATAACTCTAAGAGAAATCCGGTTGCAAAATAATAAATTAGGACATATTAAACGACATGTATTTAGTCCTTTGCCAGGACTATTAGAGTTGCATCTGCAGAACAATGTAGTACAGAACATAGATTCGCAAGCTTTCATAACCCTGAAAAACTTGCAACACATAAATTTGCAAGGGAATCGAATGACGACAATCGGTGATGTTTTTCCAAATAGAAATTCATCACTGGTATCAATTCAGCTCAGTTCAAATTACTTGTCTTTATTGAAAAATAGTTCTTTGCGTGGTCAGGTCAATGTTCAAATAATGTGGCTCAGCCAAAATAATATGAAAATGTTAACAGCTAACCTGTTCAATGACTTATTAAATATTCAAAGGCTGTATCTTAAGAATAACAGTATTGTACATATAGAAAATAAGACCTTTGTTCAGTTAAAAAGATTAAAATACCTAGATTTAAGTCATAATAACTTAATTAAGTTGAATAATGGGACTTTTTTCAAAATTGTAACGCTGGAAGAATTGTATTTGCAAAGTAATAACATAAATCAGGTGGCAAAAGATACTTTTAAGTTTTTAACTAAATTGCGAGTTCTTGATTTGTCCCAAAATGAAATAATCGTCTTTGACTTCGACATTTCGTCACTCCCAATTAAACAACTTCGTCTGAATAAAAACTCAATATCAATAATTGAGGCCGACTCTCTCAAAACTTTACCCAACTTGAGTGAGTTAGAAATGAACAGTAATCTACTAACTTGGGAGGATATCATTCAAGTTCAAATACCTGGCCTTAAGTCTTTGGTTTTATCCCGGAATAACTTCTCGCTATTAGAAAACAAAACTTTTTCTCATTTACCCTCGTTACAAGCGCTGTCATTGGAACTATCGAACATATCCCAATTGCCGCCTGCAACTTTTATTAAGAATCAAAACCTTCTGCGTATCAACTTGGCTTTCAATAGTCTCAAAGATTTGCATAAGGATGTGTTCGCATACACCACTATCCTGCAAGAATTGTATTTAAAAGGCAACAGTTTTACAGAATTTCCCCATGTGGCGTTATTCAACGTCACGTCTCTAGAACATTTAGATCTCTGTCAGAATCAGTTAAGTAATGTAGATTTTTACAAATTCATTGGCCTACAAAACCTGAGAACCCTCAGTTTATGTGAAAACAAAATATCTATTCTGAACGGCTTTAGTTCTCCTTCACTTAAAAATCTTTTGACTGTTAACTTAAGTAGAAATATGCTTTCAGTTCTTCCATCGAATTTTTTCCAACATTCACTGGGTTTAAAAGAAATAGATTTGTCTCACAATCTTTTCAAGCATGTACCTAGTAATGGTTTACCAGAAGCCGTGCTCCCAGCACTCACGACGCTGAATATGTCATTCAATCCTTTGGTGCAATTGTTGCAAACATATCCGTCACGGCATTTTCCTGTATTAGAAGAGCTAGTCATAAGGAAAACTAACTTGACGATTATCACTAGCAAGGATTTTGAGAACTTCCCAGCACTCAAAAGATTAATCCTTGTCGGGAATTCCATAGATCGGCTATCGCCAGGAGCTTTCTCCAAACTTCACAATTTGAATATACTGGACCTGAGTTACAATAACTTAGACAACATCCCGAGAGAGAGACTTCAAGGATTATATTTAGTACGATCATTAAATATATCACGAAATACCATTCGAGACCTGGAAGAGTTTACAGCGGATTTACAAAGTTTACAGAGGTTGGATCTGTCGTTTAACCATATTAATCGAATAAATAAAGACATATTCCGGGGACTTCTGAGCCTTACGGAATTATATTTGAACGGAAACTGGTTAGCAGTCATTTCACCGGATGCTTTCCGAAACTTATATAAAATCACGCATATCGACTTAAGCCGCAACTACTTCGAAGTTATAAAGATGAATATGCTCTTATCTTTGGAAACACAAGTTAAATCTATTGTTTTTGATGGTAAGTTGTATATGTATTTCCACACTACGCTCAACGCAATCTTTTAGCGAAATATTATAGTAACTATAGATAATCGTATTTATTTTAATTTCAGATAATCCATTAACATGCAATTGCGAATCTCAAGACGTTTGGAGGTGGATGCAGGATCATCAAAAGATAATATTAGAAGGCAGCGGTAATTTACGCTGTGAACACCCCGAAGAGCTCCATGGCCACAGTTTTGTTGAGCTACCTTCGCAGAAACTATGCGATGTACCAATTGTAATAAGAGTTGCTATCCAAGATATTCAAACTTACTCTGTCATAGTTTCCTGGCAAAGTCGCTACCAAAATGGTTTGAATGGTTACAGAGTGGCTTATTTTGGAGATCAAAATCAGAGTGTTGTAAGTATATTCTTCTTCAATAGTGAAGCACACGTGTAAAAT
The DNA here is from genome assembly GCA_949127965.1 of Pandemis corylana. Lineage (NCBI taxonomy): Eukaryota > Metazoa > Arthropoda > Insecta > Lepidoptera > Tortricidae > Pandemis > Pandemis corylana. The sequence goes on along the minus strand of OX421856.1, from coordinate 13,215,786 downwards.
GCTTAATACTTAATAAATAAATTAAGCGTGGTAACTTCCCAGATAACGTGTTGTATAAAATACGTACGGCAACCTTTACAACAAACATTTGAATACAAAGGCTGTGCATCACTTCAATGGTCCATAAAAAATATTTATGGCGCTACTGTGAATCCATTTAAATCTTCGTTTTCAGCGACGGCTCATATGCACAGATTTTCCAACGCCTAATACGAGAACTTGAAAATTGTACAGCTTTATTTACGTAAAGTGTTATTTGTTGCAGATTCGAGGGAAGATTGTGAACGCCACTTCCAGGTCCATAAGGCTGAACCACCTGACTCCGGGCGCTCACTACACAATCTGCGTCATTGCTTTTGGAAATTTTGGGTCATCGACACTATCCGACGCTTCCTTGCCTGATGCTAGAATCGCTCTTTTACCAGAAAACTCTAGTGCTAATTTATACGGTGATGAACAAATATTCAACAACCTACGACCTTATATGAACGACTCTTTAATAAGCAAGTGTGCGACTGTAAACACAATAGAAATTTTTGGCGCGGCTTTAGATAGTCCATTTTCTAATACTTACATGGGAATCGCTGACATATTGACAAGAAGACTTAGCTTAGTGGTGGGTTGTTGTATGGGGTTTATTGTTTTTGTTGTTCTAGTGTCGGCTTTAGGTTACATTAAAACAAAGAAACGTCCAGTTATCGCAAAAATAGAAGTGCAGCAAGCTCCTCAGTATATATCATATGACGACTTCTCCGTACCTGGCGTAGAAGTGCAGACGACAGACATGGACGTAAATACGATAATTGCAGACAAAACTAAAAATACAATACAAACATGAGTGTAAAAAAACGTTCCTATACGTGAGATTTCCTTTATGAGTTGAAGGGATTTTTTCATTTTGATTCCCATATGAATAGGACCGAGCAACGCCACTCACGATAGGTAGGAACCTTTTATACCCTCATCGTCTTTGAAACTTTTCTGGGAAGTTTGACAGACAGGAATGAATTATTACGATTCCGAGCTATCAATAACGAAATGTGTGATAATCGAAAAAGTTTAATATTAAGGTACTCTCTCTCGGCGACTTGTGTCCCTAATTATCCGAGCCTGCAAGAGTTTTTCTATGGTGGTTTATAAATAACACCGACGTACTTAGTGTGGATAGAAAACGAAAACCTTAAAGTAATATTGTAATATTTTTTCTGCAAAATAGCAGTATTGCAGTAAAAAGGTAAAAACGACTCGCCGTTTGTGTATTCTGCCTAATCATCGAAGTAATTTCTCACAGTGGCAGTCTCTGATCCCCGAAAAAAAGAATATTAGGCATCAAAAGAACAAAAAATGATCATGTTGTTTTCTCAGCCCACGTCCCTCCATGTTTATTATAATTATTAGTATGGTATTCTGTAAGTTGTTATTGTTTATTCGACAAAAAATAATTTTATTAGTCAGTAACGTTCATGCGCGTGTGGCATTTTTATTTTCGACGTTTGACGTTGAATAGTATTTTATAACATTGATAAACATGTTATTGTGATTATTTATAATAATTATAAGTAGTTATTTAGGATATAAAATCGGAGTATAATTATTGGGTATAATCATCTATATAGTTTACATCCAGTACGGTAGGCGTTACTGTATTATAAGATAATACATTGTAAATTACTAGTGTTAATGCGTGGCGCACGGAAAACGAATATTTACTTAGCATCATCCAAATTAGTAACGAATTGCTAACAACTGAATTATTCATTAGTGTAATAACTGTCTGTGTATATAAACGAAGATATCAGGTGCATTGTGTATAGAACAGTGTATCAAGTAACCTCGACTTTATTATGCGTTTTATTCATCACGATCTGTTTAAAACTTGTACAAAGACTGTAGTATTGATAAAATAAAACTTTTAAAATATTTTTTTGTTTTAATGTGAAATTTGCGGATTTAATTTGACTTTAATTGTTCCTCTCAGATTTTTCTTAAAGTACACATTTACAGCCGTATTCATAAAAAGTTAGAGGCTCGCTATAGGCTCGCTATAGGACCGATGCAAAAAAACGTGATTCATAAACGTCTGTTAGCGCTAATCAGTCCTTCAAGGCTCTGTTAAGTCGTCCCTAAGTTAGAGGACCGTGGACCCTCCTTTATCTCTCTGCTAACTCACAAAATGGCCGCCAAAAATGTGAACAGCTGATTTTGACAAGAGTAAAACCATACCCAAGAGAAGATTTTTAACGAAGGGATTATAAAGTGGGTTTTGTTCTTCCTTATAATTGGGTATTTAGTATGATACGTGTATAATAATAAATGTACCTATAAGAAATAAAATTAAGATGATTAACATAGTTACGGATTTTTGCACTTACAACATTACATGTACCTAGTTATAATTATTCTTCCATGCTGGTCTGGGAGCAAAGAAAAAACATAGAATTATAGCTTCTCTACCCGCGCAGATGGTAAAAGCCCATCCAGGGAATGGGCGAAAATCATAAGAATCATGTTATAGGCGATGAGGCTAGCAACCCATCACTATTTTGGTTTCATTTTTCACCTATACGCCCGCAATCTTGCTAAATGTGGCCTATAGGTATCTGTTCTGTTAAAAATAAATAGAATTTAGTAAGAAGCTTTATTTCCAAAGTATAAAACACAATAAGGTACCTACCTATACAAAAGTATGCTGATGGATGTATGTCTAAAGTTAACTTTAAAGATGTCTACACTTTTACTTTTGAAGAAAAATTTGTGTTCATACCTGTAACCTTTTATTTATAATATTTTCTAGCATAACATGTTTCATTTAATTATTTTTATCTGCAATTTTGCTTACTTATTAAAGTTGACAGAGAAAATAACATAAAAAAAATTATAAGTAGGTAAAAGAAACTTCATGTCATGACATATAAAAATACATTTATTTTAGAAATTTACAAAATACATACAGCTAGAAAATAAAGAGAGAGAAAAGAAAAAACAATGGAGTCAGAATAATTACTTTTAACAAAATTGAACTAATTATTCATTTTACTTTTAAAATATTCAATTCTTTTAAATCCAGGATTATTTTTTTCTTTACTTCATTATCCTTTGTCCTCTCTTCATTTTCTAGCTGTATTTTGTGAAGCTCATTGCGACACTTGATTTCATTGGCAGCAATATCTGATGCCACCTGTCCAGAAGGTTGATAGATCTGAAAGAAAAAAAACTTATTAAATATAAACAAGGCGCTCCCGACAATCAAATCCGGATTGTACCGCAAACTTCGCGGGTATGGAAGACCCCAGCTCCGACTACTAATCGGAGCCCTGATTGGACATGCCTTGCTTAACAAGCACTTATAACTTAGGTGTCACAGCAGCCTCCTATGCAGAGCGTGCATGGAGGCAGAAGAAACGGTCACACATATTCTGCTCGTGTGTTCCGGAGTGGCGAGCTACAGGGCACAACACCTCGGGTCACCGAGGATGTTCCGGGAAGTCGTCGGCAATGTAAAGGATTTGCTAGGCTTCTTTCAGGAGCTGGGCTGGCACGAATATTGCTGCAGCCCACCACGCCAAATAGACACAGTATATAGTCATAGAGATGCGGAAAACAGCCTGTTACAACATAACATAACAATATAACATATCTATACTTAGGCCTAACATAATATTATAATAACAATTGAAGTAATTTACTTTTCTTTTCTTAGTTTTAAAGCGTGATGACATAACTTCCTGAGCAGGCCGAGCATGTGGGGCTAGGGAAGGTTCCACGGCAGGTGGTGTGGCTTCTTTGATTTGCACTACTGGAACACTGGTACTGACCACTACTGGAGCCGTCAGAATCTGAAGAAAAAAAAGTTGTTTAATTAAAATATATTTTAAGCTGACATACTTTTGTTTTTAACTTAATCTACCATGGGCATACCCTGCATTTTTAAGGGGTGGGGCAGCATAAATAAGAAATAATATTTTTTTTCATTATGTTAATTATGCCTAAATATTTTTAGCTTCGGGTCAGTGAGCCGGGTGCAACAAATGTCCCACCCTGCCTTACCAAGGGTATTCTCTATAAGTAAGCTTATCTAAACTTCCTTAGAACACATCTTATTTTTTAGAACTGTGTGAGCTAGCAGGCACTAAATTTCTCATTGGGTGCATTCACCTGATTGAAGCCTTTTATTGTTAAGATAACTTGACTGATTGACTAACATTGATTTTACAGATATCAAAGGGATACAAAGTGGGATAGATATTCTTTTGGGGCATAATCTCATCAACAGTTATCTAACAGGTCAAATTAAATTACATATTTGTTTTGTTCACTGTTAAAACTTGTTAAAGTTTTCCTGCATGAAATTTTAGGCACTTTAAAGAAGAAAACATAAGTATGAAAATAACGATTAGGATACTATTTAGACAGGTAAACAACCTCGGACGGATATGTTTAAAGCACGATTATCTAAATTATATTGACTTATTCACATGATTTAAAATACTAACCTACCAATACTGTCTTCATGTACAGACCTTCCTCATTGAAATATAGGTTGCTACCTACGCTTGCAGAGCGGCTGTTTATCAGGATAATGATAAGTAGCATTAACACTGGATAAAACGATTCACAGCAACATTTTTTTTATTGACAACAGTACTTAAAACTTGAACTCGCTCGCTACCCACACACACCCAGCTAACTCCTTAATACGTTAGAAAGCAGTTTTATTATGTAGTTTATATAAATGATACTGTTTGTTGATAATTTATCAAGTACTTATGCAACAGAACTTCATAGGCCTTATAGAACTAATATTATTATTTTACTGTATATAGTTACGTCAAATTTAAAACGTCAAGGTGTGAACCTCAAAACGTACCTAGATACGTTCAGATACTACAACTTCTCACGTCGGTCAATACAAATCACTTAATGCAATACAATTTTAGTTTAATACGATCCTGAAATATATCATGATATTGATGATGGGATGGCCCAAGCTTTATATCTAGGTATTTCAAACTGAAACTTGTGGGAATTTTCAGCATTAAAACAAAAGTGAAATATTAAAAATGTATAACCAAATCATACCAACCTGATTTACAGAGTCCAAATCAAACTCGTTGTTGTCAGTTTCGAACTCTTGCGGCAACCAGGCTCTTATAGAGTTCGAAGAAGTGGGTTCTTCTCGCGGAGGCACGCTACCTCCGGTCTCAAATCGCTCTTTTCTCTCGGTGCTAATTAGCCGTTTCTCAGCGGATTAGAGTTCCCCACTGATTTTTTATTTGCGCGACAGATCTCTCGACGCCGTTCCGCATTATATTGAAACTAAAAGCGAAAAGCAATAGGGATATATATTAACAACATGGTGTTTGCAATGATACTTAGTAATTTCAATTCAGCCCACGCAGCGATCTTGCGGTTATTCATATTAGTATCAGTTTGCTTATTCTCTAAGATCGCCACTCTCTCTTTTACAAGCTCTTGAAGCAAAATCTGAAAAGGACGTTCAGTGTTTAGATTCAATAGGAACATTAAAGGTAGGTAAGCAATGATCCACAACACAATATATCACCAAACAAAGGTAGGTAAATGATTTGCTTTTCTTACTTTATCCTCCGCTGTCCAATTATCACTCCTTTTTTTGTAGTATTCATTTTATAATGTAGTTCCCTTGTGTAGTGTACCTAACTTTGCAAAAGCGGTTTGCAGTTTCCCGCATTAATTCGCTGTCATTTTTTTTTTTAATTCACGAGTTTGCCATTTTTTGTCTATGATTTGTCAATATCGGCAACATAACGCGTCTAATCAGTCTATTAGCAGCTCATTAGTTAGCAGACTGCTAGCAAGCGTTTATGAATCACACTTCTTAACAATCGTCCAATAAGCTTAATCAGTCTGTTAACTAACAGACTGATCAAGCCTCCATTAAGGAATTTTTATGAATACGGCTGTTAGAATTTATTATTGGAAAATGGAAATTATAATCCTCTTTCACTGTTGTCACGACATCATCGTTTTGAAAAACTTGTATTAGATTTGGCGTTATTTCTCTAATAAAAAGCGGACAAGGTTCCATAACTTTCCGATTTTTGCTTTACTAGTTAGGTAGCAGCTCCAAAACTCGAAACATTTAGTAAAACTCTCAAAAGCAACCCTGCAATACTTTGCCTAAAACAAGTACACAAAAGGTCGTGTTCCTTTTAAGGGAAACCGATCATGCGAAACCTCTCGTCCCGAGGGTAAGCATGGTTCCACCTACTTAAAGTCCTAACTTTCGTAATTCTTTGGTTCTTCCTTTATTTGTCTTTCAACGAGTCGTCACAGCAAATATTTACATCGTGAGCAAACCTTCTTCGTAAGTAAATTCAATAATTTCGGGTTTTTGTGCTTATCTTCCGTCATTAAACAAAAATCAATATTTCCAAGAGTACTATTTACTTAACAATTCCTACAAGAACGTTGGACAACGAGCTAAAAGTCTTTTCATTGGACCAAGATGTCGTCCCTATTAAATGGATTAAATGAATTATTCAGACAACGCCGGGCCTGCGTCCATTGGAACGTTTCATTCACATCTACTTGTTTTCATATAATTTAAAGGCACATTATTTTGTAAAAGAGTTTCCTTAGTAGCCGTGTTATTAAAAAAGCTAACATTAAAAACATTAATGAAGTTCCCAATGACGTCAAATTATGTTGACCTGGCTTTTTGCGCTAAAAGTTCTTCCTCTCTCTCGTCAAAAATGTACACAAAGCAGCCAAATGCGAGTCGTACTTTACCACGAAAGATTTCGTACTACCTGTCTACATCAACGAACTTAAAGCCTGTGTCTTGCATGGAGACCCACTTCCGTTATTTTTATCCCATCCTTTTGTTTTGTAGGAAATTTGAAAAATCCCTTCTTATGACGCCTACGAGATCTTCAAAGAACATGTCAACTATGTTTTATCGCGAGGGTAAATTGGAAAATCCCTTTGTAGTGCACCTGTTTGATCATCAAGGAATATGTCTGCCAAATACCAAGAAACTATATTAGCAAGTCAGTAACTCTTTTTTCTTATCCCACGGGAATTTCGCAAAATTAGTTTTGATGATATCATAATTACTTACTAGTATGCCAAATTTAAAAATTCTAGTATTAATAGTTACGGAGATAAGTCAATTTCAAAGTAATTATATAAATCCCTTTTTTCTCCCTATCCTGCGAGAATTTCGAAATGTCTAAAAATTAATTTTCAGCAGTTATGATTCCCTACCTATGTGCCAAGACTCTAGTACTTAACTATAGTTCTAGGCTCCCTTTTCAGTGGACCTATAAACCGCATATACTCCCCTATCCCGTAGGAAATTTGAAAAATCCCTACTTATTGCACCTCTATAATACTGAAGTAATATTTATTTACTTTGCGAATCTAGGCAGCTGCAACCTTTGACATGTTTGTCCTTATCCCCCAGGAACTATGCAATTTTCCGGGAAAAAGTAGCCTATAACCTGGCCGATGATTTTTTCAACAGATTAGTAAAGTTTGCATCAAAATCCGTTCAGTCGTTTTCACGTGATGCGCTCGCAAATATACAGACTAACATATAAACAGACAAACAGACAAAAATTCTAAAAACTCTTGGAACGTGTTCTGTTATCGATTCCAAGTATCCCCAGCCAATTTTTTTTTATTAGATATCTTCCATGTACAGGCCTTCGACCCCCTTCAGCTTTGTTAAGTACCTATATGAATAGATATAGATGGATTTACTTTTAGGACGTAAGTAAGTAGGTATGTGCCTATCTCCAGCCAATAGCCAATTATATACGTCTCACGGCTTGGCGTGAACCCCTTCCTAGAATGAAAGGTTTTGGGCTATAACGATTGCCTAGTTCAGAATCATACTAATTAAAATTCATTTTTCAATTAAATTGTAACTTTATGATTATGTGCTCTATCGTCCTAAATACATCAGCTTTTTCTCCATTATACGATTGCGAACTAGACTCTCGATAAATAGGCCCATTTGTGGATCGAGAACCTGAATTCTCTGAACTAACTGATTGAACTGATTCGCAGGTGTGTACGGGTTTTCGCACAATGTTTTCCTTCGCCGAAAAGTTTATGGTAAATTTCAAATATCATTTTACACGCTATTTCCGAAAAACTCAGAATCGCGAGCCCGGCATTTAGCCTAGTTACGATCATCTGCTTGGGAGATCGTAGGTCAAACTAGGCTATCACTGCTTTATTTATCATGGAATAGTAAATAAATTGGATGGATATTATCAACCACAAAGAACGAAAAGCTCAATTAGTATAAGCATGAGGATACCAACAGAATTGTGCAGCAGCAGTGACGGCGTTCGAAACGACATTTAGAGTTGGGCGCCGTGGTGTTCGTTGCAGTTATCGAGGTCTAATGTACAGTACATTCAATCGAACCTCTACATTGAATAGGTACTGCCTCAACGGAGATATTACGAGTTAATGACCCTCAATAAAGCGGAGAACGTCTACGTAAGTACATTTTCAGGTTTAATATAAATTCAGAATATTTTAAACGTAATTTGAGGGTTTACTGTCGTATGAATGGAAACACTCGCTATAGAAAATTTGCCGCAAATAATCGAAAAGGTAAACACTGTTCCCGGAAAAGCTGGAATCGAATCACGTAGAACTTTGTCCATAAAGGAATGCGGTGACGTCAAAAATGCGATTGTTCCAATGGATGTCGGGCGGAATATTTACCGTCGCTTTAACTTTGCGCTTTAACTGGTTGTTTGCTATTCATACACAACTAAAAATGTAGAAAGGAAGAAAACACGAAGTATTTTGATAGTTTACATATAAGGCATCTACTTTTAGTTTCTAATGGCATCATCGTAAATACATAAAGATTAGCCGTTGCCCATGACTTCCTCTGCGTAGAAATGTCTTATTGCTAATAGGAGATAATTAGATATTAATGTTCATTTAGGAATTTGCCCTTTTACATGAGAACATGAGAATTGCTTATGTACTTAAATCAAGCAAAAACTACACTTTCCAATTTATAACATTAGTGAAAAATAAATCTTTAGTTTGATTTATTGAAATGTAAATTTTTATTTATTAGGTAAAACACACTATTTGATGAAGCAGTTACGGAGAGTCACGGGTGCTTCTCGTGTCACTATTACATAGAATAAATGTATAGCTGCTCTATTTCGGTTTACGTAAACCGATGAGTTGTTTTATGTTCAATCATGCAGGGACGCTGGGTGGGTTTAGTGGATGGATGGGCTTCGATATTGCCAAAAATCCTATTAAACTCAGCTGTAACAGTCAATTGTGGATTACTGCTTCAACTTGCTGAATCTGTTTATTTTTTTACTGATAACTTGCATGTCTGGGCGATTCCAAAACCAGTAGGGAAACAAGGAAAACATCGTGTTTTTTTTCGTTCTTTGCAATCGACCACTTGGGTCATTATCAGATTGTCAATTTTAAATTACTTTCGAGAGGTATAACACTATCCAACTTGACTTAAAAGGAGTTCACTTATCTAGTGTTTCTAGTCCCAATGCCATCTTTGCTTATTGTTGCTGTGCCTATTGTTGCTTAGCGTCAACCAGTGACCATATAATACTGTTTAATACACTCAGAATCATAATCATATTTACAATTAATTTCTGTCAAAACGAAAATACAAATGAAATGAGGGTAGAAAGAGGTAGTAAACGCGACTGTATAGCTCAAGTGATCATGACTATTTTTGTACTTCTGGACCTGTTAATTAGCACAAACTAGACTAAGACTTTGATATTGGTCGCTCCAGTTTTGACTTCTGGATCAGATAAGTTTTCGGTACCGCACGATGCAAATTTTAGATATTTTTGGCTAACATTTTGACAGTCGAAGCACTCGCGTATGTAGAAATCGAAACGCTTCAAAGCGTTTTGTCACTTGTCTAACCACACTGCTACATATTACAAGCAGGTTAATTACGTCAGTATCAATAATACAAAGTCATTCTTTTGAGAATATAAATAAAGGTTGGCCGAGGAACATAAAACAATATATAGCAGGAAAGAGGCATGGAATGGTTTTAACGGTAAAGTAAAAGAGTATCCGAGAAGAAATATTTGTTAAGACTCCGCATCTTTTACCATAAACATGCAAAATTTAATTACCTACCCGACACCGACATGTCATGTCACTTGTCAGTTTACGTGTTATTGCAGGTCGCAAGCTAAACCGATCAACTCGTCAATCTCTGTCAATGTGATTCGATTCTTGAAAAATTCAAGGGCAACGTTCAAAGAGGCGCCCTTCTAAAAATTACAATAAAGTAAAACTAACTTAATGCACAAATATGAAGCAGAATATCGGAGAGGTTTATGTGAATCCATAGTAATATTACATTTAAATGTGAAATGTGTCCTTCTGTTACCTTTTTAGGCTTAAACCGCTGAACCGATTTAAACGAAATTTGGTATGAATATAGTTACGATTCCGGGGAAGGACATTGAATAGTTTTTGATTAATGCAGAAATTGCCTTATAAGGATGTCAAACGGGGAGTGAAATTAACTACGAAGATGCGATACCCTGAGAGTATTTATGCATTGTGCTCTATTTATTTGCTTGCCACTAAAAATAAGCTACCAAAAATACTAATTCCACGCAGACAAAGTCGCGGGCAAAATCTAGTTAAGTAATATTAATATAAATCTGTTTATGAAAAACAAGAATTTATCATTTAAACTGAATATCTGAATAATAGTATTGTCTATGAAGAAATAAAAAAATATTTCAAATCAAACACATAGGCAGATGCTACAAATCATAAAAACGGAAATAAATAAGAAATCGCAAGCTTTCTTAAAGAAAACAATAGCTATTCAACTATCAGACACAGTAACAGGTGTTGACAACGGCTTTCATTCAGGTCAAAGCTTGTAGTTTTTCCTAGGAGACTGAAACATTTATTTTGTTAAACGTGGTTAAATCCAGTAATCATCGTTGGCCGAATATAAATCTATCTTGTCATTATCATTATATTAAAAGAAACACGAAAAATACTCAATTTGTTCGACGCAATTACATCTCAGTCTAATGAATCAACAACCATCAATTAAGTATCAATATTTGCATGCAAGAATATTCGGACGTTGACTGGCGTAAGTGCCCTTAATGGAACAAGGCCTCGTTTACTTTGTCCGATCGGCATTTGTAATACAATATGAACACTCCAACGCCTCGTATTATAGGTCAAGTGTTTGCTAAGTACCTTCTATATTATACGCGTATAGGGCTTGCTGTATGAGTAATATCTTACGCTAAGTGTCAACAATAACGATAAGCTACTGAGTTTTTAATCTATATATATAAAATCAAAGTCCTGACTGACTGACTGACTGACTTAACTATATATCAACGCACAGCCCAAACCACTGGACTTAGAGACTTGAAGTTTTGCACATAGATACCTTATACAATGTAGGCATCCACTAAGGAAGGATTTTTGGAAATTCCCACGGGATAAGGAAAAAACGGGAATTATATGTTCAGTTTAACGAAATCTTATGAACTATAATTACTAGACACTTCAAATTTGGCATAGAAGTAGGTAATTATAATAGTAAAATAATGTTTTAATGATTTCCGGAAATTCCCACGGGATAAGGAAAACAACGGCATTTAAATATTCAGTTCTACGGGATCTCTTTGAAATGCTCATGGTTCACGCGTGCGAGGCCGCGGGCAAAAGCTAGTACATTATATCTACTAAACACGCGATACGCGAAAAAATAGAAGAAGATGAAAAGAACTCAAGAAGCCAAGGAACGATCCTTTTTTAATTTAAGCTTGTCATAGTGAGAGCTGAAATGGAATGACAGAACTTATTTTCCCGCATTACAAAGTCAAGGTTGTAGAATCAAATTATGAATAGACGTTGAATATTTTTTTATACTTTTCTTAATACAATTTGTCGTGAACTCCTTAGTTTTGATACTTTTTTATATTTTTTCTAATCGTTTCGTTTTTGAAGTCTTGTCATAGTTTAGTTGTCACATATCAGTAAAAAAGCAGTTTAGTTTCCTGGTGTTCTTACTTGCCATCGATTATCCTTCATTATCGCTACATTATCATACAGTCCTCATATCGTACGCTTCACAATTATTAGAATACTTTTGTCTTTTAGCCAGCTTTGCCTAAATTGTAACGAAGTTATCTACGAGTACCTATGTACTAATACGTTCATACTTGGTTATACGATCTATATTGTACGAGTACGAGCGCTTACAAGAGGCTGATGTCATAAATGATGGCTCGACGTGACAAGTGTCTTGAAAAGACGTTGATGACATCACTTACGGAGAGCAGAAAGTAGGTCGATTTATTGCAGTAAGTATAATAATATAACGAAGCTGTACTCGTAAGTATTAAGTGTACAATAAGAATATTATTGAAGTGAAAACTTCTCTAGCGGCCTTGAGCACTGTTTGGGATGGGTAAAAAATGTTAAAGTCGCGTCAGGCAAGACGGAGGGAATGTTGCTGCAGGGTCGTAATAATATGTACGTTGATTTCGTCACTCACTCATAAGCTACGTTTGGCCTAGTGATATAACACACACACACACACACACACACACAAATCACGTCTTTATCCCTTACGGGGTAGACAGAACCTAAGGTAACAGGTACCTACAGGCCACATTTAGCAAGATTGTGGGCGTATAGGTGGAAAATCGAATCAAATTAGTGATGGGTTGCTAGCCTCATCGCCTATAACATGATTCCTATTATAATCGCCCATTCCCTCGATGGGCTTTTACCATCTGCGCGGGTAGAGAAGCAACTGGTACATTCTATGTTTTTTCTTTGGTAGCATGGAAAAGATAGTGATATAAGGTGTGGAATAATAGTGCGTTCGCTCCGGTGATCGCGGTTCAAATCTCGTAAGGAAAAAGTTTTTTTTTCTTTTTCTTTTTGAAGTGCGTTGTACACTTTTTTGGTATGTTTTTTGCGCGAGTATGTAGTTTTCAGTTCTGTTGGCACTCCCGGAGTGCAGCCCGTCCGTTTTTTTTTTGCTTATCGGAGCTCCACACTACATGTACAGGAAGTGGGTAAAAATCGAGTGGTAATATTATGTTTATCATTGGCTCCTCAGTTTATTAGTGACTCGTAAAACTGATAATGTACCTAAAGGTGTTTAAAAAAAACTTTAACATCAATGCTAGTCATTGCGATGAAACCGTTCGCTTAAGGCCGGGTATTCCTGCGAAAGTAGGCATTTGGCGCTGTCAAGACCGCGCGTCAAATACATCGCGCGGGCTCAGCGGCTGTGAACTCTCATGACCCGGCAGCGTCACAGTAAAGAAATAAAACTTTATTTTGACTTTAGTAACGCATTTATTATGATCAATTTTTAGTAACTACCTAATTAATATGAATTTGAATAAATAGGTAATAAAAGAATAATTAATAGTCAAACTTACAGTAGAATGCATTATAATTAAAACCGCAGAATTACAAAAACCCTGAAAAATCCTTATTTAATTAGATATTTTGTTACTATGGGCCTCAAATGCCTGAAATAATTGGTAGGTACATTATTATTTATCTATGAAACAACCAATATTGAACTAAAGAAACATGTGTCTCAATACATACCTAGGGTGCTTTGGGGTAATTGCGAAATTGGGTATATTCCGAAAGTTTATAATAAATACCAAACGCCGCGATATTCTCTTACTGGCTACATTGCTTTAGACACCATTGTTATCGGTTTTGATGCTCCAATCGCCGTTCGTCGCTGCTAGCGTGAGTGTGAGCAACGTGCCATCTCGACAGACAAGTGGTTTTCGCGCCTTTTTGGGTGATTCGCAATAACCCCAACACTCTTTTCTCGGAACCCAGGTAAGTTACTAAAATAATTGTTTTTTAGTATTATAGATTGTCGTTTTTTACTAATGATTGCAGGGAACACGAAGTCCGAGTGATGTTTTTATTTAGTTTCGGAAATACCCCTCTGGGGTTATTACGATATACATATAACCCAATCTAATATTTTCATAGAAATGGCCAGTGGTTCTCAAACTAGGTATTTAGGACAAAGAAATATTAAAATATGTCAGGTCCATATTTTCTTGCAATATTCATTCTTAAGGTGTTATAATGACAATTCAAATTTTCTTCTATACACTGTGTTAAAATCGTCGGTATTCTCATTCATTCTTTCAACTTAATCCATCCATCCATACGTAATAGTAGGGCATTTCACATTAAGGTCACTTAGGCGAATGCTAAATTTAGTGTATAATATTGTACCAAATTAATCACCAGCGGCTTCTTTTTCAGAGTCATTGTGCCTCGAATGTATGTCAGAAAAAGAATAAAAATATAAACGTCTCAAGATTTGGCTACAGCCGTGGTTCTATTACGTTTAAGTTTTTTGTAAAACATTAAAGTTATTTCTCAGTTAAATGAGATTTTTTACAACTTTAAATAATACATATCTGTATGAAATGTTGAGAATCACTTCCTTGTACCGGGGTAAATCCGAAGTAATCTATCCGAAATGACCATAAAAGCGAAACTATTACAAAGTTACAAATATTACAGTAAGGGGCAATTACAAATGAAAAATAATTATAAACCATCAGTTTATAAGTAGTAAGGTCTACTTTTCAACTATTTCGGAATTACCCGGCCATATCTCGTATTTCCCCCAAATGTTCGAAAACGGGACACATTACAATAAATATGCATAAACAACACACAACAGCGTATTTCTGTGTGTAATGTCTACTAACCATAAGTATTTTCAAGAGTTACGAAAATAAAGGCAGCAAAATTGATGTCGTACACTCAACTTGTAAAAATTTCTATCGTAATTACCCCAATGCACCTTATTTAGTTCATTACGGTGAAACTAAAGCACACACGTACGCGTAACAATAATTCGAATAACAAACTTAAGAGTACCTACGTAAGTTGCGCGCAAAACTAGATCTAGGGTTTGTCTTCGTCATCTACACCCTGTATAAATATAACACAAATAGATAGAAATTAGCATGATCTCTTTAACAAATCGAGTAAGGTGCATTGGGGTAATTACGATAGAAATTTTGACGAGTTTAGTACACGACATCATTTCAGTGAAAAAATCATTCTATTTTTAAATTTTCTGCCTTTATTTTCGTAACTCTTGAAAATTGGTGAACAAAAAAAATACGCTCTTGTTTCTTTTTTATGCATATTTATTGTCATGTCTCCCGTTTTTGGACATTTGGGGGAAATACGAAATATGGCCGGGTAATTCCGAAATAGTTGAAAAGTAGACATTACTACTTATAAACTGATGGTTTATTTATTTTTCATTTTGTAATTACCCCTTACTTGTAATATTTGTAACTTTGTTAATAGTTTCGCTTTTACGGTTATTTCGAATAGATTACTTCGGATTTACCCCGGTAAAAGGAAGTGGTTCTCAACATTTCGTACAGATAAGTATTATTTTAAGTAATAAAAAAACTCATTTAACTGAGAAATAACTTTATTGTTTTACAAAAAACTTAAACGTAATAGAACCACGGCCGTAGCCAAATCTTGAGACGTATATATAATAATAATAATAATAATATAGCCTTTTTATTCCGAATTCGCTACAGTTTCATTTTTTTTTTGTTGTTGTTTTATTATTAAATTGTCGCGTAATTCGGCGTGCCTCATGGCATAGGCCTCCTCCATGTATTGGAGGGTTTGGGCTATAGTTCCCACGCGCGCCCAGTGCGGATTGGGAACTTAACACACACCATTGAATTTCTTCGCTGATGTGTGCAAGGTTTCCTCACGATGTTTTCCTTCACCGAAAAGCTCATAGCAAATTTCAAATGTAATTTTCGCACATAAATTCCGAAAAACTCAGAGGTGCGCGCCCGGGATTTGAACCCACGACACTCTGCTTGAGAGGCCACAGATTAAACCACTAGGCTACCACGACGTATATATATTGTTATTCTATTTGTGACATACATTCGAGGCATAATGACCCTGAAAAAGAAGCCGCTGGTGATTAATTTGGTACAATATTATACACTAAATTTAGCCCGCGCATTCGCCTATGTGACTTTATGTGAAATGTCCTACTATTATGTATGGATGGATGGATTAAGTTGAAAGAATGAATGAGAATAACGACGATTTTAATACAGTACTATGTACATAGAAGAAAATTTAGATTGTCATTATAATACCTTAAGGTATAGTATAGGACAATATAAGGTATACCTTATATAATAATACCTTGAAATATTTCTTTATCCTAAATACCTAGTTCGAGAACCACTGGCCATTTCTATGAAAATATTAGGTTGGGTTATATGTGTATCGTAATAACCCCAGAGGGGTATTTCCGAAACTAAATAAAAAACATCACTCGGACTTCGTGTTCCCTGCAATCAATAGTAAAAAACGATAATCTATAATACCTACTAAAAAACTATTATTTTTATAACTTACCTGGGTTCCAAGAAAAGAGTGTTGGGGTTATTGCGAATCACCCAAAAAGGCGCGAAAATCACTTGTCTATCGAGATGGCATGTCGCTCACACACGCTAGCAGCGACGAACGGCGATTGGAGCATCAAAGCCAATCGGCGACAATGGCGTTTAAAGCAATGTAGCCAGTAAGAGAATATCGCGGCGTTTGGTATTTATTATTATAAACTTTCGGAATATATACCCAATTTCGCAATTACCCCAAAGCACCCTATATCGTTTCAGTCTTCGTCATCGCGTTAAATATACCTACCCGGTATATTTGGGTTGTTTATTACAGCGGCAATGTCCTTGTCTGTTTCTTGAGGTTGCCCCAGTGACCTACACTAAAAAGTAAATGGAGTAATTGTATTTACTTACATAGTTACTTTACGTTTTCAAACGGCAGGCAGAGGTACCGATAGAGACAAAATATGCATTATCAAAAATCGTAGCGATCTTCAGTTGTTATACTGATATTTTTATACTATGGCACTATGACCGTAATTTTAAGCATAATATTTTTATAAATTATCTACCAATCAGAAATGGAGATAAAATGAAATATAAACTATATATATATATAACTTATTCAATTTCGATATGTTGTCGACAAAATTATATTAATATTTACTTCGTCACATAATCTTTGGAGTGCATTCTTTTTATTTGTTATTTTTATAGCTTTGCACGACTTTTTTCGTTTGCGTTGTTTATTGCCCATCATAAATAACTTTCAACAATTATATAAATTCGTCAAAAACTGCGTCTTTGGTGCACGAAACTGTCGCGGATAAAACTGACACAGGTCCGTCGTCCGCAAGCGCCAGCGCGCGACTGATCGGGCTTGCCGAGCCTCCGCGCTCGCACATTTTGTAGGTATTTGGACATAGTAATTAAGATAATCATTTTATCTGTTCAAACTCTGCGAATTTGTCTACAAATATGTAATGGCTTTAGTTTAGTACAAAATTTTAATTAAAAATGTCAATAGTTTAGTCATAATATTGAAAATGCTTTACGAAAAGAGGTAACTTTGGATTTTTTTTCTATCGAGTCAAGTTCATTAGATCGTGTAACTGAATGCGACTTTGTCTATACTATATCCTTAAGTAATACATATATTTTTTTCAGATTTTTAAACCCTATTTTCTACGTCTGAGATGGTTTTTAAAAACTCTAAAACGCGGCCTCTGTTGGACTACCTAGCCTTAAATCGTTCAATTAGACGTCATCAGAATCGTATTAAGTTGCATAAGCGTACCATACATTCATTACTAATGTGCCGTCATTTGCCCGATCCGGAGTGATGTACGGATCTTATTGCCGTAACAGCTGTGGTTTCCTCATTAATTCGATAATTAGGACAGTTGGGGAACACATCAGTAACCAGCCGAGGGTACGTTTTCTTTGTTTTAATCGCAATGAATATTTTCATCCGCTCCGGCGAACAAGCTACGTACCTACCTACTCCTATATCACGTTTTGCGCTTACTTTAGGATCTGGAGTAGGTAGTAATTAAAGGTAATATTTTAGTTTTCAATGTCAGAAGCATAGCATAATCTAAAAAGCTTTGCAAAACTCCATAAACTGAGATTTAGCGTCATTAGAGACCCAGTTACTTCCATGCTGGTATGGGAGCAAAGAAAAAACAGAATGTACCAGTTGCTTCTCTTCCCGCGCAGATGGTAAAAGCCCATCGAGGGAATGGGCGAGAATCATAGGAATCATGTTATAAGCGATGCGGCTAGCAACCCATCACTATTTTGATTTCATTTTTTGCCATCTATACGCCCACGATCTTGCTAATCGTGGCCTAGGTCTTGCCACCTTATGCTCTGTCTACCCCGTAAGGGATAAAGACGTGATTTGTGTATGTGTATGTATGTAGAGAACGAGCCGTAAGATTCTGTAAACGAACTTTGCCTGTGCGTGAATAGTGCTCGAAAAAAAAAGTATAAAATATTTGAATTCATCATGTAATTGCTTGGCCTTACTAGGGTTTCAACCCGGAATCTCTAGCTTCAGTCATGGTGGCTAACCACTAGGCTTCCCAGTTGCCAAAATTGGCATCTGATTGGGATCCGCTACTTCCGCCGTGTAAATAAATAGGCAAACAAAATAACAACATATACACTGTGTCATAAAATTAAACCTGAATTCTTCTGTAAGTGGCTGAGTTAATTTGGCTGAGACCTCTGTAAGTTTTTGCTCGATGTTAAAAGTGTATACAGTCAAAAGGGTGACCTAATTTTGAATCCAAAATTATGATACTAAACCTTTACAAGAGTGCTCAATTAAACTATCCTAACCATTTGTTGAAATATTCCAAAACAATTATAAGATACCGTGCGTTGCAATACTAATAAGATTTCGACTTCAAAACACACCAACATTAGGTATTTAACTTGCGTGAAATTAACACCAGAAATTAACGCATCGTCGGTAAATGCTTAAAAACTTGTCCAAAAGTAGCACCAACTTAAATGAGCTTTGGTAAAGTTGGATGAAATTTATTACTTACAACCATCTACTTTTGTAGCATAATACACTGCCGAGCAAAAATAACTAGTCACTCTTCATACAAAGTTCTTTAAACAGCGACCCGTTAGTTTTGCTCGTGATTATATTATACACAATAGTACCTAATACAGGATCGACGACACTAAAACCATCTCGTAAACCATAAAAATAAAAATGATTTTCAATTTGCCACAATAAACGGAAATCTCGTAGTAAAGTCCCAATAAAAAAAACTCGCGACGTCGATTCATACTAGTGATGTTCCGGATATCCGTATCTGTATCCGCGGATATCCGAGGGAAAAGAAAAATCCGTATCCGTATCCTTGTCCGTTACTTTTCACGTTTTTCACTTTTATGGATTTTTTACAGGTGATAAGTTAGAACTAAAATAACTATAACATTCCATTCAGAGTATTTTTATTTCTTAAAATCAAATATTTGGCACCTTTATATTGCAAACATTAATCGCAGTAAGTTACCATACCAATACTACATAACTGAAAGAATCTTTATAATGAGATCAATATTATAGCAAGTTACAACATCATTTTTATGACAATGAAATAACTAAAACTTAAATCCTTTTTTTTATAATTATAGTGAGATCAATGGTGACGTCAACTTTCGCTTCAAGGTGGCGGGCCCCGACACCAATCGAATAACAAAATAAAGATCCGTATCCGTATCCGCGGATCTTGACACTAAATATCCGTAATCAGATCCGTATCCGCGGATGTACATTTTTAACGATCCGGCACATCACTAATTCATACACACATTCAAATCCGATAAACGGGCCAGAAGTGGGCTCCCGGCACGGTCAACACAGCACCCCCGTCCTGGAGCAGAGCATAATCAATAATCGTTATGCAATGTCACGATTTGGTGAGCCAACGAAAATACGTACTCAAATACTGGAATAGGCTTTGAGGGCAAAGGCTGTGCCAGGATAAACTAAGCTTCTACTCCCCTCGACTTTAGGCTTGTAATTTTTATGGCACGATGTGGCTCTCCATTAGTAATTAGTTTGTAAAATTTCAGCCAATTTAACTTAATAGTTTTTTTTATGAAATATAATTTCAGTATTGATTTGAGAAAATAAAAATGTGTGAGATTATTTTCTCAGCAGCGCGTCGGTTGGCCGCAAGAGTAAATTTTTTGTGTTAGGAAACTTGTTAATTCAAGTTTCCTGGAGTTAAATACATACTGTGAATAATACCATTAAAAATACTGTGAAAATATAACTGGAAATTGGTAAAATATTGTGTTTTATTTTTAACTAGCTTCTGCCCGCGACTTCGTCTGCGTAGAATTATACATAAAATGCTTCCTCTTGAATCACTCTATTTATTAAAAAAAACCGCGTCAGAATCCGTTGTGTAGTTTTCAAGATATAAGCATACATAGGGACAGAGAAAGTGACTTTGTTTTATTACTATGTAGTGATGTAACGAGTAGAGTAACGTATAATTATTAATTATAAACGTTGATGCTTGGAAACGAAAATTCCTTTTGATAAGTGTTATTTTCAAAAACAATTAGGTACGTGAAACTTCGTTAAGGAATTATTTCATCCAAACATGTACTAAAGTGCCGTGCTGTGCGTGCCAAAGATCAATCATCAACCAGATCTTTTTTTTACATTCGTCGGTCATTATCAAGTAAGTATGAAATAAAATGTAAAAAAAAACTGTAATGAGTGCGAAAGAGTCAAAAACATTTTTACCAGTTGCACTTACTTCCCCAAGCTACTGTGGAGACTACTGTGGAGTTCGAGTGTGGACAAAGCCGGGAGTACGAGCTGCAAATGTAATATACTGAAGCTTTAATGACATCATAAAAATCTGTGTGTTTCGAATCAACCGAGTCGTTAGCAATCGGTCGGACAAATTTAATGGTGTTTTTATAGTATTTCAATGTTTCCCGAGCGAGTGTGATCCACAAATTTTGATCAAACAAAGTTAAGGACAACATTTTCTTTCGTTTGTAATTTGCCAAATGATTGTTGTTTAAACTTCATCCAACACATTTTGTCCAAAATTATTCGTTTAGGTAGATTGTGATATACTTACTATGTTGTTTTAAAAAACTTTTCTATTATTATTGTCTACGTACCTAGTTCAACAAATAACATTCTAACGTATCCTCTTAGGTCCTCTTATAAATGCTTGTTAAGCTTCTTTTAGTTAACACTTGTCTTTATCTATCACATTGACATTCGCCTTCATCAGACACAGACACAAGATAATTTATGTACGACTGGTTCTTACCTTCCTTATAAATAACGATATTGCAAAAGTTGAAATATTTAGAAATATATTGCTTTCGTTAGTTATCCATACGAGCACAATGGAATAACTCCCTTCCGCCAACTAGTGGGGCTACCTGGCAGGCTGGCTGGTGTCAAACGCTTGAGTATTTTAATTACTTGAATATTATTACTTTTGTTGTTTTACTTGGATTAGAGACGAGTCATGGATAAACATGCATGAATTTAAGTAAATATACAACAAAGAGATCCCCCTAATCTATTTGACATAAATGACATAATTATGTTATAAGTATTCGAGAAGTTTTCAGAAACAAATCGAGGAAAGCGATGATCAGACACCAAGGTCGCTTAGGTATAACCGCGTTTAAGAGAACTCAGAACGCACTTATTTATGATGGTAGTAAACGTAACCGTGTAAGTAACGTAACGTAACGTTGCAGTGGCACAAGTTTACCTCTCACGAAGTATGATAGTCGGCCGAGAAATTCCTAAGGTACGGTCAAAGAAACTGAATCACCTACTTCTATGGAACACTAGCAATAATTTATTTAGCAAGGTTTCACAGTGGTACGCGATTCAGTAACTTTCACTGTACTGCAAGCCCTATGTCCCTGATCAGCGATTACAGAATGCAATGATGATGATGAACGGAAGAAAAAATGCGTGTCCAATACTCATGATAATCTAACTAACGGACTAAATAGAATTTCGTATTCTTTACAAAAGATCCATATTCTAATCATGTCAGATCAGGACTAATGATGTAGCTGGATGACAATGACAAATAAAATAAGTTAAATAATGAAATTCTGTGAACCGGGATAAATTGGAGTCGTTGCTGGCTCATTATTTTAGTTAAAGTAAAACAAAACGCCAAAGAGATTTATAAATCTTTATTTGTAGTGAAAGGAGGCATTACCATTCCAAAAGTCGCATTCTAATTAATCACTGTAAATAGTTAACTGTTGTAGATTTAATATGGCAATAAAAATATTAACTATACTCAAAACAGAAACATTTGCCGATTGGTGGTAATTAAGTATGACATTGCGTGGGTATAAACGTTCATTTAAGTTACAAAGTTGGTTATTTGGAAGATATACGACGCCCGTGGGAGTCATAATAGTAAGATAATGACATACCATAACAAACCGTGAGCTTACATAAAATCGAACAAGGACCCCAATTAAGGACAGTCCGATCCGATACCGAAATTTTACAAACAACAACGCCGTCAATTTTATTTTCATTTTAATCAATATGTAAATTTACAATTTTACAAACATTGATAATGCAAAGTAACTAAGTAGTAACTGTTTTTACTTGATATTTATATTTCTAATCTTATGTTTATTCCAATAAAAACTACTCATTGAAAGCAGTACCTATGAATTTTGTTACGTTTCAACATTAAATAATAAACTCCATTCCAAGTATATAATGTTATGACATGTATCATTATACAGTACATAACTCAGTGTAGGTACTTTAATACATTGTATATAATTTTTCATCTTGTCGTAATTATTTATCTATATCTATGCTATTTTTTCCTTAACAGAGACTTGCACTTACTTTAATTCTAAGCAAATAGGTATGTCTGCAACAAAATTCCTTCAGTATGGATTGCCAAAATATTCGGAAATATTGCGTAACCGTTGCGTCAGCGCCCTGTCGAACAACGAGTAGATTCGACGGGATTGGCTAAATGAATTCAATCATTTTTATTCTTTGTACTTTCCAATGAATATCATTAATAAAATAATAGTAGCTTCCCCGCCAATATCCTGCGGAACGAGCAAAAAGTAACCCGAGGCTTAATATTTTCACTGGCAAAGTAAATCTGTCTTGGAAATAATAACAGATCATTTTAATCTGCCCAGCCGTTCGGCCTCAAGCCGGAGCCTTGGCGTTAAGACGTGATCAATTACCCACGTGCGTCCTCCCGTCACCCGCAGCCAATTTTAGCTTGAAAGAATTTTAATTTAAATATATTGAAAACTCCATGCGCTGATCTGACTTGTCTTTGCTGGATTGACGGATCGGAGACGCATTCCTTTGATGTCGGAGGGTATCGATCTCACATGAAACACTTGAGTTTGTCGACTGTTTTTCCTTTTTTGACTCCTATATTAACTGCATGCTCTTGTCATTGCTCTGGAAAATGTATGGCGCAATTAGAAAACTGCGACTTCATCGCATCAATTAGTCACCTCAGTGGTCAAAGCATATTTCTCTAGGGAGACCCATGCTGAGCGGAGGCTTCAACTTTTAGTAAACCTTTTTAAAATTCAACTCTTCATTTTAAACCAGCACGCATTTCAATGTGATTTGAACAAAGGATCTCAAATAACTTGCATGTCAAACATAGGATGCTTATTAAAAGTTTTGAACTGGAGACAAATTAAAAGTATACAATGGTATACAATGTAAACTCGGTTAAGTACAGTAGGTTAGAATGCTTGTTATGAAAAGTATTGCTTCGATTTGTTTTTGCTCCGCTATAGTTTTCGTAGGAAGAAACAAAAATAATTGGGTACGTAGGACTTAAGATGACAAATTATTTATTATATTCAATTATAATCTAAGCTCACAGAATACACGTTCAAAGTTCAGAGTACCTATTGGCCTGATCCATTATTCATTTTACAACAGCGAAAGATTATTTCACGTACATATCTATATATAATAAAATAAAGAAAGGAACTCCAATTTGTAGCTGACGTGGAAGTTTTTATGGCAGTTTTTGGTTTGGCTTGTAAAATGTTACCTGCCGTAACCTAATTCCCTGTTTACTTAAAGACTAACAGGGAAAGATTTGGGTCTCGAACAGAGAACTCTGGACAAAGAACATTTTTTTTTTAAACTTTTGTGATTATGTCTTAATATAATTTTTTATACGCAATAAAGTGGCTCAGCTGCTGGTAAGTGAACACCAACACTAAATGTTTGCAAATGTGTAGCCAGCCTAGAACTACTGCCTTACTCTCCGAGCTGGAGTACAGCAGCGCCAGCAAGTTGGCAGCAGGGTTAGCGAGCAAGATCATGGCCGCGATCCGGGCGGCTGTTGCTTTATTTTTAAAGAAAGATAGTTAGGATTCCGTACCTCAAAAAGATAAAACGGAGCTCTTATAGGATCACTCTGTTGTCCGTCCGTCAGTCCGTCAGTCAAGACCCTTTTTCTCAGGAACGCGTATAAAGGTATAAAATTGAAATTATTACGAAATACTTAAATCTACGGCCCCTTACACTCAGTCAAAAAATACAGTTATTGGAAAAAATTCCGAACTCTCATAAATAAGGGGGTTCTTCCAGTTTCCCTAGAAATTTGAAATTTAGTATTAATAAAGTACCTAACCAAATTATAAAACGAGCTCACACTGTCTACATTTTTGTTAGAAGCAGAGTTCTGCTGACACCGAATTTGATATGCAGTTGTTGCTGAATTAGTAGGTACGGATCCCTCGATGCGCAAGTCCAACTCGCACTTGGCCGGTTTTTTTAGATTTATCCTTCGTATTTAATTACTTACATATAACATTTTTCTGTGTATTTAAAAAAATATTGCTATTAATTGAGATGAGACTTATTTTATTGCAATAACTTAGAAAACAAAACACAAACATAGAGCATTCACTAACAGGCAAGTTTATTCGGAGAAAAATGGCAAAATCGGGGAAAAAAGGATGTAACGGTTACAAGCGCCTACTAATAGCTGTCGATGACTTGACGATCTCGTAGACCGAGTAATCAATTATCGAATAGACCGCGTAACTTTACCGAGCGCCCACAGCTCCACATTTTATGAAAATCTCGTAATCTTAGCTTGACAAGGTTGTTAGAGACACCGTATTCATGAGAACTACTGATAGTTACGTAAGTAAATAGGTACCAAGAATTATGGTAAGCAAAGTTTTGTTAAATTCGGTTTGCTTTTAAGAGAGCGTAATGAAAATACATATTATGTAAATACTGAGTTATTTTTGCTATGTTAGAATTAACAAAAAAAATGTGTTTAAATGTTAACTGGCTTATCATTGTTTATAACAATAACTTATACGAACATCATAACATCATTTATATCCTTCATTTTTGGGGTCTCTTACACTTCATCCGTCTGCCACAGGGGCATGTATCTTTTAAAACGCAAAAACAAAAAGTGTAATATTAAAAAAGCACTAACAATTAAAGAGAAACTAACAATTAAAAAGAGTTGGGGCATACCCTTTTTAATTTTATTTGTAATATTAAAGCCAACCAACGGGCATGCGGTTCTCCTGATGTTAAGTGATCACCGCCGCTCATAGACACCTACTAGTACCATTAGGACTGCGTGTGCGTTGCCAGCCTCGTTTTCTTTTGCGGTTTTCCCTACTTCTCTGCTAGTCCAACTCACAGTAGTCCAGTTTTTCATTATTCTTCGTCTGATCAACGGTTGTCCAGAACAAATTTACCGCAACCAAAACTCAATCACACGAATAAACAGACGGTAATCTGGCCGACATCGTGCCAGCGGTAATGAATTATTATTACACCGCGACGGGCACGAGTGCCACTGCTGAGACTAGGCGGAGGCGGCCTAGTGCGATATGAGCTTTAATAACGCTTAGAACCGACTTCTCAATATTCATGCATGTTATGAAACAAGCGCTACTCGGCAATACCTTCGGTTGAATGAGCTTCAGAGTTATAATTGCTTTATAAGAGTAAGATCTATAAGACAGAACATCATTCTCGTTAAGGGCCCATTCCACTTTCTATCAAGTCCCTGATAATTCTTAAGTGATAATATAATGCCCGTCTCTGTTGTTTTGTACTAAAATAGTATAGATATGCGGGGCTTAAGATGTCAGGAACTTATCAGAGAGTGATAAACCAGGCACTAAGCATCATAAAGTACATACTAAGAATCAGTCGCTTAGTACTGTAGTACATAAATACCAGAGTTCAAATAATATGAGAACCTAAGTGAGAATTTTAAATACCGACCTACTTATCGTTTTTTCACAACACGTGGCAGTTTATTTATTTATACATTAAGCTAATCTGATTACGTAATTATACAAAACTCTTAACAATTAGCACGCATTGCGGATTGGCTTACGGCTATCAGTTGCAACCAACTGGATTTCAGACTTGCCCAAGTTCGAGCACGTTTTATGTTTTCAACATATTTTACTAAAAATCGATCATCGACGAGGTATTTTGTATTATAATGAAATGATTGTTGAGAATTACCGAGACGAAGATGTTTACAAATTATTTGAACGAAAACTCCCTAAATTAAAATACATACAAAAGAAATGAGTTGTCATGTCGGGCCGTCGGGGCTTCTTGGTTAAAATAGGCATTAACGAAAATGAAAGTGTCGTTCCCAAATCGAATTCTCCGACGTCTTAATACTCTTCATTGTATTTTTCAAATGGGGACCTTGTATGAAAGAAGCCTCATGTTACAGATATAAAACATCGACTAGGAGTGGCAAATTGGGTTCCTCTGGAATACAGAGAAATTGACATGAGTACCTGTAAGTCTGAAATATGCATAACGGTTGCTGTCGTATCTTTTAACTTTTAAGTGAATAGAATAACGATAATTCAAAAAAAAAATACTTACTAGGTATATATTTTTCTCAAATGACTCAGCTTTGAAATTACACTGCATCAGAAATCAACTATGTATTGCCAGCATGTATTTCGGATGTACCAAAATTCCATTCCCCTTTAACCATTGGCTGTTAATTTATTACATCTACTTCCGATAGCTATTGTAACATTCTGATAATGAAATCCTGATTTCATTGGCTGTTCAGGCATCGCCGGTGAACCGTAAAATAAACTGGCAGCAGCACAATAGATTTAGGCTAGTCAGTTGTCACCCGCACAATCCAAACCTCAAATTTAATGCCTTCCTGATAAATATCTTAAGAGTTTACTTCACCTTTGAAGGGACTTCCAATAATTTCCGTCAATAACTCCAGTGGTATTCAATTTCCTCGAAGGCCTGGGTTCAATGCCATTTGTTACTAACCAATAAGCAAGTAACATCTGTAACCTAGCAACGGATATTTATAAATAACGATCAAATTCCGGTGTGCAAAAATTACAGTATCAACAAAAAATGCACACTAACACTTTCTCACATTGAAAATTTAGTTAGAAACAAATTAAACATGAATATTAGACCAAGTACCGTAAAATGAATAAAAGCACTGATCACCGGTATTTCAAGAATATATTATTTCCAAGATATTAATACAACCCCATTTCTAATACGACCATCGCGGGAAGAGGCTACGCAAGGATCTCTGCTGTGTCAGACCACAGACTATAGCATTAGGTTTTCAGAGAGATTTTACGTTCAGAAATCAGGGATGTGGGGATTAGACCAGGCTGCGCTGGTCTACTTTGTAATGACAAGATCCTTATGGGTAAAGAGTAACACCTTAGCGAGATGTGGGCCATCTGGCGGCCAGCGACAACACTGCGCCATAGTGGGCTATGCTGGCTACATAGTAGACACTGACTCAGAGAATTGCCTGACAACGTATAAACTGCTTGATCAAGTATTTTTCCTAAACATCTTTCTTGGTACAACTACACATTGTCCTTGCTTGTCTCTTACGGCGCAGTTTCACTGAACAAAGGCGAATGTATGAAACTTGAACTCAGTTTCATATTAATGCGATTGTTCTGAGCTCGTCCAAACTGTACTAAGCTGCATATATTATTATCATAAAGGAACCACGTCTTAACAAAGTCCGTCCACTGCAAAATAGACGAGATTCCAGTAGTTGTGTACAGGATGTGATGAATAGTGTAAACTCTTTTCGCTTTGAAATTATTAATGTTTGGATAGCGATGACTAATTTGTTGTTTTTCGTTTAATTTATGCGCTAACATAAATAAAACATAAATTACAAGCCGCCACATTCGTACTAAATCAATGTAAAACCGAGTCGTGTGTAGATATGAATCCAAATAAGTTTAACTGGACTGCATTTAATCAATCCCAAGCTCATAAAGCTACCACATCTAGCGGCTCTGCCGACGCCGCGCGTGGGATTGTAGCCGAGAATCTTGGCGCGAGTGGAAGTTTGTATGGACTATTTACTACATCCCGGTCGTAGGGGCAGCCTCGCTTTGATTAAACCCTTTCGGGAGCCCGGCCCTGGGTACTCGTTTTACTTTTATCTACTTCTTCAGTCGTAAAAAGACCCCTGAAAATATTTCGTCTGTGGACATAAATGACCGGCGTTTTCAAGTACGTTTTGATTAAAAACGCTTGTATGTGTTGCCTTAAATTTTTTAAAAACGTTATATTTTTACAACTAAACGAATATCTTTTTTAACGTTAAACGCCACGATAATGTGTTGTAAAGCTTGCACCCGTTGCTTAAAAAATAGTTTTATTACAAGCTTTTTTTTGCAGCAACCGTTGAATTGTTCCCATCTGCGGAGACGACGAAAATTTCACTTCAAGATTATTGTCAGTGGACTTACATAAGTATGCCAAATTTCAAGTCAAACCGAACACTAGAATGGGTCAAAATTGGCTTGCAAGATTCGATTACAAACAGACTGGGTACAGGTGAAAGTAAATAAAAGCTTTTGTAAATTAATAAATTGTTTTTCAAATTTGCACATAGTATCTGCAAGGATCTGCTCAACTGCACTTGACTAACTTAGCTGTTGTTTCCAATTTGTACACAAAGCCGCCCGAGTAAACTAAATAGAGCAGACACCTCTTGGAATTACGAAATTGGGTAGTAACGGAATACTCCCAATTTGTAATGGAGAATATTAGATACGTGCACTTAATAAGATGTATTCAGTTATCAAGCATATCGCATATCCAAGACGCTTTGTGTAATAATGTACATACCTACCCTATATCATGAGTCTGGTGTCAATATTTTACGATTAGTACTCCATAAACTCTGCCGAGTTTTCGCCCGCTGTCATTTAAACCTTTTAAATTGCATATATTATTATTAAATTGTTTTCAATAAAAAAAATGTGAAATGGTACAGTCAGCGTCATATTGTTTGAAGCATCCAAGTTTGTCAAATAGTTCAGTGCGCACCATAGAAATAATATGGTGTGTCGAACTATTTAGTCACTATTTGGATGTTCCATACTATATGACGCTGACTGTACGGATAAATATACGGAAATAATTTTAAAAATTCCGATTTTTTTTTAATAATCTAGACGACGTCATTTGTCAACTAATCGTGTCCATAGAGAAACGAAAAAATACAGTAAAAATAGTATTTTTTTAAGAAAATCACCAGCCACCTCACTTCAATATTACAATCAATATCCATAAAATTTTGTCTTTGCGTCCCATAGGAAACAAAAATTACTCGTTTTGTATTTAGAAAAACCATTAACATTTATTGATTTAAGAATTACCTACCTTCCAGAAGACATATCAATGAGCAAAGTTAAAAGTCACAAAGTAGGTAGCCAGGTAATTATTTTTGTTCATTAATCATATATTCATTCTTAACTTGATCGTTTGCCTTCCTTGCCATGTAAAAAAAACTAGTGCTAATACGGTATGATAACATTGATAACAAATCACTAATGTATTGCAGAATTGGATTGGACCCGTACTGGTTAATATCTCTCTGATCGCATCAATTGCCGTCTGGCTATAGCCAGTTACTAGACGTCGACTTGCTAAGTGACTTAAGTGAACGGACTAGACACGCGTCTCCAACACGATTAGTTTGAAAATACTGAAACCCACTCCACTTTCCCACTTCCACTTCCACAACAGCAACAGTCAGACTAAGTCAGGGATAAGTTCGCCTTTGTACTTCTGTTTTTCTCATTACCTGTAAAATTGAATGTGTTTTATGTACAATAAGGAGTTATACATACATACATACTTTACTCTAGTAAGAAAAATGCCATTCAGTGAATTCGAATCATTATCAAAATCAAAATAGCATCTGAACATGGATGGCATCAGTTACAACTTTTGTGTTATTCTATATACATATACATAAGTACTTATTATATTTTTAACTTTTAAATGCGTAGACTTAGCGACACTCTTGCCACTTCATTTATCAAGCTCCAGCCAACCGTTTAACCTAGTGGTGATAAAGATACAATCATACAAATTCGCGCGAAAAGCATTACCCTCCTTTGCTCACGTATTCTGGTAATGAGCCAAATCCTTGACAACACGGCCAAGCGCCGCGCTTGTTATTTAAATGAACATCATTTTTAGAGAATGAAAGAGTTCTTTTTTCGAAAGTAGAAATTTAATTTGGCCATTTTTCCCGTGTCCGATTTACCCCGGCGCGTGCGTAACTTTTTAGCTCGGGGGAGTAAACCAACCGTTGTGAATGGCCAAGACTTTTTTTTGGGATTCCCTTTTCTTGCCACAAAGAAAGTCGGATACATTTTAACGAACGGCCTTTTAAAAGAAAAAGTTCTTTGAAGCTTATTAAAGAGTCTCGTTTTGGTGGACTACAACCCTAGGGCAAAGGGAACACTGCATAATGTATAGGTGTTTCCTCTTCATATCTGCAGGAAACGGGATGTATTCAGTATTGTAATCCCGGGAAGAACTGCCCTCATATTTATTTAAAACTTGAATTTGTGTGCCCGAAAAGTTCATGCGTACAACATAAGGCAATTACTGCAGAATGGAAGGACAAATTTATCTGTAGGCTTTAATTATTATTATTTATTGCAGAAGGAAAGATGTAGATAAAGTAAAAATCCGATTTAACTCTCTCCTACCTGGCCGCAATGGCCGTCTAGATTCGATTCCCCAGCACCCTGAATGGAAATTGGATTTGCAGTTCTGCAGAGCTATGCATTATGCTACCTACATCAAGATAGTTTTCGAATTGCCTGCTTAAATTGAAAGTGCAAGCATTTATAACTATCTAATTGATTACTCGCTTTATTGCATGCTTTGCTGTTCATTCTACCTAAAGTGAATCAGTACATGTTTCGTTGGAAAGTTATGTTTTCATTCCGGGCCACAACGCGTCAATCAGGCCGCATATGCGGGCGACAGTCAAAATTGCTGAGATATAACGCCGTGTTATCAATTCAGGAATTGAAAAACAAAACAGCAGATTGGTTACATTTTTTAATAAATACATGATTTAGAAAACTCCGATTTTCAAAAATATCGACCAAGTGAGTACCTATTAGGAAAGTATGAAAACAAGAATGGGGGCAAATTTTACGACTTTCGTTCATCGTTCGATATAAAAAAATATTCGATATTCTCCCTCTGTTAAATACTTCCATGCAATTTTATTTTCGTAAATTCACTACAGAAGTAACTACCTACCCATGTTACGATTAACATAAATATCATCTGCCACAGCATCCACATTGAAAATTTCATTCACTTAACCTTTATATAGTTTTCCCGTACCCGTTAGAATTTATATTTTTAAACACTATTGAAAACTAGAACAATGGAAAAATCCAAAAAGTAAAGCTATGCCCGGGATTTGTACCCGGGTCCTCATCAATCCTTGATACTTTTACCCCTACACCACCCATAGCGCGGGTGGGTAAGTGTTTGAATTTTGGTCTCTTCCCACTAGTTCCATCACCAGTTCCATTAATGGTACTACTTGGATAGTGATAATGAAACCAGTGGGAATAGATCCGATTTTTTCTATCTGTACCAACTATCACATCATTTACTTATGGGTGGTGTACCTAAGGGTAAATTCGTATCACGGATTGATGAGGATCCTTGGCTTTACTTTTCGGATATTTTCATGTGTTCTAGAAAGACAGGACGAAACTAGAAGAGGTCAGTTTTTGTCATTTGGCTATGGGACCGTAAAAACATCAGTTTGAGATATTAAAAAGTGGGAAGCTGGAATGGATTTTCCAACGTAGCCTTCGTTTTGATTGTATAGTGGGTACCTAATTAAAGCTCATTTATCAGTTTTTCATTAAGTGACGGCCTCCGGCGGAAACATCGCTTAAACATTTTGAGTGATCGTCAGCCATCAGTCAGTCAAGGAGTCAGCGGAAGAGCGAAAACAAAACTGTCCGGTCTGTTGTCTTAGAAAGACGGAATAGTTAATTTGTCCAGTTTTTACGGATAACATACATACATCACGTCTTTATCCCTTACGGGGTAGACAGAGCATAAGGTAACAAGACCTATAGACCACGTTTAGCAGGACACTGGGCTTATAGGTGGAATATGGAATCAAAATAGTGATGGGTTGCTAGCCGCATCGCCTATAACATGATTGACGGATAACGTAACAATAAAATATTATTTTTAGGTTTCTATTAATTCTGTTTAAACAAAATTATGTAATAATAATAACGCGTCAATATTTAACTAACCAGTTAGTAAACTGTCTCCGTGACGCAAGAAGAATGGAAATAAATTTTCCTAATCTGAAAATTAATAACTCTTGCAGATAATGCTGTAGCAATTTTGCTGTGTACTTATTTATTGTTAACCGTCTCGCTGCTTCGTATTGCAGCGCTTTAGTTGCAGATAGCTCCATAAAATATCGCATCGTATAACCGACTCCGTATAATCATGCAACAAAGCCCCAGTCAAAGCATTCCTTCGTAATTAGTTACAGAGGAGGCCTTTGATTCTCTGACTGCCGGTAGCCCCGTACGTTCAACAAATGGACGATAAAGTGTATTTATTTGTGATTCAGTAAAACTTATATTTGAATAATATTTATCTGGCAATTTCTGGTGAAAAAAAACATTCCTGGTTATATATTGGAATTAAAAAGAATTTTATGATTGAACTTTAAAAAGTGTTCTATTTTTTCGTTTATAAGACTGATTTATTTTAACGGTTTTTTTGTTCTTCATTTAATTCATACGTCAAATAAGAAATTAATTTTACAGAATGATTTCATTTGAATACAAACAGAATAGCAATTGGAATAATTACTTACCGGAGATTTGTTCCTTATCTTTGTACACTAAAAATAGATTTGAATATATTAGTAAATCGATTCTGAAATGACTGAGAGGAGACCAAAAATTTGGAAAGTTCGAAAAAATAGGTACAGCCTTTTCATACAGTTGCTCAAAAAGTGTCAATCTTTGTAGCTAGCTGTATACGTATAGCTTGCACAAAGTTGAATTTCTAGTACTTGTGCGTTTCTTTGCTATTTCACATCTTTTAGTGATAAGTAGTCGTAGCTTCAGATGCTAAGCGAAATCAGTCTAGTTCGGTATAATAAGAATTCACACCTCTTCCATACAAACCTTCCGTGCAGCTGCATTTCGTCCACAGGCTTAATTTCAATGCGGTTTTTTGAGGATAGTTAGCTATGGATATATTGTCTGCGCAAATTACAAAACAGAGTGCATTTATCATACCTAAATTGCAGTATGATGCAGTAAATTTCGATGCATTTTACAATAGTGTGAGTAGCTAGTGTCAAATAAAACATGTTGTAAAAACCAATCGGCTATTTCGAGCTGTCACGTGACCTCCAATCTGGCTCAGTGGTCGTGACTTAAAGGACTGAATAGTTAGTGACCAAGTTCAAATCTCGAGGCCGTGAACGATTCTTTTTTAATTTTATAAACATTGTTTTTAATAACTTACTTACTTAGTAATACTATCTCGATGAGATGTAGAAAACTTAATGGTAAATTCAATATTTTTCTTGTCAAATCAAACCAAAGAAAGTACTACCTAAGTGGTTTTTAAACAACCACAAGCTTACCCTAATTAGATTTTACTGTTTACGATAAATGGTCTATACCATCAATTAGTTGAAAATAAAATATACACTTGTGATGGTAAACTTATTCTAGCCAAGATTTTTTTTTAAACTAACACATAGTTTAGTATTTTTTTTTGTATAACCTTGTAGCAGTGAGGCATCGCCAATTTGAATAATTTAGCGGGTGGCATTGCCAGTCCTAAACTTGGCAAAGCTTTCATGCCTAGTAAGTTCTCTAGTATTAGGATCACACGTGCTTATTAATTTGGCATAGATGGTGGCGCCCCCCAGTCATATTGCCGCCTTAAAAACACGTTTTGTCTTATATATTAAAAAAAAGTACTCGACCACAGAAAGTTAAAAATAAAAAAGGCTTCCAGTTAATTTTGCACTAATGCTTCTCACGAGAATCGAACCCTAACCCTCTGCATCAAATCACGGCCATATACCACGGCAATGATTCGTGAAATCCGACAAGTGCTAAATACAAAATAGGCCGAGTAAATAGGTTTTCTTAATTGCAGAACAATTAAAAAAAAACATGCGAGTCAAAAACCTGGCTGGTTAGACAGGTAATAAAAAAAACAATGATATGAATTGTCATAAACTAATGGTTGACAGAACATGGTGTCTTAAAATAAAAATAATCTATTCATTTTATTCGTAATTAATTGAAGTATAAGGAAGGAAGTAAAAGACGTTACAAGTTACGATATTGGACGCAGCGTAGACATTTATTTGTACGTACACGTACAGGTATGTACTTATCAATTAATCATAATAAATTTTTGTAAGATACAACATTCCAACGTTTGTGTGATTGGTACAAATTATTTTTGTAAACGCAATTGAAGTGCTCAGTCCCGGTGTCTGCATGTAATCAAATCTTGCAAGTGAATTTTGACCCATTTCTAATTGATCAGATTGACGGGAAATCTGCTGGCATAAGTCTGATGACAATACAGTAATCTTGAAGTGAAATTCTGGTGACCCAGCCAGGGTCGCTTCCGCAGTTGGAAACGCATCAACAGAAAGAGTAACAACTAACCATACATTACGCTTACATCTAATTATAACTCTTAGAACTTAGAGGAATCTTTAGTGCTCGAATCGAACTTGCTATTGACCAGCTTTTTTAGGGTTCCGTACCCAAAGGGTGAAAACGGGACTCTATTACTAAGATTCCACTGTCTGTCTGTATGTGTATATGTTTGTCTGTCCGTCTGTCTGTCACCAAGCTGTATCTCGTGAACCGTGATAAAGGAAATTTTCACAGATTTTCATGTATTTCTGTGGCCGCTATACAGATACTAAAACAGAATATTTTTGTCAATCTGTCTATGTAAGTAACCAATGGAGGAGCTTATGTATTACTAAGTTTACGCTGTATCGTGGTTTATTTTATGGCCACATTGTTCAAATCCGTCCGTCTATATCTGTCTATCTGTCCGTCTGTCCTAACTTTATAGCTTTTTTACCCATATTACGTAGCTATATTTTTTTCATTTAGGAGCCACTGTCCGTCTGTCTGTCTGTCACCAAGCTGTATCTTATGAACCGTGATATGGCTATCAGCTATCATGATTGTCTGGCGACAGTTCACAAATGACGTTTCTCTGTGTTGCCGTTCTAACATCAAATACTAAAAACAGAATATTTTTGTCTGTCTAAGTATGTAAGTAACCGATATAAAATGACCTCACACAGCCTACAATTTGCTTAGTTGGCAGGGCTTTGCTAACACTGGATTTTATATTTACTTGCCGAATTTGGACGAAACCCTTGGTACGAGAGTCCGACTCGCACTTGGCCAGGTTTTGGTGTTCGGAACACAAATGAGCTTATCTATTACCAAGTTCACGCTGTATCGTGGTTTATTTTATGGCCACATTGTTCAAATCCGTCCGTCTATCTGTCCGTCTGTCTAACTATAGCTTTTTTACCCATATTAGGTAGCTATCTTCTACTCCCTTTCATGCTGGTCTGGAAGTAAAGAAAAAACATAGAATGTACCAGTTGCTTCTCTTCCCGCGTTGATGGTAAATGCAAAAATATTAGGAATCAAGTTATACGCAATAGGGCAATCCGTCACTATTTTGATTCCGCTTTCCACCTATACGCCCACAATCATGCTTGTTCTTGGTGGCTTTAAGGTGTTATCTTAGGCTCTGTCTACCCCGTAAGGGATATAGACGTGATTTGTGTATGAATGTATATTTTACGTCCGAATCGGCGAACGCAAGTCAAAATGATAATTAAAAACTACGTATGTACATTGAAAGGTATAAGAGAGGTGAAATAAACACACATGACTGTATTGTCTGATTTTTTTAGGGTTTCTTACGTCATATAGAAAAAAGAAACTATTGTTAGAACATATACATACACCATACACATATATTTTGTAGGTCCGTCCGTTTGTCGGCCTATCTTTCCGTCTGTCCAGTCTTCTGGGCCATTTTGCGACAATTTATTTCTCAGTGGCTTTTATATTTTTAGCTTTTTATGTTCAGATACTTCTGTTTTTTTAACTTCTTTTGTGATAAATAAAAAATTTCTTTAAATATTTCTGACTGTCTGTCTTTTTGTCTTTGCGTCCGGTCATCCATCCGGCAGTCCATCCATCCGTACGTCTATCTGTCTGCCTGCCTGTCTGTATGTATGTATGTATGTCTGTCTGTCAGTTTGTCTGTTTGTCCAACTATCAATCCGACGGTCCATCCGTTGGTTTGTCTGTATGTTTGTCTATGCTTCCGACCATCCGTCCGTCCGTCTGTCCGTCCGTCCGTCCGTCTGCTTGTTAATCTGTACGTCCAATCATCCGTCTGTTTGTCTTTCTGTTTGTCCGTCTGCCTGTTGCTAATAGTATGATTATAAAATAAAGTCATCTGCCGCGTCGTTTTGTCTGTCTGTGTGTTTATTTACGATAAACTCAAAACTTTTGGACGGATTTTCATGCGGTTTTCAACAATAAATATAATGTTATTATATACAGGTTGGTCCAAAGACTGACGACTAAAAAAAAATTTACATGCCTCACATCCGGGGCTATCCGAATATACCCCATGTATATTGGCCGATTTTTGTAGTTTTCGAGTAATTAATTTTTAAAGATTTTTTCAAGAATTTTCGGGCCGAGCAGTTTATCATCATGTAACTTTTTTTGGTTACGTTTTTCTGAGTGTTTATAAAGTGGGGATAAATTTGTATAATCTTTGAATTTAACTTGCGGAAGTTTATGTGGTCTGTTTATGTTTGTGAGTGTCAGTATGTATGTTTGTTGGTTTCCTATGTTGTGAACTGATTTTTATTTCAATTGTTTTATCTTTATTTTGCAAGTGAGATAGCATTCAATTGGTCTATGTTAATCATCTTAACTAGTATATATGTGCAAAACAAGTATTTTTGTATCCAGAAAACGTTTGAATTGAGTTTAATTCTTAGTGAAATATCATGTCATAGTATGCAAGCCTAAAAAATATCTATTTATCCTTTTGTTGACTGTACGTTAATTTTTCAGATTCACATTGGATTCGGAAGGTAATTTTTGTGCATTAACAGGAAATAAGTGAATCGTACATCCATTGGACGCGAAATTTTACTTGCTATTATTGTGCAAGAAGAGCAAGAACTTTACTGCTGGTGTGATGACAAAAAAAATTGGTTGGGTCTAAAAACACTGATTTTTATTGATATAATTTGTAATAACGTTACGAGGTAAAAACCTCGTCATACTTTACTGAGTATGTATGTATACATAAATGTATATATGCACAGGAGACCCAAAAACTGTCATAGAAGAACCTAAGAAAGTCTTGATTACAGTATTGGGAAGTAAAATTCGCGATTTAATCGATATGGTCTGTTTTTGTTTCATCCAAACTATCAATATATGTTCTTACATGCTGGTCTGGGAGTAAAGAAAGCTTAGAATGTACCAGTTACTTCTCTTCCCGCGCAGATGGTAAAAGCCCATCGAGGGAATGGGCGAAAATCTTAGGAATCATGTTATAGGCGATGTGGCTAGCAATCCATCACTATTTTGATTCCTCTCTTCCATCTATACGCCCAAAATCACGCTAAATGTGGCATTTAGTTCTTGTTACCTTAGACTCTGTCTACCCCGTAAAGGATAAAGACGTGATATGTATGTATGTATGTATCCATAGTGCGGTGTTGCAACATTTTGTAACCCCTATTACCACTCTAATTGGTTAATTACTTTACTAGGGAAATTATCAAGACCGTGAATTTCCAGATGTCCAACAGCGGAGATTTGTCAACCCTGTTCTGAAGACTTGAAGACTTTTAGTCCGTCTTTCATGTTCCCATTACCTATGATCGGTAGAAAGAAGAAAAGGAAACTGTATGATACAGAATGATATTAATATCACCGTCCAAGTTTTAGGTTGACCTAGGTATCATATGCAACCGTATAGGTACCGTAAGTCGCGGGTTCATGGTGGATGCAAGCCACTTCCAACCGAGGCAACTGGAGTTCTATGGGCGGTATCTGAATGCCTATATCCAACAGTGGACGTCACACACCTGATATGATGAAGATGATAATGATGACAGGTATCATTTAATGATACCATTTGCAATATTTTAACACCAAACTTAAAAATAATGCTTGTATTCGTCGTGTTGTTTCTTTTGACAGTGATAAAAAAAGTCAGCCTGTATAATTCTAAGTAGTAAAATAAGTTATGATTGTTCTTGTATGCATGTAAAAAAATATTTTTTGTGAACAATAAAATAAATAAGTGGCAAATTTCCATTACATGCAATTCAGTTATGTAATATTTTATGAATTGAGTATGTGGCGTGATCTACAAACTACAATTTCGTGACATCCTTTGATAAGTTAATAAATATTTTGAGTTTCGTATCGAGATACTCGTGTATTTGGAAAGGCTTGTACTTTTCGTCTTATTTTCTTAGGTGATAACTACACTGTATATACTACACAAGGAATAAAGACGTGTTTTATGTGTGTATGTACAGTCAGCATCAAATAGTTCGTGACACCCAAAGTAGCCAAATAGTTCGCAACACGTTATTGTTACAGTTGAAATAAGGTCATGTTGCTAACTTTTTGGCCACTTTGGGTGTCACGAACTATTTGACGCTGACTATACAGTCAGCGTTATATAGTAAGTAGAAGTCAAGACCTTCATTTACTTGGAAACACCCAAAATGGTCATTAACAGTGACTCAACCAAAGCGGTCAAATTGTTCGGGACATCCATCGTGCACAAATATACTGGAGCACGCACATCGCCAAATACTTAGTAACATTCAAGCCAACATTAGTACCATAACATCCAAACCGCCACTGGTAGCGTAGTAGTAGTAGCCAAAGTATCCAAAAGTATGGAACACACTAGAAAACTGAGCTTTATTTAAATAAATAAACACGTCATAAGATTCAATATGGCCGGACGTGTTTTTGATTCTAGCGAAGCTCATCTCTTGACGTTGACAATCACCGAGAAGAGTACCAACTTGTCAGTGATCGTCTCATCTCTTTCATTTGGAGCCTGACGCCTGGTATAGAAAACATCTAATCATTACAATATATGTTCTTGACTTTGAAGTGTGTAGTTATGTCAATGTTTCCTTTTAAATACCCTGATAATAATGGCATGAATTTTGCCAATATGATTGATTACATACATCATAAAAGAGTTTTCATTTAAAAAAGTATTAAGTTATATTTAAAAAACTAGTATTTCGCGTGGGGGCCGCGGGCCCCAAGGGCCCCGCGGAGGTCCCGTGCCTTCCTGTTTAGTTTAAATAATCCTAACTTTTGTTTTTTTTACTATATACTTTGGCCGCCTTTTTGAAACCGCCACCTTGGAAACAGTGATTCATACCCTACCGCCCTGTTTTTCTTTCAAATATTTGTAACCTTTTTTAGTATATTCTTTGGCCGCCATTTTGGGAATAGCATTTCGCATGGAGGCCGCGGGCCCCACGGGACCCGCGGAGGGTACCCTGCCAGCCTTCTTTTTTTTTCAAAATTTTCCAGCCTTTTCTACTATATTCTTTGGCCGCCGTTTTGAAATCGCCACCTTGGAAAAAGTACTTCGCGTGGGTGCCGCGGACCCCGCGGGGCCCGCGGAGGATAACCTACCACCCTATTTTTTTTCATATATTTCTAAACCTTTTTTACTTTAATCTTTGGCCGCCATTTTGAATCCACCACCTTGGAAAAAATTAGGTTCATTAGATTACTCCTCCCACCTAGAACGACACTTGGTCGAGCACAACCCATCTATCTCGACTGGCCACTGAGATATTCGCGTTTCAGTTTTGTATAGCGGCCATCTTGTTTTCGCAATTTTGAAAAAAAAATACCGGTTCACCCATAGACTGGCTGTTCTGAGCGACTTTAGTTCCGGGCAAACTCGATAGGGCAAGTCGTTGAGGAGAACTGGCCAATGTGTCAGGTCAGTTTCCACGTTCAGGACAGTTTTGCATTTTTTTTGTACTTTTGATATAATTTCTTATGCGATGGTGTTAAAAGTCGAACCCTATTTCTAAAAGCTGCTATACAACACAAGTTAGTCTATGAGTCTGACATTACTTTGTATGGCGGCCATCTTGGAAAATGGCGGAATCGAAAAATTAAGTATGGCGTTTGAATGTGTGGCCTTGAAGAGCCCCGGATGCAAAATTTCAATCGGATCGGAGTAAAAGAAACTTTGGCCGCCATTTTGAATCCGCCATTTTTGAAAAAAAAATTGAATCATTAAATTACTCCGCTCACTTTGAACGATATTTGTTTGAGCACCACCCACCTGTTGCGACTGGCCTCTGAGATATTTGCGTTTCAATTTTGTATGGCGGCCATTTTGTTTTTGCAATATTGGAAAAAAAATACTGGTTCACCTATTGGCTGGCTGTTCTGAGCGACTTTTGTTCCGGGAAAACTCGATAGGACAAGTCGTTGCGGAGAACTGGCCAATGTGTCAGGTCAGTTTCCACATTCAGGTCAATTTTTCATTTTTTTCGTACTTATCATATAATTTTTGAAGCGAAAGTGTATAGAACCAAACCCTACCTCTGATGGGTTCCTCAAAACAACAGGTCAAAGATAGAGAAATTACTTTGTATGGCGGCCATCTTGGAAAATGGCGGAATCGAAAAATAAAGTATGCCATTTGAATCTGTGGCCTCGGAGAGCCCCGGATGCAAAATTTCAGTCGGATCGGAGCAAAAAAAAATTTGGCCGCCATTTTGAATCCGCCATCTTGGAAAAAAAATTGCATAGTCAGATTTCCCTCTCAGTTCTGAATGACATTTGGTCGAGCACCACCCACCTATCTCGACTGGCCTCTGAGATATTCGCGTTTCAATTTTGTATGGAAGCCATCTTGTTTTCGCCATTTTGAAAAAACTTTGACCGGCTCACCCATTGGCTAGCTGTTCTGAGCGACTTTAGTTCCGGGCAAACTCGATAAGTTGAGCCGTTGCGGAGAACCGCCCCATGTGTCAAGTCAATTTCCACGTTCAGGTCGGTTTCGTATTTTTCTGGTGGTCGTGGGGGCATTTCTGATACGACGATGTATAGAGTCGAGCCTTACCTCTTACGGGTTCT
Organism: Pandemis corylana; assembly: GCA_949127965.1. NCBI lineage: Eukaryota > Metazoa > Arthropoda > Insecta > Lepidoptera > Tortricidae > Pandemis > Pandemis corylana. Next base: position 13,174,159 of record OX421856.1, on the reverse strand, counting down.
TCAAAACAGCATGTCAGTGAGTGAGTGAGTGGGTATTCAGCTATATATATTATAACTAGTATTTCGCGTGGGGGCCGCGGGCCCCAAGGGCCCCGCGGAGGTTCCCTGCCACCCTGTTTTGTTGAAATAATTCTAACCGTTTTTTTACTATATTCTTTGGCCGCCATTTTGAAACCGCCACGTTGGAAAAAGTGATTCGTACCCTACCGCCCTGTTTTTTTTCAAATATTTCCAACCTTTCTTACTTTATTCATTGGCTGCCATCTTTGGAAAAGCCTTTCGCATGGGGGCCGCGGGCCCCACGGGACCCGCGGAGGGTACCCTACCAGCCTGTTTTTTTTTTCAAATATTTCCAACCTTTCTTACTTTATTCTTTGGCTGCCATCTTTGGAAAAGCCTTTCGCATGGGGGCCGCGGGCCCCACGGGACCCGCGGAGGGTACCCTACCAGCCTGTTTTTTTTTCAAATATTTCTAATCTTTCTTACTTTATTCTTTGGCCGCCATCTTTGGAAAAGCATTTCGCATGGGGGCCGCGGGCCCCACGGGACCCGCGGAGGGTACTCTACCATCCTGTTTTTTTCAAATATTTCTAATCTCTTTTACTTTATTCTTTGGCCGCCATCTTTGGAAAAGCATTTCGCATGGTGGCCGCGGGCCCCACGGGACCCGCGGAGGGTACCCTACCATCCTGTTTTTTTTTCAAATATTTCTAATCTTTCTTACTTTATTCTTTGGCCGCCATCTTTGGAAAGAGTATTTCGCATGGGGGCCGCGGGCCCCACGGGACCCGCGGAGGATAACCTATCGCCCTATTTTTTCTCATATATTTATAACTTTTTTTTTACTATGTTCTTTGGCCGCCACCTTGGAAAAAGTACTTCCTGTAGGGGCCGCGGACCCCGCGGGGCCCGCGGAGGATAACCTACCGCCCTATTTTTTTTCATATATTTCTAACCTTTTTTTACTTTAATCTTTGGCCGCCATTTTGAATCCACCACCTTTGAATAAAATAAGGTTCATTAGATTACTCCTTCCACCTAGCTAGAACGACAACCACATCTCAACTGGCTACTGAGATATTCGCGTTTCAATTTTGTATGGCGGCCATTTTGTTTTCGCAATTTTGAAAAAAAAATACCAGTTCACCCATAGGCTGGCTGTTCTGAGCGACTTTAGTTCCAGGCAAGCTCGATAGGGCAAGTCGTTGCGGAGAACTGGCCCATGTGTCAGGTCAGTTTCCACGTTAAGGTTGGCTTTGCATTTTTTTTGTACTTGTGACAAAATTTCTTATGCTATGGTGTATAAAGTCGAACCCTATTTCTAAAAGCTGCTATACAACACAAGTGAGTCTGTGAGTCTGACATTACTTTGTATGGCGGCCATCTTGGAAAATGGCGAAATCGAAAAATTAAGTATGGCGTTTGAATTTGTGGTCTCGAAGAGCCCCGGATGCAAAATTTCAATCGGATCGGAGTAAAAGAAACTTTGGCCGCCATTTTGAATCCGCCATTTTGGAAAAAAATTAGGTTCATTAAATTACTCCGCTCACTTTGAACGATATTTGTTTGAGCACCACCCACCTGTTGCGACTGGCCTCTGAGATATTTGCGTTTCAATTTTGTATGGCGGCCATTTTGTTTTTGCAATTTTGAAAAAAAAATACTGGTTCACCTATTGGCTGGCTGTTCTGAGTGACTTTTGTTCCGGGCAAACTCGATAGGGCAAGTCGTTGCGGAGAGCTGGCCCATGTGTCAGGTCAGTTTCCATGTTCAGGTCAATTTTTCATTTTTTTCGTACTTATTATATAATTTCTGAAGCGAATGTGTATAGAATCAAACCCTATCTCTGATGGGCTCCTCAAAACAACAGGTCACATATACAGAAATTACTTTGTATGGCGGCCATCTTGGAAAATATCGGAACCGAAAAACAAAGTATGCCATTAGAATCTGTGGCCTCAAAGAGCCCCGGATGCAAAATTTCAATGGGATCGGATAAAAAAAAATTTTGGCCGCCATTTTGAATCCGCCATCTTGGAAAAAAAAATGCTTAGTCGGATTTCCCCCTCAACTCTGAATGACATTTGGTCGAGCACCAGCCGTCTATCTCGACTGGCCTCTGAGATATTCGCGTTTCAATTTTGTATGGCGGCCATCTTGTTTTCGCCATTTTGAAAAAACTTTGACCGGCTCACCCATTGGCAGGCTGTTCTGAGCGACTTTAGTTCCGGGCAAACTCGACAGGTCGAGCCGTCGCGGAGAACTGCCCCATGTGTCGGGTCAATTTCCACGTTCAGGTCGATTTCGTATTTTTCTGGTGGTCGTGGAGGCATTTCTGATACGACGGTGTATAGAGTCTGACCAAACCTCTTGTGGGTTCTTCAAAACAGCATGTCAGTGAGTCAGTGAGTCAGTGAGTGAGTGGGTGTTCAGCTATATATATTATAACTAGTATTTCGCGTGGGGGCCGCGGGCCCCAAGGGCCCCGCGGAGGTCCCGTGCCATCCTGTGTTGTTTAATAATCCTAACCTTTTTTATTTTATTCTTAGGCCGCAATTTCGAATCCGCCATCTTGGGAAAAGCGTTTCGCGTGGGGGCCGCGGGCCCCCCGGGACCCGCGGAGTCACCCTGCCACCCTGTTATTTTTCAAATATTTCTGACGTTTTTTTACTTTATTCTTTGGCCGCAATTCCGAATCCGCCATGTTGTGAAAAGTGTTTCGCGTGGGGGCCGCGGGCCCCGCGGGACCCGCGGAGTCACCCTGCCACCCTGTTTTTATTTCAAATATTTGTGACCGTTTTTAGTATATTCTTTGGCCGCCATCTTGGGAACAGCATTTCGTATGGAGGCCGCGGGCCCCACGGGACCCGCGGAGGGTACCCTGCCAGCCTGCTTTTTTTTCAAATTTTTCCAGCTTTTTCTACTATATTCTTTGGCCGCCGTTTTGAAACCGGCACCTTGGAAAAAGTACTTCGCGTGGGGGCCGCGGGCCCCGCGGGACCCGCGGAGTCACGCTGCCACCCTGTTTTTTTTTTCAAATATTTCTGATATTTTTTTACTTTATTCTTCGGCCGCAATTTCGAATCCGCCATCTTGGGAAAAGCGTTTCGCGTGGGGGCCGCGGGCCCCGCGGGACCCGCGGAGTCACCCTGCCACCCTATTTTTCTTTCAAATATTTGTAACCTTTTTTAGTACATTCTTTGGCTGCCATCTTGGGAACAGCATTTCGCATGGAGGCCGCGGGCATCACGGGACCCGCGGAGGGTACCCTGCCAGCCTGCTTTTTTTTTCAAATTTTTCCAGCTTTTTCGACTATATTCTTTGGCCGCCGTTTTGAAACCGCCACCTTGGAAAAAGTACTTCGCGTGGGGGCCGCGGGCCCCGCGGGACCCGCGGAGTCACCCTGCCACCCTGTTTTTTTTTCAAATATTTCTGACCTTTTTTTACTTTATTCTTTGGCCGCAATTTCAAATCCGCCACCTTGGGAAAAGCGTTTCGCGTGGGGGCCGCGGGCCCCATGGGACCCGCGGAGGGTACCCTGCCAGCCTGCTTTTTTTTTCAAATTTTTCCAGCTTTTTCTACTATATTCTTTGGCCGCCGTTTTGAAACCGCCACCTTGGGAAAAGTACTTCGCGTGTGGGCCGCGGGCCCCACGGGACCCGCGGAGGGTTTCCTGGCACCCTGTGTTTTTTTTTCAAATATATCTAACCATTTTTTTACTTTATTCTGTGGCCGCCATCTTGGAAACAGCATTTCGCCTGGAGGCCGCGGGCCCCACGGGACCCGCGGAGGGTACCCTGCTGGCCTGTTTTTCTTTTTCAAATATTTCTATACTTTATTACTATATTCATTGGCCGCCGTTTTGAAATCGCCACCTTGGAAAAAGTACTTCGCGTGGGTGCCGCGGACCCCACGGGGCCCGCGGAGGATAACCTATCACCCTATTTTTTTTCATATATTTCTAAACCTTTTTTACTTTAATCTTTGGCCGCCATTTTAAATCCACCACCTTGGAAAAAATTAGGTTCATTAGATTACTCCTCCCACCAAGAACGACACTTAGTCGAGTACTACCCATCTATCTCGACTTTCCACTGAGATATTCGCGTTTCAATTTGGTATGGCGGCCATCTTGTTTTCGCAATTTTGCAAAAAAATTACCGGTTCACCCAAAGGCTGGCTGTTCTGAGCGACTTTAGTTCCGGGCAAACTCGATGGGGCAAGTCGTTGCGGAGAACTGGCCCATGTGTTAGGTCAGTTTCTACGTTCAGGACAGTTTTGCATTTTTTTGTTCTTGTGATAAAATTTCTTATGCGATGGTGTATAAAGTCGAACCCTATTCCTAAAAGTTGCTTTAGAACACAAGTGAGCCCATGAGTCTGACATTACTTTGTATGGCGGCCATCTTTGAAAATGGCGGAATCGAAAAATTAAGTATGGCGTTTGAATTTGTGGTCTCGAAGAGCCCCGGATGCAAAATTTCAATCGGATCGGAGTAAAAGAAACTTTGGCCGCCATTTTGAATCCGCCATTTTGGAAAAAAAATTAGGTTCATTTAATTACTCCGCTCACTTTGAACGATATTTGTTTGAGCACCACCCACCTGTTGCGACTGGCCTCTGAGATATTTGCGTTTCAATTTTGTATGGCGGCCATCTTGTTTTTGCAATTTTGAAAAAAAAATACCAGTGCACCTATTGGCTGGCTGTTCTGAGTGACTTTTGTTCCGGGCAAACTCGATAGGGCAAGTCGTTGCGGAGAGCTGGCCCATGTGTCAGGTCAGTTTCCACATTCAGGTCAATTTTGCTTTTTCTTTTACTTTTGATATATTGTTTGATACGATAGTGTATAAAGTCGAACCCCACCTCTTATGGGCTCCTCAAAACAACAGGTCAAATATACAGAAATTACTTTGTATGGCGGCCATCTTGGAAAATGGCGGAATCGAAAAATTAAGTATGGCGTTTGAATTTGTGGCCTCGAAGAGCCCTGGATGCAAAATTTCAATCGGATCGGAGCAAAAAAAAATTTGGCCGCCATTTTGAATCCGCCATCTTGGAAAAAAAATTGCATAGTCAGATTTCCCCCTCAACCTTGAATGACATTTGGTCGAGCACCACCCACCTATCGCGACTGGCCTCTGAGATATTCGCGTTTCAATTTTGTATGGCGGCCATCTTGTTTTCGCCATTTTAAAAAAACTTTGACCGGCTCACCCATTGGCTGGCTGTTCTGAGCGACTTTAGTTCCGGGCAAACTGGATAGGTCGAGCCGTTGCGGAGAACCGCCCCATGTGTCAAGTCAATTTCCACGTTCAGGTCGATTTCGTATTTTTCTGGTACTCGTGGGAAAATTTCTGATACGATGGTGTATAGAGTGGAGCCCTACCTCTTCTGGGTTCTTCCAAACAACTCTGGGGTGAGTGAGTCAGTCAGTGAGTGGGTATTCAGCTATATATATTATAATAATAATAATAATAATATCGAGGTTTTTTTAAACTATCAGTGCTTTGATAAATCAACCCTTGTGTGCGCATACCACGTGTTGCGTGGCGTATTGGCCTAGCTATTGTGGGATCTTATCTAACGCCTATAATAAACTAGACGGTCAGCATTTGAACTGCAAGCTAGCTGGTAATCGACTGTGCAGTTTGTTTGCAGTCTACCCGTAGCCCACCTAACTTGTGCACCCAGAAAACCACTGAGGTTCCAATACCCAGAAAAAGGAGCTCTACCTAGGAGCGGAGCTCTGTCAAAAACCAGGTGGCCAAACTGCACGTGGATCATGGTTAACAGACCGAAAAAAATATCTAGAGTTTCGTAGTTTAGCACGTCTCTGTTCCCTGTTTCACTGGTCGACACGCGTATAGTACAGGCGCTATTGCTGCATGACGCTAGCTAAATTCTATGTCATTTTTATGCACACGATTTATGCCTAAATGTATGACGCTTTTCTTCTCGCTTTGCTCCTGGGCCTAGTCTATATTATGGACTACTAGTTGTGCCATTAGGAATTTCACTCCACCGTAAGATTGACGGCGGGGTTCCTATTTCTATTCGGTTTGCCCTTCGGGCATTTGAAGATGCCTAATGAACCTAACCTAATTTTACTATCTCTAATGAGAATTTTTATTTTTATAAGCCCGAAATTCCTATTGGCACAACCAGTTGTGCATATAGAGTTGGTCCATGCGCTGATATAATTCGCGTCAAGCTGCAATTTTTATTTTTCACGTGTGGACTAGACACCGTGAGAATCTGCTTTATCCCACTGTTGGTAACGCTACTCAAAACCATCGATGGATGAAGTTCGACTTTTGTGGAAGTAAGTATCAGTAAGTAAAAGTGAGTTCAGATGGATTCAATTTGTTTTGGAGTTGTCATTATTTATTTGTCGTACCTACCTATTGCAAAGTCATCATAATTATCTAATATTATTTTTCCTTTTATGCGATGTACCATGAATTAGTGATATGAATTATGATGACATAACATAAAAAGGCAGGTCGCAACTCCGGAACAAATATCTAATCGAAAACCACCTGTCTAGCTCACCTGGGTGGACCACGGGCAATTTTTGGACCATGACCCATAGTCATTTGCCCGTGGTTCACCTAGGTGTACTGAAGTGGACCATTGGCAAGAAAAATTGCCCGTGGTCCACCCAGGTGAACTAGGCAGGTGGCCCACGACCGATGACTATCGAAATCCCTAGCCAAAAAGCAGTCAGACGTAGTCCCTACGCGCTATGCGTTATTATTTAATTTCCTTTATGTGATCCTATACTCCAATGCATTTTGGTGAAAGGAAAGGATCCGAATGGCTAGCACGAATGACTTCGTCTCATTGTTGTAAGCAGGCTGATTCTCAAGTTACCTGTTTACGAAAGCCTATGACGCGAAACGACAATACCTATAGTACAGCGCTAGTTGTTTAGGTGCCCCAGACGAAACGTTTGTAATGCAATGCATAGGAGTATTAATAAAATGTCAGACGATGGTGATGATGATGTCTCTACGTGTGAGCGAATATCAGATATGAATCGCGGGTTCCTACATACTAAATACTCAGACATTTCAAGATACTAGCAATGACGGCATATGAATTCGCCGCTACAGGCGCTATTGTAACTTGAGGTATTATAAATAAACGTAAAATTAGTACTATATACCTACAAGTTTCATATTCCGGCTTTACTTTACATTGTTTCCGAATATTTTCGCAGACATACGACAGGTTTATTAAATGTTAAAAGAAAAGCTATGAAAAGTAGGAGCCAAACTAAGAAGGCAAATAAAATGACAGCTAATTTAGAGGATAAACGGGACTGTGCAACACTCTGGGTAATAAATAGCTTGCTATTAAAGATAAATTAAAAGAAATCCTGAATAATCTGATATGATATACCTTACTCTACAGTGGCGCCAACTAGTGAGTACAAATACGATAGCCCTCTCTCTAACAAAGTACAAAAAAATACTCCCTAATATTCAAAAAGGGTTGAAGGTGGCATTGATTCACATGTTTGCATCTGCTAGACTCATATATAATATTATTCTGTATTTGTAACAAAAAATATTCCGCCTTAAAGTCAGTTTTTGTCAGAGATGGCGCTGCATACGAAAAATTAAAGAGTTTTTTTTTGCATTTTTCATATTTATGATAAGATATTTGGCTATTCGAGGAAGAGAGAAAGCTAACAAATCAAAAATCGTAAAAATCCGTGCAGCCATTCCAAAGTTATAAATGGTTGAAATAATACGATTTAAGTTTTGTACGTGTAGATTTGTAAAATTTCTGGTAAAAGTAAAGTTGATATAAAAATGTAAATATAACGTGAAAAATTACGCTAACAGCTTAGCAAGGTGTTGCAATATTTTTCCGCCAGTTGCCGCCTCCTATTTGCATGTGTGTGTAAGACCTAGTATCTGTATAGGGCCGTTAGTGACACCAGCGTTTGTGCAGCTATTCTCCGAATTGGTGCATTGTTACCTTCTGAGTGTAGTCTCAAAAAATCGGCCGTATTAAACTGTGTGCGCAAATCAATTGATAATCTATAAGTGTTCTAAGAATCTTCTAAAAACTACAAAAAACACACATCATTGATTACAGCGCCATCTAACGGGACTTCTTCAATGAGCTAACGCGAGCATCCGCCTTAAGCCATCTTAGTAAGAGTAGTGTTGTTTGAAACTTTGGCGATCGTCACTTATTATTTACTTATTCCTTTCCTTTGGTGTCACTAGGTCCATACAATGTTCTTAGTATCTATCTAAGTGTCTAAAATGGTCTTGTCTGCCTGACCCTAACATAGCAGGCGTGTTATACATTATACCGCTCTTTCTCGTCGCACCGCATCGTCAATCTAATGAATTAAGCTAAACTTTCGTTTCTTGAAAGTTTTAATAGGTACTAATTGTTATTTTGCACGTTTCCTTTCCTTATCATATTTAAGCAAAATTTCAACATAGAGAACCAATACAAAATTTAGGCGCTTCAAGCAAGTTGTCATAGAGAAGTTCAGGTTCCTTACCATGACTTTTGAATGCTATTCAATTCCGATTCTTTAGCTGACATTTTTGAGACTTCTAGAGTATGGATCTGACAGCGAACGATGCAACTTTGGTTCGGAATTGAACCCCAATAAGACGTCATGGGAAGGCCCCAGTACCTGTACCAAAATTCGCTGTCGTTAAATTATTATTGCACATCCGATGAACTTTAATGCATTTTCATTAAAAGGACCTCCTTAATAAATTATTTTGAATGGCGAGATGTTATTAATTTTGGCGCCATCACCACCGTAAATGCATTTGGAACGGCAAATGTATAAAGCTTTTAAGCAAATGAAACTCATATATTATGGAATAACGTACTCGTAACTCGGTGATATAAGCCGCTCAGAAAATTGCCTGGCACAATGTAGCAGTGATACGCATCGCTCTCGTAACTTGTTTTATGCGTTTTGTAATAGTTTGGTGAAATTATTTGGTGACGCATCATAAACCACTCTATTAGCTGAGCTACAGTTAAACGAATCGTGTCGCTTGCCGCGGCACATAAACTGTATCCGGAAAAGTAACAGCTGTTTAAAATGTTAACTGAAAACATAATCTTCGACTGGTTTGATAACTCATCAAATCAGAATATTCTGTGAAGAAGCACGCAGTACGGTTATCAGACCTAAATGTTCGCGATTGTCTGCCTAGAATTTAGATTCAACTTATAAAACGAAGTACGAACGAATAAAGATAGATACTGAAATGACTGTTGTCAAACTATTAAAGTTTCAATAACAAATTATAATAAACAAACAAAGAAACTAAAAGCCAAACTGTGTAGCCGTAGACACTCAAAATTACCAGCACACCGAGACCAAACACCGGTTCTAAGGGCGGTTTAAAAATAGCCAGAGATCTAATAAAAAATTAAGGGGTTCCCCAGTTCCATCTATCGTTGATTGATGATTGACTTAAATCATGCTCAGAAAACTGGGTAAGGCATTTAAACAGTACCACTTGATTTTAGAAAAAAACGGCATCACCATAAAAAGTATTAATCTCTCGACTCGGATTGAAGTAACGCGTAACCGAACCAAATAGGCCATTACATTTGTCGTGCTACAACAACAAACATCGCAGTCACATCAATCAAGCTGTCTTTATGTCGACAGGGGATCGATCCAAGGAATAACTATGTACGTTTTTTTTATTATCACGATCGCCTACTAGACTCCCTTGGGGGTTACCATTAACGTCATCTTTCATTACATTACTCGCAGTCACTTATAATAGATATAAGTACTTACGTATATTAAATTGTTTTCTTGTCTACATATTGTGTATCCAGTCTAGATTAGACACATAATTACTTTCCACTATGTTTTTAATGCTGATCATTAATCTTCAAATGACTGTTTCTAGAATATAACGGCCATTTGTTGTGGAATTATATTTACAAACCGTGAACTCCATCATCATTTCTAAAACTACATATGAGCTTGAGATTTTTCGAAAACATCGGAGACTTAATTGTAGCTAAACAATACCTTACCTTTACAATGCCTTTTTTGTGAATTGTATCTGTTTCTTTATATTTGTACAATAAAGCATTTACGTACTTACTTACTTATTTAACTTGAAAAAACAACTTAAAAAAACGTATCTTTCGTAGCTGATGTAGAAGGAACCTTCGCTAGTCTGAAGGGCACCTTATGAAGAAGATATAAAAGGAAGGTACATTAACTAACCAAATAAATGAAACTAAATCAGAGGCAAAACCAAACTTTAAATACAATTTCTCTCGAAGTGACTATAGAAAATGAAAAAAATAAATTGAATTTATGTTCAAAATCTGTCAGTTATAAGTAACGAACAAAAAAGTTTGTAAAAAGTGGCACTTACATTTAACTGATTATCTTTAATTTCGAACTATACTTTACAAGAGCTTACGTAGAATTTACAATACTTACGCAAAGTAGTTATGATTTTCGTATGAATAAATATGAAACTGTATTCATTAATTAATTAATCTACCATATTAATCTAATGAAATGCTGAAAATATTGGCTGCAATACCTAGGCTACGATGGAATTATGAAAAAGGCAAATTCAAACATTGAATCAATCTGTAAAGTAAACTTGACGAGAAATTAGTAGAACAAACAGTCGTATTAATGTAAGAAAAATATAGCAATAACATTTGAAAATAAGTTATATTTAAAAAAAGACTACCTATTCTAACATCAAAATGGTCCCTGTAATGAATTATCATAAGATTGTTTGCTGACTAAATCGTAGGAACATTTCAAGATTAATCCTAAAGCAAATTGTTCAATATTGTTTTAATTCATATACGCAAGGATTATTAGTATATATTATAACATTAGTTGTCTTATTAACACAAATGAACAAAACTATGTTAACAATCCCATAAAATATGATTTGGTATACGCAAACTAGCAAAGCTTGGTTAGCGTTGTAATTTTATGTTATTACTTTGAAACTCAGCAGTGAGATGTTGGTTTGTTCGATAAGAAAGTTTAGTTCGTTAAGTAGGCACATTAGGGGGAAACAGGAAAACATTAGGGGGTGTCGTCGACAGTGGCCCGACGCCAGACGCTACTAAAATATGCTATCCAATTGGACGCACCGACTTCATTCCGACTCCCCCTTAACTGCAAGCTCGAACACAAAATCTCAAGGCAATGGTGTAATTTGCACAGAATAATATTGAATCTTGAACAGCTATTTACACTTCTTTCATTTAACGTCTCAGAACTTTTTGTCTATTCTTGTTTTGCATTTTGATTCTTGTCCGTCTTAAGTGCAAATTTGTATAGCAAATGAACAAGCAGTCCCTGCACGTTTTAGGTCGATAATAAAAGAGCACGATGTTTGAGCGAGAACGACCGCCCTTCATTTTATAAGTCCTTTATACTTAACTGACCCCCAAAAGGTTCTTTCAGACTTTTATTTTAGGCTTTTAATGAACCGGTATTTGGGTAAGATAAGATTTTCACGTAAGATATTGGTACCTAGGTATACCTGCCTACTAGTAACATTTGAGATTAAATTATCATTTCCAAAAAAAGTTACTGGAATTAAGCTATTAACCTGCCAGTGCCCGTCATTTTAGTTCGCCTGATTGACTTTTTCAGTTCTGGATAATCTTAAAATAAAAAAGACAGATGTACTCGATTCCCAGCAAATTATAGTATTGTTAGTCTTGAAAATAATTATTAGCAATTCACACTACAATTACAATATATGCGTATCTATAATTGTCTAAAGATCACAAGCTCTCAGTGAGACAACAATCGTATTCTAATAAAGCACAACTAAATTAGTAGGTATCCAATCCTTTCATAACGCTGCAACTGTATTCTGCTAAACACTAACATGCAAATTGCTGCCATGTTTATTAACGCGAACTCAAATCGCGCTGGTACTAGTACATTCGTAACTCTCATTACTTACATTTAATTGTGTTATTTATCGCGCTGTGTAGACATATTACAACACAGGAACAGTTTTACGCTCCTGTTTGTATTGAATTAAGCTACGCGCTCAGCCTAACTAGTGAATTTGGGGGGAAAATTAGCCGCGTCCGACGACAGTGGGTGAATAACAATACCAATTAGCTAGCAGTTACTGAGGTGGATAGTAAGCAGCAAGCTCGCATCGGCGCCTGATTGCGGTTCGTTACAAAAACTCGATTAGTTCCCTGTTGACTCAGGTGGGACCTCACAGGCCTGAAGTTTTTCTTAGCAAGATAAACATGCGCGTGGGCAGATGCCTATCAATATTCATTGGTACCTCCATGTAGAACTACAGTGCTGTGTACCTACTTCATAAGCTCGTTCAGGTTTTTATAGCCTCTTAATGAAATACCTAGTTAGGTGTCTTCTTTAGCAATCTTGAGTACAGTGTAATGATTATAAAGGCTGCAAAATTAATCTCATTAAAGTGCATGCTGAAAGAGTATAATCCTAAATTAAGACGGACGCAACATGGAATTTTAATTAAATATAATTCATTCCTAACTCAAAAGTTTACAAAAGTTAAAAAAAAACACATTTGAAAAAACTGTTTTAGTTGTGCCAGTCGTCGAAACCAGTTTCCGGATTCAACAACTAGGGGGGTTACCATGACGTCTTAATGCGACTCAATTCCGATGCAGTTTAGGTTTACTCGCTGTTAGATCCATACTAAAAATGACAGCTAAAACCTGAACTGAGTCGGAATTTAATCGCATTAAGACTCCAGTTAGGCCACAGTTTTCGGTGAAACTAAAGCATGTAACAAATTTAAAAAAAGGTTTCCTATTGGGCGTCCGCTGTTCGGGAATTCAAACGTCTATTATGACTCTCCGACAACTGGCAGTTTATTATAAGACTGAGGGTGACGTGTACTAAATGTAGTCTACAAGTGATATTCGGTGAATTAATTACTAATATTACCCACGTACACCTATTTATTAACTCTGACCCTGCGCACCTCACGTTGGGGCGATAAAACCTTTATTGTCACTTCAAAGTTTATTACGTTACAGCGTTTGACGTAAATTAGGCAGGTAGTTTTCTTCAGAGTTCGAGTTGCATCCTAGACGCAAAACAACAGTGAACTATCTGCTAATAATAGTTTGTAAATTTAAAAAACGACTTTATATAATTTTGTGAGTGTGGTTCAGCGTTCGCTTAATTCAAATTCAAATCATTTATTTCGGACTTTAAATCCAAAGTTTCAATAATTACAAAACTTATGTCTAAGGTTACTAACAAAAAAGAAGAAAACAAAACAATTCACACTAAACTTGTCCACAAACAATTACAAACGCCGCGGAGGAGCAACGACAGGCGCGTGCAGCTGCACATACCGCTCCAGCAGTGGCGAATCCCAGCGCTGGGCCAGCATACTCAGATTGCAGTTTGTGCTGCCGCGGCTGCGGAGGAGCGCTGCGCATCTCTTCCACATTATGGCGAAAAAGGAATCTGTTTTCAGCCTCGACAAACATCACCGAGGCGCTACAATATCACGGCAGCCCAAACCGCATCCTGAATGCATCATTATACTGGACACGCAGAGCGCTATATGCCCGCCGCGTAAAATTAGACCATAGACCGCATGTGTAGAAGGTTTGACAAAAAGCTTTAAGTAGTGTTATCTTAACTTCCTTACTACAACGTTCGAATATGCGGGCCAACATGTTACAGCGAACACACAGCGCCCCGCTCGACATCCTCGACGTCGCATCGTAATAAGAATTAAGAATTGTGTAAGGAAACAGATATGCAAATTATTATAGGTTGTAAAATTACGTTGACGATGCCATTACTCTTTAATGTGTTATGTACATGACGTATCACTCGCGCTTTATTTTTATTTACTGTATGAACTAAGGGATAACGTAATATTTTGTTCAATTGAGAGTTAAGTTTCTTCAAGAACAGATTATTTTATCCCGCTCCTACATTATTTATTCAACTTTCATACCCAAGTCCAGTTACCAAGTATCGAGTTAAAGCTTAAAGAATTCATTTAGTTGCACTGAAAAGCTGTTATAAGTATTCCCGCTAAATTATATGCCGTGCACAAATACAATCTTAAACTGGGCTCGAGTTGTAGTCGCAATAAAATTAAGTAACACGGAACTAAATCTGCTTTAAAAGTGCTTTTTGAAAATGAAAAGCTCTTTGTTTTATATGGTAGCGTCGGTCGTTGTGACATTTAATAATATTTTCACAAAGTAGTCCGTCGAGTTTCTTTGTTGCTTTAAAAAATACATATTCGCTTAACTATACGTTCGTTGTAATTCGTTTTCTTGTCATGATTTACAGCAACTTGGTTTTTGTAATATGGTTGTTACATACAAAACGCAATCGTTTTTTACAAGCTTTTCATAAACTTGACTTGTTTGTTGCTGTTTGGGTCAAATCATGCAAGTAACATTTTGATCCACTTCAAAATCTTCGGGAGGGTTCCACCATTTTCTGTTAAGTTCCTCATATCTTATTGTTGACTTAAGTTTTTTCTTCAGACCGCTTGATTATGAATTATAAAATTCCAAGTTTATACGTGGAATTTCAAATTAAAAAAAGGAACTTTGATCTACCTCCGAAAAATATGTATTATTTTAATCCTACTTATATTGGTCCAATGGTTTGTCAGTAAGCAAAATACGCTGTAGTTCCAAATAAGTAGTGTAGTTTAAATGCAATGTAGTAAAATTCAAAATACAAAAGTAGGTACAAATGCAAAACAGTAGGCTGCCTTGGACAAGCTCTCGAGTCAGCGTTCGTGCGGCCTGAGAAGCAATTCCGTTTACTGCTCAGAGTGTTCCTGTGCCTGTAAAAGCCAGACTCTGACAAATAGATACAGGAAAGTAATTTACCAGCGGCAATTTTAGGTACATTTTGAAAGTTAAAGAATGAAATGTTAAGAAAAGTTAGTCAACATTTTTGACTTTAACACAGATTCAAATCTCTGTCCCGTTAAGTATTTAAAATAACAGGTGAATGCCAAGAGTAAGGTTCCGTATGTGATAATTCCATATGTGTATCAAAATTAGACTACTTTCTTATGTTTAATGTTCTGTGCAAAGGATTTATTGAAACTTCGTATTTAAGTTTAATCAAGTTTAATAAACTTTAAAACTACTCTGTACACTGTTGTAAGCAAAAGGCACGACTTAGCACAAAGATAACTTGCATCTTAAATGTTTTTGCAAAGATCGCCGGTATAAAGGAAGGATTAATTTCAACGCGAAAAGTTTTGCATTCCTGTAACCGGCGAAGTTCTGACTCCAGGAGGTCCTCAGATAATAGTTGAGTAGCAAGTTTAATTACTTCCCGTTTTGCCGGCGACCGCTGACATCGGCCGTGATGCGCGGCTAACGGTTCACCAGATTGCTGCGCAGTCTCATTACTTTATACCACAGTAAAGCGTATTGGACAGGTCATTTAGTTAAACCAAAATTGGAGTACCCTTAAGACTAGCCCTAATCCCATTTAGTAGGTTTACATTTTTGAAAACTTTACTGTTGTTGCTGTCTATTTTGAATACAACGTGAATCACATAAAATTTCGTTCTTCAGCCTTTATTTCTTAACTAATAATTCAAAAACGTTCGGATAGAAATAAGAAATTTTATTTTAGCCTTAAAAAGATCTGGGAGCAAAGAAAAAACATGGAATGTACTAGTTGCTTCTCTCCCCGCGCAGATGTTAAAAGCCCATCGAGGAATATTAGATTTTTACTTACTTAAAAAAATCGTGGGCCAATTGGGATTGCATACAAGTGATATTTACGTCACAGCTTGCTACTGCTATAGAAAATCTAATGGTGAATCACGCTTTCTCATCTCATAAAAATGAAACCATTGATTAGTGGTGTCAAATATTTTTTTGTGATTACGCTCAGCGGTCACAAACAATTAAACATGTGTTGGCTACACATTGTTGCCACGATGTAACAGGGAGAGAAAATTTGAAACCACTTTCTTTTACATCCTTTTAAAATCTACCATCACTTTGTGGAGTAAGCTAAACATTGCACTTATTACATTTTCGTTTTATTCTTATTTGTAGAGAACCTGGCCCTTTTTGAAGACAGTTAAATTTTAATAAATGTCACGCTAATGCCACCTCAAAGACATTTTTCCCGTTTGTCCGTTTTGCCAGCGACCCTTAAAACGAGTAAACATGGCGCGATGGAGACCCGGTGAATAATATAGATCCATTCTATTATTACTCCGGAACAGTCTCCCAATTAGAAGGCAAATTTTATGACTACCTACAGTCCTGCATGCCATTCAGAGCAAAGGGACCGGAACAAGGCTTAAATCATTTATAACTGTCTTGTTCCTCTGTGCATTGAAATTCGTTTTTTAAGTATACCTAGCCACAGAGCAGTGGTGTCTACATTTAGTTACCGACAGGTTAAAACTGATTTTAAGGCCGACAACGCACTGGCATCGCGTAAAGCGCTGCGGGTGTCTATGGACAGTGGTGATCATTTAACATCAGGTGACCCACTAGTTCGTTTGTCTGGCCTCTCTAAAATAAATAAAAAACCAATAGGTTTTCTCGAATAATAATAATTACATGTTACAAACAATACAAAGCCCTTTATTTATTTATTTTCATTAAAATATCTAGTCATAAACTAGGAAGTTACATTACAATTACACTATTTTTATCTTGTTACCTCTAAAATTATCATGTTTTTTTGTAAAATAAACTGTTAAAGAGTTTTACATATATACATACATACTGTAATCTTATGCATGCATTAGTACAATAGTCACATAAATCTAGATGCCATTACCATGTCTTGGTGGAAACGTCAAATCCGCTCTTTATGATCACTGCTACTCTGTTTACCTACTGTTTACCGCATCTTTAAAAAATTACGCATTCTAAACCCGGCATCCTCTATAACATCTGAATCACAAAAATAAAATAGTGACCGTACATGTTTCGCTATTGAATAGAAGCTGCTCAGATCCCTCGCATAACACGTGCCACAAGCTATTACGAGCACGCAAGCCCGCCGCAAGCCTCGCTCCGACAAACTTAGCCGAGGTAACAAGTTGGAGATCGCACGCGGAAAACGCCTGATCCAGATACAATGACTATGAGCATAAGGTCCTGTTTACAACATCTTAAACCAGCAAGTTTCGTCTAAAATTATAATCATTGTGTGATTTCAGCAGAAATTCACTTCGAACGAGGCGTACCTATGACACTTTATTTGAAAGTTACTAGCCCATTAGCTGATGTTGACAATGCTTAATTTATGTTAGCCCTTTGTTGTGTAACAACGTGCAAACTCAAAGGAACACTAACGTATTGTGAGTTCAAAGAGTACGGAAATATACGTATCAGCATTATGTGTGTAGGTATACGGAATGCTTAATGCAGAGTTTTATGATAATGTTACTTCTTCTAACGTAAATAAAGTAATTACTACTGACTTTGTTACTTATAAAAAATATGGAGATAAAGCTGTTGCGTAGAATACGTGACTTGATATTAAATTTGACTTGATAAAAAATTATGATTAACTAATTATGATAGAGAAGGGAGAGTGTAAAGTTTTGTCTTCAAACATCCATGCCTTGACCATCATGCCCGACCTCTATTGTCAAGACAAAGCTATGGCAAACAATAAATGTAAGTAATTAAATATGTAACGAGAACTCCTTCAGTCTCGACGAAATGTAACATGACTACGGCGTTCCTCTCTGGGGGTACTGCACACTTTCCGCGGTGCCGTCATTATTCTCAAAGGTGGCAATATGTGGGAACGGGCGAGCAATGTTTATCGTTGCACGGTGCATGTTTGCAGTTTGCCGGCCCGGCCGCCGCTTCCGGCAACCGGCGCCGTGGCTCTACTTCTGCGTGAACATTCTATTCATACCTCGCTTCGACGCCATGAACTAATAATAGCTTTGTGTCTGATTAATAAATCTGATTACAAATGTTGGTGGTTTTTCCTAGCTATTGATTAAGTGTTGCGTTCTACATTAAAAAGATGTACATTTACCTACTAACCGATGTGCTTTATGGATACAAAAATCTGGACACTAATTAGGACCATCTACGGTTTTAGTATTCGTACACAAACCTATTTCACTATACGCAAAATAATTAGGTACTAATCCTTTTCAAAATTAATTATTATGATGACAGATGATTATACTGCAGTTAATCCTAAAACAATCCATCTATTTCGACTTATTTTCCTTGGAATCATTATCATTGAAACATAGGTATCTCCGCAAAGACATGTTCGACTACAAAAACAGTCGGCTGAACTCCACAAGGAAACCAACAAATTAAACCCACATATCCCCGCCTAATGTAGTACTGTGTATTCCGAGCCGGACGATGTTGCTCGTACAGTTTAGACAATGGACAATTACACTATTTTCTAGCCTTATCTAAAATTGAAACCCGTATTATTGCCAAATATGTCCCATGGGATAAGGGGCTTTAAATGTAATAGTAGGCGCCAAAAGCCACTGTAACCAGACTATTCCATTCCGTTAACTGTTAGGCTTGATACAAACTATATGGCTTTTCACCTTATTTTTTTTACTAAATAACCCCTCAAACTACAACTAGGCTTATTGTCTAACTCGCTCGCAATCGCCATCGTGTTCATTTTGACAGTTCATGTATGGGCTGACAATTGGCATCGGAATCAGCTAGCTGTCACGTTCATACAAGAAATGTCAAAATGAACACGATGGCGATTGCGAGCGAGTTAGATAATAAGCCTACTAATCCTTTCAAATATCACAATATTTAAGAAACGAACACTCTTTTTTGGGTATTGTTATTTTTAAACGTTCCATATCTTATTACGAAATAGGTACTACTTATTTTTATTTCTAGTCAACAATATACATACATCAATCAAGTATTTATCCCTTACGGGATAGGCAGAACCTAAGGCAACGACACTGGTTAAAAAGATCAAAAAAAATCCCTTCGGCAAACGTATGATGCCACAAATATACGTAAGTGTAAGAACAAATATAAGAACGCACAAATCTTTAATTCGACATTAGGTATGAAGTAGGTATTGCATGACTTTGAACGGTATTCGCTGGATATCTTTAGCCACCTAGCTAGCAGGAAGCCTAAGCCGTACAGCTCCGAGGCAGACGACTATCCCGGGCATTAACTGACTCTGCAAGTAATTCAAACTTGGTAACTGCTCTTCATTTTTCCAAACATAATATAGCTTAAAAAAATATTCCGATGTTTCCTCTGGAAATATTGCTAACTTTTTTACTTCGATATCACGGTTTAATGGTACATGATAACTGTACGTGTAAAAAAAAACAATATTCACAATTCAATGAAGCAACATTTCACACAGAAAGGGTTAACGATGTCCGGTATAATTTATACGCAATTTGTTTAAATTAGAATAAATAAGTGGCCATAACTCCGCGGTATCGTATCGGTATCCCGAACGTGACTACCCAAGTTCTACCTTTATCACGTTCAGTTTTGTATTGTTCATAATATCAGTTTAGATTTAAAACAAACTTTGCGTTCCGGATATTGTACCTTCGCAACTTTTAACATAAACATGGCTTGCCAAGATAGCAACCGCTTTGCAACCGCGAATAAAATCAGGGCGTTTCCGAAAGGGTTTCCATACAAACTCGCGAGCTCCAAAAACCTATGAGGTACTTCCAGTTGCCCTAGAAATTTGAAATTTGGTACGAAGGTAGTTCTTAAAGCACAACTAATGAAATAAATCTAAAAATCAATTTTTTTACGTCGGTCTTTCTATACAAAATGTTTGCAAAAATATTGATTAAAATATAAACTATGGCTGCCTTAGAAATACCTGAATAAAAAAATTAAATAACAATAATAAATAAATAGTACAAGCAATGAAATAAATCTAAAAATCTGTTTTTTTGATGTCCGTCTGACTATGTACGTAACCAATATAGAATGACCTCATACTGCTTACATATTGCTTAGGGGCAGGGCTCTGCTAACACTGGATTTTATATTCACAAGCCGAATTTGTACGGAACCCTCGGTGCGCGAGTCCGACTTGATCTTTGCCGGTTTTTTTCTACTTGATATTCTTACAAATGTACTTTTTCTTTTTAATGCTGCTTTTTAATTTACCATACATATTGTATTCTAAGTATGTGTATCTATTCTGAACTGAACTAACGAGCACCATTATCTGAGCTTCTATTTATCCCTAAGTAGTCTACCTAGCCTAGTGCAAGTCTACATAGCGGTCTACATACCTAAAAATGAATAGTGTGGAGTTATTATCAAACTTTTATTCAACTTGCCGTATCAGTACGTACCTACTATTATGCATTAGGTACATTATAATAATATTACATTGCTTGCGCAGTCAACAAAAAGTACAATCAGAAAAAAGCTTCTATTAAAAATGTTCTCATTTTTCCTTCTCGTAACTTATTTTTTCTTTTCACATAAGTACTTTTCTGTTCCGTTAAAGCATTTACCAACTCACACATGCGTTATTATTTATTCGCAAGTAAGACTTTCTGGGAAGAGTTTCTTCCAACCATTTGACTGCATTCGATTTAAGCACGGAACTCTGTGTGTTACTTTTACATTAACGGGAACAAGGAAAATTAACAAGAAGCCTCGACGGCACAACCTGCATGAGAATGTCGAGTTTAACCACAGACGTTATACTCTTATACTGTTACGAGGATAAATTTATATGAGTCTTATCTTAATCTCATCTCGTCTCCCTTAGTAATGTACCAAATAAGCCTTTGCTATATCCATACATTCTTAAACATACGCATATCTTTTTAGATAGATATATAAAATAGTTTTATTATAACTAACAAAACAAAATTAATTACAACAACAGAAAAAGATAAAAATATGTCAATACTAAGAGTATTAATACATAACTAAAACTAAAATACGTTATCAAAAGAAGTTAACGTGGGCATAATAATTTTGAAGATGCTGACCGCGTTCCCTAGTTCAACAGCCAAGCTATCTTTGTCTGAGGAAGTTGCTAGCTCTCTTGTCTCCTGTGACTTTGACAATCCTCTTTTAATTTATTTGAAAAGCTTCAAAACGACTCCACGGACCACTATGCCTCAATACCGAATGAGAGCAAGTGGCATTTCGAACTAAGTTCCCTGTACTTAACTTACGTGCTTTTGCTTTTTCGAATGCATCCGCCTTTTGAGATATCTCCGTTTTGCGAACTCCACATTATGAGATATCCCCATTTTGAGAAGTCTTCTTTTTGAGAAATCACCATAGTTCCCTGAAAGGCAACCAATGTTGTATTGTACGTCGTCGGTAGGTACATATTTACTATTTATTGACGACCGGATAGCCTAGTATGTAGTTAGAAAACTTGACTACGAAGGTTCAGGTCATATGAGGGCGTATAAACTCATTCCTCAAAACCGCTCAGAGGATGATAAAACATTTCGTCAGAAACAGAAGATCGTCGTGTTCCAATCTACACACCCTTCAATGCTTTTGATATAGCCAAAGCCACTAATGAGACCATTACAGACTGCCTTTCAATGGCACGTAAATTTAAACTGCTGGTTGACTGCCTGTACATTTTATATTGCATTTGGATTGCAGTCCGTACGTCGCAGTCAGATTGCAGTTCGTCGGTACTGGCCCTCAAGTACGTATAAGTAGATCGTCCATTGAGATCGTAAAGTTTTATAGCAACCTATACAGTAAACTGCACAATATAGTTTGCTTATGAAACAATCCATTAGCGGTGCTTCAATAATAAAGAAATGCTCATTTTCGAAGCATATTCTATAGGATATTAAAACGGAGAAAGAACTATCAGGAACCATCAAAAGAAAAATGAAGTTACAAGGGTCGTTATCCGCGGAAGGGTGCGCCAAGTTACGGGCACTAAAGCTAATTAGCCAGCTCCCAAACTAAGCGATAATTTAGATTGGAACGCGCCGTGCCGCCTCGGATGGCGGAAGCGGAAGATATTGTTTATCTCACAGATTTACTACGCGAGGGGAACTGTTGCAATAAAAAAGCGCGCAAGTACCACGCACTGTGAAATCGTACCCAATTACAAACACAATCGGATAAACGATTAATAAGATTTTCCACAACGAAGTTATTTCATCAATGCAATCGCCTGATGACACCAATGAAAGCAATAAAACGTGATACGATTTAACAAATTACCTTTATTCGTTGCCATCGACACTGTATTGATATCTTCTGTCAACTATAACGTAGATAATATCATTCAATTCGAGAAATTGTCAAGTGCAGTATCTTACATAATCTTTGTTTGTTTATGATAAATTTATCTTAATCTAGATGACAAGTTTATCAACTTGATACTTATATTACTTCAAGTGCTCATGGGAGTCCTCGGCCTCAGTTGTGTCACTCATTCTTGAAATCGTGGTTTGATAAGCCTCTCTTTAACCCGGAAAAGACAGCTCATTTAACATAATTAGGGTGAACTTTTCATAATTGGCACAATAATGTTGCCCAAGTTTTCCATGTAAGTACATTATATTCCAAATGTCCTTTTATTTAGGGACCATTTATATTTTAACGTTTCAAACAATTGTGATGTTACAGAAGAGCGTTTTCCAAAAAAAGTCATTATAAACAATTTTTCCAGAATTAAATTATTTTGGGTTTTCCTTATTCATAATTCTTTACCCTGTCGATTTTTATACAAGAAAACACCAGTTCCTGATTTTAATGTGAAGTTTTTTCTCCAACGCGTCACGTTCAAAAAAGTGACTTACTGGAATGAAAGTTTTGGGACACATTTTAAGTAAGAGTAAGAAAACACCAAAATAGTTTAATTCTGGAAAAAATATTCTGTGACTTTTTTTATGAAAACGCTCAGTAAACTTAAAAAAAAATTTACGTATATTTGTCGTGTAATTCATAAATAAGTTTGAATTTGTTTTGTGTCCGTAGAGTGCTCCTTACGTTAGTTACGTTATCAATATACAAGAACGCATCTGGAAATGAAGTGAAAAAATTTCCTGATGGATTTCTGTTCGGTACAGCAACTGCTTCTTACCAGATAGAGGGAGCTTGGAATGAGGATGGTATGCATTATAACTTACACTTGCTTCCTACTCCTTGTATAGCCTATTTTGTATCTGCATGCGTTTTGTTCAGCAGGTCGTTGGGTTAATTTAACTGATCGTGTATGTAAATAAGCTCCGTTAAATAGTTTAACGTTCAACACAATTTTCCGTATTATACCTACGTCAATTTTTTGTGGTCCTTGAAATCTGTAACGTAATTTTTACGGTTCCGTACCTCAAAAGGAAACAACGAACCCACTTACCCATAGGATCACTTTCTTGTCCGTCCGTACGTCTGTCAAGACTATTTTTCTCAGGAACGCGTAAAGCATTAAGTCGAAATTAATACCAAATAATAAGATGTGCGGCCAGCTGTACAAAAATCAACTCTCTAAGTCAACTCATTCAAAAGATAATTGTAAAGGTGTTTCCATACAAAATGCCGCGGCGAACAAATACTGTACTGTGTGGTACTTTTAGTTGTCCTAGAAATTTTCAATTCGTTACCTATGAAGTTAGCTCTAATGAAACACAGCACCACTGATGAAATGAGTCTAAAAATGTTTTTTTAGGTCTAACTACGTAAGTAACCAATATAAAATTACCTCACACTGCCTACATTTTGCTTAGGAGCAAAGCTCTGCTAACGCTGGATTTTATATTCGCTTACCGAATTTTGTACGTAACCCTCGGTGCGCAGGTCCGACTCGCGCTTGGCAGGTTTTTTCCTACATGACAAGCTTTCGTCTTAAGCGGTTAAGACATGTTTTGTGCCCGATCTATTCTGAATCATCTTGACGGAATTTCATTCTAAGCGTCTTTTAATGTCCAATACTCTAATACAATAAAAAAAAATGTTTTTTAACACCCCAAAACAATAGCTACAGTGGGTTTACCAATAAATTCTAATCAAGGTAATCATTTAGCCTTCCAATAATGATTTTACAGGAAAATCGGATAGCATCTGGGATCATTTGACCCATAGAGACCCATGTGCCATCGCTGACTGCTCCAACGGAGATATTGCAGACAACTCTTACTACTTGTACAAGAGAGATATAGAGATGTTGCGAGAGTTAGGCGTCGATTACTATAGATTCTCCATATCCTGGCCGCGAATATTACCTACCAGCTTCCCAGACCACATCAATCCAGCTGGTGTCGAATACTACAATAATTTAATCAATGAAATGCTAAAATATAACATAACGCCCATGGTCACGCTGTACCACTGGGAATTGCCACAGAAATTACAAGAGCTTGGTGGCTGGACGAACCCAAATATCATTGACTGGTTCGGAGACTACGCAAAGATTGCCTTCGACCTCTTCGGTGACAGAGTCAAGTTCTGGATCACAGTAAATGAACCACATCTCATATGTCACAGAGGATATGGTGATACTACCATGGCTCCACGACTTAATATGAAAGGCACTGGTGAGTATCTGTGCGCAAAGAACTTGATGATGGCACATGCAAGAGCCTGGCATATTTATGATGAAGACTATAGATCATTTCAAAAGGGAAACATTAGTATTACTATAAGTGCTACTTGGTATGAACCTGAAAGTGAGAAAGACATAGCTGCTGCAGAAGATTACAACCAGTTTGATGTAACTATTATCTAAATATACTTTATACATTTTTGGGCTAAACAAAACTAAATTTCTAAAATACACTGAAAATTAGAATACATTGAAAAATCCGAAAAGTAAAGCTATGGCCGGGAATGCATGATAGCAGACCTGCTATGGGGGATGTAGGTTCGATTCCCGGCGTAGAACACATCATTTAAACAGATTACGCTTGGCGACAAAAAATCGCTTAGTAACGAGGTCACGTGACAGCTAGTAACAGATAGAAATATTCAAAGGCTTACCTGCTGCTATGGGTGGTGTAGCGGTATAGCACGCATCACGGAATAATGAGGATGCGGTTTCGATTCCCGGCCATAGCTTTAGTTTTCGATTTTTTCTTAAAACCGTATAAATAAACATAAAAAATCAAGAAGATTGATTCATTTGATAGTACTAAACATAACTAACACAATTAATTATGTAAAATAAAAAAAATAAAAACACAAAAAAATAATTTAATTAAATTAAATTAGTTTAATTATGTCCTTTTCTGTTTTAGTGGGGTATTTACTCTCATACCATATTCTCAGAATATGGTGGCTGGCCACCCCAAGTGGCCGATAGGATAGCCACTAAAAGTGAATCACAAGGTTTCACACGATCAAGGCTGCCAGCTTTCACTGAAAATGAAGTTAGCTACCTCCTTGGATCCTCAGATTTCTACGGATTGAATCATTATTCTTCAGTCTACGTATATAGAAATGTATCAGTTGTTGGATTATATGAATCTCCTTCATTTCACGATGATATTGAAGCAGGAACATTTCGCTTAAATGAATGGAAAATCTCACCAAATAGCTCCGTGAATGTAAGTTTGTTCTCAAACATATTTTGTTCCTTAATCTAAGAGTCACATCAGTTCATCTTAAGAATGTAATAAATCTCACCATAACTTTTAAGATGGTGCCATGGGGCTTCTACAACCTCTTAACAAAAATCCGAAAAGACTACAACAATCCTCCAGTAATCATTACTGAGAACGGCTTCTCGACTGCTGGCGGCTTAGAAGATGACGATCGAGTGAAATATTATAGAGCATATCTAGCAGCATTGCTAGATGCCATAGACCAAGGGTCTGATATCCGAGCCTACACCGCGTGGAGTCTTATGGATAACTTTGAGTGGATGGATGGGTACACGTAAGTTGAAATATCAGTACTTATGTGTAACAATAATTATAGTCTCGTGTCAAACAGACTTCAGTTGGGATATTAAGCATTCTCTGTCGGTCGGTCCTGACTGGGCCACTAGAATTTCACTATCAGATTGTTGTATTGCCATCCGATTTACACAAGTAGGCAAAATTTCTGCTCAGTCGGTTCAAGATATCTGCTGTAAAATTGACTTGCGAAGTTACACCCGGGTAAATATACGCTTGCATGTTACAAAAAGGTATTTAATATTCAACATTATCGTTTTTAAGTAAACTACGCAATTTCATACAAAGAGATCATTTATTTTACAGGCGAAGATTCGGTATATACGAAGTGGATTATGAAAACCAAGAACGCACGCGCACCCCGCGCAAGTCTGCGTTCGTGTTCAAGGAGATCCTGCGCTCACGCAGTTTAGATCCAGACTACGAGCCCACGACCACTACTATGAGCATTGATCCAGGTCACTGACTCAGGCCATAATACTGATTCACCCGAGATCATAATCTATTCTGCATACTTTAATTGTTTCACCTATATCACCTTCCATCTAACAAATGGCAGGGCGACTGAATACGGTGTAGCACTTAATTTATAGACCAACCACTTAAATGAGCCTTCGCCCTCGCGGTGCAGAGGCGCGGGTGAGGACTCATTTAAGCGGTCGGTCTATATTTTCTATATTATAATCATTTGGCCGTATTTGATCTTCGACGTAATTTAAATATGTAAAATATCGACCACGTTATTCGCGGACGCAATAAGCTAATGACAGCGCAAAGAGTTTGACAGAATGGAACGCAATGGTGCTTGCACTGCAGTGCTGTGTTCCATCGTGGACAGTAGAGCAGCCAGCGAATTTAACAATAATAATAAACTTCTATTAAACTACAACATATATTTTTTATTCGAACAAGGTTTGAATGAGAGTGCATGTACTCATAAATTTTCGTCCAAATTAACCAATCCTGTAACTTCCACTCACTAGGGTTAGAAAGTTTAACAACATATTATGTTAAATTTTATCAATTTTATGAGTACCTATACCCGTCATTATATATGAAATCTACATACTCGTAAATGCAGATAAATGCTAAAATAATAGAAAAACACTCTTAAGATAAGAATATAGAAGATAGTGTGCGATAGATCCACGAGACGTCACATCAAAATTATGATCTAGACAATGTGACATTCCAATAAAAAAGGTACTTAGGTACTTACTTAATGATTTTACGTGTCTATCAGAATAAGGTTTCTTCGAAAATTATATTAGAACTAGCTTTTGCCCGCGGCTTCGCACGCGTGAACCATGAGCATTTCAAAGAAGCTAGCAATTAAGCAAGCGAGCAACCAAACCTGCAAGCTTTCAAGCATACATGCAAGTATGCAAGCAGGCATGCAAGCAGGCATGCAAGCAGGCATGCAACCAGGCATGCAAGCAGACATGCAAGCAGGCATGCAAGCAGGCAAGCAAGCATGCATGCAAGTAAGCACCCATGCAAGCAAGCATGCAAGCATGCATGCAAGCAGGCATGCAAGCAGGCAAGCAAGCATGCAAAGCAAGCGTGCAAGCAAGCATGCATGCAAGTAAGCACCCATGCAAGCAAGCATGCAAGCATGCATGCAAGCAAGCGTGCAAGCAAGCATGCATGCAAGCGTGCAAGCAAGCATGCATGCAAGTAAGCACCCATGCAAGCAAGCATGCAAGCATGCATGAAAGCAAGTATGCAATCAAGCATGCAAAGCAAGGACTCAAGCAAGCATGCAAGCAAGCCCCCCGCATTGCCCCGCTGCCTTAATTTTTCTGAAACTGTAAATATTGCAGGATTTTTATAAAAAAAAACCTAACCTAACTTATAGGGCTGTCCTAAAATACATCCTAAATAGCTTTTGCCCGCGACTTCGTACGCGCTAAGATGTAAAATGAAAAAATAAGTTTTTTCCGTTCCCGTGGAAATTTTGGGGAGTGCTTTCGGAGTACACTTAAAGCCTTTAAAGAAACACACGTTATAAATGTTAAGTCTCTTTCTTCCGCTGTTTCGTCTGGAAACGTAAAATCCGGTTTTTTCCCGTCCCTGTGGGCATTTCGAAAAATCCTTTCTTAGTGTTCCCCTACACTCCCAAATAAACCTACGTGACAAATTTCAACTTTTCCCCGCTTTTCGTTTTTCCCGTTTCCGTAAGAATTTCGCCAAATAAAGCATTTCCCGAAATTCTTACGGGAACGAAGAAGAAGAATTTTGGGAAATTATCTCATAATGCTCCCCTACACTCCCTAAGGAACCCACTTGCCAAATTTCAGCTTTCTACGACCAGTAAAATGTAAAATCCTGATTTTTCCCCGTTCCCGTGGGAAATTTGGAAAGTACTCTCTAAATGCTCCTCTACACTCCCGAAGCAACCTACATGCCGAATTTCAGCTTTCTGCAACCAGAAAACGAAAAGTCCCGTTTTTCCCGTTCCCGTGGGAATTTCGGGAAATCCTTTTGTAGCGCTCCCCTACACTCCCCAAAGGAAATTGAAGGCCAAATTTCAATTTTATACGACCAGTAAAACGAAAAATCGATCCCGTAGAACTGAATACATAAATCCCGTTTTTATCCCGTGGGAATTTCCAAAAAGCATTAAAACATTATTTTACTATTATAATCACCTACTTCTATGCCAAATTTGAAGAGTCTAGTAATTATAGTTCATAAGATTTCGTTAAACTGTATATATAAATCCTATTTTTTTCCTTATCCCGTGGGAATTTCCAAAAATCCTGAAATTAGTTTCTTAGTTTTGTAATCACCTACTTTTGTATCAAATTTGAAGAGTCTACTTATTATAGTTACTGAGATAGCGTCACTCGGAATCGAATATATAATTCCCGTTTTTTCCTTATCCCGTGGGAATTTCCAAAAATCCTTTCTTAGCGGATGCCTACGTCATAAGATCTACCTGCATGCCAAATTTCAGTCCGATCCGTCCAGTGGTTTGGGCTGTGCGTTGATAGATCACTATGTCAGTCAGTCAGTCAGTCAGTCAGTCACCTTTGAATTATATATATATAGATTAAAACTGCAGCGGGGTTTAGGCCATTGGTGAAAGCTAGAATATTATACTTACATAATTCACTTTAGTTAATTGAAGATATGATAAGATGTTACCTGCTTCAACCTTGCAAAATGTATTATACGTTTGTTTGACATATTTTCAGTTGCCAGTCGACTTAAAAAATATTTTTCATTTCGTCAATAGATCCAACATGTAACTTTTTGAAACTGAATAAAATCATTCGCGGCTATAATACTGATTCACCCGAGGTCATAATCTGTTCTGTATACTTTAATTGTTTCGCCTATATCACCTTCCATCTAACAAATGGCAGGGCGACTGAATACGGTGTAGCACTTAATTTATAGACCAACCACTTAAATGAGCCTTCGCCCTCGCGGTGCAGAGGCGCGGGTGAGGACTCATTTAAGCGGTCGGTCTATATTTTCTATATTATAATCATTTGGCCGTATTTGATCTTCGACGTAATTTAAATATGTAAAATATCGACCACGTTATTCGCGGACGCAATAAGCTAATGACAGCGCAAAGAGTTTGACAGAATGGAACGCAATGGTGCTTGCACTGCAGTGCTGTGTTCCATCGTGGACAGTAGAGCAGCCAGCGAATTTAACAATAATAATAAACTTCTATTAAACTACAACATATATTTTTTATTCGAACAAGGTTTGAATGAGAGTGCGTGTACTCATAAATTTTCGTCCAAATTAACCAATCCTGTAACTTCCACTCACTAGGGTTAGAAAGTTTAACAACATATTATGTTAAATTTTATCAATTTTATGAGTACCTATACCCGTCATTATATATGAAATCTACATACTCGTAAATGCAGATAAATGCTAAAATAATAGAAAAACACTCTTAAGATAAGAATATAGAAGATAGTGTGCGATAGATCCACGAGACGTCACATCAAAATTATGATCTAGACAATGTGACATTCCAATAAAAAAGGTACTTAGGTACTTACTTAATGATTTTACGTGTCTATCAGAATAAGGTTTCTTCGAAAATTATATTAGAATTAAAACTGCAGCGGGGTTTAGGCCATTGGTGAAAGCTAGAATATTATACTTACATAATTCACTTTAGTTAATTGAAGATATGATAAGATGTTACCTGCTTCAACCTTGCAAAATGTATTATACGTTTGTTTGACATATTTTCAGTTGCCAGTCGACTTAAAAAATATTTTTCATTTCGTCAATAGATCCAACATGTAACTTTTTGAAACTGAATAAAATCATTCGCAACTTTCTCGTAAATATACAAAACGGTCGTTTTCGTCCGACAACTACAAGAAAAAGTGCATGGTGCACCACGGTGCGAAGCTTTAACTTAACGTATAATCTATGTAACCCCTAAATAATTATTTCTGTATACAAGGCAAGCGATTGAGTTGTCAAATGAAAACATTGGATATGGTCTTCAGAATTCTGTCCGGTGTCCAGAGATACCTATTGTGGTTAAAGGAATCGGCGGTGTTATTAAGTTGGGAAAAACAAAATAGGAATATTATGTATTTTTAAAATTCT
Source organism: Pandemis corylana (assembly GCA_949127965.1). Taxonomy (NCBI): domain Eukaryota; kingdom Metazoa; phylum Arthropoda; class Insecta; order Lepidoptera; family Tortricidae; genus Pandemis; species Pandemis corylana. The sequence continues at coordinate 13,143,672 of OX421856.1, read as the reverse complement.
GTAAACCATTTTCGAATAATTTAATTCGAATAAAATAAGTTCAGGATGTTGGTCGGTCACCATCATAAGCATAGCTATTCAAATTTCTACATTCTTCTATTGATATATCAAACTTCGAGGAACTAGACCTTGAACATTAAATATGGAAAAGATCAAAATACAAAATGCGAGATAAAAGGCAAAACTGTCGCCGGGAGGATCGAGCAAACGAGATAAATTGTAGTAAGCGGCACCAATCGCTTCCAGCCCACTAGAGATGTCATAACTTTATCTTGTTTGCATTATTTCACGGTTGGCTGATCGCTCGAATCTGCGTGCAAATGTGACATGAATATTTCATCATGGCGAATTTACAAACAAAAATGTTGCCACGGAAATGGCTCGAGGTTGGACAACCCCTTGAGGAATTAGCGGCATTAGTCTTATCTTGGCAGGAGGTGCCAGTGCTTTGTAACGAAATCTGTGCTTCAATGTCTGTCGCGTGGCACGTTCTCAACCTCAGCATTAAGTGTTTTAGTCCTGATAAAGATTAATCATGCTCCTAAGTCATAAAGTATTTACTGTGGATGTACTGGAAGGCAGCATAAAATGACGTCTATAAATTTAATTTCTTCATCTAAGACCAAGGCAATCCGGCTACACCAGTTACGAACGTTAAAATTTCATCATAGTGAAATGTTTATTTTATTCAATAGATTAATATAACTAAACAAAGGCGACTAACAAGTTATTATTATTGCTTTTAGAGATACCAAAATGATACCTGCTTATATACAACTGAGCATTATAAGCCCGTCTTAAGCATCACGTGTAGAAAAAAAGGAAAGCAATTACACTGGCGGGAAGTTATTATTTTCTACGAGCTTTTATTTAACTTGCAATGTATGTACAATTGTACATACAGACACAATCAGATAAATCGTAGCGGGCGAGGTCCTCAAATACGCAATTCATCATAAATGACAGAGCAGCGACTTTTCAAAATAGCCTGTATTCAAAAACGATTTTTTTTATGAACATTCATGTTGCAATTTGAAATTGTCTAAATTTTGCTTTGATTTCTATGAAATTAACTTCTTATCTGCAGAATCTAATTTAAGCGAAATAGGAAGTAGAGTGTCCGTCTTATTCGTTGCTACGCCTCGGGTGAGTATCTTAACGTCCCGGGTAAAAATGGTGCATTTTATGCACTCGTAAGATATACAATCTACTATTGCGAAAGAAAACAGTCAAGTCAGTGCTGAATTGTTTGCGCCCGATTATATTAAAAGTGTTAAAACTTTGTAAGTTGGTGGAGTTTTCTGAACAATAATTAGTATCTAAATCTCATTTCTCTAAAAGAACCTATAGAAAAATGTAGCTTCAACTGAAACGTCCCGGAAATAAAGGACGTAAATTTAACGTCCTTCGAAATTTAAAGGAGAAAATACTGCTAAAGCTCAATGAGCGAAAACCAAAACGAGAAAGAAACCAATCCGCATTGAGAAGCAATTCCGTTCACATTTTTACAAAAATATTTGAAATCTTTCATTCATTATCGTTCTCTCTTTTCTTTGATTGTCTTTTATACTTGCATATCACGGTATCATTATCCTTGTAGACTTCCGTAGTATAGCTACTTCTATCTTCAAAATAATAATATATGCATAATATAAAATTAACCTCATCTCAAACTATCAAATCTCTCAAATTTACCTATATCAAAGACCATATTGTTCGAAAGTATCAATGAGTTCATAGAGAGGTACTTAGGTAGGTAACAGGGACGACAAGTAATAGGGGTTTCTATTAAACTTCAACAATCTTATTCCAAAAAAATGTCTTAGCTGATTATAATAGAATGTGAGGTTGTGTGGGTCTGATGTTATCCGGCTTATAATTATAAATCAAGTAGGTAGGGTGTGCGCCTAACCGGTACCTAATAGGTCACCGGTTTTCCATCAGTAAATTAGGATAACAACCAAACAAAAAGCTGAACTTGCATTACCTATTTAAAAACCTTCTCGAATTTTAGAATGAACGAAGTTCACGCCCGGCTTGTTACAGTATTGCCCAATGGAGCGCGATATATCCGCGCATCAAAGGCGGAGGTTTAATTGCACCTGGCTTACCCACGGTGAATTAAATTCAAAAGAAATTAGCCTATTTTGACGGATCAACAATTACCGTTCTGATTAGCTGTCACGGCGAGGATGTTCCGTATTTACGGTCCCTGTTTCTGCCCCTGGGTATTACATGAACCTCCGAGGCCGTTTAATATTAAATGGATGGAAATGTAATTAGGGCGACATGTACTTTGATATTTGAAAACAGGGCGTTAATTAGAGGTTTTTTCACCTAGGGCTAGGGAAGCCCTATTCCGTTGAATCGCCTTAAATTAATGAGTAAGTAAATTGAGTACCATTTATGAGGATTTACATTTTGCACAATCTTGTGTTGCATTGTAGTCATTCGGGAGTCTTAATTAAAATTATCTACCATATTTAAATACGTACAAACGTTTGTTAGCCGGCTGTTAGGAAACAACTTACATAAAATATTGCAACGTAGTCTAATCCTCGTGTCAATACATACATAATACGGATTTTCGAATATTGCGCTGCCTCACGTAAAAATATTCGATGAGGGTAGGTACTTAAGTTCACAATGTCAATAAAGGAGGAGTATTAAAATAAGACGTGTCACGGCCAACTTTTTCCTACATGTCATCAGATTTAATATTACGGAAGAACACCTGCGATTCACCATTTTATTTGACGACAATTTACAACTTTTTCAGGAACCCGGATTTTGGTTTTGATTTAGGGTATGGGCGCATACTAAATAATTAATTCGTGTGCGGTGTACGCGCACGAGACATGCAGTGCGCGCCGGCCGCGCGCCGACCGGCCCGGCAAGTTGCGCAAGCGATGGAGCAGCGAGGGCCGCCGGCCGCGCCGCCACCAGAGCGACCCAGACCGTGCTAGCGCACACCCGCGTCACATTGTCTCAGCACCGCCGCCTTAAGCGATCCGCGCACTCGTCTTTTGCATATTTTGTAAACTATAATTTCATTCTCACTATTCATCTTCTGTAATTTCTTTCTTCAATACAACTAGTCTAAATTCTTCTGTGTTCGTGTTTTCTTAATTCGCCTGCAGCCTTCTGTCGTGTCAGACCTAGCTAGGAATAGCTTGCATAGGAACTCACATCCTACACTGGTGACCCGCGCGTTTGAACAAGATGCCGAATAACGACGAGCAAGGAGAACCGCGCACAACGGCCGCGGGTGACGATGCAAAAACGGTTTATCGCGTCGGTGTGAAAATACCGCCATTTTGGCCGGAGGACGCTGCGTTATGGTTTGCACAGCTTGAAGGTCAGTTCTGCATATCTAATATTACTGCCGATGCTACTAAATTCCACCACGTCGTTTCTCAGTTGGATTACAATATTGCAGCTGAAGTAAAGGATATTATTATATCACCGCCAGCCACTGAGAAATATCACAAGTTGAAAACTACACTGATTAATCGCTTGTCACAGTCACGTGACCAAAGGCTTAAGCAATTATTAATGCACGAAGAGCTTGGCGATAGGAAGCCTTCACAATTATTACGGCATATGCAATCGCTAGCTGGAACTACAAGCGACCCTAACGATTTTGTTCGCACTATGTGGATTGGTAGGCTACCCACTAATATACAAACTGTGCTTGCTTGTCAGGAGGACTCGCCCTTGGACGTGTTAGCGACACTAGCAGACAGGGTGCACGAGGTTGTGACCCCGCTAACTCCATCACAGCACGTCGCAGCTACCAGCAGTACCAGCAGCCGGATGACGTCACAGGGCGCAGGCAGAGCGCATGGTAGCCACGAGCTGGAAAGGCAAGTAGCAGAACTGACCAAGCAGGTAGCATCACTGATGGCAGAAAAGCGTTCCTGGCAACACAGCCGCTCCCGCAGCAAACACCGAGGAAGGTACCGCAGTCACTCTCGCTCCCGCTCTCGCGCAGGCAAGCAAAACTCGAGTTATTGCTGGTATCACAATAATTTCGGCGTGAATGCAAGGAAATGTGAAGGCTCATGTAGTTACAAGTCGGAAAACACCAACGGCAGTCACTAATGGCGGTGAACGACTGCCCCAAATCATCTGGCCGCCTCTTCATCACCGATTTGGATACGAAGGTACAGTTTTTGATAGATACGGGATCAGACCTGTGCGTTTACCCAAGGGCAGCCATACGAGAACGCCGCAAGAAATCTGACTACATGTTATGTGCAGCCAATGGCTCGCCAATTCTTACTTACGGAACCATACACCTGGAACTGAACCTAGGACTACGTCGCGCTTACTCCTGGAACTTCGTCATCGCTGACGTCACCAAGCCCATAGTAGGCGTAGACTTCCTGAGCTTCTACAACCTCCTGGTAGATTGCCGGCACCAACGGCTTATTGATGGCGTCACCTCCCTCTCCATCCAGGTGCCACAAGCGAAGTCAACTGAGGCCATATTGTCAGTCAAGGCCGTGTCAGGCGATACGAGGTATCACAACGTCCTAAAGCATTATCCTGATATTACAAGACCTGCAGGTAAGCCAGATCAGCCTAAGCACTCGACGGTCCATCACATTAGGACCACACCTGGACCACCTGTTAACAGCCGCCCTCGACGCCTGGCACCCGATCGACTGCAGATAGCCAAAAAGGAGTTCGAGGCCATGCTCCAGTCCGGTACAGCTCGTAGGTCAGAGAGCCCATGGTCTTCAGCTCTTCACCTGGCTCCCAAGAAGGACAACGGCTGGAGGCCCTGCGGCGACTACAGGGCGTTAAACGCGAGGACGATCCCGGATTGCTATCCACTGCGCCACATCCAGGATTTCACCTATCAGCTCGCAGGTACCCAGGTCTATTCTAAAGTAGATCTCGTGAAGGCCTACAACCAGATTCCTGTATTCGAGGCTGACATCCCTAAAACGGCAATCACCACCCCTTTCGGGCTCTTCGAGTTCCCGTGTATGACGTTCGGACTAAGGAATGCTGGACAGACGTTCCAGAGGTTCATAGACGAGGTGCTAAAGGGCCTTGACTTCTGTTTCGGCTACGTGGACGATATCCTCGTATTTTCACGCACTGAACGCGAACACCTGGAACACCTGGAAACCTTATTTAGGCGCCTTAGCGAGTTTGGAGTATTGATAAACTCATCTAAGTGTCTATTCGGACAGAAAGAGGTCACATTTCTAGGCTACAAGGTCTCGTCAGATGGAATCGAGCCACTAAAAGAGAAGGTGCAAGCAATACAGGACTTCCCTGTGCCAAAGACTGTAAAAGAACTTCGCCGATTTCTGGGTATGTCAAACTTTTACCGCCGCTTCTTACCAGGTGCCGCACAGATCCAGGCTTCTCTCAACGCCCTACTATCTGGACCTAAGATGGCAGGTTCCCGGCCTGTGACCCTTACTGCAGAACAACTCCAGGACTTCAAGGAATGCAAGGCAAGTCTCTCCAAAGCCACCTTACTTGGTCACCCAGACATGGACACCGAGATGTCGATTTACACAGACGCTTCGGATACTGGCATCGGTGCTGTACTACAACAGCGTAAAGGCGACTCATGGCAGCCATTGGCATTCTTCTCTCGTAGGCTCAGCAAATCACAAGCTAAATATAGCCCTTACGATCGAGAGCTATTAGCTGTATATGAAGCCATCAAGCACTTTCGCTACATGATTGAAGCCAGACACTTCTCAGTACACACCGACCACAAGCCACTGACACACGCCTTCAGCACCCCACGAGACAAGTGCTCCCCACGCCAATACAGATACCTTGACTTCATAGCGCAATTCACAACAGACATCAAATATGTTCCAGGGCAGGAGAACGTCGTGGCTGACACCATGTCTCGTGTGGACGAGATAGTATCCCCTGTGGACTACTCAGCTCTTGCACGGGACCAAGAAGCTGACAACGAGCTGCAGGAACTGCTACAGAAGGGCACTTATCTGAAATTAGAAAGAATCAGGATCCCAGGTAGTAACCAGCAGCTTTACTGTGACACATCAGCTGGAATCCAAAGGCCGTACGTCACTAACAAGTTCCGTCGTCAGGTATTTGATGCACTCCACAATCTCAGCCACCCAGGAGCATCAGCAACGGTTAGGTTGGTCACGCGGCGCTTCGTCTGGGCTGGAATACGCAGAGACTGCCGCCGGTGGGCGAAAGGGTGCAATCAGTGTCAGAGCAGCAAAGTCACACGACACACATCGGCGCCACTGACTGCAATCCCTACACCATCATCAAGGTTCCAGCACGTTCACATTGACCTGGTCGGTCCACTGCCTCACTCGCACGGATACAGGTACTGCCTCACAGCAATCGACAGGTTCACTCGTTGGCCTGAGGCATACCCCTTAGCAGACATCACCGCTGAAGCCTGTGCAATGGCTTTCGTATCCGGTTGGATCGCCAGATTTGGATGTCCAGAGCATGTGACAACGGATCGTGGAAGACAATTCGAGTCACACCTCTTCAAGGCCATAGCAAACATCATGGGCACCAAACACCACTCTACCACTGCATACCATCCAGCAGCTAACGGTTGAGAGGTTACACCGCCAGCTCAAAGCAGCCATCATGTGCCACAACAACAGCAGTTGGTCCGAGACCCTACCAATGGTGCTGCTTGGCATACGCACGGCATGGAAAGAGGATATCCAGGCAACGGCAGCTGAGCTGGTATATGGCGAATCACTACGTTTGCCAGGCGAGTTCCTAAGTCCCAGGGACGACTCATCGCCAGCTGTAGTCACAGACTTTGCCTCGAGACTGCGCGCCCAGATTACCAAGCTATCGCCACGTCTGCCGAAGTGGCACATTACCCAAACCTTTTTTGTCCCCAGGGAACTCTCCACCGCTTCCCATGTGTTCCTGCGCAAGGGACAGACTTGCAGGTCCCTGGAGCCACCATACTCTGGCCCGTACAAGGTCATCGCCAGGGCTGACAAGACCTTCAACATCGAAGTCCAGGGCAAGGTCATCACCGTGTCCATCGACCGGCTCAAGCCGGCCTTCTCCGTCAGCAAGGAGGCGCCGTCACCCATGGTGCCCTCACAAGTCCCAACTGCGCCAACCACACCATCAAGCCAACCGAAGACAACACGCAGCGGCCGCAGAGTCCGCTTCCCGGACTACTATCACTGTCGACCGTAGCACCGGTCTCGGCGGGGGAGTAGTATGGGCGCATACTAAATAATTAATTCGTGTGCGGTGTACGCGCACGAGACATGCAGTGCGCGCCGGCCGCGCGCCGACCGGCCCGGCAAGTTGCGCAAGCGATGGAGCAGCGAGGGCCGCCGGCCGCGCCGCCACCAGAGCGACCCAGACCGTGCTAGCGCACACCCGCGTCACATTGTCTCAGCACCGCCGCCTTAAGCGATCCGCGCACTCGTCTTTTGCATATTTTGTAAACTATAATTTCATTCTCACTATTCATCTTCTGTAATTTCTTTCTTCAATACAACTAGTCTAAATTCTTCTGTGTTCGTGTTTTCTTAATTCGCCTGCAGCCTTCTGTCGTGTCAGACCTAGCTAGGAATAGCTTGCATAGGAACTCACATCCTACATAGGGTTAAGTGAAAACGAAGGAACGCCTACTTAGAGCTATAATATTACGTACGCAGAAAAATAGGGATGACTAATGATGTGCAAAATTTGTATGTTTATGGTTCACATTTATTAAAATTGAATACGTAAATATCCGAACAGCGCAGTTACTCGTAGGTAGTTTTTCTTTCGTACCTACATTCACATTCCTTTTTTGCTTGTCAACCGGAGCAGGTTAACGAATCGAACTATTTACTTTGACATCTAATTTGGAAACTTTTCTAATTACCCTGAAAACGGGTCTGAAATCGAACGCTTCAAAGCTCGCGCAATCGAAAAAGTACTGCGTGAGATGAGTAGGTAAAGTAGGTAAGTAAAGATTTAATTTATAATTACGTTGAGAATATTACACATTGAGTTCATTACTGTCATTTTTTAAAAGATACAACTGCCATAAAATTATTTGACATATACTAATAATATATTATAATTTTGTGATTGTCATAAACAAACTTTTTTCTTTCTTTCTAATATTCAAAAGTGCAAGTGTAGCCAAAAGTGTAGGGGACGAATGCAATTTTTTTTATTTTTTTCTATTACTATGTCTGTGTCTCAGCTTTTCCAGAGACAGACAGATGGCCGGACATGGCGATACTATTGTATAATGGTTCCGTTTTGATAATTTTGGCTACGGAACCATAAAATGATAAAAATGTGGTGGTGCCTTTATTTATTTACATCGCCGGTGTTGAAATTGCTATTCAAAGTTTACCCGTTCAAATAAGTTCTAAGACCGCGATTCTGCGGTTGTTCTTAAACATACCGCTTAATAAAACTCAACCCGGGAAAGTTTTTCTTTCTCAAGATAGACTTTTATGGTTTCTGTATAGTAAAAGGCTTCAAATAAGTGAATCAGCATCGCAGTCCTCGGCAGGTTTAGAGACCAGTAGACATTATACACGCGCAAGCTCGCCATCACTTTCATCGTCTTTTTCTTTCACGTACTAATAGTGAATGTGAGGACATTACATTTAAAATCTTGTGGGATCCTATTTATGAAATAACTTCACTCGAAAATTAAGTCTAATTAAACGCCACGTCACGCTAAAGCGTGGATCAAGTTAAAGAACGATTATAGCAGAAACATACGAACATTGTTGAAAGATATCATAGACAGTATTGATAATTTAATTATAAGTACCTATCTATCATTATTATTATTGCGGATAGCAATCCATCACTATTTTGATTCCCCGTTTCCGCCTAAACGCCTACAATCGTGCTAAACGTGCCTTTAGGTCTTGTAACCTTAGGCACTGTCTACCCCGTAAGGGATAAAGATTTGATTTATATGTTCACACTGCTTAGATACACATTAAGTTAACAAGTACTGTTCGCCTCAGTGTTACGTACCCACCTGCTCAATAAAACATGACCCAACCGCTCCATCTACCAGAAAATATTCAGACTTAACCCCCATGCTCGGGCATAAGTTGTAAACTCGTATTAATAATATTGTGATACAAGTTTGCACTCTGTGTGCGCGAGATAAACAAAACAGGATGAAAATATTTAGTTAAGCTTGAAGAAGCCAAAATGTTGTCAGAGTTCGGTCGCGCCGCGTTCGACCTGACGAATAAATTCAGTAGACAATACACGCTAATGAATAAAGTTGGGTTGTTAACGAACCTAACTTCGGAATTTCCATTTAGAAGTGTTCATGCTTTAGCGAAAGTACGACGCATATTTCGGTTTTTATGGCAGGATGGGGCGCTTAAAGAATTTAATATTGTATCGATAATCTAAGCAGGCATCGACCTTCGCGTTCCACTTAATTAAATATTATCAGCCTGCTTTTATAGACTAAAATAAAATTAAAAAAGAGAAGCTATTTGTCCATAAGGGCAAATATTCTGCATCGAAATTAAAAAATTCCACGTTTCTAAATATTTTACCAGCACCAAAACCACCCATTAATTAAAGTAATAAAGACATTGTGGGCGTCAAATATGTGAGCGTGTGCATTTTCCTTTTGGCGTTCTTGGCATAATGCGGGTAAATGATACATTTAATCGATGGAGACAAACAAAACGAGCACGGCTATATGCGATAGCCATTTAGAAACAAGTCTTTTGGGATACATTTCAACCACTCCGTACTAATAGGCCACTGCAAACGCAGCCTATTAGTTCCCTTGATAGATGATGTAGTTAAAATACTTTCTGTGCAAACCGCAAAGCGGCTTTGCCTACTCCGAAAGACTGATATAGAGCAATATACTATACACTTTTTGGACAAAAACCTGGTCGGTGGGATGACAAAGCAGAGTAAGCTTACAAAAGGCGAATATTTTCAATCGAAATTGAGTTCAAGCAGACGTTACGCCTACTAAATTTGCTACGCAAATGCTTTGAGCTCTGAACAAGGAAAATAAACAAAACCGTCAAAGAGCCGGCCGTTCTGCTCGAACGTAGAGGGCCCCATACAGAATGATATATATTTATATCTATTTTTTTTTGTTTATTACATAAAATTAGCTCAGTGTCGCTTAACCCTCCCCTTTAATCTATTATTTAAAAAGTATATGATTTTGTACTTCTAAAGTTTTAATTAGATACTACACTTATCCAGACATAATGGCAATGTCGTTAAATATTGTGTTGAAATATTAAATCTACTTACAGGTAATCTAGGTGGTTAGGCGAATGGGTTCACTAGACAGACAAAGACATTACATAGAACCATATAATAAAATTATTTATGGTTACTTTTTGTATGAAAAGGAATCTTTTTAGAGTCCTTTTTGACCATCAAAGACGACTATTTTGTAGAGTCACCGCGTTTAACTACCGATTACCATGTTTCAACTTTTTATAATTCACCAGATACCTACAATAATACATGTTCTACATGAAAGTGTATCTAGGGTACGTTAACTGTAACAGTGATAATTATAAGAGTATGTCTAAATTAGGTCCCATTCTTTCTTTCGTAATACAGAACCTAAAAAAAGGTCATAACAGTCTAGGCTAAAAGTGGTGACTCATCAGGCAGTAACCATCATCCAAAAACGAAAACAAATTATAGAAGTTCATATATTCATAAAGCCTGCAATGCATTTAAATTTTTCGATGTAAACTGAGCGTGCACAAACAAATTTGACTTTAACAATTACATATGATGCATTCCAAATTTGTTCAGGATTAAAATGAAAATTACATTGTGAAAAAAAAAGAATTAATTAAAGACTGAATGAGGAAGTTTGAAGGAGCAAAAGTCAATATTGGTGCGGTAGTTTGTGCCCAGTTACCGGGGCGTGTCTGCCTGAAAGCTCCATGGGACATACGAACTCTTAATCTGTCTCACTTTTTTATTTGACCAAATAACGAGAACGAATAAAAAAAAACAAATAAAATATTCGTTTAATCTTGTTTATAAATGTAAAATTTATAATTGATTTAAGTGATAAATAATCGAATTACATACTAAATATGTAATGTGGAATTGGTACGTTATGATTGCACTCTTAATTTATGCTACATATAATTCATGCTGCTGCTGCTGCTGCTGCTGCTCTCCTATGGTACCCCAGTGGTACAGAGGGCCTTCGTGAGACGTCTCCATCCGCTCCTATCCTGCGCCTCTCGCTCCGCGTCCCTCCAACTCAGCCCGGCTGCCCGCAGCTCGGCTGCTGGATTTAATTCATAATCAGAGTAAATGACACTTAGGATTTCGTCATCATCATCTCCAGCCTATATAAGGCCTACTTACTGCTGGGCACAAGCCTCCTCTCAGAACGGAGGGCTTGGGATATAGTTCACACGCGGGCCCCGTGCGAATTGGGAACTACACACGCACCATTGAATTGCTTGGCAGATGAGTGCAGGCACATAAATTAATGAAATAAATTCTGAAAAACTCAGAGGTGCGTGTCCGGGCTCGAACCCACGGCCACAGGTCAGCAGACCAGTAGTAGGCTACTAAAGCTTTTTTTCTAAGGATTTCAAATAACTTCAATTAAATCCTTCAATCCATCCCATTGTCAGCCTATATAAGTTCTACTGAATGGCACAAGCCTCCTCTCTGTATCAGAGTTCCTACTGAGATTGAAAACTTCACATACACTATTGAACTGCTTAGCAGGTAAGTATTCTCCAAAAACTTAGAGGTACCTATATGAGCTCGAGTCTTAACCCACAACTCTCTGCTTGTGAAGCCATGAGTCAAACCTAGTGGCTTCCACGGTTCTTTTTTCGATTATAATAAAATAATAATAATAATATTCGTTTATTCAAGTAACCATGACTCAATAGTGTAGTATTCTTAAGACTAGGTTAGTAACAAATTATAAATTTAAATTTTAAGCCAATCCTGTACCATACCGTATATCGGGCGGCACAGCAACGGCTCACATACGAGCAGTCAAGTCGGCCGGCAATCAATTTATGTTTTGAAATTTTCTATTGGGGTTTCTTCAACAAGATTGTTGGTACCCGTCTTATAGTTCAATCTTGAAGACGTTCGGCAGCCGTAGCAGCCGTGCGTCGCAATTGTCAGTGGGCAAAATTCCAGAGGACCTGTAGTCCACGACGTGCAATTCATTCTAGTTTAAAATGGGTTACTCCATTTCTCGCTGACTACGCGTCTCCGTGACAACTTCCCTTGCCCGGTTTGTTTTTGTTGTACCAAGATATTGAACGCTCTACACTTTTGTTCACGGTTGCATTGCTCCGTGATTTATTTCGGTGAAAGGTGTTTAAATTATCGAACCAACAAAACAAAGGTAGCATAAATCATTGGCGCAGAAGAACGTTGTACGTGCTGAAAACGTAAATTTATTCAGGTTTCCATACATTTATCTCCCAAGTTTATTTAGGGACAAAACATAACATATTATGTATATTGAGGGTGTTAGATTTGGATACTCGACGCCATCCCATTTTCTCCAACCAATACACTCGTAACTAGATTTGTCTCATTATATATCAGCCACAGTCATATTCAATAAGTAATATGGTTACAGTTATATTCGTGTGATTATGGTTAAGAAATTGCATGAGTGCATTGTTCTGTAATTTCATCTGACTAAAATGTTTTCAATCGCAGCAATTCGAGGGAATTGCTTGAATTTTCGGTTTTAATGATACTGCGTTGTACAACTACTACCACTGCGCAAACGAAATACGTCTATGGGTGGGGAATGTGAGTGTGGAATAAACTTCAAATTAGTGGTTCCATTTGGAAAAGAGTAAAGTTCTCAAACTTGATAAACCATTTGTCACACAGACAGAAGAGTCTCTAGGTGATATTAAAAAACTTTCAAACTGTCTGAGAACTAGTCGAAAGGAAATCAATTTCAAAGTAGTTTTGTCTGTGCAATGGAATAAGTCACACTAATAAATTAAAACCGATACACTCCCCAAAAGAGCAAAGTGAAGGTAATGATAAGAATCTGTCATGTTGTCTGTTGTTGGCTAGTATTGTCGATTGTCGGCTAGACAGATTAGTGGATAATCAGTGGCCTTGGCCGAGATGCCAAAGCTTACGGTTGTGAGTCCAGGCACTAAAGTTAAAACTATGTATGTTTGTATGTATAACTCTTTATTGTACATAAAAGACAAGAAAAAAATGAATACAGGACAACACGCATGCACAAAGGCGAACTTATCCCTAAAAGGGATCTCTTCAGTTAAGTAAGTAGTTATCTAGGTTTAAAAATAGAACAATGAAAACAGATTGGATGCTAAAAGGCTATTTGAGATAGGAAACGTTTGTATCGCTCTTCCTACAATAAAAAATATTGAATATCAGATATGTTTATAGCATATGGAATATCGTTTTAAGCTCTAGCACAACGGTATAGCATGAACAATTATGTGATTGTGATTTGCAGTGATCCTGAATCAGCGCAGCTCACACGGATTTCGCTCTCAGAGATAGTGATAGGAACTCAAGGGTATTATTTTCCCATCCATTTATATTGAGTTTCAGCTCACCTCTAATAATAGAGATTCTTGGAAAACGAGATCATTGAATTAAATCAAATAAGTATAATAAATATTGCTCCTAGTTTACTTTGGTTCCTTCGTTTTGACTAGTGAATTCAATAACTCATAATCGAATTCCTAGATAAAAGTTTGTCAAGGAAGGTTGAAAATCTATATTTTGTGTAGGTTTTTTTTTCCAAAATCGATTTAAGTAAGTAGGTAGTTTTCTTAATGGTAAATATAGGTTTTTATAGTTATTTTTAGCATAGATATGTAGGTTTTTAGAATTAGTGTTTGTATATACATACCTAGTAGTAAGTCAAAGTAGTAAATCAAATACCATTTAATTTGTTGAATAGGTAGTATGGTTGTTGTATGTCCGTTAAAAAATATTTTTGGGCATTACCTTACGGTCTTTTGCTGTGACAATTTCCCTTTGAATGAGCAATAAGACATTTACAACTTCAATTACATAAACTCTGCCGCCCGGGGACAGTGAAAAAGACAACTCCAAATGTTCTCAAAGAAGAAAAAACTTGGACTAGATTTAAATGTCTCTAGAGCATTGACTTCAGAGAGCGGAGTTCGCGTCAGAGTCAAGTCTGCTAGTCTGGTAACAGACTCAGCCACAAAGGCGTTTCTGAGATACCCAAGACATTAATATCAGTTCTACAATTACCTTTATTTAATCATATTGTATCTTGCGATATCATATTTCCATTTAGGTTCAAACGCGGCTGTAAATCTATTATTATGAGTAATAAAGTTGCAAAAGTATTACTAATCATCATGAAGTCGGTACATGCTTTACGTTACGTTATAATTAGATAATTTAGGATGTGGACGAAAAACCTCAAACAACCGTACGATCGCACCAATAAGAGTCGACACTCGACACTCTACCCTAGAAATAAACAACTTTATTAACTCGCTCTTTGAGACTCTATGAGCCTAACAAACATCTATACATACCTATACATAAAAGAAAGTCGTGTTAGTTACACTATTTATAACTCGAGAACTGCTGAACCGATTTGGCTGAAAATTGGTAGGGGGGTAGCTTAGAACCAGGAAACGGACATAGGAGACTTTTTATCCCGATTTTCCCACGGGATTGGAAAATTCCGAAATGTTGTACTAATAAAGCTACAGACATTAAATTTAGCATGCCTACACATTATTCCTTGATTAGTATAAAGATGCACTTACAAAGGAATTTTTCAAATTTCCCACGGGATAAAAATACGACTATTTTTAACTCAAGAACGGCTTAACCGATTTGACTGAAAATTGGTAGGGAGGTAGCTTAGAACCAGGAGACGGACATAGGATACTTTTGATCCCGATTGTCCCACGGGATTGGAAATTTCCGAAATGTTGTACTAATAAAGCTACAGACATTAAATTTAGCATGCCTACACATTATTCCTTGATTAGTATAAAGATGCACTTACAAAGGAATTTTTCAAGGAACAAAGTTCGCCGGGTCAGCTAGTAGTGTATAAGTTGTAATAGAAACTCAATATCGATCTGCGTGCTGTCCGAAATATATTTTTTTAAATAGGTAAGTAGGCCATATTGGGCACAGTATGATTCAAACCGAAGTTGACCAATTTTCTGTTATAAGTAATGTAATTATAGCCCATACACATCCCAATATACGCATCCCATGTACAAAAGCTGAACAATTAACGGGCTCTCATAATTACGCTTAACGAATTGTGAAGCACAAAATGACTCGTTGGTCATTATTTCGAATTTATTTTCGTTTATTTACCAATATACGTTCGGTCAACCAGATTAATTTGTTCCGTACTTAAAAACGAAAGTTATTTTGGTTCAATTTTTAAAATGGACTGAACTAAATAAGAACAGCTATTGACTAGGAAACTATTTAATAGTTACGATTAACTCTATCTCAAACTGGCTGATTAATTTCGTCAGGTTTAACCAAAAACTTTAAACTACTACTTAATCTGAATTTATTATTTGTTTTATAGCAATGCGCCTGCTCAGCAAAAACTAAGTTTTTATTACAAACGCAAAAGTTTTTTTTCGTGTGCGGGACAAGACTTGAACCCGCGCTTCTGGGCAATACGTGCTGCTATGTGCTAGGTTGTACGAGTCGGACGCTTGAGCCTTGAAGCGTGGGCTTAAATCCCGTCTGGCAGACCCAGTAAAAACTTAACTTCAAATAAATAAGTAGGTGATTAATTTAGGATTGTGATTAATAAATTGCCAGTTGTAGGTATTACGCACGGTGCAAACCGTACGAAATCTCGACAATTTCAAACTTGAAGTCCATGGCTTGAGTTTTAAACAAAGTTATTGATGTCGCATCAAGAATCGGGATACAATAACTTTTGTTTTACGAACGTGAGTTATTGTTTGTACAGGCACAATGGGAATGACAAAAACAGCTAAAGCTCGCTTCCCGCCTTCAGTTGGCGATATTGAAAGGATTAAATGAATAATTCAGCGAGGAAAGTCGCTAGCGCCGTTCTTGGGCTTGCTTCATTCATGCAGGCTTTATGTCCAAGTGACCCTTCCTCCTTTATAGTATGCACATTTTTATTCCATTTTTAATTAATCCTGTATTAAAATTTAAACGGATACTGGACTGCTGTTGTCAGCTATAGACTATAAACGCATTATCTTTGGTTAGTATGCATTATTCCGTTGATAACATATTTAATGTTATTAAGCGTGAATCTTTTAAATCTGACATTAACATAATATTCTTCACATCATCAAGCGCAGTATGCGCAAAATTGAATTAACATATTTGTCATTTAGGGTAGGTATTCATAATTAAAACAACTGTGGATTACGTGTTAATAGTGGAAAATGGGAATATTACTAGGTAGTGGCAACTGCAGTCACGAGTAATCGATATGCAACGCGTCTCACTGATTCAGTGCAATGAAATTAGGCGCTTAATGGAGCTTCATAATTTCATAAATAACTAATGATTTGTACATACCTAGTACTAATAAGTAATTAGGTTTACCTACGCTTAGGAGAGTTAAAACGTTAACGGTATTCAAGTTTCGCACTTTATGACAAAACATATTTACTAGTAAGCTACTAGTAAATTGCTAGTTGCTAAGAAGCAAATTAATTTTTAATAAACATGTCTTAGTGCGGTAGTAAGACGTGCGCAAGTGAAGCTCAGCGTTACCGCAGCACTGTTTCAGATGTTATGTGGCCAGTTGGGCGGTATAAAGTTACTTACGTTGTAAAGCTTATATTTTGAAACTTTTCATTTTCCAGCTTTTCTCGAATTTTTAGTGCCACTTTAACTTTTTTAAGTTATCAAAGCGTTGGTTTCGTCTATTCATTGCAAACGATTTGTACCCACCTACAAAAATAAGCTTCATCGCGTTCACTTTCATTTCACTAGGTATATTTGTGTTTGTGACATATTTTCCGGGACAATATTGCTTGCAATAACTATCCTGATAACAATTAGCGTGAAAGTTATATGAAGTGATAGAAATCCGGTAATAATCCGTGGAACATTCTCGGGCGATAGTGTCACGAGTGTCCGCTCTGAGCCAACTTCCGACACTGTAATCCCCACCCACGACGAGTTTATCTAAGGCGACCCTTTACGGGATTAACCTAAACTTGTCCGACAATGCCCCTATTTATATATGCTAATCGGTTTATCGGTAATACGATAATCACGAAAATATCGTTCATTAATATGCAATTTTAATAAATGGAACAATAATTATTTATTCGCTTCCCTAGCCAGATTGTTCATTATCTATCATAATTTATGAGCAGTGTAAAATGATTACTACAGAGTCATTGACCCGTTAATAACTGATCACTTAAAAAACTTTACGGGTGGATTTCAAAAAGTTGGATATTTTACACCACCACTTAAAAATAATTCTACACCATACCTATTTATAATAATATGGTTCATTTCTGTATCACAATGGAACTGAATCAGACATTTTTCTCTGGTTAACAATGTATTTTTTTTAGATTATGCTGACACGAGTATGCAATGTTTATTTATACAACAGCATCAACACAACGCTAGAATCTAAAAAAAATGATATGAAATTCACAACCTATACACACATTTACAATTATAAAGGCTTCGAATTTCAGACTAAAAGCAGTTATCTACAAAATTACAGACATACAGTTAGGCACTTTAAAGATTAGATATTTATCCATTTGGAAGAACGCCGTATTCATTATTTTTCTCCTTTGAATTGAAGAAAGGTGAGCAAACAACAAAGTCCTGGAAACAAGAAACATCTCGTTAAGGATTAATGATGCCGATAAAGTATACTTTTGTATTGATGTGGTTATTATCCAATTCATCCAAATAGGTACAAAGGAAACGTAAAAGTTTCATTATGCCAAAATTAATACTACGTAAGTCATGAAATGCGTATATTTTATTTTTTGTAAAGATCTTTCACATATCCATGTAATAGCGGATTACTTACAACTCGAATTGGAATTAAATAGACATGTTAAGGACCTTTAATATCGAAGTTCTTAGTTCGTAGATGCGGTAGCTTTGCTAACGTGAGTCGGTATTCTTTGGAGTGTTGTTTACTTTTATTTATTTACGGGCAAGAAACTTAGTTCTACGTTTAATTTACACAGTGAGAGAAAGCAGGTAATTTCTGAGAATTAGATATGAGAATTAATATTCAAGATTTTACTTATACAATACTAACTATCTATGAGCGTTTTAGCGATATCTAGAGGGCCTCTGCCTTCTAGATATCGCTAAAACGCCTAGGACATCCCTCTGGAAGGCGCCTATTCACGTCCGCAATGTCATCTCAATTCATACCATACAAAAGGAAAATATGAGAGAATGTCTTGTCTTTGTCGTGTAAGATAGTCTACATCAAGTCGCAGTGATAATTCCGGAAGTTAATTACAATTGTTTTAATGACTCGTCGCGGAGACAGTTCGGCGGCGTCACGTTATTGTTCGCGCAGATGATGTATTATAGAGCAACCACGAAAGCTGAGCATGTCTCGAGGCTCATACAGTGCGGGCATAAAGTCAGTTTTGGACTAATCTGTGAATTATACTGCCCTGGTTGGACTGTGCGAGCTTGTGACTGCAGTATGGAGGATACAGTCGGATGCGGCGATGTGAAGTCTCAATAAGAACATACTATAAAAATAAAAAAAATGCATATTTTGGCGGTAAAATATGTATTTCAATGAAACTTTGATTATAACTTCATCTTGGCAATAGAAATGAGGATTTGTCGAACCTTACAAAAATTTAGGGGTCCTACACCCTCTCAGAACGTCGGATATGGGGGGATATTTTAAAATATACAAGGTGCCATTTTCAACTATTTTTTACACTGCATCGAATGAGACCATTATATACTTACTTATATGATCAATATTTAGCGAGATATGAAGGGTTTTTAACCCCCGATGCAAAAAGAGATGTTATAAGTTTGACGTCAATGTATCTCTCTCTGTATGTGTGCGTGCGTGTGTGTGTGTGTGTGTATGTGTGTGTGTGTGTGTCTGTGGCAGTGTAGCTCTCAAATGGATGGACCGATTTCGATGTGATTTAATGGTATTGTTGAAAAAAAAATACATCAAAACGTGATAAAACCAAAATTGCTGCAGCCAGTTTTTCCACAATTGCGCGAGTGCGGAAGGGAAGTCGGATATCCAGTCAGATACACCGGCCGAGCTCCAATATTCGATATCCGGCGACTTCGTGAATGACATGATTTTCTTCTTCTTCTTCTTCTTCTTTTATTTGTGGCGTATCAAGTCGTTATAGTGACGACAACTTCGCCAATGTCAATGTAAAAATTTTTATTAAAAAATCTTGTGACAAAATGTCGGCAACGTTGTACGGTAATGGTCAAAGACCCCCCTCCCCCCCTGTCGGGCTCTTAGCCAACGGTCAATGATATCCCTCAGAAACTGCCAGGAAATCATTAGCCGTTGCCCAGGGCGCACCGGACCAAGCACTGCTCTTCCCCCCGGACGGATCCAAAAACGAACCGCAGCTCTTAATCACACGTGGAGGTTAGCGTGACCATGTTAATTTCGATTTATCAGCAAGCGGGTAGTTGGATACTCCATTTTACCTGTCATTTACAACTGAATAAAAAGTTTTACTCTTAAAAACATAGCCACTATAAAAAAATACAATAGAAACATTGTATATTCCGATTTCGATAATAAAACTGCATCTTGACCAACAGCAAAATTTCGTCAGTGGTATTTATATTAATTTGTTATTACGAGCAGCAAAAGTAATCTTTATGTAATAATAACACCTTTCGCAGTTCATTATACCCCACCCCGCGTGATAACTTATCGTCGGAACTAATGGTTCGACACAACGATCTGGAAATCCTCGTCGTAACATTTTCATGTTATTGTTTGGTTATCTAATCTCAGGCCTTCCGGCGATAAAGATCTATTTTATTTTTTACGAACCAATTCAGCCTAACTGGTGAGAACTTTCAGCTTTGCTTCGTAATGAAAAGTTCAATTTAGACTTGGTTCACTCATTAAATGGAGTATGCATTTATTTTTTAATACAATTCTTAACAGAATATGAAAAAAAACCGGTCAAGTGCGAGTCGGACTCGCGCACCGAGGGTTCCGTATCATTATCTATAAATATCTAAAACCAGTGTAAGCAGAGCCCTGTTCCAAAGCAAAATGTACGCAGTGTGGGGTTACTTTATATTGGTCACTGCTATATACAGACATACATACACATTTACGGTTTTCGCAATTATTCTTTAATCTGTGCTATAAGACCTACCTTCATACCAAATTTCAAGATTCTGCGTTCACGGGAACTACCTTGTAGGTTTTGATTCCCTTGAGAGTTGAAAATTTGCGGAAATTTGCGGCATAAACGGCTGTATCTTTTGATTGCGTTGGCTTAGAAGTTTGATTTTTTCACAGCTTCAAGGGACAGTAGACCTGAGTAATTGATATAAATTTCAGCTTCATACCTCCACGCGTTACTGAGAAAAAGGGTCTTGACAGACGGACGGACGGACGGACAGACGGACAACAAAGTGATCCTATAAGGGTTCCGTTTTTTCCTTTTGAGGTACGGAACCCTAAAAATCGTAATATCGGTCAAAAAATACGAGAAATAGAAGCATTTTAAATTACTAATTAAACAGCGATATTATATTTGCGGGTGGTAGGGCCTTGTGCAAGGTCCGTCCGGATCGCTACCACCATCTTACTCGCTAATCCTGCCGCTAAGTAGCAGTGCTTGCACTGCTGTGTTCCGGTGTGGAGAGTAAGACAGCCGGGGAAATTACGGGCACAAGAGGCATTGCATCTTAGTCCTCTAGGTTGGCAACGCATCTGCAATCCCTCCGGGGTTGCGGGTGTCTATGGGCAGTGGTGATCACTTACCATCAGGTGACCCACTTGCTCGTTTGCCTTCCTATTCATATAAAAAAAAAAGCGATTAGAAAGAGAGATCCGACATGACACGTGACGTCATAAATCATAACACTCCATATTAAAATTCTGCTTTTCTAGAAAAGGATAGAGACAAATCGTTGATAGCTTACATCTGCGTCATTTTTATACATAATAGGTAATTAAAAAATATACCATTTTTTATATTGTTTGTTGTGAATGCACTTTTGTGAAATAATAAAGAAAATCATGAATATTTCCTACTGTAGCGCTTATTTATTTAATGTGGAGTTAAAGAGAAAAAAAGCCGTGGTAGCCTATTGGTTTGACCTGTGGCCTCTCAAGCAGAGCGTCGTGGGTTCAAATCCCGGCACCTCTGAGTTTTTCGGAATTTATGTGCGAAAATTACATTTAAAATTTGCCATGAGCTTTCGGTGAAGGAAAACATCTTGAGGAAACCTGCACACATCTGCGAAGAAATTCAATGGTGTGTGTTAAGTTCCCAATCAGCACTGGGCGCGCGTGGGAACTATAGCCCAAACCCTCCAATACACGGGGGAGGCCTATGCCATGAGGCACGCCGGATTAGAATTACGCGACAATTTAATAGGTAATAAATAATAATAATAAAAAACAACAACAACATACTTACTGAAATTGTAGCGAATTCGGAATAAAAAAGGCTATATTATTATTATTATTATTAAAAGAGACAACAGCGAAATAATTGTTGACCGAGTACAATATCAGACAGGTAATAATAACTTTTGTTTTTTTATTTATTTATTGATTTTAAGACATTTAATTTAATTTTTCACTTAATATTTTATTTTGTAAATTCTATTATGGACGCAAGTCTGGAATAAAAACATTTCATTTCATTTCATTTTCATTTTCATTACCAGTTATGCTACACATTCGTGTAAATCTGAGAACAAAATCATTTTGTAAAACACAATTGAATTAATTATTTGATATAAGTAAGTCTAATGAAATAATCTCGGTGAAAGGCCCGAACACTCTAGCAAGCAGAAAACAGTCATCTTTTAGGTACGCACACCACGGGGCGATTGGTTACAAAAAGGATATTTGCTTGATGTGCGCGACAAGATTTGACGCTTTTTATTTTACTCTAACGCGAGGGTGCTCTCGATTGCATTCAGTGTCTCTTCTACCGCCATCCTATGACAAAAAGTATGATGAATGTAGTTGTGATTCCGAATGAGTTAGACAATATGACCTCCGTTGCGTGTTGAACCCTTTTTTGTATCTTACACAAACATATAAAAATAGAGACCTACTTTCAGCTGTTATTTCACACATACAGTGATAGCAACAGCGTCATGACATTAACCCGCCCAGTGGAGCAATTTAGAGACGGGTAAGCAATGCACTTCCTCCCAGGCGGGCCAACACGGGGCTACCCTCGTCTCTTTGAGCGACAATCAAGTTGTCAATCGACATTTAACGCCCTAACTTACCTGTCGCTTAAAACTTTTGGTTGTTCATACACGAATAACAATGGACACTAGCAGTTATGGGCAGTAAGTACTCTTTGCTACTTCAACTAATTAAATTTCCTTTTATAGGTACAGCTCCTTTGACGAGTTCCAGATGACGTATTTTGGCAAACGACAGAAGAATATTAATTGAGGTTGTTGTGTTCGACAAAAAGCGACATTAATATCGGTTTTTTTTGTAATTTTTCTTAACAAAAAATATATCCGGGTCTCGTAATTTCGGGGCCCGGGCGCGCCTACAGTCAACAACTCGTTAAATTCGGCGGCGGCCGCGCGGCCCGGATCGGGAATTAAGCGGAACTCGGCCCTCTCAATGTAAATTAAACCATCTGAGCGAATGTTGCAACGGAAGGCGGATGATTTATTTCTGGGCCAGTAATGGCTTTTTAATTCATCCAGTTCGCACTTGAAATAAAAGAATTAATAACCCTGCTTAGTGAAACATGTAAACGGCTGGCGGGTGGATGCATAATTTATTTGAACAAAGCATAGGTAGTACATTTAATTTACGAGTATAATGATTGCTCTTATACCCTCATTAAAATGTTTACATTGACTTTTTTAAATATTTTATTGACTCAGGCGTCACTTCTCGGAGGTCCATTTCAATCATCACTATCACTATCACTATCACTACATAGTATAAAACAAAGTCGCTTTCTCTGTCCCTTTGTCCCTATGTATGCTTATATCTTCAAAACTACACAACGGATTTTGATGCGTTTTTTTTAATAGATAGAGTGATTCAAGAGGAAGGTTTTTATCTATAATTCTACGCAGACGAAGTCGCGGGCAGAAACTAGTGAGCAAAAAAATATCTACCTTGCCACTCCGCCACTCAAACTTACACTTACTTACTTAACTTACTTCGACTTTTTTATATTTTACAAAACTCAGTCTTTTAAAACATTATGTATGCGGTGTTTCACGGATATAAAACGTAATGCCTACTAGGCAGACTCCGATGATAAATGATTATTAAGATCATATTGAAATATAGCATGAACCTTACTCCGTTACCGAAAAGAGAGAAATAGGCCTCTAGTCACGATCTAAGCGGCGCTATGCCAAAATACACTTCCTTCAGCCATACAGTGGAAAATGTGAACAATAGTAAGCTTTAGTATTAGTTTCCTACAATTAAGTTACTACGTGTAAAGCTTATAATTATTGTCAATCCCTTATACGATTTAATAAAAGAAATGTGGGCTTTCAGAGACCGATATTTGTGGTATGGTCTGTTTTCACTAGGCTTAGTTATTATCTAACTCGCTCGTAATCACCATCGTGCTCATTTTGACAGTTCTTGTATGAATGTGATCCCGAAATGAACACGATGGCGATTGCTAGCGAGTTAGGTTAGGTTAGGCTTTTAGATTACGCAACAAAAAAAGACGAGAGAAACTCGTTTAACGGAAAGTACATTTATAAACATAACTCTTGCGAGGCTAACGCTATTTAAAAGTCTAGCCAAGTAAAGGTGCCCCAGAGAATCATAAAATATAAACAGTGTCATTTATGAGAAAATATTTAAATTACTTTGGTGAAACTTTGAAGGCCTTCGAAGTGTTTTACGTTTTCCTAAAAACAAGATTACATTTCGTCAACATCGACCCTGTCCCATTCGTATTTCTGTAATACTTCCAATTTCTATCCACTTTCTCGATTTAAAATATTTTAGCCAAAAAGTATTCATGTTCCCTTTTCTGGGACTGAGCTCGAAAGGGACAGAAAGTTTGATGATAAATACGCTTCGTCATAAGGTCGTGAATCGGTTGAAAGTTTCAACGATGTCGTTGTATTTTTATTCAAAGGAAGAAAAATTATTTTTAGTTTGATAAGAAATAAAGCCAGTGGCTTTTGTGCCACAGGGGACCAACGATTCAATCTAAAATTGACGGCGGAATAGCTATTTGTTTCGCTTCATTTCCGGTAAATCTAATTTTGCCAATATGATTCGTTTAAAATCATTCTGTGAAGTGGCCCAAATCACATTCTTCTGTTTTGTAGTTTAGTTTATACGTAATTCAAGAAGGTCACAAGACAACGTTACTGTCGGGAAACACGAATTGATGTTGATACAGCAAATCCTTAATTTTTCATAGTATTTATGAAGATTCTGAGCTTATATAAATTCAATAAAGAGAAACTGTAATAAACTGATTCAAGCAATACGTCGCATAGAGACGAGGGTGTCGATAGGTCGAGGTCGACAAACGATGTCAGATTGTTTACTTGTAGAAATTACGGCTTGATTCGCTATCGACCCGCTGTTTCCCAGAGTTAAATACAATTATTTTTCATTTACATGTTTTTAATAAAGTGTTGGTCTTATTATAAAAGAGATTGTAGAATTGTTATTTTATGAATTAATACTTTTCATTTGACCTATTATCTATTTTTCAAGATTAACAGACACCAATTGCTGCAGTTTTGTCAAAATTGGCTTTGATGTTTCATTAAATTGTCGAAATTCCGTCCACACATTCTGTGTAACACGTATGGCGCATTAGTACCCAGGAAAGGTAAATGTCCCTTAACATATAAAGTTTTAGGGACTACCGCTTGACTTCGGTCATGGAATACTCGTATGTGCCCGAAATGTTCAATAGAGAGGTAAGTGATTTAAGCAGCAAGATTTTTAACAACCTAATTTGAATAATTTATTGAATCAGGCGTTACTTTGCGGAGGTCCATTTCAATGATCAAAAAATGGTTTCCAAGCTACTCCTCAACTTACGTGCAAGATAACCAAGCCTGTGCGAAATAAATATTTTTTTCAAGCAATCCCTCCGACTACTACTAATTCGAGCAATTAAACTTATCACCAACTTCCTTAGTGGAGAATCCATAATAGTTAGAGGTCTTTATATACCTATAACACAGTATAGGAATATCAGTAATGAGCTAGAAGATCTTCTCGGAAATGGTGATGCGGTTAACGTGGGAGACTTAAATCTACGTATGACGCAATTGAACCATAGCCGAACACAAGGAGCCGGATTAGAAGTACAAAAACGTGTTGATGACGGATTATGCTCACTAAAACATACAGGCTTCCCATCAAGACCATGTCACGCTGGAAATGGAATACTGGATATAGCTCTAATAACAGGGGAATTACAATTCACTAATACATACTGTAAACAACTGCAATCTGCAATAGATGAAGAAACTTATGAGATCAGGAACATGCGTCAACTTTACGAAAACGAAGAGTTAGCTAAGCGATACATTAGTATTATTGAGAATAATCTAGACCCAAACACACAAATTGAGACAAACGAAGACTGCGAACGATACATTGAAAAACTAGAAGTAGTAATTAACTCTGCTCTTGATGAAGTAGCACCAAAAAAGATGCAAGACAGGAAAGAAATGCTACCACCAGAAATACAAAAATTGATAAAAGACCGTAACTCTGCAAAATTGAACGTAAAAAGAACTGGAGGACTTATAACAGCAAGACAAAACTACAATAACTTAAAAAAACAATTACAAAAAGCACTACAAGAGTATAAGGAATCGACTTGGACTAAAATAATAGATAGTACACAAGATCACAGAGCAAGAATGTGGAGGATTCAAAAATCAATGAAAAGACTACCGCAAAGACTCCCTCATTTTGATGGCTGTGATAGTGAAAAAGAAACAATAGATAAATTAGTAAATGCAGCAATTGTAAAAGAAGCTCCAATTTCAACAGAGTTTGAAGGCTATGAACAAATGACACCATTTCTACCACTGGAAGAAACGAACGTTAGAGAAGTTAAAAAAGCATTATATAGCTTCAAAAATAAAAAAGCGCCAGGTCCAGATCATATCAAAGCAGATGCTCTAAAACTAGCGGGGCCCGCATTTCTATGCGCCTTGACCAAAGTCATCAACTACGTTCTTAAAACCGGACACTACCCAAGGCGGTGGAAGCTTGGAGAATGTATCTTTCTTCACAAAGCCGGAAAAAACTACAGAGAAGCAAAATCATATAGACCTATCACATTACTGAACATTATGGGCAAAGTGTGCGAACGTATAATGCATAGTCGTATTCTAACTGCATGCAAAGAACTAATCCCAGACCATCAACACGGTTTCATGCAGAATAGAGGCACAGGAACGCAGATACTCCGAACATGCAAGTACATATCAGATGCCCTAGAAGAAGGTCACAGCGTTTCTATGGTTTCCACAGATCTTAGCAAGGCTTTTGACTCAATAAACCACAAGGGCCTCACATTTAAATTGACACAAAATAATATTAACAACAACATCATAAAAATTATTGAAAATTACCTAACATCCAGAAAGATTCGTGGAAAGCACCGAACGACCCTAGGTAACGAGGTAGATGTACCGCATGGTGTGCCACAGGGGTCAATACTGGGCCCACTCATATTTAACCTCTACGTACATGATATTCCAAAGGCAAGAATTGCCGGACAAATGCTATCCCAATACGCTGACGACCTGTGCATACTGAACTCAGCGCATAGACCTGACCAAGCTACGCGACGAACAACCTGAGCCGCTGAAGAAATAATCGACTACTATGAACGCTGGGGACTACAGTGTAACGTAGATAAAACAGAATGTATCATGTTTACCAGAAAAAGAGTACAAAGCGTGCGGAATCCCCGTGGATATAAACCAACAGTGAAACTAAAAGGTATAAACCTTGAATATAAAAACTGCGTGCGTTACTTAGGCGTACAGCTTGATAAAAGACTTAGCATGAACGAGCACATCAAAAAAGTAACGAAAAAAGTCAAAATGGTCAGAGGTATGCTCGCCCCAATAATTGGCTATTATTCTAAATCAAATATAGAAACAAAACTTCTCATGATACAATCATGCTTACTCCCGATACTGGAGTATGGGGTAGTACAGCTACTCCCTAGAATAAGCAAGACCAATATACTGACACTAGAGAGACAATACCGGATGGCTCTTAAGTCGGCAGGAGGTTTCCCTCGGTCAACCCCCACAGAAATGCTGTGGGACTTACTTGATGAGGACCCGTGGCATATTCGAATACACGATCTGCACAGAGATATGCTGGACAAGCTTAAACACATGTGTATACCGGGACTAGATACGCCGGGACCACAGTATACAAGATACAGCCAATACAACCCAATGATGTACAGTAACAGAATAGGTGACATAGATTACATCACTAAAAAAGAAAGAGATAAACGCGTCAGCAAAAGGCGCGTCCCCGCCAGGGAACCCACTTTATAATAAAAAATAATAGGTACTAACCTTAACTGTGAGCTACTAACAGGCTACACGACATATATTAAATGTATAGATCTATAAGACATATTGCATTAAACACACACCTTTTCAAAGGCATTATTGTAACATAGAAATGACAAATAATAAATAATTTTCTATTCTATTCTATTCTATTCTATACTATACTAATTCGAAAACACAAAACAAACATAATGTACTGATTTTCATTTTATTTTCCAAACTACCCTTTGATTTTTATTTCACATCAACAACTACATTTTAAAAAAAATCCGACTACAACAAAAACCAAAAGGACTATGTATTAAACAAAACAATTTTTAAACCATTAAAATGGACACGCAACAAAGATGGCGAAACCAAGTTAACCTGTTTATTAATGATAGGACCACTATTGTTATACCTAATTATTACCAACTGCTCCAAGACATCTACTTCTCACAAAAGTGTGAAATATCGAATGAAGCTATTTAGCTTCATTCGATACACATAAAACAAATGATTATATTATTACATTGTAGATTATTACATTGTAATAACGAATCATTTGTTTTTAATAAATGTTTTGCAAAATTCTTCCTTTTTGCATGTGAAACATATAAACTTCGCACAGGCTTGGTTATCTTAAATTGATAAAAGTATAACTTCAAGGTTTTCCGGACCAGTTTAAAAGAGTAATCAAGTTCACTTTTACTACATTAAAAATCTCGTATAGCTAGGGAAATCCGTACAATGAAGTGTCAACATACATACATACATTGACGACCGGATAGCCTAGTGGTTAGTGAACCAGACTATGAAGCTAGAGGTCCTGGGTTCGAATCCCGGTAGGGGCAGACAGTTGTATGATGAATACGAATGTTTGTGCCCGAGTCATGGATGTTGTATGTATTTATCTACATTATATAAGTATGTTTATCCGTTG
This sequence comes from Pandemis corylana, assembly GCA_949127965.1. Taxonomy (NCBI): domain Eukaryota; kingdom Metazoa; phylum Arthropoda; class Insecta; order Lepidoptera; family Tortricidae; genus Pandemis; species Pandemis corylana. The sequence goes on along the minus strand of OX421856.1, from coordinate 13,114,973 downwards.
CCTGGTAACCATAGTACAAGCTTTGCTTAGTTTGGGGCTGGGACAATTGGTGTAATTTGTCCCAAGATATTTATTATTTATTATTATTTATTTACATTTCATGTAGCTGGCTGGCTGGTTAACCCATTTTATACACAAGAAAAATAATTCTGTGGTCCGTTTAAGTTTGTTTGCAAAGTAATTCGATGTGCGAAGGTGGGTGCATTCGCCAGAGATAGGCACCGGCGACTGTGAAACTTTTATTCAACCACGGCCATAATCTTTGGATTAACTAAAGATGTTAAAGCGAAGAAATTATTAAAGCGGAACTTTGTTTTAAGCTTATTAAAAAGTTGCTTTTTTACTTTTATCTGTGAACTTTTCAACCCGACCTTTCATATAAACTGTTTAAAAATATAAGGTTAACCTAATTAATTACATAGCTTGTTACCTTAGGCTGCGTCTACCCCGTAAGGGATAAAGACGTGATGTGTGTATGTATGTACCTACATACATACACACATATATACCTATATAATGTAAGTAAATAGCGATCCTTACCGAGTGGACTATTTTTCGCCCAGAAGATACAAATAGTAAATAAAGATGCAGAACTATTTAGGTATTTTGTAATGTTTCTGGATTGTTATTTTATGCTCAGTTAATTATTATGTTTGGGTCAGACCATGATAAAAATATTAAAACGTTAAACAACGAACCTAACGAACAAAACAATTAAACAAGCTCGGACTTACAATTGTAATTTTTAGAGCAATCATAAAAATAATATTATTGTTCATAAATACCAGATAAACACTTTTTCTAATTAGATTTTGTTTTATTGCCGTTCAGTACATTACCTACTCATTTTTGTTGTCTATTTAGTAGCTGCTCATTTTACGCGCGCATAATGAAAATACCTTCGCTAAATATGCTCTGTGATACTCTTATTTACGAATTTGAGATGTTTGTTGCCAGTCATGTTTCGCTATATTAAAACGAAGGCAGGTAAATTACTTTCGCGAGCTCTCTTAAAAAACCTGAAATTTCGTCGCGTTCCAGAGATTGATGCCGAAGCAGCGGCGGAGTTATTTTCGGGCTCAGTCTTTTATGGTAAGTTTATTATTTTAAGATGGCTTTTTACGGGAAACACGAACACGTCCCAAAAACATGACAGTGGCTCAACTAGGCTGCCTAAATAACGTTCCTAGATTGCAAGCACACTTTTACATTACATCTTAATGTAATGTTTGGAGTTACTTTTATGTCAGAGTAAAATTACAATACCTATATCAGTTAGTAGATTCAATGGCTTGTGGTAAACCGATTACTTATTCATAGTCTCGCTTGGCCTGTCACTCGTTTGTGCGGAGTATTTCCCATTTCGCGTGTTTCCGTTCCGCCAGGAATGTATTTCCAATTCTATTTCCCATAATTTCTATTCTTCCTTAGTTTTTGTTATACTATTTCCCTTAATGTGTCTTTTCGGTTCTCGTGTACAAGCATTAAACAGATCCAATTTTGTATTCGTTTTGGAGACAATGTGGAATAATGAAAAAAGCTGTGCACTCCGTGTCGCGTCTGTCATAATGTTCCTTTTTGTAGACCTAATTTATGACATGGAGCACGTAGCGCGTGAAAATGGAGCGCGTGTCCGAATATGCAGGTTTAATTTAACGGGCTTTTGTAAGGATGCCTAGGAGGTAAGTCTTTAATTATTAACAAACCACTGGCTGCTGGTTTTCTTTTTTTCTGTGGCATTTATCCTAGAATATGGCAATTGTTTAAGAAAAAAGCGGCTACTTAATATTTTACAAAGTAAAACTTCGAAGACCTTTTCGTTTATATTATTATGGCTCCAAGGTTATGAAACAAAGTAAGTAATACAATAAATAGTCTAGTATTAAACTTGGCTAATAACAGAGTACGCGAAGACTTGGTGCCAACTTGCACGCGTAGGACTTAGTTTTGATGCATTTAGTTTCAATAATTTTGCTCCAGAAATTGTCGTCCTTCAGTTGACGTAATATGATTGATCTATCTGCTGGCTTCGTCGAACTTTATTAATTACGATTTGGCAAGAACTAATAAAAATATTCGTTGTTTACCTTTGAATATGTAATGAAAATCGCAAAATAATTTGCCACTTGTCTACCTTGTTCTTTGTTTCTGTATTGTTTTGTACTGATTTGTGGTGTTCAATAAAGAGTATTTTTATTGTATTGTAATTATTTGTATAATTTGAAGGATTATACGCATCTTTATGAACTACAAAAAAATAGTACCTACGTATTCAGTAATTTTTTAATATTTAATATTATATTTCCAATAACTTAGGTAAAATATGCTGGCCTCTTTTTAGGACACAAAACATATTGTCAGAATCAGCGTAAGCTTTTTTCGGTTTCTTTTTACTTTATTTAACCTATTTAATTATTTTCTTGTTGTGGTAGCAGTCGTAATACATTAGTTAATTCTATACATATTTGCCACAAATGACGAATGTTCATGGAGCGACTACACCCCAAGATATTTTACTGCTAAATAAACGACCAATCTAACTTCAGATTTAACTTAATTTAAATAATTTCTTGGTAGCGAGTAGGTACGCCTTCACAAATCCCTGCTTATTCATTGTGCTAGTAGCAGGGTCTACATTTTTCCCGCAGGTGGCGAGTGTTTGGCGCGGGTTTAATCGACTAAACTCCATTGTGGGCCGTGGGCTACAATGGATTACCTGCTCTCGCTCGGCGTCCACACTTCGCTACGTTTGCGGATTTTATACACAGATCCAGTTCGAATTCCCGGGAACGAGTTTCATCCGATTTCAAATCGAACTAACAGTAAAGGTTCACCTGGATACTTTGTGTGTAATGTGTAATCCAACAGTTACAGCGGTATTCAAACGGCAGTCTCAACTTTGCAACGGTACGGAAACTATTCCATAAGTTAGAAGCGTCTAACATGATTTCAGCAAATTGCAGTATCTATTTTTAGGATTCCGTACCATAAGAGGAAAAACCGAACTTTTGAAGGATAATTCCTGTTTGGCTATACATCTGTTACAGGAAATTTTGATCCTAGTTAGGCATCTAAGCATTTCTGTGACACAAACATTTAATTTGAAGAAAAAGATTGTAAGCTACTTACTGCGTGTGTGTGACTTAACTATTAAATAAAAGTGCTTGTTGTGAGGGTGTCAAATATATTTTTGCATGTATTGCAGGTCAATATTTTTTAATTTAAGTACAGCTAATGTATGGAATAAAAAATTAAAACAACTTATTAAAACTTTTCATATTGTGCGTACAGTAAAATTACAGTCCCCACATTTTATTTACTCGCTAATCCAGCCGCTAAGTAGCAGTGCTTGTACTGCTGTGTTCCGGTGCGGAGAGTAAGACAGCCGGGGAAATTACGGGCACAAGAGGCATTTCATCTTAATCCTCTAGGTTGGCAACGCATCTGCAATCCCTCCGGGGTTGCGGGTGCCTATGGGCAGTGGTGATCACTTACCATCAGGTGACCCACTTGCTCGTTTGCCTTCCTATTCACATAAAAAAAAAAAAAAAAAAAAAAAAAAAAAATTATCTAAAGAGCTAAAATTAATTAAACATACACTGACGAGCAAAAATAAGTCACTTTTCATACAAATTTTTAAGAAATGAAATAAGTTTGAAATGTTTGTTTTTTGCTGGACATATATGGAAAGCGAAAAGCGAAATACATGACGGAGATAATTACCTACTTGGGCCTGCGTGTGATACCTACTTTTGAAATGAGAACGATTTTTACATATATTATGTTTGCCCTATCGATTTATTTTACCATCTTTTACATTCAAACATTCAAAAAGACTCATCATAATCATAATCACCCATTTACCACTATACCAAAATAATACCAAAACGTAAATAAGGCACGGCACATACCTAAATTAAGTCACAGATAAAATTATAATTTATGTTAAAAAGGGTGAAATAAAAACTTTTGATTAAAAAAGTTTCTCTAAATTCAGGCAACTCGGACACCGAAATCGGCGTCATTGAAACGAATCGCCAAACAATGCTGAAAGCGAGTCGTTAAAATCAATTTGTAATATCAAATCAATGTTGGTATTTGTTTTAAACAAATTGTGCAAAATGAAACCTGGGGTCCTTTTACCCTGGCGCTGCGTTTAATTTAATCAACTAGTGATCTACTTTCCAATAAAATTCTATTCTGTTAGAGGCTGGTTTACAGCATAACTCTATTAGAGTCCGTGATGCAATGAATTGGTGACGACAATAACGCAATCAGCAAAGCGACTAAAGTGGCAATTGCTTATGCTGACGCGTTAAATTCCGCAACAAGTTATACCTTATCACAAAAATTGTTTCTTTACATGAAGCTGTACTTTACAATTCAACCGTGTTTCATAAGACAACAACTACTATTTTATTTTTTGTCCTAATTGTACTAGTACTTATAAACAAATTACAAATTTAAAGAACCGTAGCTAGTACAGTGTTTTGAATTATTTTAGTTAGTTTTCAGCATTAGAAAACGTTTTGCAAACAACTAAAACAATACTAACCAAAAATTAAGCGCGACACCGGGTTAAATTATTATTGATGTCTTAAGTCAAACTTTTTTCCAAACCTTTATATCGTAAAACATGCCGAGCGCTTGTATAGAAAGTCATATATGTAAAATAGTTATACTATACAGTATTGTGTTGAACATCTCAGTTCAATGCTACGATGACTGATTGTGTATATTGCGATGACACTTTAACGATAACCTAATCCATTTATCGTAGGGGTGTGCCGTTACTCTGGCTAAAGTTACGTCGTTAAGAGAATTGCCACAGCTGTCAGGAATCATGCTGGCATGAATAAATTAAAGGGCTACTGGAACATATTTTTTTAAAGTCATCACGGAAGAATTTTTAAATGATGTCATTAAAACTGCACAGTTGACTTTCATCATTCTTATATTTTAAGAGACCATGACGTCCAACAAATAAACGCCACTTATTACATAAACCGATGAGGTTTTCAATAGTGGCTCAATTTGTAAAAACCTTATTGTAAAACTTGAAATAAATTATGAATAAAAAAAAAAAAAAAAAAAAAAAAAAAGAAGAAACTTCGGATACATAGACGGAGAAAAGAAAAATCAGGTATTTTTATTTTACGAGTACTTATTGCAAATGAACGTAAATGAGTTGTCTAAAGGTTTTCTATTTATTGGAAAATCAAGACGTAAAATAAAATATCATAAAGAGTTTTAGCCAACTGCACACAATAATATCCATAAGTGTCACTAAACGAGAGCGTGTAGCTACTCTACTTTAAATAAATAAACAACAATTAAGTGTAGTAAAAGTGAAATGTTCCATTATAGTACTTAACAGATATTTAATGAATCAAGATAATTATAAACTCAATAATTATCGTCGGATTCTTAACAGAAAGTGTTCGCTAAATGACAAAATAAATTAAACGGCCCATGCTTCTGACGAAATTTCACTCCTGTAGAGTGTAAATATATAATAATTATTATTATCTGAGTTCACTGGCCGAATGAATTTAATATTTCCATCTAGATAACATTTCAAACCGTAATTCATTTGAACCGTTGGTGCTTTGATAAGAAATTTTATAACACGTTTACGGAGTCGAGATCGAAACGAGATTTAAACGAAAACAGTTCTCAGAAAAAAATAAAGTAAGCCCTTTTAATTAAGACTTGGCGTCTATACTAGACTTAACCCACCAAAAGGATAAAAATGAAAGGAGAGCCAAGTTCAATATCATGATGTATGCTTTGTTTGTTGACTTCAACGACAAAAGAAGTGAGATCTAAATAGGTTCAATGGTCAGTCCTAAAATTTATTTACAACAACATAAAATATATTATAACAATTAACAATTTAGCTTACGTTTTGCTTAGGAGGCTGGGCTCTGTTAACACTGGACGTGCTGATTTTGTATGAAATTTTAAAAAATATAGTAGGTATATTAATAAAAAAATACTAGTTTCTGATTTTTTCTTTTGTATTCACCTACCTATCTGGATACCAAATTTGAACTTTCTAGGTCTAGGTAGGTCAGTCAATGGAAAAATGACGATTTTTGGACGTTATTAATATATGAAATTCTACTAAGGGGTGTTTATATGAAATTTGGAGCACATATTTATCTTTAATATTTGAGCCAAACTTGACATGTTTATGTGAAATAGTTTTTGAGTTATGAGGGGTCAACAGTGGCTCCTAATGGTTCGTGTGCTGTGTGTGGTACACGGTGCTGCTTGCCAGTTCTGTTAGCTTGAATTTTGGCTTGACAGTTATTTTTTTTTTCATTTTTAAGTGTACAACCTACGTTTAGCCTTCGTTATACTTTGGTCTAATCAACATATTTTCGATTTTATGGTTTCAGTTCTGCAAAAATAAAATAAGTGCACTTCTTGAACCATCAAATGCGAACATGACTTTCGTTTTATGTGGGCAACAATGAAACCTTATATGAAATTGTTAACTTGCCTGATTTAGATACATACCAGAGCTTTTAATATTACCCGAGAGATTGCATTCCTGCTCGTTCATTACGTTTGTCAGGCGTTTATCGTGAAAACAGAATTGAGCAGTCTGTTTATTCTTTGTCAATGAAACATTTTCCTTATCGTCCGATTTCTTATTAGATTGGCGAGGAGTAAGTTCCGCTTTCACCGGCAGACGGGCTTTCTCTTATTGTTGTTATTCAGTTAGCGAAGGGATGGCCACTGACGCGAGAAACGAAACTTGACTTGTTATGTCCTATATGTTCTGTTTCGTTATTGTATTAATACTGTTGTCTTATTATTTCTATAGAATCGAATGTAATAAAACGAAAGCCCAATTACGCGCTAAAGTTGTATTTATTGTCCATATACAATCGGCTCTTTATTACCACTGGGAGACACTCCGACGTTAGATTAATACGTTCGCTGGCGCAAGCACGTACAGGAAATTATTTGCTATATGTACTACTCACTCACAAGTAAGTATACTATTTTCCGGCCTTGTATTTCAGGACACTAAGTAAAACGTTTATCTCGACAAAATCCGCAATTATGAGGTTCCCTTCCCTGTGCTTTATTTAGCTGATTAAAAATACCTCGCTTTGATTCACGTACAATTTTTAAAATAATAGTCCCTTTTTGGTCTTAGAATATTGAAAAAACATTTAGGGGATATTGCTGTGGCAATTTTGATATGCTAATGTCGGCAGGTAGGTTTTGCAACCTCTGGGGACGCACCGCCTGCCTCTATTGCGAAAATTCAAGCTTTCCCTTTGTATTTCGCGGATATCTCCATAGATATTAAATAGTAAGAATATTTTTATTTATAATCGGATTGGCTATATTTTCTTCCCTTAAATATTAAAAGCAGCTGTAATCGTCAACTTATATGTACACTGATCGTATAGGTATCTCATTCATAGAGTCACTGTCAGCAAAATTTGAAACTGGGTAACCGCTCAGTTTACACAACTGTTTATATATATTAATTCAGAGTACCTTTTTTTTTCAAATTAAAAATGTCTATTTAGATTGAATTCAAATTCAAATCGGTTATTTCGGAATAATAACTGTATCAATAGTATCAGAGTTTTTACAAAGTATTATTAGTAACATAAATAAATAAATAGTAAAATTGAAAAAAATTAAGCAAAATAAAACAAGACATCCGAGTCCGAGAACACTAGCAGTCATTTCGTAATATAACGTTGGTGCTGCCGCGGAGGCGTTCCAATGCAAATACACATATTTTCCTAATAATGGCCACGAAGCCGTGCGAACTGAGATTGAAATTGTTGTTTCATTACTGTGCGAATTAAAATTATAAAAATACCAGGGGATGGCTTTGCATTACCAATGACAGATAAAATATTTTTTGGAAGTAACGCCTATCTAAGTTATAGAAAAACACTATATCACGTGTGTACAATGGTTCATGATACAGACGTCAATATACTTTCACGTCATTTGCTTTTAGGTACAAAACTCAGTGTCATTTCTGAAGCGTCGAGGAAAATGGTTTGGATTCCCTCCAAATATACCATCTAGATAAGCCACGGGAACATTTACTGTTATTATTGGAAGTTCTTGTTAGCTGAACTTCTCTGAACGATAAAACTTAAATTGAATCCGACTTAGCTTATTTAATTAAATGTTTGATTTTGTAATCATCCTAAACCCCAAGCGTTCGGTGTCGCTGCTTGTATAAATCACCACACTTGAAATAAGATGACAGCAATCGAGATTGGCGCTCATTTTATATTTATTGATTTCTGCTGATGAGGATGCGGCATGGCAGGCGTTTTGCATTTTTCACAGAGTAATTTTATTATGGGTTCACAGCAGTCATAAATGTCCTTGGATAGGAACGGACATTGACGTATCGCGTCTGAGGAAAAACTCAGATCCAATTTAGGAGTCGAATCCGATGAGTGTCCCTTGGGAGTCGAAGCTTTATTCCAGAAACGAAATTTTAAAAGGAAAAAGGAAGATACCGTTTTTATTAAATGTACCTACCTATGTTACGCTACATGCATTTATAAAGTTTGCTGGCGGAGAAATTTAAATCGGTGACAAATACAAACACGATTTAATTCTCGCTAAAGAAGATCGGTATCGATCAGATTAGGTCAAAGTTTAACAAAAAAACATTATTTATCAAAGAATGTAAACAATTCACTTTAAGTATCAATCTTGTGTCGTGTTTTGTTATAGAAGGGAGTATTTTCTATTACCTACATGTGAAAAATAATAACGTTGATAGAAAAAGTTTCTGAGTTCGGAAAACCAACCGGCAAATTGAACATAATCCGTGCAATGGCCTGAAAGTAACTGATAAGTTGCGAAGATTGTTCTTAACAAGGTAGTGGCTGTGCTGTGTTGCCAACTTAGCGCTTTTAGAGGCAGATCTGACGTTTTTTAGGATTCCGAACCTCAAAAAACCTTACCGTCATAGACAATTTCAGACGAATCTACTGAACCGGTTAACTTGAAATTAGGCACATTCATGCATATCTAAGACTCTTACAGGGACGGGTAACTTTTAAGAGGCAGTTAAAAAATTAAAAGAAAAAGTTTTGCGGTACATTGACCAACTGATTGCCAGATAATGCACAGTCTAAACCACTGTACATAGCTAGCGAAAACGTACTAAAAAAACATTTTTAAAAGTTTACACGGGACAAGGAAATAGGCACAAGTCACATAGAGAAAAGAAAATATTAGCTGCATCTCAGTCACTCTTGTGAAAGACGTAATGGTGTGTTTCAATTTGGGTCTCTCACTAACACGTTCAAGTACGAACTCAAAATGCAAAGGTGTGAAAAGTGATTTGAAATAGAAATGGCGATGGCGATAGAGACGGTATTTAAATACAAGTCGCATCGCAATAGCACCATCATAATGTTTACTATTATTAAGAGTCAATAGATAATATTACACTCCTGTGTTACAAACAAAATGACTTTCGAAGATAAAGCAAAGTCGCTATTAGCTGGTACTCGAACGTGCTAAGGAAGTAAATAACACGGTCAAAGTTCGTGGGGCTCATCGCTCGGCACCATGTAAGTTCGTCTGAATACTGTGTAACTTTAATTAGAATTCCCACATGGAGGAACGCTTGCACGTTCCGATCTGACAAATTAGTCTATCTAACATCTTACCGAACTAACCCTCGCCTCACTGTTTAATGAGAAAATAATGTTTTTCTCCAGTAACGTAAAAATAATGTCGCTCGTAAACGAACGCCGAATTCTTCTTAAATATTTTAAACTGTAGAAAAATGGTCCTAACGACGGGCTCTGGCGAAAATATGAAAACGTCGTTAGGTGGCTCTGCCTGGGTAGTCAAAACAAAGTGTTCAACACTAGTTTATCCGATACAAAAATCTGCTACGTGGTGAAAGGTAGAGGCGAGAGGTATTACATTAAATCAAAAAAACTTTAAGTGTTTCGCTCACTTATTTTAAATTTAAATGTCAAACTTAACACAAAATCAATGGTAAAAGTTAAATGTCTCATTTCGTGTATCAGCCACCAAAAGTTACGCCCCTCTCTGATTCAAATTACTTCAAAAACAAGTAAAGCCATGTTGTAGATAACTTTTCATCGGTGTTGGCTCAAGCTGGAAAAGCGCAGCTCCACCCTGTTATATAACGACTTAATATTGATAAATTGTTTGAAACACGGGGGACAGGTCTCGTCATTAAAGCTGTCTGAGACCAAGACCGAGCTTGAACTTTGATTACGTTCAGCCATTTGCAACTAAACATGACGGCTATAACGAAACTATCGTTTGAGAAGTTATATCTTCCTCTACCTGCAGTGGTAATTTAAAATTAGTAAATTACTATGTAATTATGATTTTAGTTGCGACCTTAATAAATACGATCTTTCGCGCAATATGACAAAATGAACCTCACATGCTAGCAGTTTTGGCTTAGTGACAAAAATGGACTCTTAACTATAGAGGTCCGGAAATATCTTCGTCCTACTATAATTAAAGTAACATCATGACTTAAACCTTGTTCTGACAGACTAAATATGCATAACTCGTTCGTTTGTTTTACATACATTCAATACAGACATGACATATTTTATCTTGGTCATCTCGGCTGGCAATCCTTGTGCAATGCTCCGGCGTATAGTGGATGTCATGGGCAGAGGTGATTGAATACACTCAAGTAACCCACTTTCTCGATTTCGTTCTTTATTTTATAAACAAAAACCACCTAGGTATACATAATATAGAATATCCTACCGGGATCCCTAGAAGAATACATAAGCAACTTTTTATCCTAACATTCCCATGGGATCGGCATCCATGCTTGTAAATTATTGAAATTTCAACCTTAGTCCACAAAAAATAAATTTTAGCGAATTTCAGGGAATTCTCATGGAAGTCCGTAAATCCCAGAATTTCAACGCGAAATAATAGTTCAGTAAATGCCTGTATTTAAATATAAACAAACAGCTTAACACTAAACATGGAAAAGTTTTTTAACTCTACTAAAGTACCTAGTTGTAATGGGCATGTACATTTTTTTGTCTCCATAAACGACTCTACACTTTCAGCCCACGTAGTATTCATTTAAATTTTGAAACATGACACTAACGACGCCTTAATGTTTTAGTATCTCTTCAGGTAATTAAGTTGTGATTACACTTACAGCTGAGAAGCCGTCCTAACAGTTAAGTCAGGATGTCGTATTTTTTGTGCAAGCCATTTTTATAAAATGTATTTGCATAAAAAGCAAGGGTAGGTATCTTTTTTCATTAGCCTATTTTTTGTATGGCAGCGCTGGGCAAAGGCCTGTCCTCTCGACCACAACACAATGTCCCAGTCCGACGCAATGTCAGGTCAGTCCTCCATATACGCATCCAAATAACCCCGCCACAGTATCATTATGCCTAAGTAGTATATAATAAGTACACATTAGACAAATTCAAGAGAGCAATATAGAACTGTACAACTACACTTACAACTTATACGACCTAGATGACATACCTAGTATACATACAGTATAGAAAATATTTCATTAAGCCAATGCACATTCTATCCTTGCAATTTCATTAAACTACAATGATAGTGCCGCGATATTACGCAGCGTAATTAATTTGAGTAAAACACTCATCCCTTGTTTGTTTTACCCGGACAGTAATCCCGTTTAATATTTTACAGTGTTTAATTTTAATCCCGTCCGATCCGCGTACATTGCAATACGATATATCAAGAAAAACGAAGGTGGGGAAAATAAGTTGCAGCGGCGAGGATTATCCCAGTATTGCAGTAAAGCTTCGAAATAAAACGTTGTTATTGAACGGCATTCGTACGTTCCTCGAAGGTGGATAACTTGTCTTACAGAATGTTCCGTGAACGGAAGCCTTAGCCGCGTGCACCCGGTATCTTACAAATAACCAAAGAATAGAAAACATAAATGAAGAAAGTCTTAGATAATAATTCTTTTATTTCCACCGTGTATTAGTGGGTACGTGCGAGTTCAGAATCTCAGCAATAAGTTAACGTGTGAACAATAGCTTAAGACTGCCATAATGGACTTCTTGTGTCGGTCCCAATGACTCTTTAATAATAGTTTTGAAATCTGTATTATCTTATGGTACTAGTGTAGTTTTCTTTATAATTTAAATTTTGACTTTATAAAATTGTTTTAGCTGTATTAACAAATCGATGGCTTAAATACAAGGTCTACGTAGGTACCTACATGTAGGTATTAGAACCCCTACGACTGTAGAGCTACCGCGGCTTTTCTTGACTGCTAGGTACTATTATTTTCGTTACAAAATGGAAATTTCATCAAAAGGAGCTTTTAAATAAAACTACATTTCCGTTTTCATTAAGTACGATACGCATTGTGCACTTTTTACTTACATACAAACATAAATCACGTCTTTATCCCTTACGGGGTAGACAGAGCCTAAGGTAACCAGACCTAAAGGCCACGTTTAGCATGATTGTAAACTTAAAGGGAATCAAAATATTTATAAGATTTTCGCCTATTCCCTTGATGGGCCTTTTACCATCTGCGCGGGAAGAGAAGCAACTGTTACATTTTATGTTTTTTCTTTACTACCAAACTACCATGGAAGAAAATCATGAAAAACGATGGTGGATAATAAAACAATAATAAAAAGTTAGGATAAAACATTAAAGTAGCATTTTCCAGGAAGTTAATACAAATTGCGTACGTGAATGTAAAGTTAACAAAACAATACAATTATTAGGTAATAATTTCACATTTACTGTGTATTCACGTAAGTATATAATTTTAGGGATTATTTAGTTATTATTTATTTAATACTAGCGACCCGCCCCGGCTTCGCACGGTATATTATGCATGTATTTTATACATATAAACCTTCCTCTTGAATCACTCTATCTATTAAAAAACCCGCATCAAAATCCGTTGTGTAGTTTTGAAGATATAAGCATACAAACGGACTTGGGGACAGAAAAAGCGACTTTGTTTTATACTATGTAGTGATAGTGATGGTTATATATTTTTATAGTGTTACGTTTCACTAAATTCTACTGATCATAATAAGGTAGGTATACCAGCCTGAAGTACCTAATTAAGAATCCGATAGACTAGTGGAAACTGAGCTAAATGAAGTTACATTGTATGTTAAAAGACTGTTTCTTATCGTGTGAATAGGCAATGATAATACCTACTACTTCTTCCTTTTTTTTAAAGTTCTACTAGGTAGGTAAAGGCTGGTTGGCCCTTAGTTCGCGAGTGCTATATCCCGGAACAAGTCGGGAACTCACGCCCGCAAGCTTTTCCGGAAGGCAACGGTTAGTTCTAAAGTCGGAAAACTATTATACTCTTCTCTAATGTAAACAAGAACATAATCTGTGATTCAATTTCTCATTTAAACACTTAGCAGCATTCATTTAAAATACAAAGCCAATTGAGATTGGGACCTTCATCTCATACAAGGTTTCAGACAAAAAAAAAGTAAATGTAGTCAATAACATTGGTGGTATTTTTGCGTAGAGACACAACTAATTCACGCATTGCTGAACACTCCGATATGAAAATATTTATTCACTGGCATGCAGCAACGCTACAAATACAGTGTTTTTTTTTAAATCTATCAAACATTTTTTATTTTATTTAAATACGTAAACATATACTCCATGTTTTTCTAGAGTATATATTTGCCAAAAAACTTTTTCCCGGTTGAATTGCGACAATCTGAGGAAGCATTTTTCAATTCTAATTCAGTGGACCAATTCCCTGCGCAGGGAAAATTATTTTGTATAAACAAAGCTGCAAGAACGAGTTTCTTGAATTAGACTTGTCTGTAGAGACTCGGGGAAGACACGTAAAGAAAATAATTTCGCTTAACCGCGTTCATTCCCCTGCAAAGCTGCACTCGCTAGTCTCGCTACACAGCGCCGCAGCGTGCTTAGCTAAATTTACTTCTTACAAACAAAACTGCTTTGTTTCGACAATTGTGCCTAATCATTAACATACGAGTACATACATACACATACACAAATCACGTCTATATCCCTTACGGGGTAAACAAAGCCTGAGGTGACAAAACCTAAAGGCCACGTTTAGCATGATTGTAGGCGTATAGGTGGAAAAGTGAATCAAAATAGCGATGGGTTGTTAACCGCATCGCCTATAACATGATTCTTAAGAATTTTGCCCACTTCCTCGATGGGCTTTTACCATATGCGCGGAACGAGAAGCAACTGGTACATTCTATGTTTTTCCTTTGCTCCCAGACCAGCATGGAAGCCATAATCATTAACAGGCTGTTCAAATGGCGATATAAAAAGCTTGTAAATTTTAAAGGAATCATTTTGAACTCTCTTTACGTGGGTATGTAATTCAAATCTTTTTCAGATGACGTGACAGGAACTAAATTACGACCTCCAAAAGGGCTTGAATAAAATCTATTTAAACATCGTTTCAAGGCTTTTAAGTTACTATTTTCAATAAAGCTTATTGATAAGGCGAGTTTATGTGAAGGTTCTGCTTCTGCCACCAGGGCTCTTACGCTGGGGCTTTGTAGACCTAACACGAAATTCGGCCTTATAAGCTTCTGTTATTCGTTTATTTTTGTCTACCACTTTGACATTTACTTTTTATAGACACAGATCAAACATGTTTTTGCTGTGTCAGGTTTTGTTGAATATGGCAGGAAGTCTCAAAGTTTTACGTTGGGGTAATATCTGGCGGTCGCAACTAAACTAACCGTCAGTCGTTCCTGGCCTGGCCGTGCACCTAGCGAGCAAATCAAGAATCATTTGCTTATTCCGGAATCAGATAATCTAATGTGAAATTGCAATATAATTTTGGTCATGAACATAGACCAGTGGTCTTACCATGACGTCTTAAGCGGTTCAATTCCGACACAGTTCAGATTTTAGCTGTCATTTTTCGTATGAATCTGACAGCGAGCGAACCTAAACTGAATCGGAATTGAATCGCATTAAGTCGTCATGGTAAGGCCCGTGGCGCTTACGAAAGTTTTTTTTTTCAAGTTTTTCTTAGTATGAATATATACAATTATTACCTATAAATAAGATTATTAGACTATTGGGAAAGTAATTAAGGTAATTGTAACGTTTTGTAGAAAAATAAGAATAATCAAGTTATTACTTAATTGTCATATTAGCAACATAACGGCTGTAATTATAAACACAATGATTCCACTGAATTGTAACGGAATAATTTAATTTTAGTGATGCCTAATAAACTCTACTACTTAATTGTCACATTAACTCTTAGTTTTAATTGGTAGCTAATGTTAATTTTGCTAAATACAATGATCAGAACGTGTTCATCTTTGGCAATACTGAAAGCATTATCTATCCTGAATGTAGGTACTTTGTACCTACCTAAGGTTAATGGAATTGTAGTGTAACTGTCGCATTAACACTGAATGCTCTTGTTCGACATGCCAGCAAAACAATTGGTATATTTCATTTTCAATATTGGTAAGCCGTAACAATGGCGTTATTACTTTACCTCTATAATACACACTTTTGAGATTATTAACATGACTAAACACCAAGTCTGTCTTTTTCATTCACTTTGACATTTTCTTATGCCAAACGCAACAAAATACACATTTTACGGGACAAAACCAGTTACTAGTCCGCAATTCCGTGTCTTATGCAGACAGCTTCTACATATTTAAATCAACACTTACTCAAACAAATCGATAATACCACAACTGCACATAAGACGCTAGCGTTAGCGCAAGCTATGTAAACATGTGAACAAGTTAGCTGCACGTGTGGTTGCGGAGTTGCAAAGTTACCCTTGATTCAATAGACAGGACACATTTTCCTATAACAGGTTTGTAACATTTTATAAATAGATTAACTTATTTTGATTAGCATTGTGAAAGCCAAGCCTTAATTCATTGTTACACTCACCTAAAGCTTTACTGCACGACATCAGTAAGACAGTGTTTTGAGTAACTTTAAGAAGACAGTGAATAAATACATACATACATACATACCGTCACGCCTCTTTCCCACAGGGGTAGGCAGATACTACTTTATTCCACTTGCTACGATCCTGGCATATTTCTTTCGCTTCATCCACAATCATCAATCTCTTCATACATGCTCGTCGGTTTCGGGTACTCCTGACCTGACCTTTTTCCAAAACGTCTCCTATCTGGTCTCGGAACGTCCGTCTAGGCCTTCCCCTCCCAAAGTAACCATTCAAAGACAGTGAAATGTTTTATAAACGCTGTCTCATATTTACAATACAACCGTATGTTAAATAAATAAGTAAATACATACGAGTATGCAAAGAATCTCATCTCGCGGAACAGAGATACTTGGTGGCGAGCGCCCTTTGGCGTGCGTTTTATGTGTAAGGCAGGCAGCCGGCCAGCCGTCACTTAGCATACGAGGCAGATAACCCCGGACATCTTTATATATAGCAATCTCTTGCGTCTCTGATTTTTAAATTCAAGTGCACGCTACGTGTATTATGTAAAGTGATTCAAGCAGGCGACTTGTTGACTTATGCTGTGCGATAGCAGAGAGGGGGTTTTCTGCAATTCTATCTTCTGTGCATTCGTTTTGTTTCTCATATTTTTATGTCATCTCTAATTGTGATATACGAATATGTGCACCTTTAAGGTCGCTGCACAGAAGTCTTCTGAGCTGCATACAAATCTACGTCAGACTATACAACTAACTTAATAATATTATCATTAAGGCGGCTCAATATTGATTGAATCTTTTGCAACGCGGTTTCCTTTGATAGTTGGAATATACATAAATGACTTGATTTTAAGTTGTTTTTGGAACAAATCATGTTTAAGTAAGTAAATTTCTAAGCGACACTGAAATATTAAAACACAGAAAAATCCGAAAAGTTAAAGCTATGGCCGGGAATCGAAACCGGATCCTCATCATTCCGTGATGCGTGCTTACCTCTACAACACCCATCGCAGGTGAGTAAGCCTTCGATTTTTTTACCTGTTACTAGTTGTCACGTGACCTTGTTACTATGCGACATCTAGATGACGCTTGGCGAAAAATATTCGCATAGTGTTTGAATGATGTGTCTGTACGACACAATTAAGTACAAACTTTTCGGATTTTTCTATGTGTTCTAATTTTCAGTGTAGTTTAAAAATTTAATTTGTAACGGGTTTAGCCGTAAAAGTAAACACAAAAAATCGAGAAGTAAAATGCTTGATCCATTTGATAGTAGTAAGTCATATCGTTGGGAGTGGGGCTAATTTACTCTTATCAAATAATTTAAATTTAACTTGTAAGCATTACTAAGTAAAAAGTATTGCATGGATGCATTTCTCAAAAGAGCGTAGTGTTTTTGCTGAACCAGCCACTTCCTGACTTACACGCCGCGAGTGCGCGCCGCTAAGTGCGGGCTATAAATTGTTCGAACGAGCTTCTTCAGGTGCTCTCATTAGAAAGACTTCCCTAACGGCCCTCAGCTGCAAATTAATACCTACATACTTTTAGATCGTGATGCAAGCTCTTCTTCCAACAAACTCGTTGGATGTACATTTAAGTGCACCAATAAGAGTCATTTTCAGTTAGTTGGGTTACGTTGGGTTAAGGGATAAGTCCACCTTTGTGCATGTATCTCAGTGTTTGTCAATTGTATTTGTTTTATGTTTATTTTGCACAATAAAGAGTTTACATACATACTTCGACTATTAAATACCTACCTATACCCCTACAAAGATTTTTTATTTGACTAAAAATTTTGACGCAGATTACTTTGAACACCGATCAATGTATAGAAAAATTTGTCAACAATGATTCAAAAATCCTGAAAATCATTTACAGGGCTAATTATTCAAACTAACAAATCTGCGGAAATATTCCGGGTCAATTTTAAGCGACCCTGTATATGTAGACTTTTTACAATATACAAGCTTTTAATTTATGTACTCGTATGTATGTCCGGGTGGGATCTTGCAACTCAATTTAAAAGCAGATATCTTTGTTGAACTGATTGAACTGAAATTTAGCATACTGGAGTAAGTCGGGTGACAATACAATGATCTGGTAGTATAGTTGTGGTGGCTCAAGTCACCAAAATCTTGATTCAAAATGGAATTTTTAAGGCTAGGTAGTCCAACAGAGGCCGCGTTTTAGAGTTTTTAAAAACCATCTCAGACGTAGAAAATAGGGTTTAAAAATCTGAAAAAAATATATGTATTACTTAAGGATATAGTATAGACAAAGTCGCATTCAGTTACACGATCTAATGAACTTGACTCGATAGAAAAAAAATCCAAAGTTACCTCTTTTCGTAAAGCATTTTCAATATTATGACTAAACTATTGACATTTTTAATTAAAATTTTGTACTAAACTAAAGCCATTACATATTTGTAGACAAATTCGCAGAGTTTGAACAGATAAAATGATTATCTTAATTACTATGTCCAAATACCTACAAAATGTGCGAGCGCGGAGGCTCGGCAAGCCCGATCAGTCGCGCGCTGGCGCTTGCGGACGACGGACCTGTGTCAGTTTTATCCGCGACAGTTTCGTGCACCAAAGACGCAGTTTTTGTCGAATTTATATAATAGTTGAAAGTTATTTATGATGGGCAATAAACAACGCAAACGAAAAAAGTCGTGCAAAGCTATAAAAATAACAAATAAAAAGAATGCACTCCAAAGATTATGTGACGAAGTAAATATTAATATAATTTTGTCGACAACATATCGAAATTGAATAAGTTAAATTATATTTCATTTTATCTCCATTTCTGATTGGTAGATAATTTATAAAAATATTATGCTTAAAATTACGGTCATAGTGCCATAGTATAAAAATATCAGTATAACAACTGAAGATCGCTACGATTTTTGATAATGCATATTTTGTCTCTATCGGTACCTCTGCCTGCCGTTTGAAAACGTAAAGTAACTATGTAAGTAAATACAATTACTCCATTTACTTTTTAGTGTAGGTCACTGGGGCAACCTCAAGAAACAGACAAGGACATTGCCGCTGTAATAAACAACCCAAATATACCGGGTAGGTATATTTAACGCGATGACGAAGACTGAAACGATATAGGGTGCTTTGGGGTAATTGCGAAATTGGGTATATATTCCGAAAGTTTATAATAATAAATACCAAACGCCGCGATATTCTCTTACTGGCTACATTGCTTTAAACGCCATTGTCGCCGATTGGCTTTGATGCTCCAATCGCCGTTCGTCGCTGCTAGCGTGTGTGAGCGACATGCCATCTCGATAGACAAGTGATTTTCGCGCCTTTTTGGGTGATTCGCAATAACCCCAACACTCTTTTCTTGGAACCCAGGTAAGTTATAAAAATAATAGTTTTTTAGCAGGTATTATAGATTATCGTTTTTTACTATTGATTGCAGGGAACACGAAGTCCGAGTGATGTTTTTTATTTAGTTTCGGAAATACCCCTCTGGGGTTATTACGATACACATATAACCCAACCTAATATTTTCATAGAAATGGCCAGTGGTTCTCGAACTAGGTATTTAGGATAAAGAAATATTTCAAGGTATTATTATATAAGGTATACCTTATATTGTCCTATACTATACCTTAAGGTATTATAATGACAATCTAAATTTTCTTCTATGTACATAGTACTGTATTAAAATCGTCGTTATTCTCATTCATTCTTTCAACTTAATCCATCCATCCATACATAATAGTAGGACATTTCACATAAAGTCACATAGGCGAATGCGCGGGCTAAATTTAGTGTATAATATTGTACCAAATTAATCACCAGCGGCTTCTTTTTCAGGGTCATTATGCCTCGAATGTATGTCACAAATAGAATAACAATATATATACGTCGTGGTAGCCTAGTGGTTTAATCTGTGGCCTCTCAAGCAGAGTGTCGTGGGTTCAAATCCCGGGCGCGCACCTCTGAGTTTTTCGGAATTTATGTGCGAAAATTACATTTGAAATTTGCTATGAGCTTTTCGGTGAAGGAAAACATCGTGAGGAAACCTTGCACACATCAGCGAAGAAATTCAATGGTGTGTGTTAAGTTCCCAATCCGCACTGGGCGCGCGTGGGAACTATAGCCCAAACCCTCCAACACTCGGAGGCCTATGCCATGAGGCACGCCGAATTACGCGACAATTTAATAATAAAACAACAACAAAAAAAAAATGAAACTGTAGCGAATTCGGAATAAAAAGGCTATATTATTATTATTATTATTATTATATATACGTCTCAAGATTTGGCTACGGCTGTGGTTCTATTACGTTTAAGTTTTTTGTAAAACAATAAAGTTATTTCTCAGTTAAATGAGTTTTTTTATTACTTAAAATAATACGTATCTGTACGAAATGTTGAGAACCACTTCCTTTTACCGGGGTAAATCCGAAGTAATCTATTCGAAATAACCGTAAAAGCGAAACTATTAACAAAGTTACAAATATTACAAGTAAGGGGTAATTACAAAATGAAAAATAAATAAACCATCAGTTTATAAGTAGTAATGTCTACTTTTCAACTATTTCGGAATTACCCGGCCATATTTCGTATTTCCCCCAAATGTCCAAAAACGGGAGACATGACAATAAATATGCATAAAAAAGAAACAAGAGCGTATTTTTTTTGTTCACCAATTTTCAAGAGTTACGAAAATAAAGGCAGAAAATTTAAAAATAGAATGATTTTTTCACTGAAATGATGTCGTGTACTAAACTCGTCAAAATTTCTATCGTAATTACCCCAATGCACCTTACTCGATTTGTTTAAGAGATCATGCTAATTTCTATCTATTTGTGTTATATTTATACAGGGTGTAGATGACGAAGACAAACCCTAGATCTAGTTTTGCGCGCAACTTATGTAGGTACTCTTAAGTTTGTTATTCGAATTATTGTTACGCGTACGTGTGTGCTTTAGTTTCACCGTAATGAACTAAATAAGGTGCATTGGGGTAATTACGATAGAAATTTTTACAAGTTGAGTATACGACATCAATTTTGCTGCATTTATTTTCGTAACTCTTGAAAATACTTATGGTTAGTAGACATTACACACAGAAATACGCTGTTGTGTGTTGTTTATGCATATTTATTGTAATGTGTCCCGTTTTCGAACATTTGGGGGAAATACGAGATATGGCCGGGTAATTCCGAAATAGTTGAAAAGTAGACCTTACTACTTATAAACTGATGGTTTATAATTATTTTTCATTTGTAATTGCCCCTTACTGTAATATTTGTAACTTTGTAATAGTTTCGCTTTTATGGTCATTTCGGATAGATTACTTCGGATTTACCCCGGTACAAGGAAGTGATTCTCAACATTTCATACAGATATGTATTATTTAAAGTTGTAAAAAATCTCATTTAACTGAGAAATAACTTTAATGTTTTACAAAAAACTTAAACGTAATAGAACCACAGCTGTAGCCAAATCTTGAGACGTTTATATTTTTATTCTTTTTCTGACATACATTCGAGGCACAATGACTCTGAAAAAGAAGCCGCTGGTGATTAATTTGGTACAATATTACACACTAAATTTAGCATTCGCCTAAGTGACCTTAATGTGAAATGCCCTACTATTACGTATGGATGGATGGATTAAGTTGAAAGAATGAATGAGAATACCGACGATTTTAACACAGTGCATAGAAGAAAATTTGAATTGTCATTATAACACCTTAAGAATGAATATTGCAAGAAAATATGGACCTGACATATTTTAATATTTCTTTGTCCTAAATACCTAGTTTGAGAACCACTGGCCATTTCTATGAAAATATTAGATTGGGTTATATGTATATCGTTATAACCCCAGAGGGGTATTTCCGAAACTAAATAAAAACATCACTCGGACTTCGTGTTCCCTGCAATCATTAGTAAAAAACGACAATCTATAATACTAAAAAACAATTATTTTAGTAACTTACCTGGGTTCCGAGAAAAGAGTGTTGGGGTTATTGCGAATCACCCAAAAAGGCGCGAAAACCACTTGTCTGTCGAGATGGCACGTTGCTCACACTCACGCTAGCAGCGACGAACGGCGATTGGAGCATCAAAACCGATAACAATGGTGTCTAAAGCAATGTAGCCAGTAAGAGAATATCGCGGCGTTTGGTATTTATTATAAACTTTCGGAATATACCCAATTTCGCAATTACCCCAAAGCACCCTAGGTATGTATTGAGACACATGTTTCTTTAGTTCAATATTGGTTGTTTCATAGATAAATAATAATGTACCTACCAATTATTTCAGGCATTTGAGGCCCATAGTAACAAAATATCTAATTAAATAAGGATTTTTCAGGGTTTTTGTAATTCTGCGGTTTTAATTATAATGCATTCTACTGTAAGTTTGACTATTAATTATTCTTTTATTACCTATTTATTCAAATTCATATTAATTAGGTAGTTACTAAAAATTGATCATAATAAATGCGTTACTAAAGTCAAAATAAAGTTTTATTTCTTTACTGTGACGCTGCCGGGTCATGAGAGTTCACAGCCGCTGAGCCCGCGCGATGTATTTGACGCGCGGTCTTGACAGCGCCAAATGCCTACTTTCGCAGGAATACCCGGCCTTAACAGAAACGTATTTAAATAAATTCAATCAATACGGTTTCAGCCGATAGAGCTATCTGTGGAGCACAGAGTAGCTTTTAAATTACCTTAAGACAGGTTGGTGTCACCTGTATTTGGAAAAAGTTTGCTGGCGGTAAATTCGGTACGTTAACATAACGGTTAAGTACCTATTTAACTAGAATGTATTTATGAATTTAACTATGGTTAGATACATTTCGGAATGTCGTACCGATGTACTTAAAATAAAGGCAAACGTTTAACATACGTATGCAATGTATACAATATATAATATATTATAAGAGAAAACAACATCTCAAAGAAAATAATGCTGTTAAAGGTAGCTTAAAACAGAGGCAAGGAGATGTCTAGTTATTTATAAAAGGAACCTAGTTAATGTTTCGTCTTTATGACTCACGAAGAACTTTTCAAGTCACAAAAGATTCCAACAGCACAGAGCTACAAAGATTTTAGTAAGAACTTTTAAAAATAACAACTACTTCCTAGCGCTGGTAGCATGCAATAAAGACACTCTAAACTTACAGATAACAGTATCTCGTACGTTATATTTTAAGTAAACTGATAAAAAAACTTAAGTAATACACAAACATCTATTACGGTATGCCGCCAACATTTTAGATACGAGTCCACAAAGTCTATATGCTAAATATTAGTAAACTTATTATACACTTATTGAATGGTTGTCGTGAAATCTCAGTTCAGCTTTGTACCTGTTATTTCCTTTCAAGTTGTAACCTAAACGCCGCTGCATGTATTGGAGAAATTACATGGAAGTGACAGGTGTCAAATCACAACTTTGATTGCGTGGCGATCATAATATCAACACAGAATCCACAGAAAAATATAAGTACTATCGCCAGCATTCCATAGGGTCATATAATATAATTCTGGTACCGTAGGGTAATATGGTCTGTGGCTTTCACGAACAGAAATACCTACCAGACCGGGTATTTAAACATTTCCAACGTATTCTAAAATGAAATTTACGAAGGTTTTGTAATCTCTTTTAATGTTTTGACTACTAATGGTTGTACAGTAGGTAGGTACGTAAAGGTATTTTAGGCATTTTTAGTATTTTTCGATATTATCTGTAAAAGACTAACCTTATAAAGAAAACTTGTATAAACTGCTCGCTTTAAAAATGTAGATTCTAAACTAATTAACATTCTTCAAAGCTGTTGCACCTAGCAGCATCGGATAATGAAAATACCTAAACACAAATTTACAATGAATACCTTCTCGTTACTCTACATCTTCGCCTTCACATTTATCCTGCCTAGCTTTGAAGAAAGAATTTATCTGAAATTGTCATCAGTTTATCATATCAAACCAAATAAATGGTTAAAGACGCATATTCTTGCCGTTTGACAGATGAGCGGCATTTGTCAGCGCTCGCAGCTCGCAGCTGCCAGCCGTTGGCGTTGGCGACAAACTTCAATCCGTACACGACTCCAAATAAATGTAAGTCCTTGCTTTACCAAAGTTGTGAGATAAATTTACATCTGCAATATAGGCATTTCAACGTTTACATAACGGTTGCTAAATTTACCAAGTGGTTTAACTTCCTAGAAAACAATATTTAAACTTTACACTTTTTTCGGCACTCGTATGTATGAAAGTAAAGACGGTTTTTATTTATTGTCTTTATTAAATAAAAAATAATAATAAATTATTTTGTTGAAATAACAGTGTGATATTTTGAATAGACGCTTTTTTGGCAGAATTGGAGTACCAGCTTCATTTGTATCAGTCTTTATTTCGCTAATATTTGAAATAAATAGAGACAATAATATATTTTCAGTTGAAAGATGTTTTTGGTACTGACGATTTGTTTAAAGGTCATTCAAAATTAAAATTTCTTTTAAAAATCCAAAAAGCCCTGAAACTTCACTAGGCAACTAAATACTGTTGCTACATTGAATTTATACTTCATTAAAGGTCACAAGAGCAATGTAAGCATTGCAAAAAAGTTCTGTTTTCTTTCGATATGTAATAGAAAACTGGGATGCAAATGAAACTATTTGTTCGAGTATTTTATTGATTTTGCAAGTACTCGTATGTATGCATGTAGAGTTTGCTTGCGTCTTCGTTGGATCATGGTGTCTAATCTGCTGTACAATGGTCGCGGGTTTTTCTTTCTTTTTTTAACCCTCGACGCAAAAAGAGAGGTGTTATAAGTTTGATGTCGATGTCGGTGTGTGTGTGTGTGTGGCATCGTAGTTCTCAAGCGGATGGATCTATTTGGATGCGGTTTTTCATCGAAAGCCAGTTTACTTACTGTAGTTCTTAGCCATGTCTGTTAAAAATTGATCCAGCAGTTTGAAGAGTTTCAGCTCTTTTCCAAAATGACGTAAAGCATTTTTGGCATAAAATTGAATTATTTCTTATGTTACTCGACTAATGCGCGGGGGGTTTTCAAAATGTTTAATTTAATGTCATGTTGCGAGTTCTTACTTACGTCTCATCAAATTTATTGTGTGACGTTTCTTTTTATTCTTTTGAGGTATGGATTCTAAAATACTTTACACTGACTCGACGCCCCCGCGCAATAAGTCGGTGAAGTCAAATTATGAACTTTTTATTGTTATGCGATACTTGGAATCTACGGGCTGGAATACATCATTTATAATGTTTTCAACATTTTTGTAATGCAATTAACGAAGATATTAAGAATGTCGTATTTATTGTACGGTAATCTGCAACGTCAAATACAACGAGAAAAATATCGCTACGCAACAATACAATTTATTTTTTATTTTTATATTTGGTATGATGCTGTTACCGGGTTATTAGCGTAAATAATAGTTATGAAATATTTTCTTTGACTCTAGGTTTTTTTTTCTTTTAGTGATATTCGGTATTGAAAGGATACTTACTAAAAATATGCTGGCGCTATATTCCTGAGAACAACAACGCAGTGGCTCATTGCAGCTTTTTAGCAAGCTTTTAAAGCACAATATAAACGTATGTTCTAATAGGTTACTAATAACCCGTATACCAAAAAGTAACGCTATAAAAGTCCATACTATGCTTTTATCAAATTCACTCTTTCAACAGATTCACCAGAATAATCCGGTTAGTGACTATCAATAATTATTTTTCACTCATTATCTATAACATGTATTTTCTTCCCTGGTTATTATTAAAAGCTAATAATATGTAAATCATTCATAAAAACATACATAAAAAGTAGCTTTCATTTCATATATCAATGTAAGTAGTTAGTAGGTAACTCTAACCGGTTGCAAAGGTATTCAACAAAAATAGTAAATCATTTTCCTGTAAAATTTACTTTTTGAGGTTACCGACTTATTGTGCGGGGGCGTCGCTGTGTAGCTTTTTTATGGCAAAAATTTTAAAACTTTCTTTTCTGAAGAAATTTCTCGGTATTCCTATTATTATCCCTAACAACGTCATTTTAATAAAGAGTCACTGGAAATCTTCACGAATTCTTTGTATCAAAAAGTTTTATAGCATAAAATCAAATTTATACAATGTGATTAGATTGCTTGTAACTTCTACACTGTGCAGTAAGATTGCAACTAATTTTAGTTGCCCAGAAGTCCGTTTCAATTATCATTGGGTGTGCGATTAAAAAGAACGTGGCTTATTTCACGCTTATTTTGCGCAACGTATCATCGGAGCACTCAAAATATTATGACATTTTGCGAATTACTGTGAAGATTTATTATGCACTCTCTTGTTGAGCCGCACTGTAGTTACTATGAGCATCAACATCTACATGACTACATAGTTGTTCAAACTCATATAAAATTACAATCGGGTGCTGCGGAAATTTAATCAGTAAGTTTGCTCGACCATCCCTCTGGTAATTATTAGCACTAAGGCTACATTCATATTGCTTTGCATCCTTTTTTGCTTTTCTGATCGTGTTCTTTCATCAAGATGATTAGAAAAAAATAGAACAAAAGCGTGGCGCAATAGAAAGTAAACAGGACTTTTTCTAATAGAATTTTCAATTAAGCTGATTTAAAAACAGGTTTTAATGATAGTCGTTTTCTACGAAGTATCTAACTATTAATTTGAGCAAAGCTGCCTTTGATAATCTGTACAATTTATCTAAACAATATTTCATGAAGCAAAGTATGTTCAAGGCAGTACTTGTTTTAATAAAATTACAGTCTAGATCATGAGGATAAAACGACCAAGGTAAGGTTACTTTTTTAAGCTTCCTTCTCTTCGTTTTTTTTTTTTTTTTTTTTATGTGAGTAGGAAGGCAAACGAGCAAGTGGGTCACCTGATGGTAAGTGATCACCACTGCCCATAGACACCCGCAACCCCGGGGGGATTGCAGATGCGTTGCCAACCTAGAGGACTAAGATGAAATCTTCGTTTGTATAATGTAGCTTTAGTAGGCCGGGATAATTAATACCTCTCAGTTTCGCCGACTCACGCGCCGGCTAACGGGCGGCTGACCCGCGGGTGCTCTATTAGTGACCATTAGCAGTTTAGTGGGCCCCCAATTTACACCAGCCCCTGTGCCAATATTGTCTTAGCATCAAACTTTAGTAACAAAATTAAAATGCCGCACGGGCCTACACGTTTCTGCGTCAGGCATCTTGTTATTTAGTTGGGTTCCATGCCCAAAGGGTGCCAACGAAACCCTATACTAAGGGACATTTCTGTCCATCCTCCTTTCCATCCATACCTTGAAGAGTATTTAATAGGTAGGTAAACACTTGAAGTAATCACAAAGTGTGTATTACTATAATAGCCGCTATAATTAATGACCTAAGCGTATCATATTGTGTTCAATAAAACCTTCGATAGATGGATAGTGGCTGTTACTAAGGCAGAGGTTTAGTTGTTACTAGTGTAGGATTCAATCTAACAATCAATCAATTCAAGAATCACCAATCTTAAGGAAGCCGGCTGCGACCAACGCTGCGTAGAGTCCGTTGAATCTTTTAGCCACCGCAGCGCCGCCGCTAAGTAAATGTCTATAATAATAATAATAATAATAATATAGCCTTTTTATTCCGAATTCGCTACAACTTCATTTTTTGTTGTTGTTGTAGTTGTTTTATTATTAAATTGTCGCATAATTCGGCGTGCCTCATGGCATAGGCCTCCTCCGTGTATTGGATGGATGGTTTGGGCTATAGTTCCCACGCGCGCCCAGTGCGGATTGGGAACTTAACACACACCATTGAATTTCTTCGCAGATGTGTGCAAGGTTTCCTCACGATGTTTTCCTTCACCGATAAGCTCATGGCAAATTTCAAATGTAATTTTCGCACATAAATTCCGAAAAACTCAGAGGTGCGCGCCCGGGATTTGAACCCACGACGCTCTGCTTGAGAGGCCACAGGTCAAACCACTAGGCTACCACGGCTTTTTTAAAGTAAATGTCTAGACACCCGCGAAGATTGTCCGTAATGTTATATACACTATTTACACTCTTACATATTAATTAATTTAACAATGGTTTAAACATAAATCCGCTTATAGGATCAACCGTGCACCGACAATTTGAAAACAATTGACAGCCGCTTTATTTTTCTTTTTCTTTAGTGCCGCGGCGCGTGGGAATTAACTAGCGCCAGCCAGCCACCAACAGCCCAAAAAGGTTGAGATTTTTCAAATTGATAATTATTAAAACATTTTCACATAATATTATGTGTCAATCCAAGTGTGTCAAATTTTATTAATGCCGGTTTAAGCAGTAGTAGGTATTAAAGAATAAGAAAAATCGACGCATAGGTACGTCTATCAAAAGTCAAAAGTCAAAGTCAAAAGTATTTATCGTCACATTTTTTTTCCTTTTTAATATTAGTCAATTTCAGAATACAGAGGATTCCTTGCAAAATGGACGTGCGGTATTTCGAAATTAAATTTTAAATTGCAATTGATGCGATCAATTTACCGCAGTTTAATCATCATTGTGACCATATAGTCTGCAATCACATTTTAATATTATGTATGCAGATTAATGTGTACCATATTGTATAGTGTATCTAGTTTAATTTGAATTAGTACTTACATGGCCCGCGGTAATTTCATATTTACTAATGTAGAATACAAAACAATAATATTAATTACATACGAGTACACATGAAAACCCCGAAGCGGTGAGAATTTCAACAACGCCATTTGTTACAAGTTATCTACGTTAGCTACTTTAGCAGTTTGAAATTCGCTCACCAGAGACAGGTAAAGTGGGGTGCGGTAATAATAATTTATCATTACAAAGCGTGATGATAAGAGGGCTCGTTCCCACTAAAGCGTAGGACAAAGGGATGCCAGGACGCCCGGCGACGGCGACGCCGTAGCGCAAAAACCTCCAGGATTACAACGTTTTGCTAAATATTTACCTAACACTTGCGCGGCACAGTTAACGCCACTGTGCCTGATAAGATTACAGCTTAACCAAAAAACCTTTGCTTGCTTTTCTTTTTATTGCGGATAACATCAACTTCCATTAATTCAAAAGAAGTAAAAAATCATAAATAAAAATTGGATCTCTAATACAATTACCATCATAGAAGATATTATTACTGTGATAAGATGTAGTAATTTTTTGTGTGTGGTTTTTCTTATCTCTTCTACGAACTGTCGCTCAACACAGCTGTATAATTTTGAATCATTTATAACATAGACACCAATATTGCCTACTGAAAATGCGGCATCGTTTGGCATCAGTGGTTCAACGCACGACTGCACAGAACACAGCTCTCAAAATGATTATGTCCAAAGTATACGGGGTGATCAATCTAAATGGGTCAGTAGGGAGTTCCTTACGAACAACCATGGCACCAATTTAATATTTATAAAAAATGGCATTATTATTTTATAATCTTACTTATTTTTTAATACTAACTTGTTATGGTTGATGGTATTAGGTACTTATTATTCAGTCACAAGGAACACATTCTTAGTGAAATCTTGTTGAATAATTAAAAGAAAAACTCAAAAATTATTTCATTTAGGTAAACAAATGCTATTCTGTTGATTCCCGGTTACGTACGATTTTTTTATAAAAATTGAATGCCATTTTTATGAAATCTGAAATCGATGCCATGGTTCCTAAGAACAGATTCCCCTATCCCTTATAGTTTTTGACTTCTCCCTATTGACCCATTCGGATTGATCACCCTATATAAAATAAGAGGATCTTAAGCATTGTGGAAAGACTACCCTTAAACGACATAAGATATTGGAGCTTGTCTAGATCTAGATGCACAAAAACATCTGAACACAATTACACGATTGACAGCTTCGAAGTATTTGATTGTGACTGTACAAATCCTTAGGTGTTTAGGTCTGATCGGTATTTTCTTTTCACAAGTGTACCAGTTTTTACTTTCACAAATATTCCCATCACATAGAACAAAGACTTGGTTCGGATAGATACGTCGAAAGCGCAAACATCGTGTTCAGTCCATCTGTACCGGGTCCGTTTCAACTGCAGACAATACATAGGTACAGCAACGGTAAATGGAACCGTACCCAAATTCCGTTTTAAGTATCGTTATCCTACAGCCCCAGGAAATAGTAACAGTAATACTGGAACAACAGAGTCAGCATCCTGTTTCTGTGACAGCTCAACTAAACAAAGCATTACTTACAGATCATGACTAATATTGTCTTTATTCTTTCCATGCGTCTGAGAATAGCAATTTATTCGCAAATATTGGACTAATGTTGTTCTATTATTAGCCTTTTAAAGATAAATAGTTTTTTGAAAGTTATTACCGATTGTTATTTATCATCTCTAACGTAAACGTCCCACTGATCTGCTCTCCGAATAAGGTCTTAGAAACTGTATACAAATACAGTTTCTAACCAAATTCACACGCATCATTGCATTATTTCGCACATTAACCTCGTGAATTTTCCCCTCACCGAAAAGCTCATTATAATTTTTAAATGAAATCTCGCAAATATCTTGAAATGCATAAATGTAAGAGTCTGAATTCGAACCCACGATCATAGGCTTAAGAGCCCGTAAGTGCAATCACTAGGCTAGGCTACCGCGACTAGTATTTGTAGACTAACAAAACCGCCGATGCTTTAGCGCAATATTTTCAATTAATATCTCTGATTGCAATCACAATAAGCATTGACCAGATGTTTAAACCAACATCATTAGTGTGTTGTGTGAGCTTTCCAATAGCAGCAACGAGGTATATAATCCTCAAAAATGAACACTGTTAAAGCTGGCAAAACTAACTGGAGCTTACATAGCTTAGTTAGAAAATCCCGCTGAGCACGTTTACACAATTGGTGAAATGTGAAGTTTGAGTGGAAGTTAATTGGAACAGGGCCGTATTCAGCGTGTACCCTGTTTGTATGCAAGGCCGCATCGGTGCGGAAAATGATCCCCGTTTGACTCAAAAGCATAATGATTTTCCGTGAGAATGAGTTTGGGTAAAAGTCCTTTCGTTGTAAATAAAACTAATGAGTAAAATTAATGTTGATGTTGAGCACGGACGACAGGTATATTAACCGAGACTGTTACTTTAATGAACTACGTATGTTATACTTTCAGAGTGTGTTAAGTAACGTTACGTAGCGTATTCAAAGATTAATAAAGATAAAGTTAAAGATTAATAAAGATAAACTTTTCGTTGCTATATGTATAATGTCAATCCATGGATATCAATTGACTAAAACTATTTTGACATCAGGATAAGATCATGAAACTATCAAATTTCTATTGGAAATTTGTGGACAAACAGAATCGCCGGGTTCAAATGGAAACACGGGCTCTCGGACGCATGATCGAATTCCAATCGCCACGCGAACCTGTATCACAAAATGAGCTATCACCGCAAACCAAATAACCGTGGCCAAATCAGACTGGGCGTAACTCAGGCCAGTGAAGTCGGAAGCAGCTAATTTGCAGCAGTGTGAAATGGACCGAGTCATTCCCGCACAAAGCGGGCTAATGCGCGCCCGTCCGCTGCACTGGCCCACAATTATATTTGCATACGACCACCTCTTACAGTCGACTCACGCTGCTCACAACGTCAAAAACCTGACCCGTCAGTCCTAAAGCCTCCAGCATTAAGCAGGTACGAAGATCCACGTTTTCACATAAACCCTGAAAATAACTTCTTCTAACAATAACTATGTATTTACAAAAAAATTATTACCAGCAAAGCAAAATAAGCAACAATAAAATTCAAGTTGCCCAAAATGACCAGTAATGTCTTTTATTTAAAGACATCCAATTTATTTATAAACTTACCTTTTGTTTATGGGATAAAACTATAGGCAGCAATGTAAGGGTGCCGTTATTCACCGCACTTGACCAGCACAAGAGCAGAGGTAAAGCTAGTGGGGACGAATAAAATCGGATGCGTTGACGCCTTTGACAGCGGAGCACTTAAAATTCCATGGGTTTGTTATAAAATCTTAGTACTTGTATTTAAAAAAAAAACTTGAGAGGTGTCAAGGGACACCCGGATGGAACGAAGTTCCTTTCGATTAATTAGTGAAGGAATTGTAATATATATATGTATTTTAAGTTATAATAATATTTTTTTATGTTTTGTACCATTGTATTTCGTAATTTCTTTCTCTCACGATATTCTCTACATCTTTGTGCATTTTTCTTTTTCCTTGATGTTATAGTTTGTACCTCAGTAGTCGATGCTTTAGTTGATTCGCTATTGAAATAAAAAAGCAAAAAAAATGTACATATACATACGTTATAATATATAATATACGTTTGTATAGGTGGAAAGAAGGAATCAAAATAGTGATGGGTTGCTAGCCGCATCGCTTATAACATGATTCTTAAGATTTTTGTCCATTCCCTCGATGGGCTTTTACCATCTGCGCGGGAAGAGAAGCAACGGGTACATTCTATGTTTTTTCTTTACCTACTCCCAGACCAGCATGGAAGTATTATAGCTGGATAACGACACCCCAATATTGCAAAAAAAACTTCTTTTAGATTTTAATATCAAAAGTGTATCAAAAGATGTTTTATATCGCACGGAAAAAAGACTGAACTGCTTTAATAGGTATGCCAAATATTCATTATCAAACTGGGCGGTTATTGTAAAAGGATCTAACAAAAAAAGCAACTTAAAAAATTAGCTGAAATTAATATCAAATACTCAAGTCTACAACCCCTTGAAGCAGCAAGAAAATAAAATTCTAAGTTAACGCCACAAATAAAACGACACAAGAGTGGGCGCGTCGCCGCTCGGCTCGTTGCTAACTGACTCGCTACTTGTCCTGCTCGCACTGGCAGCGGCGTGGTAATGCCTTGATAATTGCCATGGTAATTGACTAATCCATTTTATCCATTTGCTCTGAATAACTTCCGGTACAACTAGTGCAAGTGTCGTTACAACTTTTGGTCTTAATTTTTTCCGTCTAGCCCCCTTTCGCAACGCGCGATAAGCAACTTCGTTCCAAAAACCCTGGCTGATTGACTTATCAACGGCCAGGCCAAACACTTGGACCTGAAAGTTTTTTGCAAGGAATGAGAAAGGATATTGGTAAATTCCCACGGGATGAAAATTTCTGCACAGGTGAAGTCGCGGGAGCAATCTAGTAATTTCAGAGAGTAGGAAATATTTCTAGATAAAGTTAATACATACCCAAATTTGCACATGTGTGCCTACACTGTGTTTGTGTTGCCAATGTGTTAGTAAGTTTAAATCACAGTCGAAGTTGGGTAAACCTAAAACTAGAAACTAAATGTAATTTTGATACTTACCCTATAAGTTAGAGACTTTTTAATAGCACCTACATTAACAGACTCCGTGCACGGTTTCTTCCATACTAAGCCAAGAAAAAACATAGAATGTACCAGTTGGTTCTTTTCCCATGCAGATGGCAAAAGCCCAGCGAGGAAATTGGCGAAAATCTTAGGAATCATGTTGTTGGCAATGCGGCTACGCAGCAACCCATCACTATTTTGATTCCCCTTTCTACCTTCACATCCACAAGTATGTAAACATAATCAAGTTACCACTATTCAAAAGATACATACACATACACAAATTACGTATTTATCCCTAGTGGGGTAGACAGAGCCTAAGGTAACAAGACCTAAAGGCCACGCTTAGCATGACTGTGGGCATTTAGATGGAAAGGGGGAATCAAAATAGTGATGGGTTGCAAGCCGCATCGCCTATAGCATGATTCCTAAGATTTTCGCCTATTCCCTCGATGGACTTTTACCATCTGCGCGGGAAGAGAAGCAACTGGTACATTCTATGTTTTTTCTTTACTCCCAGACCAGCATGAAAGTATTCAAAAGATACAACTTTCTAATAGGCGGCTGGGCGAATTGACATACAGCTGAGGCTTAGAACAGGTCTACTTGACTACCCTTAGGTCACGGATATCTAAAAACAGCTTACTAACAAGCTGATTAAAAAATTTAAGTGCAAGCTTGTATGAAACTATAGGAGAATAACCACCTTCAATCAGTTTTCAGGAGAACAAAGGAGCAATCACGCTTAGTTCAGACAGAGCGAGCCAGCTAGTAAGTTTGCAGTGTTGTTGTGGGACAATGGCCGTATTATTTTACCATATCCGAGCCCAAAGCCACATTAACTTCGGTATTCGCGATCTGAACTTCGATGTTGATGCATGAGCGTAATGCTGAGCCAGCGACCGTTTCACTTTTGCGAAGACACACAACGCTGATGATCTATTTTTCATGTCTATGTTTTTTTGTTTTACCTACTTTGTTTATTTTCTATAAAATTATGTATATTATCTTATATTTGTGTGTCTTGCAAAAAGGAATAAATGTCTTCTTTCTTTCTTTCTTATTTGATAGGGTTTGCTGGAACGATTGATTGTCTGAATTTATAATGAACTCATCGACTTTGTTGGAAAATTATAAAATAAACCTAACATAACCTAACCTGGGTGTAAAATAATTTCAGTCTTAACGGGAAATATTTTAGGCCAAACAATACGTACTTAAGATCAAAAATTATATCAACCAAGCTTAAAGCTTAACCTTGTGCTTGATATTTTTGCATTACTCGTAAACAAGTAATTATTAGATAGTTCTTCATTGTTTCAACTCCTCTTCCTTTTTCTGTAATACTTTGATAGCGATTGTCAATTTCCCAACCCTAATGACGTAGAACCCCGAATAGCCTACTGAGACTCAACGCGTTTTCATCGCTAATACTCGGCGAGGTGTTAACTTTAGCGACGCGGAATAGCAACTTAACCTCGGCCATCGCTTAGGCTCTGCTA
Organism: Pandemis corylana; assembly: GCA_949127965.1. Taxonomy (NCBI): domain Eukaryota; kingdom Metazoa; phylum Arthropoda; class Insecta; order Lepidoptera; family Tortricidae; genus Pandemis; species Pandemis corylana. The sequence continues at coordinate 13,080,153 of OX421856.1, read as the reverse complement.
ATTCGTGGTATTATGGCTCGTATGCCTTTCCCGTATCTAGGACCAGTTCTTATTCATTAAAAAAATTACGTTGTGACAAAATTCATATGTTCAAAGCAATCCTACAATGTGACTATAAGGTTAAAGTGTAACTTTATACCCAGCTGTGTTAGAAATTATTGCGCTGATTTAGATTACGTGTTTACAAAGAATTTACACACAGTTACCCACATGAGTATCGTATTTCTTACCTACGTATAGCCCAACAGCAATCATTTCAAATTGTGGTGAGTAAATTAGTAACGCTATCGTACTGACTAAGTCGACGCGACAGCTAGATAGAATGCCATCAACTGTCCGCTCGAAAGCCTAGTAATTAATTAGGATCAAATACACGAGAGTACTATCTTTGTTACTGCAGTAATGGTAAATGGAAGCTAATAGAAAATAGCTTTTGAAGTCGAATGCTTATGAAATGCAACTGGCAATTAGTAAGTTAATCCCATTGGGCGATTCGACGGCATGCTGTTTGACTCGTCTTGTTTGGCAACGAACGGTCTAATGTTTACTAGGGATCTCTTTTGTATATGTATAAATTAGAATCAGTGTCAAATATAATTTATTTATAGTAGACACTGAATCATACTTTTGCATTAGAAACTTAAGTGCATAGGTTTGGACATCCTTGGAACCTAGATTTCTATAGCACTTGAATCACCTGATGGTAAGTGAGTACCGTGTGTGTGACACAAGTGACACGCGCAACACTAGGGTTACAGATGGTTACCAGCCTATTAGGCTAAGATGGAATGTGTCAGTAATTTCACCGGCTATCTTACTCTCGCATGCATTATCGTATGATTATAAAATTGTGTAGTGCCCGCGCTATAGCTATAAATGAACTCTTCGCAGACGAAGTCGCAGGCAACAGCTACAGTACATAATAAAAGCTTTTTTTTCCCAAAAATCCTTTGCTTAGACGTTCGTGACATTTTGCCTTCATTCGTGAATATAATGAACATTGAATTTGCTCTGGTAAACCGCATTTATTAGAAAGATATTTTTTCGCTGTCTCGTAAATACTGTTCAGGGGTCGGTGTAAAACAATACAGGCGCTTCTAGGTCGCTACGTGTCTTGACTACGCGTTCGAGCTCTTGCCCTATCTCTGTTAAGGCACACTCAGATACAATATGTATCTCCCTTTTAGCACTGCATAGGATAAACATAGTTAATTTATTTTACTCTGCTTATATGGTGGTAGAACCTGATCAGAATTGGGAACGAAAACCATAATCCTAAAAATTCAAGCTGCAAGAATATAATTTCTAAAACACTTCAAAAGACTTTATTTTATACCGTTAGCTTTGTGGACGCGGGAAAGCGAAGGTACGGCGTGGTATTACCTACCAATAATTACTTTAGATAATATGAAATTTATTGTGATGCTGCGTAAGTCAGTATTGATAACAAATCCGTCGCGCAGCGGACTCGGCGCGGATGATACTAATAAATATGCTAATGCCGGCGCCCCTGAAGGCTTTTCCCGGATTTTCATCTTTTCCATACCGATGACGCAGGCAAAAATAAAAGCTTGCTATATCTGAAAACGTACCTGTGAACAGTGTTGCCAGGCCCGGCTTGAATAAATTAACAGCTTTTTCAATGAAAATGTAATCAAAATGGAAATATTCAAAGTCTTTGCTTATTGTCAGACATTAATTTATTTGCAAGGGATTGCGTATCTAAAATTTCAAGTACAAAATCCTACATTAATGCTTAGTTTACTTTCAATCTCTATGGTACATACAGATTCGGGATTTTAATCCCTGACCTTTTCCAAAATGTACACATACAGTATTTCTAGATAAATCAGTAGAGGTGTTTCAGTGTACCACGGAGCGACCCGCTGAATGGATGTTTGATTTTGCCCCTCGCTATTACGCCGATTCAGCTCTTAACAGGACTCGATAATGCTTGATGCACCACCTCTTTCACCAGAAAATCAACTGTAAACTTAATTTTGTATATCAATAAGCCCGATATTTTATACCATTTAGCCATAAAAGCGTTCCTTATTTCTTAAGGCATAGAAGCAATTTGCAGTAAAATGTTTATCATATATATACATACCGGTACACGCAATGTAGAAGTAGGTTTATAATGATAAAATTGCAGCATCGTAAAACTGTTACGATGAAAGCATCTTTAAGTATTTTTGATTCGAAGTTGGATACTTAAGCGGTATTTCTGGAGGTTAATGCTAAAATACCCCGTTTACGATGTATGAAAAAGGGATTTGAGAACCCTTGCGAAAGGAAAGTATCTATTACATTATATAGGCGTGCATATGCTAGTCATGTGTTACCGTGATGACGTCGTAATGACCGTTTTTATAGGTGCGTACGGCGCATCGTATTTGCATGATGGCGCGACGAGATCTCTTCTCTTATATTCCGCTTATATGCGTGCTCCCCGCACTGAAATGTACATTAATGAATTGGTTCTGTTCAAACCCTCGACTCCTGTGAAATAACTATTACCGTCTCATTTGCAAACCCACGCCTAACACAAATGAAACTATAAATAAATATGCAGCGCGAGTGTTATTTTATTAGTTGAAACATTATCAATTTACTTGTTGTTTAACAATTTACGCCAACACAAAATCCAACCGTGGGTGTAACAACAAACAGTGGGCGAGGTTATTATCTAGTTATGATACAGTTGAAGTACTCTATTACTTATATAGATTGCTAAATGTATTAGTTATTTTTTTTTCTTTTCATATATTTTGTTTCCCTTTGACCAGTAGAGACTTAATACATCTCTACTAAAGACTAATATAATTTAAGGTACCTATTTAACTTGGGGACCTTGTACATGTTATTCTGAAAAATGACTTTCTGCCAAGTTTCTTGCAGCGAATCCTTCTTGGCAGTGATGGTCGATCTGAATGCCCTTGGCGACCTATTTGCAAAATAAACCTTTTTTTTAATAAAAACTTAATGGACGAGCTTATTTTGCAACTCCGCGAAATAGTGAGACCAAACAAACCAATTAACATGGGAAAAATTATATCAATTTAAAGTCCCAAACTAAGCAAAGCTTGTACTATGGGTACCTACTAGACAACGGTAGACATACTCAGACCTTTATAACGTTATAAAAAAAAACGATATAATAGCGGTATATATCGTTTGTGTTTAAAATTTCATTCAAACAAATTCTATATTCCTTCATAACGTTATATCATATCATAACGAAAAGAAAACCGTAACTTTACGAAATAGCGTTATAGACCTTTAAAACGTTATGAAAAAAACGATATAATACCGGTATATGTCGTTTGTGTATAAAGAAAACCATAACGTTATGAAATAGCGTTAGGTATAATAACGCTATGAAACTGATTATGAACTACTACTATGATATCAACTTTACGGCCTAGTCCCACGAAACAAATTTGTAAAGTATGTTTTGACAATTCACGAAAACAGTACAGATTTGTCATTGCATATGTTTGTCGCACGTTATATAGAGCGGGTGTTATAGAGTGTAAGAAAGAGATGGTCTATAACGTTATTATATCACTTGCCGAAGTATCGATATATATCGCTATTAATAACGTTATAATGAATACCGCTACAGAATAAATAATGTTTTATTAAAAAACGCTATTCGGTAATAAAACGTACTGAAAAATAGCGCTACCTAAAAACGTTTTATTGAAAAATGCTATTCGATAATCTAACGTTATGAAAAATAGCGTTACGCAAAAATAACGGTAATTAAAGGTCTGGACATACTTAAATACATATAACAAACATCCATGACTCGGGTACAAACATTCGTATTCATCACACAACAAGAGTGTCTACCCCTACGGGGATTCGAACCCGGGACCTCTAGCTTCATAGTCAGGGTCGCTAACCACTAGGCTATCCGGTCGTCAACAACTGTTGAGGATGCTTCCAAGAGTAGTAGAGACTTTTACTGCGGTGGTGATTTTGATTGCGGGTTTCGTTGCGTTTGTGTTTATTATTTCAGTAGCTTCTGCCCGCGACTTAGTCTGCGTAGAATTATACGTATAAACCTTCCTCGTCAATCATTGTATCTGTTAAAAAAAACCATCAAAAGCAACGGCGTAGTTTTAAAGATCTATGCATACATAGGGGCAGACAGACAGACAGCGGGAAGCGACTTTATTTTATACTATGTAGTGATTGATTGATTTTGTGAACCTGCAGGAGGGTGGGTTGAAAATATTTAACGTAAACGCGACTATTTTGCATGACTTGACCTCACTATTTTGTTACGTGGCAAAATGAGGTTATCTATATAGTTTAGGTTAACAAAAATCTGAACCTATGCTGTATAATGCTATAATTGTGCTTACATGTTTGTGTACTGAAAACTTCGTTTTTTCTTGCTGGCAGTGCTTCAAACATGAAAATGGCATATTTAACGTTCAGCGGGATTTAATATGTCGTAAAATGTTATTTATACGACGTTTACCCTACGCGTTTCCGTGGCAGCGGCAGATTGCATTGGCATTCGATATTTTAAAACCGTTTGCTTGTAACATTACTGGCGCTATTAAATCTCAGTTTTAACAAACTGTTTAACCATCTGGAAGTACTCCAGCTGTCATTTAATTACAGACGCTTTAATAATCATCTTCTATCAGGCAAAAAAACAATTTATATTAAGAGTAGACCGGCCTTATCAACTTTTTGTTGATTTTGCCAGTATGTAGGTATTACGTCTCCAGCCTTTATACGTCCTACTGCAGCAGCGGCTGACTGAGCACAGGCTTCCTCTCGGAACGATAGGGCTTGGCCACGCGAGCCCAGTGCGGAATGGGGGCAGACAATAATAATATTGGGTCACTTCTCACATGAAATTGTATGAAAACTGATCAGTTAATTTTGCTCGTCACTGTAGATAAATTTAGAAACATGACATTCGATATTGACTAATAAAGTTTCATAATTAATGAAGGTAAACACGTCAATATTTTAACACAATTGATTGATATCTAGTACCTAATAAATAATAATTATTAGATATCCTTAGTATTCACTACACTTTTAGCGATTTAATAATTAATTAGGTACAATATATGTATTTCCATATGTACGACTATCTAAAAAGCATTTTAATACGTACATAAATCACGTCTTTATCCCTTACGGGGTAGACAGAGCCTAAGGTAACAAGACCCAAAAGCCACGTTTAGCATGATTGGGGGCGTATAGGATTGTGGGCGTATGTGCGTATAGTGGGGGAAATCAAAATAGTGATGGGTTGCTAGCCGCATCACCTATAACATGATATTCCTAAGAGATTTCAAGTCATCGATTTAATCTATTTATCAATGTATCTAATAGTTATAAATCGCTTATAATATTATGAAGCATCAACAGACAGAACATTTTTACATATACGTCATATGTCGCTGTATAATTGTATATTTTAACAGTGTCATTGCTTGTGGGAACGTTGTGGTAGAGTGTAGATATTGCAGTGAAATGATTTATGGCGAAAATGCAACCGATTAACTTTTTGTAGCTCGTTATGGCAATTTTATAGCCGCTGCCGAAGCACTCGAATGAGTGGAAAATACAAGAAATAAGATATATTCCCACATTTAAGACGACGCAAATATTTATTGCGATTCTTTTATGACACTAACATGATTTGGAAAGAGCAGACTTTTATCAAGATACCTAACTTACAAATATTTTGTATCACAAACAGGTAGGTAATAATGTATCCTTTACTGCGTCTCGCAGATGAAATATATCCTACCCGATCGAATGCGGCATGAATACAGAATCGCTAACACATCTGAAAGCAGTCAAGCTTAACCAAATTTCATGAAGTAGGGCGAAGTGACGGCAATGAATTTTGTTGCGTACTCTTCAAGTTCCAAGCAACTTGGCGAAGAATTCTCGGTGCCTGCCATAAGTACGTACAAAGTGAGCAGTCGCCTAAGAAATAACTCAAACATAAGAAATGCACTCAAGCTCTTACCGACACGCGGCGTTTGACGCGGCTTCTATTTGTAAACAGAGTTACAATTTAGAAAAACTAGTTTAAAATCGAACTTTTGCTACGTCGACATAAATAAGAATGGTGTCCTCAATCATTGCCAGCTGGAAGCGTGCCTAGAGGCTTTTGGGCGCAGCAGGATAGCTTTCCGTTTTCCGCTTTATTCCCAGATTATCTGGTCACGCACATAGTCCCGTGAAACCTTCGCAGAGAGTTTTGTGATAAGAGTCTCTTGTGCTGCAATACTGTATAATGGCAACTCGATTCCACAAAATTACTAGAACATGACGTCACTTCGCCTAATGCAGAGTTGTGTTTACTGCTAAACGTGGCTGCGTCAGCTCCAAAACTAATTATCCATCTAGATACACAAAGATTGCTTTTGCAGTAAAGAGTAGCGTATCACCACGATACTTCACACACATCATATGTAATAGCGTATTTAGACTTAGTATCATTGATTGTAATGATTTGTACGTACTAGGTGCTCCCTGTCCACTGTCTACTGATGTATTTTACCTTGTCATGTTCAATTAGATGATATAACGAGCATAACGAAAAGTGCGAGTGAGAAGGAAGAATTATCACCGCGTCAAGTGACACCTATTCGTTTACATTTTATAAGTTAAAACGTTAACACACAATTTGTTTTTTTTTTATAATACAGCAATGTTGCGTAATATCGTCGCTCGAGAAAGCGACGTCGATTAGGCTCAAATTTGCCGTCAGAAATCTGATCACGTTTGTGCTATCGCAGCTCATTCGATTCTCATTTATTACGACATAATATGCTTTGTACTTATTATATTTATACATTTACGTGCTCTTGTTTATAATCTTTTGTTGTTACCATGGAAGATGTATTTGACTTAGATCCAAGGCCGTACCTAGAGCCAGCAGGACTAATTACATGTGGTAGCCCGGAATTTTGACAAAATTATAGCTAATCAACTGAGACAAGTAACTTTAAACTGGTGTCTAAGCATATTTTTATGACGCCATGATTTTAATAACTTACCTACCAGCTTGCATTATAGAAACATTGTACAATGTGTGTATTTAATTAAAAAAATTACAATTTGAGTTTAAAAAACTCACTTGGAATTATTATCTGCCGCTAAATCTAGAGATTTTTTTCTTAAAATAAGACTAGGAAGGTGTTCGTTGTTGGAGGGAGTGGCCGAAAAATAAACTTGCATGGAAGTTACCGCTTAATATGCGATACTAGAATGAATGCGTTATTAAAACTCTGTCAAGTCAACCGTTCTTAATGTGAACTATAGTAGGTATATTACGTACAAGAAAAGCATTTTCCACATTCTTTTACAATAACAATTGTTAGTCTCAGGTTAAGTAGGTATTCAAGGCCTTTCATTAAATAAATCACTACATATTATAAAACAAAGTCACTTTTTCTGTCCCCATGTCCCGATGTATGCTTATATCTTCAAAACTACACAACGGATTTTGATGCGGTTTTTTTAATAGATAGAGTGATTCCAGAGGAAGGTTTATATGTATAGTAGATACATGCACAATATACCGTGCGAAGCCGGGGCGGGTCGCTAGTTAATGTATAAATAAAACATCCTCCACATTTTATTTCAAAAGAATTTATGAGCTTAAGTAGTAGAAAGTTTTTTGTGTGCACGTCACAATCATTCTTTTCAAGGGGTTAGTGTTCATTGGGTGGAAATAACAAAGACGATAAAACTGTTCGCTTGGAAAAAGGATATTGAATGAGGTCAGACGCATATATATTCGTAGAGGCAAATGTCGAGGCGTGTCGGGCCAGCCGTTTGCGCACAGTTTTTACAGTCCCATAGAATGTGTCATATCGTTACCGAAGCGATATTACAGCGAGATTATTTTTCTTATTTGTTGGCGTCCCGGTTTATTATCACAATCAAGATAATGGTTTTGTTTTGTCAGACCAGATCATATTAAATAAACATACTTGTATGGGCGGCATTAAGTTGCTAAACGTAGGTAGGTAATTAACTAATTGATGTGCCAATATAGCATTCATTGTTAATTATGATTATGTTTGTATTTTTACTCTTTTACTAGGAACCACTTTAAAATATAAGACAGTTCCAGCATGCAATAACTAGAATGTTTTGTCTTGAGTTTCGATGCAACTGTTTTTTTCAGTTATTATTTTTGTATAATTATTTTTCTTTGTCCATTCCGCCTGATAAACTACATAAATATGTACCCACAATGCAGTAATAATATCTAAGGCAGTAAACCATGTTACTATTCGACCCACTTTATTTTAAAACGTAGATTTAACTTCACCGAACCAAAACCAAATACTCCAGAGTATTGTTGTTCCAAGAGCACAATTCGTGGCGTCTCTTGAATTTACCGCCAATAAAATAAATACATTTTATGCGTTGCCTTTTACTGCTTTCTTATGAAGCGTATAATCCTTGTCAACAATAAAGCATTGGAGCTTGAAGAACGTTCCTTTAGTAAAAGTTAGTGGATCAGATAGTTAACGAATGTATAAACTGCTGTTGCCAGTGCTCATGGACTTTCTTGGCACCAGCTTAAGATTACGTAGTGTGAATGAAAGAAGCTTCGTCAGTATTAAAGAGACTTTTGTGATAATCCAAGCGAAGTTTTTCGCTATAAGACCAGTGTGGTAGGTATTTAGAGATATCACTTTTTTGTGCATTTAAACTTACCACGTTTACCACGGTTTTATAATCCCGGATTACACTAAAACTGCATTGAAAAATTAAGTTTTAGTGTTTTTTCTAGTTCTTGAACATTTGAGCCTTTACTTATGCATTTTAAGCCATTTAAGTAGTTAGTTTATAAAGTAGGTACTTAAATATAGTTCTACAAATAGAAAAAATGTAAGTCACAAATGTTTAACCTTAATTTCCTTACACAAACAAACGACAACAAACAACATTCAAACACAACAACAACAACAACAAACAACACAAACAAACAAAGTAGTCTCTGCCTATCCCTGTGGTAAAGAGGCGTGACGGTATGTATGTATGTTTGTAATTTCCTTACCTTGTATTATTTCTGTAGCATATCATAAATGAAAAAACAATTTTTGTTTCTTTATAAGTGAGTATTCGAAATAAATTGCAAAATATAGTACCCATATGAAATTGATACCTAAGTTTCGCAAGACTGTGTGGTCGGAAACGCACAGCCAGTTTTCAATTAGTCATACCGATATTGCAAATTGGGCCCTACATTAGGCAAAGCCATACCAAGTTAATCCCCTTAAATTGAGAGCAAAATTACAGTGTAATTAGTAAAATGGATCCATCTTAACTTTTCCTCTTAATTATGTCAATTTTATAAAAACGAAAACAAAGCGGAAATAATAATCTGAGTTGGGATATTACTCATATTTCTCACTTAAATACTTTCTTTCGCTTCGTGTAATTGAAACAGGACGAACAAATTACAAAGAAAGATTCTCCAATTTCGTTCATTAACTTGAAATAGGGAAGTAATTTTACCTCTGTCTCCTTCTGGAGCAAGGTCCTACCTCAGGAGCTGTATACATATAGGAGGTACCTTATTTATTTTGGATATAAGAGAACGGAAATCCATAAGCTTAACAATATTTATATCATTGAAAACAATAATATTACTACTATCTCAATAAACCTGTTCTTTAATCGTAATTAAATCTTAAAATCTTAATTAATCAAGATCAGCACGTCTATACAGCAGACGGTAGCAACAGGACCAGAGGCCGTATATATAGACACTACATACACACGCACGCGCGCACGCGCGCACGCACGCACGCACACACACACACACACACACACACACACACACACACACACACGCGCGCGCGCTCGCACACATACACACACACAACACACACGCGCGCGCGCGCGCGCTCGCATACGCCAACGCACACAAATACGCACAGGCGCACGCACACACACACACACACATACATACCATTCTAAACTTGGCCAAGTCATAAACTTATCCCTTTTTGTTTTATTGGAGAGAGTTGTTCGTTTGTAATAACAATCACAAATAAAAGGGTACTTGGGAAAAGTTGTAATACATTGATTATAATAAAAATGAGTTTTATTATAATCAATTTTTTGTTTGATTTTTTTCTGATTTGATTAGTTTACATTAACTCTTACTTTGAGAATGAATCCGTAGAGGTCCGAAACGCGTCATTGTTTTAGTGGTGTAGAGGATAGTTAGGTTTTTGGGATTTATGTATATTTTGCTTGGCTGACTTACACGTGTAGTAGCGGAGTACAGACGTATATGTTTTTGTTCATTAAAAATGGACTTCCTAAAAGTAACCCCTGATTCGATAAATTATTATTCTAAGTAAGTGCATTATTCTGATCCAATGTGAATTTATTTCACGTGAGGCTCGTGTGCTCGGTGCTTAGGTCCTAAGAATTACGGTATTGGTTCTAAATATTACCTATACAATACAATTTTTATTTTAAGCGTACGTTATGAAAGAGTTTCATTTGACCGTAATGATATGGATTAGACAGTCAATACAATATGTATATGTATCGTGATACTAGTATGTATGTCAATATAGGATCGTGAACCAATCATAATCATGCTAATCGTGGCCTTTTATGTCTTGTTACTCTAGGCTCTGTGTACCCCGTAAGGGATAAAAACGTAATTTTTATACGTACGTTATGTTTTTGAAAAGTAATTGTGAGTTTCTAGCGATCATTCGAATAATTTTCTGATTCTGTTCTACAGAGCAATTTTCCTAGGATACCTATCTCCAACTAGTGATTTACCTTACTTAGCATGCACCTTACAGATTCTTTGTGCCGCATCCAAAAGGATCCGAAAGGATCAGGATAAAAATCCTGAAACGATAACTACGCCTTTGTTCAAAGTGGCCCGCTTTCTATTTAAATGATTTTTCTTCTACAACAAAGAAGATTATGACTTGTAGTTTTATCAAAAATGGCAGGCGAACGATTAAAATAATAAAAACGCAAACAAATCACACAGAAAAGTGAGCAGGTGGATATTATGTTACACTGAAAAGTAATTTCATCTTCAATAAGTTCTTGTCTGGATATAAATATTTATTATTATTATAAACAACAAAGCGCCGTAACGTTATTTTGAAAGTTAAGCCATTTCCATTCGAAAATGAAAAAAATAGCAATCAAATATGGTAATGTAAGGCTTCGTTCCATTTGTTAAAATGAGTAATATGCCCGTAATACCACCAAAAACATAAATATGCGAAAATGAGAGCCAAATTCAATATTAAGAATATATGCGTTGTTGTCATAGAAATATTAATTTCTTTCTGCGATCTAAAGTTGGTGTTGACTTTGCCGGCAAAGTAATTTATATTTAAATGAGCGCTAAGTTCTATACAATCCCGATTTGCATATAAGTATATAATTATAACTATAGTCTGGAAAATAGATTACTGCAGTAAAATTACACTTTCAGCGTTGTCAGTTTTTGGCGAATATCAAATAGTGATGTGACTTAGTGAGTGAATGAAAGAATGAACGGTGTCTTGAAATTAATTTGCGACATTTATGTTGACATAGAGAATTTTCAAAGCGTATTTTAATAAATGATTTGTTCAATACTTCCATGCTGGTCTGGGAGCAAAGAAAAAACATATAATGTACCAGTTGCTTCTCTTCCCGCGCAAATGGTAAAAACCCATCGAGGGAATGGGTGAAAATCGTAGGAATCATGTTATAGGCGATGCGGCTAGCAACCCATCACTATTTTGATTCCACTTTCCACCTCTACGTCCTCAGTGTCTTGCTAAACGTGGCCTGTAGGTCTTGTTACCTTGGGCTCTGTCTACCCCGTAAGGGATAAAGACGTGATTTGTGTATGTATGTATGTATTTGTTCAATAAGGATTTTATTATGTTTTCTAGTTAGTAGTGGTGCATTACTTTCGCTCTTGCAAATATTTTAGCAAATACGCCAAGTTTTGAAAGTGTTGAGTTTGGTTGCAGTGCGGAGCGGAAAAGTAGTTTTTGTTCATTAATATGAACTTTAAACCCCCAAAAGTAACGCGCTATTTAAAATATAGGCACTAAACTAAGAATCTGACAATCATAAAATATTTCGTTCGTTCTACAATCAAATCATTCATTACGAGACTTTAGTAGAGCACTAGCGAAATAATGTGGTTTCATTATTTCGTAAAATGACATTTGGGTGTGTCATTTTACTGCAGTGGTCTATTTGCCAGACTATAAGTAGGTATGTATTAAAATTTGATCAGTTTATGTTTGTCAACTCTTAATTAAAAGCATATAAAACTACGCGAGCGAACTATTTACACAAAACTGATAAATATGAAGAAATGGTGTACTTATAAGGTTACGGTCATAAGTATAACAAGACACGGCTACCGTGTCACCAGTTCCTTTTTCTTGGCTTGAATTTGGCTTGAAACGGTGCTGTTTGTTGGAAATTAAGTGAGTTTATTCGCTTTTGTACTAATTACATCACAATTTACCCACTGGGTATCCAATTAAGGGATTATTGGTTATACGTAATTAATTATTTCGTCAGCTCTGTAAAAGTACGACGGATCATTTGCGCCTATACGTGACATCGTTATCAAACACACAGTTACAGAAAAGAGACAAACAGAATGTGCTGCTCGCTGGATATGTTTCATTAAGTAACGTTTCCAACTTCCGCTCCGGCTCCGCGGTTTTATCTTTTCCCTCTGGAGCGGGATAAAAGTGGCTAAGTGCTGCTTTAACTTTGCAGGTTTTTGGGGTATTACTATGCATATACAATTTCAATCCAGCCCGTATATTAAAATCTAAATTTACTCAATATCTAAAAACTGATTGAACTGGATATACCGTTAATAGTAGGCAGCTATAAGCACTACGTGTCTTGATCAAACTTATCGCTGCTTGTCCGCAAGATGTGAATAGAGAAAAAACCAGCAAAGGGTTCCGTGCAAATTTGTAGGTATTTAAATGTAGTTTAGCAAGTGAAAAAATCGTGTTAACAGAGCTTGTTACTAAGTGAAATGTATATTTACGTAGGCAGCCAGATATAAAAACATTTTTTAGACGGACAGATGGACGGACGGCTGGACGGAAAACAAAACTAACCTTTAAGGGTTCCTTATTTGCCGAATGAGGTATATAATACCTAATCCTAAAAACTGAAACAATACTAACAAACCCCTAACACGTTCCTCAAATGTCAACTACCTGGTATTACTATTGTAAAAAGATTATTACCCGTTTTAACCCACTTGGAAAAAAAGGAAGAGGATCTATGTTCGACCGTATCATTTGTATTTTTTATTCATCGCTTGTAAAAAGCCTTAAAAGTCAAAAAGGTACAATACGATTAGCCATTGTTTATTATCAAAGTCCGATAAGCTCATTATTGTCGAAAGTAAACGACAGACAATTAGGCGCTAAAATGGCAATTATTAGAAAAGTGGGGATGGCCAATCCATCAGGTACCTTTTTAACGTACTCATAACGAGGTGTACTTCTGATTTTAAGTTCAGTCTGAGTCTCACTCTTCGACGTTAAACATTAGTGCCTTGCTGTATCAACACCTTATATTAAAACTCTTCCGGTTTTTGTCACCATGAGTTCTGACGCGAGCTGTTCGCAAGTCTTGTACCCGTGCTCGAAATGTTGTATTTACTACCAGGATTACAGACATTTGCTGGAGCATCTGTACTGGCGCCATGGTACAGAAAGCACCGGGTGCAATCAATGCAACGTGAAGCGATGGACGTACGCCGAACACTTTTGCCACGTACTGCCTATTTACGAGCCAATAATCGAAGGTGAAAATAATGAGGAGAACTTAAGAGAGTCACAATACTGTTACTGCGGCAAAAACCTCGATTTACCTATGATCGGATGCGACGGGCCGAAATGTGTTTGGGAATGGTACCACTACCCATGCGTTGGCATCGAATTTGCCCCCGAAGGTGAATGGTTTTGTCCGGAATGCATTAAATCCGGCAAAACACAGAACAGGTATGTTCACTTCCGTCCAACTGCATGTTCTCAGACTGTTAGGATTGTGTTCTCTTTGAACCCTTTCGGCCCTAAGAACCACGCTGGCATCTATACTTTTCCTTGCCTGGGAAAAACATCACCCTGACGATTTTATGTAACACTACCTTGTGCCCGCGACTTCGTCTGCGTAGAATTATCTCTTAAATCAATCTGTCTTAGTGACTTTGTTTTATATGTACTTGTACTTTAAACCAGGTTTAACGAGAGAGCAAGTCGTCATACTATAGAGTCTCTGAGCTAAGCCACGGACAGACTAAAAATTAATAATTTTATGATTTCACTTCATTTAACGAAAGTTAAATATTATTATATTTCTTAACAATTCTAAATTTATAGCCGTACAAAAAATAAAAAATTCGCACTCGTACTCGTATTCCTCATTACGTCGAAGGCATCCATTAAGGAATGATTTTGCGACAGGGCCGGATTTAGGTGGTTTAAGGGGTCCTGCCAGTTTGTATGAAAGTCCTCGGTTTTTGTACTAGAGTCCTGAAATTTGGCAGTAACATAGTTAACGTTAACAGGACTCATCAGTTAAGAGAGAATTTTGACCCATTGCCATTTTGTAACCGCAATTTTGGTTGAAGAACTGTGATTTTTTGTACTAGAGAGTTGATAAACATAGATTAGAATTTTTCAGGTGCAATAAATTTGTTTGATAATGATTAAATCAAAAGATTACCCTCTGCAACCTCACAAACTCGCAAACTCACTAACTTTCTGTATAATATTAGTATAGATTGGTTGATGTGTCACCGTTACCGCCGGCGCCAAAAACTAGTTTTTTCGTACCTACAACCCAATAAACCAATCAGATTTGGGTTTAATTGTAGATCTAATTGGAGTAATTTAAACGGAACTTAAATAATTATTCATTACCATTACCTTCTAATTAATAGGTAATTACGCTAGACATGAGCATTCGTCAATATGTTTCTAAACCGTATGATTTCGTGCAAAGAAATAATACTGTTATTTTAGGTATTTAATTCTTGTTATTTTCCCATAACACCAAAATAAAAAGCAGGATTTAGGGTAACGTAAAAAAATTATTGGTTGTCAAAAAAGTACATATCTAAGTTTCACGCCGAAAAAGCAGCTTACAAGGCGGTTTAAATATCAGCAACTCCATTGATTTTATTACACACAATAGGTAGTTTTTTATAACTGTGTGTATCTGCCACAAACGAACAATTTAGTCATAAAACAGTAACTTTAGTGAAAAAAATTCGGATTTAGCATAAAAAGTAAAGAAACCCTGTAAGAAACAACAGTAACTTGTTCCATTGTTTATAGATAATCTTTGTCTTGCGCTTGCCGACAAACCAACTGGTCATATAACAATAATGGGCAGTTAGCAGCCAAGAGCTTTGGGTTTAGGGCTACCGGTTGTCGATTACCTGATAGGAAACCACCACAATATGTACCATTGTTTATGGATACTTTATAAGTCATACACTCGAAAAAAAATGGGTTTAGGGCTACCGGTAGAGTCATTCGGGTCAAGAGCACGCACTTTTTTTTTGATGGCCTCCCAGACCTATAAAGAAGTATATAATTGGCATGTTATGATATTAAATCTGTAGAATATTTAATAAATTTTCACTATTTAAGAAAATTTTCCATCAAGATTAACTAGTTTTAGCCCTACATAGGCTTAACTGAAATTTTTTCCAATGCGTAATCTTGACCCGATGTGTGGGTAAAATTACGCAAGTCTTAGGGTAAAGTTACGCACGCGGGGTAAACGTACGCAGTCATTCGGGTCAAGAACACGCATTTTTTTTTTGATGGCCTCCCAGACCTATAAAGAATTGTATAATTGGCATGTTATGATATTAAATTTGTAGAATATTCAATAAATTTTCACTATTTAAGAAAATTTTCCATCAAGATTAATTAGTTTTAGCCCTACATAGGCTTAACTGAAAACTTTTGCAATGCGTACTCTTGACCCGATGTTTTTCGCCTTCATTATTTGGTCATCTGAGATGAGGGTCCGCTCAGGGGCCTTCCTTATGTAATTTCTCGGCATTTTGGTGTATTCTGAAAGATTGATTTTTTTTTGATATTTTTATTTCATTTGGGGTATAAGTACGCAACGGGGGTAAGTACGCGTGCGTACTATTAATCTCGTACTCTTACCCCAATCGGCAAATATACCAAATAATCAGTCACAACACACACGTTAAATACTTTTTACGAATATGATAAACTTACATAAAAACTACATTAAATGAACAATAGAAATATAGTATACTTACTGGCACAGAGCTATCCATTTAACTACAGCACACTTTTCCGTGGCACAAAAATTAAACGAAATAAGCGTGCTACAAATATTCGGCGACGTGTCGCGACCAGTACTAAGATTGCGTCGGCGCGGCGTGTGGCTCCTAAACGGCGACAGTAGCGCCACTCTGTTTTACAAACACAGACCTCGGCCCCCCCACCCCTGTCGGAGATCGGACCACCGCGTACTTTTACCCACCGCGTGCTGTTACCCCGAATGACTCTACTCGATTACTTGGTAGGAATCCAACAAATTTTCAATTTTTTATTGATAAAATAGCCGCCTGCAGTCCTGTCTTTTATTATTAAATAAACTTATTTCAGCGATGATAAACCTGAACAATAGTATATTTCGGCATATTTAATAGATTTAAATTTTTATTACATTTATTTATTTATTTTTCTTTTAATATATAACATGACACGAGTACATACAACATGATTTGATTTGTCAGTAACATGATTTGAGTACGAACTATCTTCAGCTTGTTACATAGTCCAAAGACAATATTTTCAAAAGTAAAATAATGGATACGGATATGCATCATGCGCTTGAGCAACATCTTATAATATCTATATTTTTTTTTTTCAGTTTAAGACCTACTGCGTAAACATAAATAAATCGAACGTGAAGAATTCTCTTCAAGATATAGAAGAGAATCACAATACTCCTGCTGTGAGAAGAATCTTGATGTATCTATGATTGGGTGCGACGAGGGGACATGTGTAAGGAAATGGTACCACAGTCCATGCGTGGGCATTGGAATTGAAATTGGAATGGACGTGAAATTTTCGCCGGAAGGAGATTGGTTTTGTCTGGAATGCACTAAATTAATAAACTGCGTACTGGTACTGCGTAAGCACAGCAACATAAAAAGTCGAACGTGAAGAAATATCTACAAGAGAATGTAGGAGAACCGCAGTGCTGCTGCTGTGGGAAGAACCTTGATGTACCACTATCCATGAATGGGCTTCAAATTTTCGCCGGAAGATTGGTTTTGTCTGGAATGCACTAAATTAAT
Source organism: Pandemis corylana (assembly GCA_949127965.1). Lineage (NCBI taxonomy): Eukaryota > Metazoa > Arthropoda > Insecta > Lepidoptera > Tortricidae > Pandemis > Pandemis corylana. Next base: position 13,062,752 of record OX421856.1, on the reverse strand, counting down.
AAACTGCGTTCTGGTACTGCGTAAGCACCGCAGCGTAAAAAGACGAACGTGAAGAAATATCTTCAAGAGAATGTAAAAGAATCGCTGTGCTCCTGCTGTGGGAAGAACTTTGATGTACCACTATCCATGAATGGGCTTCGAATTTCCGCCGGAAGGAGATTGGTTTTGTCTGGACTGCACTAAATCAGGCAAAAAAAAATAACAAGTAAGTTCAATTCTGTTCTAAATTCAACTGCATGTACTCAGACTTAGCATTGTGTTGTCTTTTAATCGTTCCGTCCCTGAAACTCGCTGGCGTACTTTTATTATCCTCGAATAGTAAAACACTACCCTGATGATTTTATGTGACACTAGCGACCCACCCCGGCTTCGCTCGGGTGCATTCAGCGTTTCTTTACTTTATTATGCATGTTTTACATAGGTATAAACCTTCCTCTTGAATCACTCTATTTATTAAAGATACCGCATCAAAATCCGTTGCGTAGTTTTAAAGATCTAAGCATACATAGGGACAGACAGCGGAAAGCGACTTTGTGTTATACTACATACGTAGTGATTTCAAACAACCGTACAACAGCCTCTAAAACCAGATTTAACGAGAGAGCAAGTCGAAATAAGAGTCTCTGAGTTAAAACACGGACAGACAGACAGCCAGACGGACGGACATTGATTATGTAACTAACAAAATGAATCATAGTTGTTTGAAACAATTGCATTCATTATTATTATTGACAATGGGATCGTAAAAATAGATAATTTCTTGATTTCACTTCAATTAACGAAAGTTATATATATAATTTTATTTCTTAACAGGGTTTATAAATCTATAGCCGAGCCTGATAGGGTTTTTCAGGTACCACAAATTAGTTCAATAATGATAGCCTGATAACGTATAAAATAAAAAGAAACTTGCACAGATATAAAATATCAGACTTCGTTAAATTCCTGAATTGATCCAAAATACCTACACCTTGAATTTTATTTTTATTTGATAATGTGGTTGGTATTTATGTCACCGTTGCCGCCGGTGCCAAAAACTAGTTTTATCGTACCTACCTTTGATTCACTTTGTAACACAAACCCATCAGGATCATACAGGAGACATGCTAGTGATTTGTTTTTACTTGTAGAGTTGATCCAATTGGAGTAATTTAAAGGGAATTTAAATAATTATTCTCATTACTCAATAGGTAATTACGATTAGATATGGGCATTCGCCGATATACTTCTAAAGCGAATGATTTCGTACAAAGAAATAACACTATCATTTTAGGTATTTTTAGGTGTTTATTACCCAGAACACCAAAATAAAAGGCGGGGTTTAGGGTAGCCTGTGCTAAAAGCAGTAGCATACAAAGCGGTTTAAAAATCATCAAATCCATTGAGTTTATTCGTTTTTACAACTTTAAACATAATGGATTTTTATTCCTATGTTTGTTTTACAAAGAAACAATTTCGTCATAAAACACTAACTTTATTGAATGAATTTCGGATTTAGCATAACAAGTGAAGAAACCCTGTAACAAACAATAGTAACTTGTTCCTTTGTTTATAGATAATCTTTGTCTTGCGTTTGCCGACAAACCAACTGGTCATATAACAATAATGGGCAGTTAGCAGCCAAGAGCTTTGGGTTTAGGGCTACCGGTTGTCGATTACCTGATAGAAAACCACCACATGTACCATTGTTTATGGATACTTTATAAGTCATGCACTTGCCGACAAAAATGGGTTTAGAGCTACCGGTACTCGGTCACCTGGTAGCAAACCAACAAAAATTCAATTTTTTTATTGATATGATTCAGTCATGTCTTCATCACTATCACTACATAGTATAAAACAAAGTCGCTTTCTCTGTCCCTATGTCCCTATGTCCCTTTGTATGCTAATATCTTCAAAACTACACAACGGATTTTGATGCGGTTTTTTTTATAGATAGAGTGATTCAAGAGGACGGTTTTTATGTATAATTCTACGCAGACGAAGTCGCGGGCAGAAGCTAGTTTATTATAAGATAAACCTGAACAGTATATTTCGGCATTAAAGTTCTATTAAAGACATAGATTTTTATTACATTTGAGTACGAACTATCTTCGGCTTATTACATAGTCCACATACAATATTTTCAAAAGTAAAATAATGCTTACCGATATGCATCATATGCGTGCCTGAGCAACCACTAATAATATCTGTATGTTTTCAGTTTGAAACCTGGCTACTGCGTACTGCGTAAGCACAGCAACATAAATAGTCGAACGTGAAGAATTATCTTCAAGAGACTGTAAGAGAATCGCAGCTGCTGCTGTGGGAAGAACCTTGATGTACCACTATCCATGCATGGGCTTCGAATTTCCGCCGGAAGGAGATTGGTTTGGTCCGGAATGCACTAAATCACGCAAAGAACAGAACAAGTGAGTTCACTTCTGTCCTACATCCAACTACATGTACTCAGACTGTTAGGATTGTGTTGTCTTTTAACCCTTTCGGCCCTAAGAATCGCGCTGGCGTACATACTTTTATTTTCCTTGCCTGTTAAAACACCACCCTGATGATTTTATGTCTTTAAACAAACCCTCGTACAGACAGACAGATAGATGGACCAACATTGACTATGGGACCCTAAAAATTAATAATTTCATAATTTCACGAAATTAATTAAAAGATAAAATATTATTTTATTTCTTAACAGAGTTTCTAAATTTATAACCGTGCCTAATAGGATTGTTGTGGAGGCACAATATATTAGTTCAATAATGATAGCTTAATAACGTGTAAAACATGAAGAAAGTTGGACATACATAAAATATCAGACTTCATTAAATTCCTGAATTGATCCAAAATGGGAGCGGATCAGAATACATAAAGTTTAAAATGTAAAATGGGTTAAAATACATAATGGTTCAAAATATATAACGCAATTTTCTGTAAAACTAAAATGCTAAATGATTTTTTTTGATACCGTAATCTATAGATTGGTTTAGGTTAGGTTAGGTTTGTTTTATAACAATCCTGTTAATTTGTAATTCTGAGAAAATCGCATTATATATTATAAACCATTATGTATTTTAACCCATTATACATTTTAAACTTTATGTATTTTAATACGTACCCATCCAAAATACGTACAAGTACAGCTGCATTTTATAAGCATCATGGCCTGAGCAACCTCTAACAAAATTCTATATTTTTTCAGGTTAAGGTCTGCTGCGTAAGAGCACCAACCAACATAAATAGCCGCGACTGCCCCGCCACCAGCATTAGTTATAAGAAATTTAACATTGAATCAACTGAAAACAGCACAGAACTTAAATAAATCTAACCTTTGGGATCTAAGATGTAGATGTGTCAGTACAATAAACCAAGACAACAATGTTTAAACAGTCAATTTATAGAATAGTGGCATTATATTAAGTGTTTAATATGGCCATACAAATTGTAATAAAATAAAGTTAAGTTGCTTTTGTTTTGAAACGAAATCGATTGTAATTTTTATTCTGATGTAAATTTCTAGATTCGATTCATTTGTTTCACTGACTGTTTAACAAGCAGTAAAAAATATTGTTATTGTACATGATAAAAAATACTTGCAGTAAGGGTTAGACACTTAGCCACACGCGTTTAAGGTTTTAAGCTAAAATTCGTTCATTGCATAGAGCAAACAACCTAATAGAGTGGAAATGTCATAAATTCATATTGAATAAAATTAAGCCAAGCCGAAATTTGATTTATTGCTGCGAAATTACTGATTTCAGATTAGCCATCCGAATGTAAAATAGATTATTAGAGTTGTTTAAGCAGCTGTTATGATCGATATGGATAGTTAATGTTTGTGTGGCATAGTGAACGAAACTCTATTGTTTTTATAAAAACAAAAAGTAATTATGTGGTCAAAATTGTAATTACTTAAATGACATTGTTCCATGTAGAAGATAAAGGAAAAACAATTGCAAAAAAACTGTGTTAGTATGGTATGGTGTATGTCGAAAAAGTCAGATGTGTTGCCATAATTTTATTTCCTCTATGGTTCATTGTGACGTCATTATTATATTTTTTCCAGTTCGTCCATTGCGACATATGTGGTATATCTAACACTGATTGAACTATATAGCAAACACATTGCATTTTGCGTTGCACAGTAATACAGAGATTAGGTTATGTTAGATTGTACATATAATATGTGTAGTTTAAAGTTGACAACAAATAGCTACTAACGAGAAATTCTACAAACAATATTAACAGGGCTTAGTTAGCACACAGCTCATCCGTTAGTTACTAATATATCGTGATAATCCCGGCTACATAAGGATTACCGCGTCATAAAAGATTAACCATAGCGCTATGTGATAATGCTCATTAAACATAGATTATATTCAGTTGCATTTTCATCGGGAACATATTGAGAACAATTTAATAATTACTAGTGATGGGCCGACTACGGCTTTTGCCGACTACCCGACTAGTCGGTTCCAAAAGTGCAGTACAGTCGGCATGCCCGATCATTCTGGGCACTTAATAAGTACTTTACTCGAAGGCAAAGACACATCAAATACGAAACCCAAAGACTACCTCTCTGTAATGTTATAGTACTTAGCTTCCAAAAAATGTTGTTAATTGTTATATTCACTTTATAACTATAGTGTCGGAATAAAGGACTGCTCCACAAACTTACTTGATTTGCTGTAAAAGGTGACATTTTGTCAAAAAGTGATTTAACTTGTAACTTTCAAAAGTTGTTAACGTGTTGTATACATTTTGTTGCTATTCATATGCTGACAGCATTTATTGTGTGCATTTTAGCTGTAAAATGTGAACACTTAATTTCAGTGTTGCTATTATTTAAATAAAGTGTTTAATAAAGTATTTAAAGTATTTCTTTTTATTTTATAAGCTAAGATTTTGCTTACATACTTAATACCTATATACCTTTTTGATTGGCCAATTTGTCAACGTCAAAACTGCCAATCGAAAGTTTATATATTTTTGGACTCGTTTTGAAATACGTTTTGAATGAAGTCTTACCCAAAGTAATACTTCTAAGCGACAAACCATTCGAAACATCCTGAAATAATAATGGTATCGTCAAAAGTAGACTCTCGAAATCAATATAATATTGCGAAATATAATTCGGGACAATAAGTTTTTACTTAAGTACCTATACCCTGCCCGAACAAAGTAGTTTTAAAGAACACAAATTTCCCAAGTTAATAATAAACAACGATAAAATAAAGAAGTCTAAGAAAATAAGTAAATTAATAAGCCAGTATTATTAATTTTTATTGCCTCGCTAAATATTATTCTATGAACAGCATCTGTTTATTAGCTCTCCTAGGTCTTGAAGATATCTCGTGTCGAAGATAATAACCATTATAATTGGCGCTGACGGGTGAGATAGGCAACGCAGAAATAAAATAGGTGCTTCTACGTCGCTTGTTTTAATACCTAAAAACGGTAAATAAATTTAAACGGTCAATCTGTATAAAAAATATCAGTTACTTCTTTTGACATACATAACAAAGCAAGTTATTGACTGTATTTGTTTTGCCTCGGCCAATCAAAGTAAATTAAAGAAAATAACCAGGTACTTCGCTTCATAATTTATGGTACTTAACCGTTATTTTGATATTTTTTGGCTGTGCCTAGTGTGGAGTCATTGAATTTCCTAATATTGTAATTCATTTCTATTTTGGAAAAATAATTTTACCTACTTTACTTTACTATACTTACTTTTTACTCCCTGGAAATTGCATAACACGGTTAAAAACCGCAACTAAATGCTGTAATGGCATACTTTTAGAGCATAAGAAGTGAAATAGGTATATTTTGTACGGAATTGCCATTATAACTAGCTGTTTTTTTTATATGCTACGACAGACCCTGTTAAGAGTATTATTGAAAGACGGAGTGCAGAATCACAAAAAAGACAAATAACCCAGCTATATCATATATAGTCATTCGGGAAATGTACAACATTCCCCTGAGAAATACCAATACTGATTTCTATAACGAGTAATCTAGCATCCCGCCAGCATTTGTCCAACGCCACCTGCCCGCAATCCAAGTTTCAATTCTATTTCAGTGAGATCTGAATATAAATTGAATTTGCAGCCACATCAGCCGTCGCTTGCAGCTTTCAGAGTTGTGGCTTGCAAATTGATTTAGTAACGTGACCACATGCACGGACAAAAAATCAGGGATCCTCTCGTGCGGAAGGCTAGACTATTTTAACTTGTTAGTATGTTTTCTTAATTTCATTTTATTTTCAAACTACTTGCAGATCGTTGCCATTTATCTACCTAAGTCACACAGTCCATGTTTTCACACACATGGTTGAGTTAGGGGCAGATTAGTTCACTAATTACACCCATGAAAATAGCATTCTAAAAGGGAAAAATTTAAATTGAAATACCAGTTTAGTATTTTTTATGTATTTATATATTTTTAATTTCGGAGAAACAACGGCTAAAAATTACAGAGTAAATTAATTACACAGTAACAACATTTTTGGTGAAGTTTTTGACAAACACATTGGGAGAACCTAAGAAACGACTAACACTGAACATTCTGATAATCTGGCCTCTTTGCCTATCTTGCATAATATATATGTATGTAACTGACAAAATTCATGTCAGATAAATAAAGCCATCTGGCAGGCTCCTACAGTTCATAAAACTTTACTCTTATTTAAATTCGATCAAGAGTAGCGACTGTTTTCTAGGTTTTTCTAATCGAACACCATGTAAATAATCACCTCATAACTTCTTCATGATAAGCTCCCTATTTACCCGACTGCTCTATCATACGCTAGCAGCATATTAAGTCAGTTTGCCTCGTTCGTTAACTAAGGAGATTGAAGAACGAAAAGTCCATTATCCGGCTCAGAAACTATCACTAGTTAAGAGCTGAAGTGAACCTGCATGGATTTACGTGAGACAGTGATACAGATGGTACTTAATACTATGTGAAGCAATTCATTGTGAAGCGCGACTTATCTTATTTATTGTGTACCTACCTATATGTATACAGCGTGTAAATCAAATACAAGCAAATAATTTAAATGGTGCTTAGTATATTTAGGCATCGTCCTAATAGAACGCGAATGGGCGATCATCGTAGGTTTGCGCGAATTTTACTCGTACGAACGCGCGATCAAACATATTGAACTCGATTAGGTGTCCTAACTGACAATCGCACGACGCGGTCGCGCGACTCAATCAATTCGCGTGATGATCATTCGCGTCCTATTAGCACCCCCAGTTTTTACCGTCGCATCGCTTACTCGCGCGATGATCGCGCATTCGCGTTCTACTAGGACGATGCCTTAGATAACTTTTATTTAAAATTACATATAATGTAATGAAAACAATTGCCATATAAAAGAATTCAGCCCGCAATGTAAAGTTAACATTAAAGTTAAGGCACGTTTCGTTGACATACTTTTCAGCTGTTTGAATATCCATTTTATGACAGTTGCGTGGATTACGATATGTTCGCATTACATTGCTGCTCGGTAATTATTCGAAAATTTACTAGCGGCTTTTCAATTATGTATATCTAACGTCCCGTTAATTAATGATTACGCTACTAAATAAAGCCTATATGCCTAGTTTAATTCTTTGCTCGTATTATATTTACACGTTGTATAGGTACGTGTTCTTGATGTGTACGAAACAAAAGATCTGAATTTGAGCTTGTGATTCGAAAATTTTAATCCATTTCTACCATACAATACTGCACTATCATGAACATTGTGTGTCACAAGTACAATCGGCTGCAAAAGACGTAAATGTCGCATTCAGATGGTTGAAGCCGGGATATCCCTAGGTTACGGGGTACGGTATTTCAAACGCTATTGACTATAAACCCATAACTTATGATATGATATGATAGGAGCACGATCTAGTAATTTAACTTTCTCATTAGACAAATTTGGCACCCGGGATTAAACGAGTGAGCGAAGCGAGCGAGATCGATGAGTGGGAGCGTACAACGACGCGGCCTTGGTGTGATTCTCTAAGAAATACTCGCCTGCGAAGTCATCGCTGGGCTTGATATGCAACCATAACTTATTCCGTTCAACCGTAAGTATTATACGGAATAATGTACCTAGTCGTTACATTGCAATAAGATTAAAAAGTGAATCCACAACTTTGTAGTAAATCTTCATGGCGAATGGTGCATTTGTTAACGCTGCCTAGTAACATTTCCACATAATATTGTACCCGTTAAATAGGACGTCGTCTACTAAAAGGTCCGCAGCAGGTCAGAGTTCGTAGCTATAAATAGACCGTTCGCAACACAGTTAGAAGCCAAACGTTAATTGTCTCAGTGAACAAAGGGTCAAGCTAGGAATTTCACCAGATCTGTTAACTTGCAAGTTCGTGTGTTTGGGTAGAAATAAATATATGAGCCACTGCTGCGCTTCCCTGCCAAATCAAAAAGAACCGTGTTTAATGTATATTTTAGATTCATACGAAAGCCAGGCCAATCCGCGTTCTACATATAATTCGCCATAGATAGACAAATTAATGTAATTGAATTAGTGGTGCCTATACTATCTATCAATCCGATATAGAAGGCTAGGCCATTAAGCAATACTTTTATTGCTCGGTAGAAGATTGTGAGTAAGGAAATTGGCCGGATTATCCTATCCTATTCTTGTTCATTTCGTTAGGCACCTACGTTCTTACGCAAAAGTTGAATGAATGAGGCAAGCTACTCCGCCTGTTACTCGTTCACTGACTTCCCCAATTCCAATATACGACTTAACCTAACTTTTATCCGGTTAATATAACTACTCGGCACCAAAACAATTGATGAGACGAATTGCGTATTCCGTATTTAATCACAAAAAATATTCCAGCCGTCACGAGCACACGGCGATGCCAGCGTCGTTTAGTAAATTGTTTTCGTATTCACCAAAAACGAAAACTGTAACAGCCCTTTCAATAAATTTCATGTTTTAAAGAAGAGCGGTTAAAATTTGATTGTTTGGAATAATTAAATTGCTATGAAATGAAATACAATTTGGTCGCCCGGCAGGAATTTAGGCAGACTTACTGAACCCAGCCGCCCCACCCCTTTTAATTTGTGTAGCCTCCCTGGACTACTTTGTAGTTTTTTCCAAGTAATACTTACGAGCCTAACGTTATTTTGTCGGATGAACACCCGATAAATTAGAGAAGAAAAGACAATAGTGTTGTCGGAGAAAGTCGACAACGCACAAGGGTAGGGCGCACTCATAAGTGGCCACTAAACTTTATTGCTGTGTTTACGGCCTAGCGGAACTACCTTTGTAGACATTTTACGAGTCGTTTCAGTTCGCTCCCTTGTAATGTACGTGTGTGCAAATATGAATTTTAAAACACAACTCGTGACTTGTCAGGTATGGGGTGCGAAGTAACTTGTTCCGAATTTTCCTGTACTGTGAGATGCAGAACATTTTTTTTTATGTAGTTATTTGCGTCCAATCGGTATTTTATAGTTTGACGAAATAATTCCTAAATCAATTAGCAACATAAAAAACGAATAAAAATGTCCTGTGAACTAAACAGTATTTTCTTGATGGCCAGTAAGTACCTACATCTGTACTTCAGAATATGGTCACGCTTTGTGGATTTTTGCTTAAAATGAACCTTATTTAAATGGAATCCATCGAAGCGCGAGTACTTCTTATCCGAGCCGGTCCCAACGTAAAGGAAAATAAATATGTGCAGGCATTTCATGTTGCCATGTGAATAGCCACCAAATATCAACGTACTTTCTGCGTAACTGGGCAAGTATGCTTGTTGTACAAAGGCTGCTAAGGATTACCGCAAATATTCGATAAAGAAAACATAACCGGTTAAAGTATCCGAGATAAAGATGGAGGGCTAGATTTTGCGCTGACGCTGTGCTCAGGCGTCCCGCGAAGCCTCCGTTTTGTATATTATCTCGCGCTACAAATCACACCGGATGTCCCGCCGAGGGGAAATGAAAATTGAGATACCGGGGAGGCATTGTTCCGTGAAAATATATCTTCTTGATATTCTCAGGGCACGGGACAGTCGACGACGCACGGATATTGCGATAATGTTACGTCATCTCGCAAGATAAAAGCGCTTTTGATATCGCCGGATAAATTTTCACTTTCGTGTAACGACGCCGCCGGTTCGCAGTCCCCGCACCCGCTTGGGTCTCACACACTCGACATTCTTACTATAGAAATATAACCTCGTAATAAATTGGTGATATTTTTAAGCCCCCACAGAAGTGGTATTTTTTGCGTCTATACCTAATATTTGTTTAGTCAAAGTTGGATTAAAGTTTCCGATTTCCATAACCAATTGCCGCGTTGTCACAAAAACTTAGGAAATTGTTATTTTAGTCTTCTTTAAGACGTGTTCAAGTTTTCTGCAGTAAAAGCTATTTATTATCTATATTTTCTATTTCGTCTTTATTCCTTTAGGTACCTGTTACCTTAGGCTCTGTCTACCCCGTAAGGGATAAAGACGTGATTTGTGTATGTATGTATGTCTTTATTCCTTAACTATTTTTATTACTTACATACTAAAAATAACAAAACAGAAGAGGCTGGATTTATAACCGTTGCCCTTGTCAAATGTGAAAGCTAGACAGAGTCACAAAAACAAAGCTTTATTAATATTTATTAGCATAATTATAACTAACCCTCTTTTAACATACAAGAACTTGAAACAAACACGTCATACAACACCAAAACGTTGCATACATACATACATGATTCGTACGACTTTCGCCCATTCCCTCGATGGGCTTCTGCGCGGGAAGAGAAGCAACTGGTACATTCTATGTTTTTTCTTTACTCCCAGACCAACATGAAAGAACGATGCATACTGAGATAAATAAGAAAAGGATAACGAATTGGTAGACAATTAAGATGATATCTGGTTTATTAGGAGTTGAAGAATCAAGAGGGAAGCAGGAAAATGCGTAAGTTACCCCTGATTAGAGATTACTCAACTCCTGATTTAAAGTGGCACTGTGTCGTTCCCATGCTAAGCAGGGATGTTACGGAGCTTCGACTCCGGTTCCGTTAAGTCGGAACTTCCGATTATTATTACACCTTCGGTTCCGACTTCGGCTCCGACACTTTTAAATCGAAGGTTTTAATCGGAAGTTGAAGCATAACATAGTGGCGGCGGCGGCCTGTGTCGACTGTTATGAACAGGTTCATACATGTCGCGCGGGGAATCCCCCCGACTCCCACTACGTGCACTCTATCGTCAATTATCCGACCCTGCCTCCGACTCCGATTCCGACTCCGATAAAGCAAATATAAAAACTCCGACTCCGCCTTCGGTTCCGATAAAACTACCTCCGTTACATCCCTGATGCTAAGTACGAATCCGGACTTTAAGTACTTACACCATAGACATGCCGCGTATTTACATAATTGTATAATCAGATCAAACCAGTCACTATTCTGTTGTTGCCGTAGATAATAGCTACATAGAATATTAATTAAAGCCCCAAAGTGCCGTCTTGTAATCTCGCTCTACCCAAGCAGTTGAGCTTATATAGAAGCAATTTACAGTGACGAACGGAAAGTAACTGGATTAAGAACCCACTTTTAAAGCTTTATGCAACGCCATTAAATTAAGTTTTGCTAGAGTGTAAAAACTTACTGGTTGAATTGCTATTTTACTGACACAATAGCGTCCAAGTTATTGAAATACATGTGAAAAAAATAACTGAAATCCGAGTTTTTGTTTGCACGGAAGTAAATTGAAATCTATATATATAAAAGAAAGTCGTGTTAGTTACACTATTTATAACTCGAGAACGGCTGAACCGATTTGACTGAAAATTGGTAGGAAGGTAGCTTAGAACCAGGAGACGGACATGGATACTTTTTATTCCGATTTTCCCACGGGATTGGAAATTTCCGAAATGATGTACTAATAAAGCTACAGACATTAAATTTAGCATGCCTACACATTATTCCTTGATTAGTATAAAGATGCACTTACAAAGGAATTTTTCAAATTTAAGGCGGAACAAAGTTCGCCGGGTCAGCTAGTAATATTATATTTTTGTGCGCACAACCTACGAATCTGTTAGAAGACGGTGCCTAAGCTCGGGCTCCCTTACCCACGCTCATCCACTCCATCGTAATGTGTGGCAGCCTTAGCAAAAGTGAAACAGTCAGCGTCAAATAGTTCGTGACACCCAAAGTGGGCAAAAAGTTAGCAACACCACCTTATTTCAACTGTAACAATGACGTGATGCGAAGTATTTGGCTACTTTGGGTGTCACGAACTATTTGACGCTGACTGAACAAGCCTATGAATCTACGAGTACATACTACCTATAAGGCTTGACACTAACTTTAAAGGGATCAGCCGATAGCAGACACAGAAATATCCCAACAATAGCGTAACAATATTTTTTCTATTATGTCCTCTTATATAAATATATACCTATTTTTTTACATAGGACAGCGAAAGCAAAACGAGCAACTGGGTCACCTGATGGTAAGTGAGCTTCACCACCCATGACACCCGCAACACGCGAGGATTGCAGATGCGTTGCCAGCTTAGAGCCTAAAACATTTTAATTAAGCACAATTCGACCTATAGATATGCTGTTACATTTCATACGACTTGGCCGTTGCTGTTATCAAGCTCAGGCAAATAGAAGTACTGTAAAGACTCCTTCTTTACTCTTTATTGAATTCGAATCTTAAATTTAAAAATTAAAAATAAACTAGAATTCGAAACAAGAGTGACAAGAGAGAGTTGCTTAGGGCTTCCTTGGAAGCAGATGTATTATTTTAAAGAGTCTAAAAAGCTAAATAAAATACTGAAGACATATTCAAAGTTTGATTAATTAGATTTGTGAGCCGTCTGAGCTACATCAACCCGTCGTGGAGCCAGTGCCTCTTCAAGGCAGCTCCACAGTACCTACGTAATAATTAATTCTGCAATATTTTCAACATCACTGATCAACTGATGAGACCATTATGACTTGTAAGATACCTATATTTATCATCATCATCATGATCTGCAGCCTACATACGTCCCACTGCTGGGCACAGGCCTCCTCTCACAAGGAGAGTCCCACGCGGGCCGAGTGCGGATTGGAAACAACACACACACCCTTGAATTGCTTCGCAGGTGTGCGCAGGTTTCCTCGCGATGTTTTCGTAGTATACCTATATTACGTCATTGGAAATGTTGTAGAATTGTTTTTACTATGTACTTCTATTTTCTTAATGTCTCGGCAAACTTAGTGTTTCGTACGACTGGCGTCAGAACTGTAGAAACACGAAGCTTGCCGAGAGACATTAAGAAAACAGAAGCTATGTACGAAGTTATCAACTCGGTCAGTAATTAAATATAGCAACATCTCAATTAACACGGATTAGGTACCTATTTATGTATTTAGATACACTAATTATATCTATGTTAAACCGCTAATGAAGTTCAAGCTCCAATTTAGCACGTTTCATATTAAACAGTATGACGGCGTCTCAGGCAAGACTTGCGGCTTAACTTGACTTGTTCTAAGGCACCGTGGAGCTAACTTGGCCCGGCGGCTACACTCCCGTCGAGGCGGCATACGTGCCGAAACATGTTTTCCTCATATTCGACATGAAGCCAATCATTATGGTAATATTTTTCGTATTTGGACAGGTTTTCTTGGGCCACAGTTTCACAGAGTTTAAGAAGAAAAAACCGAATCTGAACACAAAAATGTTTGAGGTGAAACAGAAGTAGCTGCGGACCAGGACTGGAGTGAATGACTTAAGTGCGTTGAGTTGAGTGAGAACAGTGTGTAAATTTTTGGATGTGTCACGGCGCATTTCAATCGGGAATTTTATCTACATTATGTCGGACACCCGTAAGTACCTAGTTAAATTGCAAATAGCATTATTGTTCGATAAAAATACCTACGACTAATTAGTTAATAGATTAGTCTATTCGATTGATATTAGATATGATATTTAAGAAGTTAACGGAAATTGAAATACATCGATTTATAGGCGCAAATATGCAATTTACGGATAATGGCGCTCCGTTTGTTTCTCTATAGCAAGGCAGAAACCTCGGGTTTCGGATTAATCTGATACCTACACCCCTCTCACTAATAGCTTAGGATTTAACTGCATTTGTATACCTAGTGCATGTTATTCTACAGCATGTCTCATAAGTATGGTCCAAGTCGATAGGAAAGTTTAAAAAATAAGTCAACTTGTTGCATGTGTATTTAAACCACGATTACAAAACTATTGCACACATATTTAAATCTCGATAAGTCTGCATACATTTTAAGTAAGTATTTATTTTGTCGTAGTGGGACCGACTGGGGCCTACGTTTTCATAATTATCCTTTACAAAAATGCCATTAAACGGCCCCCAATATGTAGCGTATACTAAATCTAAGTAGGGTGGGGGTTTTTAAGTATGTACTTCTTTTTCTTGCCATTTGCCATTCAAAGGCCACGGATTGGGCCGAAATATTTAGAGCAAAGCTCAACTACAAATACGTAACCCGTGTATTTCATTATTTTATATTAGTTTTATATCAAAGATACACATATGCGCGAGGAGACATAAACCCTTCTTGGCACTTCGGGAACATTGGAAACAATTTCATAACGAAAGACGAGGTGCATCAGTGCGACAGTGGTTTTATCGGCCGAGAGAGCCGATTAGTTAAATATTCTATTTCATCCTCGAACCGTCTGAGCAAACATTAAATTTTCAGTCGGGGTGAAGTAGAATAAATTTAGTCGGAATAAAAGGAGCTCAGAGATTGTCAGCTTATAGATTCTCAGCGAAACGGCGTGTTAAATGTTAAGTGTTTCATTAACTTGCTGAAGTAATTAATAATATAATTATTAATGTGTTAGTAATTTATAATATTCTTTTCACCTCACTTGCTCGAAAAGGCTGTCTTTCTCCTTCAAAATCTGCGTGGAAAAGTGCTTTTTCCCCGCTTGCGTGGAAAAGGTTTTTGAAATTCGAACATGACGATGACCACCATTGCCCACCTACTCATATACTCAGAAATTAGAACTTTGAACTTCGTATGTTGTCGTCTCGCTTATACGAATAGTACTTAATTAGGTGAATGAGAAGGACGGAATAATACGAACTTCAAATGTCGAACTTGTTATCAGACCCCTAACTTTTTCATCCAATAAAAAAAAACATAATGTCGCGTTCAGAAACGCGATCCGGTATCCATTATTAATTTATTTTAAAATCCGTTACTTCCTAAGTTATTTTCAAGATTTGCTAACTTTCGTTGCTAAAAGAAAAAACAATATTGGTTTTTATTAATTATTTTAATTTGTGGTTAATCACAAAAATAGTAACCAAGCAGGAAAAAACAGATATTATGATGCAAATTCAGAACGCGACCCATTTTTTTTTAATTCAGTCTAGTTAGTGCGATTTTTTTAACTTTCTTTTTAAAAATATATCTATGATTAGAAAAAAAAAGTTTTTAGAGTTTGCACGTCGGGAAACCGAAAATTTGACCAAAATTGTTGTTTGGTTTATGATAAAACAGTAGAATACACAAGAAATTAATGTGATAGAACAATCAGAAAAAATAGTTTTACTTATTAGATTATTAGACTAGGCTGTATGGGCTTAGATCCTTTTACCTTTCTTATTTAGAAGAAAAAGAATAAAAAAACTGATTTACTATTACTGTTTTTCTTTCATCCACCATTTTTCTCGCTGTAGTGAGGTAAAAAATTGTGTGTTTCGCTCGGCAGCAAAGTTGTTTAGTATCTCGTGCCTTGAAACTCTCGCGACGCTCAGGATTCTTCTTTTGAACCACTCGCTTCGCTCGTGGTTCAATCATAGAATCCTTCGCTTGCTCGGGTTTCAATTCAGGCACTCGCGCCAAACAAACACTTTGCAGCCTTGCATAACAAATAACTATTAATTAAAATTGGAGTTCAAAGCATTGGACATTAGCGAAAATAGTTTGTAGAGAACCGTAATCCGACAGACTGTCCTACTAATATTATAAATACGAAAAATTGAGATTATGGATGGATGTTTGTTACTTTTTCACGCGCCAGAACAACAGGACAGATCTGATCACATTTGGCGCAGAAATACATATTTGGATTATAGTGTGGAATAACACATAGGCTACTTTTTATTCCAGAAAATCGCGTAGTTCCCACGGGATAGCGATAAATTAATCTCTGCAAACGAAGTCGGAGACAAAAGTTAGTTAACCATAAAATACAGTAATTATTTTGTATGGTTAACCACAGGTTAATCAATATTCAAATATTTGAATTCCACCCTTACCTAATTCAGAGAACTTTACGACAATAGAATCTCCTCCTTATTAAACTACATATATACAGGTCGGTCTAGTTTGTTCTAGTCTGTTTACTGTTCACGGGTCAATTTTTAAAATCTGTGTATTGCTATAATGACCAGTTGAATTTTTTTTTTGACTTGTCGTAAAAATGAGTTAGGACTGTATTTTTTCCTACTCCACGCTTATTTTAAGCTAGGCTCTGCCCGCGACTTCATCCGCGTGGAATTAGCGAATGTGTATCGCTATCCCGCGGGAACTCTGCAATTTTCTGGGATAAAAAGTAGCCTATTACTTGGCCGCGGATTTTCGTGACAGATAAATATGTTTTGCATTAAAATCCGTTAAGCCGTTTACACGTGATGCGCTTGCAAATACACAGACAAACAGAGAAACATACAAAAATTCTAAAAAATGTTGATACGTGTTTTGTTATCGATTCTAAGAATCCCCAGCATTTTTTTTTTATATCTTCCAAGACTTTCGACCCTCTTCAGCTTTATTATTATGTATAGATTCAAGACTGGTTTTCTCCGTTTTCAAATGCGTTTTCAAAATTCGCAGGCGTGATTTTAAAAACGGGATAGGATTTTGTGTTTTTTTTTAAACATTAGTAGTTAGTAAGCAAATAGACGTAGACTACAGATAAAATGATTTGTCATCGGGTAAAATCGGTAACCACGATTACTTACGAAGTTTCAATTAACAGACTTAAATGATTAACGCACCTATTTATGTCCATTAATAAGAACACAATACGAAACTTTGTTGGTCAATGTCAAACGTCAAAGGGAACATAAAATTTAATATTACTGAACATTATATCCGTCACGTAATACGATAACTTATTGACATATCGTGAGCAGTCTTACTTTTCGACTTTACCCTATGACAAACCATTATTCACTAAATAGGTACATATGTAGGTACCTATTGTATGATATGCGACGTATACTCACATTTATAATAACAATATCAAAAGGTATTAACAGGATATCTAATAAAAAACAGTGAACCCAATTAATATTGTCTATGATGCAAATGTAATCCGAAGCCAGTATGCGCAGTCACTGGTTACGGAAACGATTTAACCGTGTGAGGCAGCAAACGGCCGATTCAGTACAAAGGGAATCCGGCGATGTCTTATGAGTTGCGCAGAAATCATTCATGGGCAATAACACCCATTTCTGGTGGCCGCCACCTCAGTTATTGCTCGGGGATAGGATTATTGGCAAATTGTTCCGTTCGCATTCCGGCCCCACTCGCACGTGAAATATTAAGCACTCTGAGTACCGCGCACCGAGCCCGCGGAGCACATGCCTACAACGACCTATTGAAACGTGCCTATGAAATAAATGAGCACGGCCTCAGCCCAATTGCATTAATAAAAATGTTTCCATACTTTTAAACACGTTTCGCGAGTCTGCATTCTGTAAAATAGGTTTGAGTAAAAATTATTCCACGTATCCTAATCCAAAATAAGGTGTTTTTTTTGTCTTTGTATACATGTTGTTTAGAATTATAATACGTCAAATAACGGTACCTATACGAATAGTGATTATTATCAACCAAATTAAAGGCAAATTGCTAACTGCTAATTCACAATTTTTTTCACCTCTTGTAATGATCTATTAAGGAAATTTTTAAGCTGTAGGTGAATAGGTATCAGGCTAGTACCGCCTAGCAAAGCTGGGCAAAAAAATGTAGGTATCTTAGTTTATAAATAACAACATCACCATATCAGTCACTTGTACAGTGGCACGCTACTAGTCGACTTTCGACTGTCTTATCTACCAAATTTTTTATACGTAGGTAAGTAGTTTAAATTTAAGTCCAAACGATACCCTTCATGACCCATTCAAACTTATCTCCAGTAGGTAATGGCTAAGTTTATTTAAATGAAAACAGGTGAAAATGTTGCTGAGTAGATTGTAATGGTCGATTCTTGCCTCGTGAACCGATGTTAGGGGCCATAAACCGAAAGATAAGGCACTCGGCGGATGGTGCAGACAAGCTTACTTACATGGTTAAGCTGGTATGGGGTTGTAACACTTCGGTTTTATTTAAAATTCTGCTTAGCGCAGAGAGAAAAGACTTAATCAAACAAACGTGTTTTTATCTATGCGAAATTAGCGTGCAAAGCTTGCCCGTTCCACGTTAAAAATGTTGGTCTCCTGAACATAATAAATTACACAATTTATTATGTCGGAAAGCCTGGCTTTCTTAGCCAACCTGAAATTGTGTATTAACGCTACAAAGCCGTGCTTAAATCAAAAACAGAAACAATGAGCTGCTGAGAGTAACCCCTATTGTGGCGCGCATCTTTGTTCGCGCGTACCCTACAGGGTATCTGCGAACCCATCGCTGGCCAGTTGTTAGTACTTTTGTTGTGCGTCAAGTCAACCGCGTCCCAGCTATTACTATTTAGCTCCAATATTTGTTATTGATTAAACGTTCGGCTTCTACACTTAGAAGCTCATCACTGTGCTCGTACATTTTGCCGTGTACCTACTGGTACGGGCTAATCATCACGGCTCAATGCGGGAGCAGCAAAATTATATGGTGAACTTATATACAACAGTGCACCGGTTCATGTTATCACATTGGTGAAGCATAAGATAAATACACTCTATTACCTACTGGTTTTGTTATGGTTGTTAATGTATAACTACCCAAATGGACGTATGTTCACAACTATTTTCTGAGCCCGTAGTTGTCAATGTAGTAGGTAAGACATGAGATAATCAATTTTCTACGTACAAAGACATCATTGACAAGGCCAGTCAATTTACGCAAGGGAGGAAAGGAAATGAATCCCATAAGTTGCGACGCGAGAGTGACCAGTTCGTTATAGTATACGGCAGACCCCACCCATCTCGTTTCTTGTTACGACCATCCGATTTGCGTACAAACAGAATTGCAACCGATGTTTTCACGGAAAAACTGGATAGTCCGGGAGACGAAGCCAAAGTAGATATAAAATGTGGACTCACCGAAAGTCATCTCCTGCGGAAATTTGTGCGCCCTCACATACCCTCCCTATACCTAAGTATAGAACGACGAAATAATCGTAAATAGCTCTCTCTGATAGTTGAACTCGGACGGCTTACTGAGCTCAATAGATCTTCGAATAAATCTTAAGTTCAAGGCGTATAAAATAACTGTTTAAGACCTAACTTAGCTCACTAAACTTTTGATTAATTTAGTAAACTGCGCACTAACCTTACGCTTCGCATGTCCATATCCATCACAATTCGGTATATTATTATTGACTGTGGCAAAATCCCAATAAAAATATATTATGAACACTCGCAAAGGAATTTTATTACCTAATATGCGGCACGTCAATAACATAAAATCAAAAATATGTGTCTACTCAAAACAAACCGGAAAGGTGAACAGCTACAACACAAGGCGAATTCCAAAGGACGATATTGCCAGCCAATTGCGATTATATCTATTCGGCAGCAGTAGCTATTCGTACTTTTTAGCCGGTAGCGATTCTGGGCGGCCGCGGCAGGAGATTTTATAAGGCATAAACCCTGAGATAGCGGCAGTAAAACTTGGAACTGAGGCAATATGCCAGCTCCCTATTGCGGGTCCTGCTTTGTTTTAAAACGACTAGGCGGGCTACAATGTCGATACAGTACTCGCACCCCATCCACAAATACAATCATCGTAAACAGGGAAACACCCCACATGTATACACTGAGTATTGTCGCCATATACGTGAACATCATCTACTCAGAACAAAGTGTACTACACAACTATTGCCTATCTTACATCTGTAACTCTTTGTGCCCTAAAGCATAATTATATCAACCAAGTATGGATACCTATTGAAATAGAGATATATTACTACTTAGAGATAGTATTTTGGTCCTAATATTTTGATACCGCAAATATGATATCATAACTTTTTATAGCAAAGCCAAATAGTGTCATCAGTTTCCCGAATGGTCCAAAAGAAGTATCACTCTATTACGACGGAATAATACCGTCTCTCCCAAATCCGTTTATCGCTACAGTGGTAAGACCCTCCGGAGGCGGTTCAGCCTGTTTAGATACATTGCACTCGATATACTTTACTCAACCAGCGAGGTTCGGCTCCCTTTCCACAATTTTGTACGGCCGTTCCGACAGTATAAAAACAAATAAATTTCGTACAAGGAATTCAAGGGAAAGCTTTGTTGTTGTTACAGCAAGGATGAAAAGTAAGTAAATGTAAAATTGAAATGTTTTACGCCGCCGAAGAACATACTATTTTAGAAATATCACGTGTGTTTATTGGTCAGCCCTAGACGGTTAATGCAAAAGCGATTTTATCCAACCCATTCAGTGACCGGTCATTTATTATTCCAATGACCAATGGCAACCCAAATCACAACCAGCGGATTAATGAAAACAAATTATTGCGACCCTACCTGCAGAGGTGACATAATTCAGAGTACAAAAAAATATTAAACTATCGTGGAATCTAGATTTGCAGCTATCGTATACCAGTCGAAGTATAAATCGACGGTATACGAAGCGTGACGACAGCGATACTAACTCCCGACTATGGGCGGTCGTAAATTCAGGAAGTAACCGACCACCAGCGCCCGCCGCCACCGGCCTTCGGATTTGCGTACAAATAAAATGGGCACTTTAACAACCGGAAAATAAAATGCTGACCTATTCTGTGTAAGCGCAACCGTAATAGGAAAATGGATACCTATTATATTTACTCTAATTAGAACAGTTTATGATCAAATTTCTAAAACTGGAAAATTTTACATTTTCAAATTGATCTGCTTGTTTTTCTATGAATAGTTCTGGGGGAAATACATTCATTTTGGTTTTTCTGGTACCTAATCGGTTAGTTAATTACCCAATTTAAATTCGTCTTCGTAGGTACTAGTTAGCTATACTTATTATTTCGCAATGTCAAGATAACCCATCGGTTTTCTGAGAGAATCACTGAATTTGTTTTGAATCAACTTTTTCCAATTCTGGTTAGTAATGATTTGACCGACTTATTTCAGTTTTAGAATACTGTATAAGGTACAAAATCTTTAGTTGTTTAATCATAATCAGTTAAGTAGGTACACCTATTCGACGTACTCTAAAATCTACCATTTTCGAATTTGTATGGATAAAATCTTCCCTCCGTTAGTTTCATCGTAGTGGCTTTCGGAGTACCTACATGTTCTTTTAATACATTACGATCAACTGCATATACTTGCTGGAACTAAATATTCATAAATATAGACACAGAGACAATTTTAAACCGAACCAATTTTAGTACCTTTTTGCTGTAGTAGTTCAAACAGCACGATCCTACAACTGTGTTTCCCGAAGAGAAAGGAGAAACTTATTTACTATTTAGGTACTCAAAGTCGGTTATAAATTAAACTTAAGTACTAAAGGCAAAAAAATATATGCGTTACTCATATTTCTTGGCCAGAGACCTAAAGTGACCTAATTTAAATAACGACCTGCTTATCATACTTAGTCAGCTCCTGAATATCAGCACTTGCTAAGCTATCACAAGATTTCTTAGAAGTTGGAAACCAGCTCCTGAAAAATATATTTGCGAGGTTTAAAATGTGGACGAGAAGATGATAGGTAATTGAGCGGTGATAGGGGGGCGTATGTTCGCTCGATCGGTTTTACGGCATATGATTTAGTTGTCCGAAGTCGTCCGGCTTATCTGGGCTCGGGCCGCCGCAGACCGACCGAACTTCTACGTAAAACTCAGACGTGCGATTAAAGATTTCATCCCCCGATATTGGACGATCGTAATATTTTAACGATAGCCCGACCCTAGCGACTCCTTTGTTTTACTGCCCTTATTTTATTATTTATCGAAACATTTGATATAAAAGTGCCATTACCTACTATTTTATGTGATAATTTATTGCCTGCGTTAAATTACCGACAATGTTACGCAGTTTAAGAAGTTGAAATATTAGCTTAAATGACGCGCGTGTTCATCGTATAAAATGTATAAAACCCATAAAACATTTATGGGCCCCTCGATACGACCCTTTTTGCTTTAACGAAATTAAAAAAAAATCTTGCGCGAATTCCCTCGCATGCCCGCATCGCGCCAACGACCGCGCTCGCGAACGTGCCGCCTCCCGCCGCCGCGCCATCGCTACAGTGAAGTTCTACACGAGAGCGGAAATATTGCTCATTCTAATAAGTTCTAATTATGACTGCTCTCAATCATAAATTATATCAGAACTATATTATTTAACACCATAATACACACATAAATCTCGTCTTTATCCCTTACGAGGTAGATAGAGCCTAAGGTAACAACACCTAAAGGCCACGTTTATCATGATTGTGGGCGTGTAGGTGGAAATGGGAATCAAAATAGTGATGGGTTGCTAGCCGCATTGCCTGTAACATGATTCCTAAGATTTTCGCCTATTCCCTCTATGGTCTTTTACCATCTACGCGGCAAGAGAAGCAACTGGTACATTCTATGCTTTTTCTTTACTCCCAGACCAGCATAGAAGAATTTCACGACAGAATCCAATAGAATTTTCATTTAAAATACCACTAATTGAGAGATATACCTATCCCAGATTTTTTTAGAAAACTGATTTCAGAATTATGCGAAATTCCCGTGGCATAAGAAAAAAAGAGTAAATGACTTGATAATATAGTTTCTTGGTATTTGTCAGACATATTTCTTGATGATCAAAGAAGTGCACTACAAAGGGATTTTTCAATTATCTCAAGGGATAAAAAAGGACAGTATAGAAAATATAGACTTTGTATTTAGTAGGATGTTCTTTGAAGATCACGTATATCACCTCATAAGAAGTGATTTTTCGAATTTCCCACAAAACAAAAGGATGGGATAAAAAATAATGGAAGTGGGTGACCATGCAAGAAACGGGTTTATTTCGTTGGGGTATATAAGTAGTACGAAATCCTTCGTGCTAAAGTACGACCCGCGTTTGGCTGGTTTCGATGGGAGAGAGGAAGAAGTTTTAGCGCAAATTTTGATTCTGCGCGGACGAAGTCGCAGGCAAAAGCTAGTAAATAAATAAGCAATTACTCCGTACCGTATATAGCAGGAAAGCTACGAACGAAACTTGAATTCGTGACGCGATAACTAGGTACCCCACTTGTACCTACCTACTTCACCTTGACCTGTACGAGTATGACTCCTCAATCAAAATTGCAAATTGCACATTAGTTAGAAAACAAACAAAGCATAACTACGTGACAATTTCCCCTTACAAAGTTTTGCGTGTTACACAGCCGTCGACGGTAAATGGAAACACGTAATGATGAAATTGCTGATTTAGGAGCTCACGTCGACAATTAAACGGAAAACATCACAAGAGAGGCGGTTGACGAAATTAACGGTCGGGCCGGGAACTGATCGCGGTGCAAAATGTTACAAAATGGAAATCCGGAGATGGCAAATCTATATTGTTTTTAATTGTGTCCTTATAACGCGTGAGTACTGTTCTTTTTTTTTAACTCTACACAAAATGTTTTACTATCTTATCCGACATCTCGAATACACTTCAACTTAGTGGGATGTTTTGTGCATTTCTCTCGAGCAAGGATATAGCCGTATAGAATACTGTTACATCTTTGCTCAAACAACGTTTGGCCGAATACGTTTCTATTTCTTTACTATTTCGCCTTATAGCTGAGTTTACTATAAGGTCGCTAACTACACAGAATATAAGCCATCTACTGTCTCTTAAATATATCGTTAAAGAAACCTCTATTTATTTAAAACGCTATCACTCTTTTCTTGGTTTATTCGCTGCTCAATCTCTCACTGGCAGCGTACAAGTCGCAATAAACAGAATACAGAGTGCTACTTCTTGAGTAAATTTATTGCCCGAATAACTTATATTTTCATTTTCAATATTACGTCAATTAGGTAAAAGGCAACTGAAACAGGAATAAATGTCTAATCATGTTTTATAAGTTAATATCGGGCCCGAATTCTGATACGTGAATCGAATTCATGAAGAGAACTTCGGCATTTCCACTCGTTCACAGCATTGAACGGAATACAGAATTGGTGGCTACCACGCAGAGTCTGGGTGACGGTAGAGCAATCTTTACAATTGTAGGTTACTTAAATACCTAGGGCCTTACCTTGACGTCTTAATGCGGTTCAATTCCGACTCAGTTCAGGTTTTAGCTGCCATTTTTAGTATGAATCTGACAGCGCCCCAGGAAGGCCCCAGGAGGGTTACCATGGCGTCTTAATGCGATTCAGTTTAGGTTCGTTCGCTGTCAGATTCATACAAAAAATTACAGCTAAAACCTGAACCGAGTCGGAGTTGACTCTTATTAAGACGTCATGGTAAGGTCCCTGTAGTAACTTGACAGTGCTTTTCAGTCTTTTGCATGATAAGTTATTTTAAGGCTAAGTTAATCGGTAGAGGCATTGTTTTGTTTATATTAATTAACCTAAGGTTACCTAAACAATATCCGGAAATGTAACATTCACCTTAATTGTGTATTTATTATTTTCGAAATAGGTCCATGTCAAAAAAATAATGACCTTGCAAACTAGTTGGATAGATGAACAAACGCAGTTTGTCTAAAGCAAATAGGTACCTAAATAAATAACTTTGAACAATTGCCACCATTGCCTTGTCAAACTAAGCAAAGCTGGTAATATGGATATTAGACAACGGATAAACATACTTATATGGATAAATACAAACTTAAATAAACATCCAAAAATGATAAACTTCCAAGACTCGATAGCAAACAGTAGTAATTTTCAAACATTTTTGTCCCAACCGGAGATCGAACCCAGAACCTCAAGTTCATAGTCACGTTCTGTAACCACTACTACCACTAGGCTATCCGGTCGTCAAACCCCAAAGAACCCAATGTCACGGGTCTTCTATCTGCCGCACACAAACATCATTAAAAATGATCATTGAAAGATTTTATATACTTCGTTTTTTTAGCATTAGAAAGAAGGTAACTAAATTTTGACATTTTTCTTTTTTATCGAAAAACACTGTTTAAAAATCGGTATTTCTGTTTTTTTAATAAAAAGGCGTTTCAAGATTGTTTACCTTTTTTCTAATGCTAAAAAAACGAAGTAAGTATACCTAGTATGGCTCAAAAACGACCATAGCTGTCTACACATTTAAAGACCTCCTGAGGCAAACTGAGCCTATTATATTCCGAATACCTGAGAATTCGCTTTTAAATCTGTACTTAAGGTATAATATACTTATTCTTAACCCGCAGACTTAGCGGCTAAGTCGGTCTCTCTAAACGAGCTTATCGCTGCAGAGTCCAAACAAGAGCAGGAAAAGATTCAACGTATTAAATCTACAGGTAAGTACAAAATATACTACGTGTATTTCTTGACTTCAGCGAGAATTAAGAACCTGGCTATGTAGGTGTACTCATTACGGTATCTATCTAAGTACCTCTCAAACCAGTACTGGTAAAAACTTGCATGTAACTGGCGAGAACTAATTTGATAATGTACCTACCTGAGAATTATTTCTTTTTCTGGGATACTGCGAAATTTAATTTAAATTCATTCAGCAGACAGAATATTACAAAGAAAATCGAAGTTTTCTGGGTAAAAAGACAATACACAACTTACTGAACTGGTATCACACCTACCTAACTACATTTATGTATGATATACATACACATATACATATAAGTATGATTATGATATTTTGTACTTGCCTACCTTTTGATAGTAAACAAATTGGATAGGTACCTAACTTTCCATATTCTCTGAGGTGTCAATTCTAAAGTTGACGCTCGTTAAACTGGAGCAGTCATCAATTTATCACTACCTATCGCGAAATGGACACTGTAATGAAACTTCGCAATTATTCACATTTGAATCCTACTCTGGGGTTTATAGGTTTGCTATTATGTCTATTTAAAAGGTTGTCCCAACTAAAACACAAGGGAAATAGTAAATTAACATTGGTTGTAATTTGTTTACTCTGCCCCAATTTTGTGATTGTGTGTTTAACTGATAATAACGATGTTGTTTCCGATATTACGGACAGAAATAATTAAATTCAAATCATCTTTTTGTTTAGATAAGGCATCGACAAGTAAACCCTTTTCCCCAAAAGAGGCGTTTCCAGCAGAATCGCGGCAAAACGTAAAAAAAACACGTTTCCCCAAATTATCGGGTAAGTAATATAAACAAACGATTCAAAACGTGCCTGTGCGCCTGCGGCAGACAGCAATCTGAGCCCAAACCAAATTAATATTGTGCATACCTACATTTAATTACGATCGGCCATTGTTTTGCATCGCTTCTACATTCATGCGGAAGCTAGACGCGCTGAACCTGTATTACCAAACTTCTACAAAAAGGAAGAGACTATTATACGTTCGTCTGTACTTATACATTTTTCATGTTCTAGTTTTCAGTGTCGTTTAGAAATTTAATTTCTAACGGTAAAACCGTAAAAGTAAACATAAAAAATAAGGAAGTAAAATTTTTGATTCATGTGATAGTACCGCTATCATTTTGAAAACCAGAGCCTTCTCTCGTCCCTGAAGACCGATTTTTTAAAGCAAATCACTCGAAAAAGGACGCGTCACGGAATGACGAGGACTCGGGTTCGATTCCCGGCCAAAGCTTTACTTTTCGGATTTTTCTAAGTGTTCTAATTTTAAAATTAAGATAACTCTGTTCGTACAGTAATCAACACGTACAATATATGTATTCAGTACCCGTATCATGTAACTTTTGACTGTTAAGTACCTATTGTTTTTGCTTCTCAGTGTAGCTTAGTTATTTTTTTTTCAGCTAAAACACCGCGTCAACAATCGTTCTCATTGAGAGACTTGTTCGCCGCAGAAGCCAAACAAACGAAGCGCAAGATTGAAAATTTTTTATCGAAGACATCAGGTAGAAAATAGTTAATCATGTCTAGTTTACTCAGACAGGTTATTTTTTGAATCCCTACATAAACCCAGGCACTAAGCGCACTTTACGAAGGAACTCTTATTTTTCCATAGATATATTATATACTAACTACCATCCGTTAGATTAAATGGGCGCTGAAATATCTGAAACGAGACCAGAAAATTTTACAGCGTGTCAAAGGAAAATAAACTTTACTCCTTTCATTTGCGCGTGTTAGCCGGACCAATCAGACCCACAGCCGTGTAAGAAAACGTCTCGCCTTGACATGCTTATAATTATATCGCTATGTATTTATTATTTAAATATATTGTTTACACCCAATAAGTAAGGGAGGGGTGTTTAGTGCCTGTCCAATCTATTTGGCCCTTAAGTCGTTCTTAATCACAGTACAAGTGGAAGTATGTGATCCGAGCTTCTGTGTAAGCTTTTACCTCAAGAAATGTCTCGAATGCATTTGCGTAAACGTCTCAATTGGTATGGAAAAATTGGTAACGCTAGAGACACGTAGCGGCAACAAACTAATCCCATTCTATTTGACACTTTAAGTGGAACGCGTTTGCAAAATTTTTTGCGACAAAAAACTCACTCAAAGCTAACTTGCTTATGCACCTAAATTTTAAGTTCCCGAGAAAACCCCACACTGTAATGTTGTGCGCAAGTCGTTAGCAGATTATAGTAGCTACATTTTTTTTTTCGGCCCAAGTAAGGTAAACTAACTAGCTAGAGATCTGATGGTAAGTAATCACCGCTGCCCATAGACATTTGCAACACCAGAATAATTGTATATGTATGTACAAATAAATAAATTATAAATTAATTGCAAATTCGTAACCAAACTGAGGCCAGAGGCTACATATGTTAGGTATTCTCTACGCTTGAACACACCAGTGTCCTGCGCAACACTGCTGCTTCACGACAGGATTAGAGAGTACACTGCAAAGCAATCCGGAGACTATATAAGGTCCTACTCGCAAACTGGTTTCAACGTATCTTACATGTGAGGGAGTTTCCGTTCGATTGCTAGTTAATAACATTTTTTTCCATTTCAGGAGGTGGGCTACTATCTCATCGGAAACGACTTTTACCTTCTTTCTCATTTAATAACTTGGAGTTTGGAGGCAAGTATTTTAGTAATTCACAATAAATAAATTTAAACCTATGAACAAAGAATTACTAACAATTATCGTGTGACCCGCTTGCTCGTTTTCCTTTTCTAATATAAAAAAATAGTAGAGTATCGGTTGAAATACTTAAAAACATCGTGGCTATCATACACTCACAAAAACAAACTGTTTTCAATTTTGGCTCCTGACTGACGGAGCCTTAATTATGTTTTTAGGGCGCCAAATTAAAGTTAGAACAAGATGTTATACATTTCTACGCTTTATTGTATTGTAATAAAGTGTAAAACATTTACTTGTACTCATTCGACCTACAATTATATTGTTACGATTGGCTCCCTAGAATCAACAAAGACTGAAGGTCAGTAATTTCTCATTCATAAATGAGGTAACTAATTCAATTTACATTGTATTTTCAGAAAGCTTAATTCCACGTGGGAAGAGGCGATCACCTCTACAGAACCGAAAGAGATTCGAAATCAAGTCGCCACTGAGACCAAAACGATTAAAACACTCCTTCAAATCACGTTATAACCGCAATAAACAGTCGATAAAACGTGAAATATTTGAAAATGATAAAATCAATCAGAAATACAATTATATACCTCTCATTAAGCGCCTTGGCGTACTGGTCGATGATATCCTTTCCTCAGGTTCAGGCGAATCCTTTGAATACAGCAGCATTGATCGACCTAAACCTAGACGAAACAGGCAAAAGCAACCTGACAACAGAAAAGAAGACAAATGTAAATGCGATAGCAGATTGGACTCCCGATCAGCGGAGTCTAAGCCGCACAAAAAGACAGTTGTTCCTACCACGACTGTCTACCCTGAGATCACCAATGATGCCGAGGATACCGCGACTGAGGCTCCCACCACGGCAGCCTATTATACTCCCGCTCGTGACATCTACACTGTCAAACCAGATCCGAACCTATCCCTATTATTTACAAGAAATTCCACTAGCCCTCGGAGAGACTATAATGGATTCAGTGAGAGAAGCAGCTCCACACTTCACGGAGACCTTGAAAGAAATATCACCTGGAATAATGGAAATGATCAACATTATTCCCGAGGGGAGCGAAACAAAACCTGTTCACCAGTTTATGCGGAATATTCCTGTGGTTCTACACGAGACGATGCAAGAGGTGATGGATCCACAACTAGACTACACCGAGAGCGAACAAGTTCCCGACATCCAGACGCTAGACACGAGGCTGAGGAAACTGACGAAATCTCAAGCAAACCTAATAGATTCATCAGAAGAGATGATAAAAACAGCGAAGAGAAAAGTAAATTCAAAACAGGAAGAAACGCAAAAGAAGCGATACCGTTACCAAGAGACATACACCGATTACGAGGATTCGTACCCGAGCATAAAAACGTTACTGACGCAGAATCCATTCAGCCCAAAAAAAATGGTGAAGAAAGCATCTTCAATGTCGCACACAATGGCACCAGTTCTGGGCGAATCGCTCACTGGAATGGCGCAACTGCCACAGAGAATCAAAGACTTCGTCCGGAAGTGGAAACAGTGACACCAAAAAACGATCTGATGAAGCAAGATTTTTTGAAAAAGAACAGTCAACAAAATCAAGTTGTGACCATATTCGATGGGTATAGTGTAGCTAGGGACATCAATGGCAGAAATAAGATTAGCGAGAAGTCAATTCATATTAGTTCTTAAATAGAATGTAGAACAAAACATGTGAAATGTTTTTTTTGTGGAAAGAGTGAGGCAAACATTACAATGGTTATAGTTTTGGTTTTACATACTAGTATGTTGATAAGTTGACAGAATTTGTGATCATCGTATTTAATGCATGTTACTCACATCACACTAATAATACAAAGAAATCTAATTATTAGTTAGGTGCCTACTTCATAAATACATGGCAATGGGAATTACATAACATGAACATCCAATTTGTAAGAAAATATATAAACTTATATGTCAAATAAATAAACATGTTTTATTTGTTTCATATAATAAGAAAATAATAATAATATAATATTAATGTAGTTACATGTTTTTATTTATTTATCGTCTTCCTTTTTTTCCCTTGCTCTTGCTTGTAGTCTGGGCAGCCTGGGGTTGCTGATCAGCAGGTCTTTAATAAAAAATAAAAAATGTTAAATAGTCAACACTATAATATGGATAAAACGCATGAGTATGCAAATATAATGATTTTTATTGAAGCCATGTGTGCCGACTCTAGACCACCTCAGTAGGTGGTGTCACAGCCAAAATTCATTGACAGAAAATCCAAACCAATTCAAGATGCAGTCTATGGTATATCTGAAAAGATAACTGTGATCTAGGTGCCAAAAATATCTGAACATGACCTTATTGTCAATGCTATACCAGGTGCATTAGTGGATGTTTAAATATTTTTGAGTATTTAGACAAGTGCCATTGTGTATCAGTACTATAGTATAGTATATTATTTGTTTGAAATATTATTAACCGAGAAAATTTATTCAAGAGACTTCAATTTTGGCAGTATCAACCATATTTCACATACTTTGCAACAGCCTCATTTAAGCATTTAAAATTAAACTAGCATTTTTTAAAGTATTTATACCTATTTTGACGAGTCTTCAGTTTAGGTATGGCTTCACCAATAAACTTCATAACGGATTCCCGGGTAGAGTATTCAGTTTTAAGAGGTGAGCCATCGTCATTTTTTATCTGCACCCGTATCCTGCCTCTGAAGAGCATTTCCTGTAAACATAAGATTTCATTTTTAGTTCAAGAATTTTGGCACATTAATGCTACAGCATTTTAGTATTTCATAACATGGAAGTGAATATTTTGAATACATTTTTGATTACAACAACAATCTCAGTGTAATACACAAATAGTATTTTTCTCTTCTTTAAATGGCAAAGGGGTGGCACAGGCAACCGCATCAGTGTATTATTATAATTATGTTTATTTTTATTGATGTTTTATATATATATATATACATCTAATGTTTATTTAATTGTTTGTATCACCCGATGGCCCTAACGGAAGACCAGTGCTGCCTGTAAGACCAGCAAATGCTGACTTGGGACCATTTAGTGACAAACTATTTATCTGTAGATTTTTTTAATTGTTCTTTTTTCCTTTAACCAATTGTGTTTGTCCTAAATAAAAATTTTCTTTCTTTCTTTCAAACTTAAACTGTACTTACCAATTACTTCAGTCATAAGATTACTGCATGATAAGTAAATACCTTGCTCTGCTCTCTTGGGTATAACTTGTTTTCAACTCCAACAGGCAAACCAGTTGACACCAACACATCCCTGATCTCCTGGTGGGTAGGATTCTCGACACAGGAAGACCTCGGCAGTCTGCGGCCTTGTGCCAAGGTCTTCTTACTGTTTAGGTACGCAGGATAAATACAAATCCACCTGTAACAGATTTGATCAGTAAATTAATATGAATTGACTACTCTCTATTGAAACGTGTTTTTTATATGATCATCTATAATTTTTACCTTTCAACCTCACTGTGTTTCTTTTCCGGATTCCATGAAGTTATCAAAGCCGCCATGACTTATTATTTATAAGATTTTCGATAGTTTCTTGTTCGAGTAAACGAAACAAATATTATACACGTAGGCTCGTGGACAGACGGTATTATTTTCCTTTTTCCTATGCAATTCGACTTGATTTCGACTTCTAGAGACGTCAACGTCAAAATACCTCAAATGACGTTCTGCCCTGTTCGGATTAAGACAATGGAAAAGCAGCCGTATGAGTGTTAAGATCAAGCTGCATAAAAACATTTTTTTACTCCCGTCCACTTAGTCCGTTCCAGAAATGACGTTAAGACGTTGAACATAATATTTGCACTTCACTGCCTCTCATACACTATTTTGTTCACGTCTTGCCATCGTTTTTTGGACCGGTAAAATTAATAATACAGTTTTTAACCGCTGAAAAATTACTAAAATCTATTATATTCCTACGCAATCCCATAATAATCCTTTCTTGATATTTTATTCCAAATTCCGTACTTTTTCACGTTTCCCTAACTATACGCGTCTGTGGCAAATACGCAAACCGCGCGAGCCAGAAAAAAAAGCCGCTGAAAAAAAGAGGGTGTTTATATTTTTTTAAATTAATGAACTTAACATACGTTACACATATTATGGTGCCATCAAAAATAAACGAACAAACATCTTAAACAAATTACTTTGTCATCAATATGTTAAAGTCTGCACTCACTAGTTGTGTACACAATGTTAGAATTTTCAATTTTGTTTTTCGTTTTTATAGAGCGTAGTATGGTTTTTGGTCTTTACATTTCCCTTAAAAGAAAACTTAAAAATAACTCGTCCAAATGTCAATGTCAAAATTGACAAATTGGTCGTATCGTCGTGTCACAATACATTGTCAATATCAAAAATCAAGAGACACGTGCGTGTCGTGTCGTGCGTTCGTGTGGTGGATATTAAACACGTAAAGACAGAAAAGTTGAAATTACATTATTCTGATAGTGTTCATGCAAGCGACCCCACTCAAACAGTGTACAATTATTTAAGCTCCTTACATAGTATAGGATTTTGATCATGAGCTGTATAGCAGTGAGTGGTGAGCATGTTGCTGTTAGTAAAGGCATGCGTATCGACTACTATAGGCCTTCGCAGGACGACAATTTAAGCATTCCAATAAGCCCTAACCCTCAGGAAAATGATGCTATTTCAGACATTGCCATTTCTTCAGACGGCAAGTACTTAGCGGCAGTATCATCAGTCTCTAAACAACTAGCTGTGTTTGAGTTACCGTTATCAAATTGTTATAAAAGTTTTATACTCCCGAGAAGTGCTAGTAAAGTTAGATTTACTACAAATAACGAACAAATACTAGTGGCAGATAAAACTGGAGATGTCCTTCTTTACAATATTCGGAACACAACCGATACTGGTACTAAACTCTTGGGGCATCTAAGTCTATTGCTAGATATCCTGCAAACTGATGATGAACAATTTATAATAACCTCTGATAGAGATGAAAAAATTAAGGTGTCTTGTTATCCTAATACATATAACATTCAAACATATTGTTTGGGACACAAAGAATTTGTGAATCACATAGAAATCTTACCTCATGATAGAAATTACCTGACTAGTACCTCTGGTGATGGAACTGTTAAATTTTGGAGTTATTTGGATGGGAGACTTGTTCACAACATAAACACTAACAGTGATATTAGTGACCCTAAACTGAAAGACAACTTCATCAAAATTATGAATGATGATGGCATTGAAGTTAGTGCCTTGCCCATAGTTCACTATACCATCTGCAAATTGGATGATTCATCCAGTCTATTGGTGGTAGCTGTGCATACATGTAATTCTTTACTTGTGTATAGATTACAAACCATCAACAAAGTATTAAGGCACGAGTTCTTAGAGGCAATTTCTGTTGACAGATTTCCAGCTGCTATTAAACTACAAAATTTGTTACTATATGTATATGATGCTGTGGATAACAGAATTCAAGTATTACAAATTCAGTACAAGAACAATAAGATAAATATTGAGTCAAAGAATGTGATACAAATGTTTGACAAAAATATGAACAATGACATCAAAGCTGATAGTGAATCTATCAAAATCTTGTACAAGAGAAAATTTGATAATGTCCAAGAATATCAAGAAAGGAAAAAACAAAGATTGGAGAAAACAGGGACATGAAATTGTAAATAAAATAATGGGCACTTTAACCAGATAAGTTTATTCAGTAGGTACAGTCAAACAAATTGTGAAGTGTGCACTTTTTATACAAAAATAAATGGAACATAGGAAATATTTGAACAGTTGTCAATAAAGCTAACAAGTTAATATCTAAGCAGTTTTATTTTACACTAAAAAAAACTGAAAATGACAATATCACAATTTAACTAAACACAACAAAGATAAGTTTAGTAAGGTCTGATATTAATATTAATACTTATTGTTATCTTCAGCAGAGGCAATGTTTTACCAGCAACACACAATTAATAATCACTATTGTCCCTCACTTCTCCCTCCCACAGTAGTGAGCTACTGTATTAGCTTCCATAGGTCAGGCCAAATTTTCAGAAAATCATCAAACTTAAATATAATTTGTATAGTTCATTATATCATTTTTACAGTTGCCATAATATCTAAATGGAATAAATACAATCTAGACCATTTGTATTTACCTAGATTTAAGCACATTAGCGAAGGTACGGAGTTGAGAAGTTAAGTTATCAGATGCACTTAAAAGTTTATCTACATCATTCTTCAGTTCCATGAGGTCGGGCAAATTGTTACAATCTGGCACATTCAGCAGCGTTGTGAATATTTTGTCCCATAAACCCTTCATGTACCTGAAATATCACCAGAACATTTATTAATCCATACCAATAATAAAAATGCGCATGTGTGTCTGTCTGTCTGTCAGTTACCTCATCCTGCTTAGACAGCTGACTGATATCATTCGAATTTAGTATAGATAGTTTCAGTCCTGAGGAAGGATGTAGGATAGTTGTTATTCTGGAAAATCACTTAGTTCCCGCACGGTCAGTGGCGTAACAATAGGGTGGCAGGACTGGCAAAATGCCAGTCCTGCCACCGACCCAAGAGGGCCCCGGCCCAAGAGGCCGCGAGCTCAGATATTAAAATTAAACTGAGTGCAACGTGACGATTTTTACTGATAGGGCCCCATCAAAAGAATTTGCCACGGGCCCCAGATAGTATAGTTACGCCACTGCGCGCGGTAGCGATAAGCGAATTCTGCGCAGATGGAGTCGCGGGCAACAGCTAGTAAATAAATATTTGAACCAGTGGGGGTAATCGTTAATTACAAAAGTAACAAAAGTTTAAAAGCGATTCAAACTGTGGGTACTGAATATATTAATATCTTTAGTGCTTGGGTTAAAGTTAATTTATAGATTTATTCCTAAAAAATTTAATCAAGTTTCGAGGTTTATGCTTAGTTTAGTATTGTCAAACTTAACCAGCTGACTAACTGATTTTGCCTGCAATATGATTATTATG
This sequence comes from Pandemis corylana, assembly GCA_949127965.1. NCBI lineage: Eukaryota > Metazoa > Arthropoda > Insecta > Lepidoptera > Tortricidae > Pandemis > Pandemis corylana. The sequence continues at coordinate 13,027,392 of OX421856.1, read as the reverse complement.
ATTCAGTGACTCACCGGGGTAATTTCTTCTCTATGTTCCACTGGCCTAGCCGACTGGCCACCTTCATGTAACTGCCCATTAAAATAACGTGTATTGTTCCAGCCAGGCAGTACAGGTCCGTTTGGTAAGTCCATGGTTTACCTTCCCTCATCTCAGTGCAGGTGAAGCCTTCTGTTGCTATTAACTGTAAAAAATAGTCAAGGTGAATATGTCACTGATTCAAAACACGGAAATTTTATACTTACAAATAGTTATCAAACTCCACAACCTACTTCTCTAAAAGTTGTTCCTTCAGGGAACAATGACATGTCTATAGAGCAACCCAAGTCAATCAGCTGCAGAGAAGGAGTTCTCCATTCCTGTGTTGGACTAAAAACAAAACATTAAAATTGGTTTTATAAAGGTTGACAGTAACAAATCAATGGTGTACTAGCTGTAAAAGTCTCGTCGCTATCGCGATCCTGTTCATACTTACATTTTCATTAACAAGAAATTATCAGGCTTTATATCGGCGTGTATAATTTGCGCTTTGTGCAGGTAGTGGACTATTGACAGCATCTCTGCGGTCAGCAGGAAGACTATGAATTCATTTATACACTTCGAGGTGGCCATTCTGATTTTATTGGCAACATCTAATAGAGATCCATATTTTGAATATTCAGACACGAATAAGCTTGCATTTTCTCCTATAAAACCTGTTGTTATATCCATATAACCTGGAAGCTGAAAAAAATATGTCAAGATTAATAAAGAGTCTTGCAAAAGAATTAAAATTCAACATGCACTAATAAAATGAAATAATACCATAAATGGATCTTTTATTCTTGCTTTAATTTCCTGGCAAATGTAAAATTCCCAGGGTCGACTTGGTTTTTGATACTTAACAGCAACAGATTTATTGCTATGCACATCCAAGCACAGAAATACCGCGCCATAATTTCCTTTGCCAAGTTGCTTTTCAACAGCAAATCTATTGCTTCCGACTCCTATTGTAGTAGCCACTTGTAATTTGGGCACAGATCTGACTTCAAAGTAACCTTCAGCATGGGTTTTGTTGGGGAACTTGACATAGTCTAGAAGTGATGCCAGAATCTTCTTATTAAAAGGATCAATTACTTCTGGGAAATCGATATCTGCTGGCCGCGGTATGTCACTGGTTTCCACTAATGAGATAGAATGTGTAGATTTAAATGTTCCACATTCCATAGAATTCTCACTATCCACATCCATGCCATAGCCATCAGATTGAAAGTCAGATTGTCTAGAATAAACTGAAGAGATTCTGCTTTCTTTACTCAATGAGTCTCTACTGTCTTCTGATTGGAACTCGGCTCTCTGCTCAAAGTCGAGTTGCCGCTTGGATATTTCCTTTTGTTTCTCAATTGCATGAGACACCTTAGCCGATTGAATAGGTGTAATCGTTTGTGCCGTCAAGCCGTCTTTACTGTCAGAATCGGAGAGACCTGAGGAAGGCGGTATTTGCGCCTGTTCTGGACTTGATACGTAGAGATTCTTATGCATCTTCTGAGATATACTTGGACTATTTGTGAATTTCGGTGTGTTTGCGTTATCTTTCGGTTCATTTCTATTGGAAATAAAGTTAAGAAATTGGTTCGAGAAACCAATGTCAGGCGAATTCTGACCTATCTTCACGTTTGGTTGATCGTGCCTGACGTTCCTCAAAGCTGATGTGGGGCTCTTGTGTGGCACGGGTGGCTTCGATTGAGGGTTTAATTTGTTAACAGTATACTGATCATGATTGACTTTAGTTTCTTGTTTCATTTGCATTTCTGACGAATTATCATGGGTCATATTACTAGCTCCGTGAGTAGTAGTACCGCGGTAGTTGTTTGGGCCTTGTGTAGGCTGAGGACTTTGATAAATTTGAAATTGTTGATTGTTTGAGACTCCATACCCTGCTGATCCATTTTCTACTTGTTTAGGGGATTGCCGATACGGATTTTGCATAGAGTTGTAGTTCTGGTTAGCATACATGTTAGTGTTACTGTATTGGTTATGCATCCCATGATAATTCTGTTGATTATACCCCTGATTTTGCGGAGCAGCGACTTGACTAGTCCTCTGATAATATTGATTATTTTGATACTGACTTTGATGCGGTGGGCTTTGGAATGCTGCCACAGGTGGTTGTTGCTGCTGATTCGCAAAAGTATGCTGCCTGTCTGTTTGGTTGTAATGATAATCCTGATGTCCCGCATATGCTTGTTGCTGCGGACTCATCATCGATTGTGCTGATGTCTGATATTGATTAGAATAAGATGGGCTTTGAAAACCGGGAGGCACAGATGGACTCATATGATGAGGGCTCTGCACTCCTGTGTGTTGGGGACTATTGTAAGCGCTAGGGTTAGGGCTTACGTAACCTTGTTGTTGGTTCATTGCCTGGTTAGTGGAATAACCTTGTTGGTAGCTGTAGTTTTGATGGTAATGAGCGCCATGAGCTGGCATCTGAGGAGCACCTGGTCTTTGAGGAGTATAACCGTTATAGCTTTGTGGTGATGGCTTTTGGTATTGGTGATCGTGTGATGCGTAAGGCGCTGCTGAGGGTGTAGGTAGCTTAGGTTCGGATGTGTCGCGTTCGCGTTTCTGTGTGTAGGCTCTACTGGCGAAATGCCCGTTAGCAAGTCGCGGCTGAGTAGATATCGAATTTCTTTTCGTCGCTGTAGGTGGGCCTTGATCGTTATTGTGGTACATTGAGTCGAAAGGAGTTGTAGTGTATCCTGTGTAGTTGTTTCTTGTAGATTGGCCAGATGAACTAGAGCCCGATTTACTGAAAACACGAAAATAAACTTTTTTTTTCAGAGATTAGGAAACCACAAGCGGTCAGAAAATCAAAAGCATAACAAAATATGAACGTGTCACAACAGGAGAAAGAAAAACACAAACACTTACGGCGCATACTTTAAAATTAGAGAGTTAGGAGCATTGGACCACTAACAACATCAGAGACTAGTAACGGGGACTTGGTAAGTAAGTAAATATCATCTGTAATTACATTGATTGAAAACTAATCATGCAATCCAGGATATACCACGACGCCTTGGCAGTAGGTATAGTTTCTTCTTTCAACATTAAGTAAGACATTATCCACCATAAATACAATAACGAAAAGATAAACCAGGTTTATCATTCTAAAAATCTAACTTCATGTCAAAGAAACAATCTAAATAAACAAACCAAGCGTACAATGTCTAACCATCAAAAGGTTGAAAGCACGATCGCTTGTAGTATGTTCGACAAGTAGAAAGTTAACTTAAAGCTTCTTTCCGGGCTTATTTTTATAACCACTAAATATTATAAAACAAAGTCCTCCGCAGCGTCTGTTTGTCTGTCAATCTATTCGCGATAAACTCAAAAACTTCTGAACGGATTTTCATGCGGTTTTCACCAGTAGAACGAGAATGGGTTAGTATACAATTTGACAAGGTTTTGCGTAAATTAATTAAAATATACCTAACGATAAATTGTTGGAAGTATTCGGAAAGTCCAGCCTAATAGGACACACATTTTAATTATGCGCGGGCGAAGTCGCGGGCAATATCCAGAATATTTCATAATCATCATAATTTATTTTGTAATTTTTTTATGAATATATTTAAGCATTTATCAAGTACCTATACTTGTGTGACAGTACTTATTGTGAGATGGTAGATAATTAATATTAATGTAAGTAAGTAACCTAGCAATAAAAGTACTCACATACTACGCAACTATGCAATACATTTAAATAAATTTAAACCACTAAGGGCATAGCTAACCAGCTACCGCAGTACCGCCGTAAGCATAGGGCCCTTACGTGTGTAAGAAAACACCGCCCAAGTCGGAAAAATTGTGATACAGGATCTGTCCAGGGCAAACTATTTACACCTATTGTAGTTACCTACTGCGATGATCTGATTGCACAAGATAAAATTTATTCATTAGCGCATAGGTACTCACTTATCGTAAACTATAACTCAAAACAAGATTTTTACTTTCATGCTTATTTATAACATAATGAGATAATTTTATTGGCAAGGGGCCCAACATTTTGCGAACTGGGTGTCTAGAAATAAAAACAGGAGCAGAATATTTTGGTAACCATAAAGACATACCTAGTAGACTCCCGTGTGGCCTCCATTATTACCGAAAGTCCGGCACCCTGAGTGTCCACGGTCGCGTGCTGATCGATCATTTGTCTAGAACTCTCATCCCTTTTGCCAATTCCAGATTGGGGAAACTCTATTGTACTTTCGTCCATATTAAGTTTAGGAACATTGGATAATTTATTTGAATGATCTATACTGGCTGGTTTCTTGAACTGTGATACGTTTGGAGTGCTTGTTGCATTTTTTACTTCAAAATTGAACACTTGAGTGTAATTCGTTTCTTCAAAATACATGTTTTTCCCAGCCTGCAGACAGAAAAACATGTTAATTAAGAAATAAATTTAAAAAATGCCCTAAAAAATGGCTTTAAGTTATAAAGTCGTACATTTTGCGCTTCATGAAGTTCAGGACTATTAAATTTATTTGCATTTTCTTTGTCATGTAGTAATGTTCTCGCATCACCAATATCATGAGTGTTCTTTGAGTTGATTGCTGCCATGGTCATAGATCTATCTTCATGTATTTCAAACTTCATGTTAGAGACATCAAATTGTTGTACAACTGGTTGTACCATAGAAGGTTCTAAAACATACAATACTAATTAGTTAGAATTTAGGAAATCAAAGCATAGTAAACAAAGATTTTAATAATGCTAATCAATATTACCGTTGTCATTGAAAATATTACGTAGTTCCCATCGAGCCTCCTTAGTGTTCATTGTGATAGAGTCACCCAGAAGATTACCCATTAGACTCCTATTGAACTCTTCCATCAAATTGTTCTTGCCATAAGTAGCACATGCATTTTCGTTACCATAATTATTGTTGGAAGTTGCAGGTTTATTAATTTGGTTGTCTTTGTCAACATTTGGAGCTGGTCTCTGATTTTCATCATTTTTATTGGTCAGCTCACTAAATTCCTTTGAGTCCAGATTAACTAAGACCTTAGGTTCACCAGGCGAATGCATATTAGTTATTTTGGTGACGTTTTGCAATGTAGGCATTGTCAATGGCATGAGGTGTCCTAGGTGATCTTGCTCAGCATCTAAAGCGCAGTTCGCCAAAGTCTCGAGGGCACTACACTGAGCAAGTGTTTCGTTTATTTTGCTAGCATTTTGTTGTTGTACTACAGTTTCATTGTAAACATTTGGTTGTTCTAATACAGTTTCTATATGTTTTTTTTCTAAATTATACTTCCTCGATCTAATTTCTTCTAAACTGAATTCAGTGTCATTTTCATATACCTGAAAGGATTAAATGCACATTATAATAAACACATTTGGTTAAGATACAGATGACAAACAAAATTTAGTTTTGTTTTGTATAACCTTACCAAGGCTTTATTGTAACATGATATTTTTGTAGGGTCAACTGGGTCAGGTACACACAGAGGTACATTAAATAACATGTCATCTGCACAATAAGGCATGTGATTGGCTGGAAGTTTTAACACATCCTCTTCATCTTCATAAGCTGTGAGAACATAAATTATTTGAGACATAGTTATAAAATTATTTTCATTAGTCCAACATTTCCAGTAATTTAAACCTTCAGTACAATAAAACTTATGGATACTTACGGATAAAAGGCAAAGGTTGATGAGGTACAACATTAGTGGTGTGTACCATTTTTGTTTTAGCATTTGTCCAAATGCCTATTTCTTTTTCATTTTCTATATTACATGACTGAACTATAGAAGCTGGGCCTGGATTCTCAACCACTGGGACAGCAGAATTTGATGTGGATGGGGCATCCTGAGTAATGAAAGTTATTGACATTCTTTAAAAAGTTCATCTAGAGTAGATTTGGCATCAAATCAATGGAAGCATAACACTTAGTATAGCCAAACAAGTAATTTCTTTACTACACTATGGTTCAATGTCATTTGTATGGCTCAAAACATCAAAGAATTACAATTCAATGTGACAATTATCATTTCCTAGTAGTTTTTCTGATGTAGGAACTGTCATAAAAAATAATTAAGTGTGGTGAAAAATAGTGAGTGATCTCTCATCTCTATTGTGACCTCCCACAAAGCCTAAACTAAGTTCTGCATACTTGATCGACTTTACAAACTAAATCAGTTTCTTCAAATATCAAATTGATTTCATTCACATGGAATATTATCCATGCAGAATTCAAATTTATATCCCAAGCAGCCTGATTTCGACATTTAAATTAATGTCCATGTAATAAAATGAGTAAAAGTTTTTAACCTCATAAATGTTGACCATGATGTTTGAGTTAGGCAGCCTAGAATCAAAGCCTTGTTGTTGCCTCATCACCCCAGGTACAGCACTTCTTATGCTGTCTCCAACTCTTTGAATAGGTACATTAGCGATGTTACGACGTTTAAATGACTTGAGGGATGTTAGAGCCATCCTTGTCTCCGCTAGAGCCGATGCTGCCTTCCTTTTAGTTGGAGAATCATCATGGAGCATTCTTTGAGCAAAGACTAGTTGAAAGTTCCTATTAACAAATTAAATAAATTTAAAAGTTTCCTTTTTACCATACCGTTAAAGCCGTGGTAGCCTAGTGGTTTGACCTCTCAAGCAGAGGGTCATGGGTTTGATCCCGGCCTCGCACCTTGTGAGTTTTTCGGAATTTATGTGCAATATTACATTTGAAATTTACCAAGAGCTTTTCAATGCAGGAAAACATTGTGAGGAAAACTGCACACATCTGTGAAGCAATTCAATGGTGTGTCGAAGTTCCCTATCGGCACTAGGCCCGCATGGGAACTATAGCCCAAGATAGATAGTCTAAGAGGAGGCCTGTGCCCAGCAGTAGCAGTGGGACATTATATTGGCTGGACATGAGATGATGTCTTAAGTTAAACAAATGGCAAAAAATGGGTCTTTCAGTTCAGACTTCAAAATAACTGTAATAGATGCATTCAATTTTGTATGGGAAACACAAACCAAACTTTAGTTACCTATAAAGCCACACAATGTAAAAGTTTCACTGGTATGCTTCAATTATTTGGGGTACCTATGCTGTGATAGCCTAATGGTTTGACCTAAGATTTCTCAAACAGAGTTGTGGGTTCAAACCAGGGCTCAAAAGCCTGAGTTTTCGAAATTATGTGCAAAACATTTTTTTTTATTCATCATGAGCTTTTAGTGAAGCCCAGATCGCCAGATACCTACTGCTTAACGTCAAACCAATAGACAACAAAATAAGTCATAGAGAAAGTGATATATAACCTTATAAAAATATCACTCACATGTGTGCTTGTTGGAGCTCATCCAAGGGTTGTGCCTGTGCTTGTAACCCCAACATGTACACCTGGTTGGCTTTCTTGTAGTCCCCAGACTCCTCGCAGTAGCAGGCCCAGGCCCTATAAAACTCTGAGCACTCTACTCCAATGCCAGTGGTATACAGCCTTTGATATATCTCCAAGGGATTGGATAGACAATCCACCTAGAACAAATTGGTATTAGCTCTGACTACCAGGGCTTAGTTGTATAATAAATTACAAGTAAATATAATAAGAGATTCTGTATTGAAATTGACTAAAAGTAATTGCTCCAATTTTAAATACTTGCTACTTGTGCTATTAATGGAGTAAGACTGGAATTGGGATTTCATAATAATTTTAATTTACAAAGACGGTATGAGTCCGAGTTGGACATAAATGTTCTATTAAAATGGTAAAGATAAACATAAAGAAAAATACTTCATACTGAAAATTATGGTAGTATAATTAGGTAGTAAAAAATGGTTGGTTGGACTTACATATTTAATCCATAATTTTACAAGCCTTCTGTCTTGATAGTACCTCTCTTCTTTTTCGAAGAGCAGTAAACAATCCTTGATTAACTTGTCCATATGGCCCTCATGACCATGTTTAGGGTAACACTGCTCTACCCATTGTATGTAGTTGAACCAGGGATCCAGGGGATCTGGCCCCTGATATTGCCTTATAGCAGCTTCATGTTCCCTACACAACATGATATTTAACTGGTTAGTATCAAATACCTTGGAGAAATCGTAGAATCCTACCCAAACAAGTAAATGAAAAAAAAATTATGACATGAAAACATTCTACAAATTGTGTTTAATCGTAATTACAATGAAACCCTTGACGCACATTAAGACCGATAGATAAATCGACATTATGCTCTAAAGTATCACTATAATATTACTCTTTTTGTAACTGCAATTGCCTCTGGGCATCAACATCTGATTGAGCCTGCAACGCCGTCCCCAGCTGTGTCAAGTTCCTGCCGCCTCTCAGAGGCTGGATATTCTCCTTACTAACGTCGATGTCCATCTTAGAGCCAAAATACAGCTGAGTTATCACAGCATCAGGAATAAACACACCACACTTCGCCACAAATACGAGATGTCCGAACACCGAATTTTAAGGCTTAAAGCGAACGATTGATATTAACAGTACCACAGTCACTTAGTTCATATGCTTATTAATATTAAAAAAAATAAAAATCGCGGCTAAAATAACATTAAATTACAGGATTTTAGCTTTCAAAATCAGAAAAATCTTGACGATTGCTACCAACTGAAGAAGCACTAAATTGCCAAAATTGTATAGAAGTTCCTTGTCTATGGCAGGATTTGAACTTCATAAAAAATAAGTTCGTTAGAAAATTAAATACCTAAAAAATGCACAGACATTAATATTTTAAATAGCTAAGCAAGCAGTAATGTCAATATTAATCGTTTTTATGTCGCAAGGGACAATGAAGCAATACGAAATTAAATAAAGCGTTTGGAATTTTGTGACAGCTGTAAGTGTGACTTTACCCTTATAGAAGGTTAGCTTTTGCCCACATCCTTCCATCATCGCTTCTCGCGGGAACTATGCAATTTCCCGGAATAAAATTAACCATTTCTATACATTAACGAGTGATTTTACCGTGACGAGAAACAGAATAGGCTGCAAAGTATCGAGCAATACCACTGTCTTGTTTTAATGACAGGCGTCATTACTTTTATTATTCTCATAATAATAATAATAGCCCTCTTATTTCGAATTCACTACAAGTTGATTATTTTCCTTCCCAAGTTTTTTTTCCGAAGTCTCTATTGTGGGGGCCCCTCTTTTGTGGAGACCCCGGGGTTGTTGCCCCTGTTGCCCTCCCTTATATCCGGCCCTGCCCAGATTGGGAACTTCACACACACCATTGAATTTCTTCGCAGATGATCTACAAGGTTTCCTCACGATGTTTTCCTTCAACGAAAAGCTCCAATACAATGTCGCAAATTGATTCCGAAAAACTCGGTGGTGCGAGCCCGGGATTCGAACCCACGACCCTCGGCTTGAGAGGCCACTGGTCAAACCACTAAGCTACCAGGACTTTTTTATTTTTCTCTTATGGGTGTTTAATTGTAGGTGGCCAGTTTTATCAAGCATTTTGAAAAAAAACACGTATACACGACGACCTGACCTATCCTATGATACCAAAGAGAATATAACCACTACGTTTTAAGAGACGGAAGTGCCATAATATTGACTTGATATTCTGAGTAGTATGAAACGTAGGCTAGAATGCAGTACCAACAGGACAAAATTTATGACAGCTTAATGACAGCAGCTGTGGACGGCACTGCTGCCAACATGAGCAACAAAAAGGGATGTGCTGCACCCTCTGTTAGACATTTTCATCGTCATCGATAACTTGAAAAAAAAAGCATTGCTTTTAGACTAATTATTAAACTTTCTTAATATTACTAGTACTATTTTCTTCTGTTAGAACCGTTTTTAACAGAAGAAAATAGAATTTACGAAAAGTATGATTGTAGTAAATAATAACAAGTTTTGTTTTTTATTAACACAGATGGAACAGCATTTGTTTTTAATTGAGTTATTTTTTTCTTAAAGTCTCGGAGTCGAAAATGTTTCCCACAAATATATTTTAATTCGTGCGGCTTGTCAACAGGCACTTAGGACAAATCTTCAATACCGGTCACTTGAACCCATCTTTTGTACCTAATAAGGACCAATTTTTTTTTCAAAATTAATAGAAACCTACTATTACACTCGGGTTACTTTTGTCAACAGCTTATTTTGGCTCGTCTCTTTCTATTTTTATAATGGCAAGAAAAACCACAGCGTTTTTAACCCGTCAAGCGTCCAAGCGACTACAGTAGTCCCTAATTTTTTCGGGCGGGAGGCTTAAAGAGAGAGCGAGAAGCAAATATAGCGAGTTGTCGCTGGCTCTTCCAAGGGAGGAAGACCTGGCCAGTGGCGTGAATGCATAATGCAGTCTCTAGAACATTTCCCGCCCGAAAAAGTTAGGGACTACTGTAGTCGCTTAGACGCTTGACGGGTTAATAACATGGACCTAAGAACTGGTCAGAAAAAATATCTATATTATCTGGGTACTGCACTAACGTTTACAATATTTTATTCCTGAATTTCTTATATGTTTTATAGAAACATTCGTTATGTATCTTATGTAGAAAAACAAATAGATTTTTGAACTTAGCTATCTTCGTCGTAATTTAGAAATTTAGCCAAAAATGTTCGTTTTGACCCTTAACAAGACCGTCCTTCATACCATAAATCTCACGTTTTGTTGTGCATATTTGCTTCATATTACAGGATACGGGCTCTAACTAAGTAATGGTCGTAACTGTTGAGTCAAATTAGTTATTTAAAAAAATATAAACACAAATATGCACGATTCAAAAAGCCCCGCGAAAAGTAAACATAAATCATGGCGGACAGTGGCGGATGTGTAGGTGAGTGAGAAAGGGATGCCGCTGTTAGAGCAGGATAGATATATCCGCCATAGCAGCTAGCGCACGTTTCATACAAAGTTTTTTCTAAGGAGACTTGCGCCAGACTGTATAATACCTCTTTCGCTTCATCCACTTTCGTCAATCTCGTCATCTCTACATGCTAATCGGTTTAAGGGGGTGAAAAATAAGCTAATTTTATTGTTATTAAAGTGGGGTTTAATATAAATTCAATACCGAACCACTAATGCCTCGCAATTGCAATAAAAAATATATAAAATATTAGTTATGCAATATTTAATAATATTTAATAATAATGATTGTCTTCCATGCTGGTCTGGGAGCAAGGGAAAAACACAGAATGTACCAGTTGCTTCTCTTCCCGCGCAGATGGTAAAAGCCCATCGAGGGAATGGGCGAAAATAATAGGAATCATGTTTAGGCGATGAGGCTAGCAACCCATCACTATTTTGATTCCATTTTCCAACTATACGCCCACAATCTTGCTAAATGTGGCCTGTAGGTACCTGTTGCCTTAGGCTCTGTCTACCCCGTAAGGGATAAAGACGTGAGTTGTGTGTGTGTGTGTGTGTGTGTGTGTGATTTCTTGAACATTTGCAGTTTGACCGTAATGTATAAAAATAACATCTAGATACCTATCTAGACTAGATGTTCCGAAAGCCATTAGGTATGTAGGTATTATGATGAAACTAACGGAGGGAAGGTTTTGTTCACACTAATCGGAAAAATAGTAGATTTTAGAGTAAGTAGGTAGGTAACTAGTACTAATAGGTGCAAGAAACTAATAAAAACACTGCACGTTTTGTACATACATACATACATACATATATCACGTCTTTATCCCTTACGGGGTAGACAGAGCCTAAGGTAACAAAACCTTAAGGCCACGTTTAGCATGATTGTGGGCGTATAGGTGGAAAGGGGAATCAAAATAGTGATGGGTTGCTAGCCGCATCGCCTATTAGACGATTCCTAAGATTTTCGCCCATTCCCTCGATGGGCTTTTACCATCTGCGCGGGAAGAGAAGCAACTGGTACATTCTATGTTTTTTCTTTACTCCCAGACCAGCATAGAAGTTAGGTTTTGTACTTTTTAGAAACCTAAAAAGGAAATTATTAAATGAAATCACTATTACTAGCCAGAATCGGATGATACAGGATTTGAAAAATTGATATAATTCGTTACCTATAGTCGAATAAGAAAGTCATTTACCAACCTAAGGTTCAATGCTATATGAACGGCTTAAAATATCAAAAACCATCACCAAAAGCCCTTAGGTACTTTCTGCGGAATCTCGGCCTTTGTAGCTTTCGCGACACACCACTCAAAAAATGACGCATGTTTAGTAGCCTCAAGTTACAACCTAACGACTCTTTATACCAGCAGTGTGCGAAGAAAAAATCCACCAATATGCTGCGATGCGAACAGTGGCGTAACTATACCATCTGGGGCCCGTGGCAAATTCAATTGGGCCGGTATCAGCTCTCTCGGCCGACTTCTACAACTAGCAGAAGTTCGTTACGATATAGGTATTCGTAGGCCTTCTGCGCTACACTACAGGTGTTTAGCTTTAAAGAACTTTAGGTCTATACAGTACCCGGCCATAAAGATTGCATTTCTTTCTTCCCGGCTTATTTCGGCTTCGTAGAGCGTTGTCTCGCTCTAACTTACGTGACGCCAATTGTCTCTTTCCAAAGACCGAAGTGCAATCTTTAAGGCCGGGTACTAACCTAGTAACACGCCTATCGCAAGGACATCACAACACGTGTACATAAAATGTTTTAACGCAAAGTTTATTAGGTAACTCGTCTAACATAGCCATGACCTATGAAGATGATTGCACTTGACGAGGGTCATCATTATTGATCTGAGATCTCATTCCAAGCAGTCGGAGTTCGAGCAGTTTACAAAGTGAACTGAACTACCCGCGAATTCTTGTTCTTGCAGCGCAGTCATCCTTGCTTGGTGGACCATGTTCTGAATTTGTCCTTGTAAATCTATAGCCACTGGTAACGGCAGCTTTCTTAACTGCATTGCTACATGTTTAGCGAATACATTAAACTCATCGTCGCCATATTCTTCTTCTTTTAATCTGCCAATTCCGTGATTTCCCTCCGGCCTTTTCAACTGTTTCACTTTTATATTATATTCATCTGACTTGCGCACCTTTTTATCTGTCGAGGGTAATGTTTCATCTTTTCTTTCCTGAAATAGTTAAATATGAAATCACGCTCGCGATCCGTTAATTTTAATTTCGTATAAAATAAGAAGCGGTACTAAAATACAAAATAAAATAGTGGTTAACCCGTCAAGCGTCCAAGCGACTACAGTAGTCCCTAACTTTTTCGGGCGGGGAATGTCCTAGGGGCTGCATTAAGCAGTCCCTAAAAAAAGTCCCGAAAAAGTTAGGGACTACTATAGTCGCTTGGACGCTTGACGGGTTAAAATGCACGTGACCTACATTCTCAAATACTACATCCGACATAAACGCAGCCAATGCTTCGTAATATATCCATACTGGTCTCAAAACTTCGTTTTCCCCAGCGCCAGCTTTACGAGAGGCAAGAACTCTCTTATGGTTTAATCGGAATGACGCCAAGAGAGTTTCCTTTTTCTTTTTCACTTCTATCACAGACACCCCCATAGCATCGGCAATGCGGACCCAAGCAGAATTTACCTGCAATTTGAAATAAACTAAAATTAGGAATCGACAGGGCACAAGGGCATCATCTCACCATAATCTTTTTATAGAAAATTACTTTGCGAACCAAGACCCAAGAGTCAAAGGAGCAAATTTTTAAAAGGACACAACTCATGGGGTTATAGTCAAATTTTGGTGGTTAGATTTCAAATCTAGTGTCATTCACGTAAAGTTTAATTTTTCTTTGACATTTATTTAGGACATTGGGCGGCAGGAGGTTACCCATTCACTTTTCTAAATGATGTACGTACATTTTTAAGAATTTGTAATGGTAAAGAAAAAATTAAATTCAAATAAATTGTTAAATAATTGTTCTAAATATTAAAAAAATAGGATTTAAAGGGGATTTCATCTAAAAAATGTGACTGCTACAATTTTTTTCAGTAATAAAGTTGATTTATTAAATTCTAATTACATTTATATCATAGAAAATCTCATCCTACTAATATTATAAATGTGAAAGTTTGTGAGTATGGATGTTTGGATGTTTGTTACTCTTTCACGCCAGAACGCCGAGTAATTAGTGTAAATTTTAATAAATAGGTAGCTCAAAATTGAACATTTACCATAGTAATGTATATCTTTTTTTATACCATCAGAAAGTAGAGATTTCAACGAACAAAAATGCCACCGACTTTTTTAAAAAAGCAGATATTTTGACGTGAGAATTTTCGATTGAAAATTAGGGTGCTTTTTCGATATTAAGTCAAAATAAGGTGAAAAAATTAATCTTTTAAATAAAAAAAAATACTGTTTGTTCAGGACATAAAAAGGTAGGTTCACCAAATTTCGTGATAAAATATTTTTTCTTGCTAAAGATAAAAATAAAAAACCAAAAACTGGGTTATTTGAATTTTTCACATAAATTTTGAGGTCATGTGAAAAAAGTATAAGAATAAAAGTTGTAGATCTTTTTATTAACTACAACTTTGCGATTAAACTTTTTTTCATAAGACTTGTAGTTTTGCCGGAAATCGAGATAAACCGTTTTTCACCCTTAAAAACTCGCCCCCTTCCCCTTCCCGACCTCAGATCGCCCGTAATTTATTTTTCCTTTCATTTTTGTAATATTCTCTACCTTTTCTAATGGGTTTCATCGTACTATAATTTTTTTTGGTCTCAAAAATTATCGACCCTGGTCTATAACTAGTTAAGTGAAACTTTACCTTCAAAATTAATGTATTTTAAAACGTTCTAGGCTTCTTGTATTAATAAGGAGAGTGAATAGAGAAAATCAAGATCAGGCGTAGGTATATTCATAAAGCTAAAGCTCACTTGTAACCCTATAAACCTGTACTTATATATTTTTATATTGTACGTTAGCGCGACGTGACAAGCACCAACTAAACTGCACCAAAAGACAGGCTAGAACACACTGGACCAACTAGCCCAGCACGCTGGCCCAACGTGTCAGGAGTCTAAAATTTTGAAGTGACATCCCTTAGGTACACTCAAGGTGCGCGCTTGTATGGATTCGCGCAATGTTGCAAAAATATGTAAACATCAACCTTAACGCCACTATAATAAAATATTATTATTGTATAGGTACATATTTTTGTCACTTGGGGGTGAGTAGAACATATTGCTGACCTTGACTGTACTTACCGTGAGGAATGAACTCGCGAGCGTAGTTAATTTTTATTTTTATTTTAAACAATATAATTCTTACCTAATTTAAGTTTGCTAAGTTCTGAGGTTCCACTAAGTTAGTTAGTATATTTCATTGTGTTTTAAGTGCAATTAAATGAAAGTAAGTAACTAACTATTTAAATTTAAAATTACATGTAGATAGACATTAAATAAGTGTTACAGTTACTTTATTGATTGTTTACCTTTACTTTATCTTTGTGATGCTTATGATTTGGGTTCCAAATGCATGCCTCTTTTTGATATAGCTCAATAAATGTAAATGTCTCTGTGTTAGTCCACCCTGACACAGACATTGGCTAAATTTAAACGCGCACAGTCACAAATTTGTTTCTATGTTCTATAACATAAACTTTTGAATTGGATTGGACAATGGCCGAGCACCAACAATTATGCTCCATTCATACTTGTGCTTGCTTGCCCAATAAAATTTAGGAACCATCACGAGGTCACGCAATGAAGATGACATGTTTTTTTTTGCGTCATTATATTTCGGAATGGCAAAAGGACCTACTCCATGCAGCAATCTTGAGCGGAACGTTTGTATAAAGCAGGAATTGTGATACTAGAGGATAATGGTCTTCGCTGGGAGATTTCATCGGGCGTCAATGAGTCAGTCAGTCAGGCAAGACTTTTCTTTTTGGGTTAGCTGTGTTGCCTACTACTTTTTAATCTGGAAATTGTTCTTGCTGGGGTGCGTTCAGTTTGATCACCCGACGACGCCCGACGACGCACTGGCCCGTTCAGTAAGTCAGTGCGATCATCGGACGATCACGCCAAGTCGTTCAGTAACATCGTCGGGCGTCGTCGGGCGATCGCACCGGTCACCCCGTAAAATAGATGGGTAAAAAACGCACAGACGTCACTTTGACAGTTGATATGAGGCAAAATTTATAATTCGAACGCTGGGGATATAAACTTATTATTACGAATACGAAATCATACTTCAATTGACACTTTTGACAGAAGAACGCCCCAAGTCGTTCAGTGAGTGTGTTTATGATCGGACGATTTTCACCCGACGATAATCACACTGACACTTTAGTTACTGGGCTACGTTCAGTAACTAAAGTGTCAGTGTGATTATCGTCGGGTGAAAATCGTCCGATCATAAACACACTCACTGAACGACTTGGGGCGTTCTTCTGTCAAAAGTGTCAATTGAAGTATGATTTCGTATTCGTAATAATAAGTTTATATCCCCAGCGTTCGAATTATAAATTTTGCCTCATATCAACTGTCAAAGTGACGTCTGTGCGTTTTTTACCCATCTATTTTACGGGGTGACCGGTGCGATCGCCCGACGACGCCCGACGATGTTACTGAACGACTTGGTGTGATCGTCCGATGATCGCACTGACTTACTGAACGGGCCAGTGCGTCGTCGGGCGTCGTCGGGTGATCAAACTGAACGCACCCCTGAACGTAGCCCTGAAGAAATGTCGCGTGTGTGAACTGTCAATGTCAATGTCAAAATAAAACCCTGCGAACCTGCGATTTCAGAAAAAAACTGAATCAACTTTAACATAATTTTATCACTAAACCCTTAATTACGTACGTTTAACTAAGTCTTCCCCATACACTTGTCAAGAATAGCTTTGCACACAGTTCATTTTTTTCAACAATCGACTATGTCGCTTCGTATGCAAGTGGAAAAGAAGAAGGCTCAGGAGGAAATGCGACGCTTAATGGCAGAACGCAAGAAAAAAGATGTAAAGTCCACTAATATAGATAATCCCCTGGCCAAGTACAACAATTTGGGTCAGCTCATGTGTTTGCTTTGTTCTTCTGTTGTCCGATCAGAAAACGTATGGCAGGTGCATGTAAACAGTAAACAACACAAAGAGAACGTTGAAAAGGCTAAAAAGTTAAAGGAGTTGACGAATAACTTCACAGAAGGAAAGAAAGTTAAAAGGCCTGTTACAGTCTCTTCTGATGCACCACCAGAGAAAAAGATAAAGAGCATTTTAAAGAATTCTGGTGATGTCACACCTATACAGTTGCCCAGAAACAATGTTCCTAGTGTTGTTTCCTTCCATAATGAGGAGATTAAAAGGGCACCATTGAAACTGGACTTAATAACATCCAATGAAATTGTTGGTATGGCAAGTTTGTTTTGTGAAGCTACCAGTACTTAATAAAAGTGGAATTTGTGTGCTTGATGATTATTTTTTGCATACATTTCTGTATCTATAGTACCATGCAAAAATAACACGTCACTTTCCATACAAAGTTGTATGAAAAGCGACTTGTTTTTATTTTCACACACTGGGACAGAAACACAAAAGGCATTATCAATATTTTACATACACAACACAGAATAATAGACCCAAATAATGTTCTCCGTGTATTCAGTATATTTTAGAAAACTGGCTACTAGATTAATATAGTAAACTATTTTTGTTTCATGTTTAGATGCAGGGAAGCCTTCTGAATTACATGATAAAGATAAGGAATCTAAGACACCTCCAGTGCCGGAGCAGCCCATTCCAGAAGGATTTTTCGATGACCCCATATTGGATGCCAAGGTATTATTTTTTAAATTGAAATTGAAATTGAAATGTTTATTTATTCACAATGAACATATCCTACTAATATTATAAATGTGAAAGTTTGTGAGTTTGTTTGGATGTTTGTTACTCTTTCATGCCAAAACGGCTGGATAGATTGGATGAAATTTGGAACATAGTTAGATTATGGTCTGGAATAGCACATGGGCTACTTTTTATCCCGGAAAATTGCGTAATTCCTGCGGGATAGCGATAAACAAATTCTATGCAGACGAAGTTGCGGGCAACAGCTAGTAAGGTCATATAAGGTCACATAAGGTCTTATAGTAGTATTGCTGCCCATAACTCAGCCAAGTTGGACATGTGAAAATTTGAGGTCAGCTATTTAGTTGCTTGGTTGATAATAATAATTATTATCTTTGATGAACATAAAATTTGTATAATGTCTTTGTGAATTCATTAAGATAAAATTATTAATGTCATTGAATATAACATCAAATAATTTTTCTGAAGTTAACTATAAACTAAACAATATTATTATTTTGTGTCCTGCAATACATATCTTCAAGTTTGTGGTTTAAAAATTTGTTGATACTGTAGAAACTGCAAAAGTTTATTATTAACCTTTTAACCTATTTAGATTATTAACAGTAACTTTGTACTTTGCTAGGAAAAAAGGTAGCTTATGATTATCAGGGAAGCAATGATCAAGTCCTAAGTCAGAGGGGCCATTCAAGTATTACATAAGCAGATTTTTTACAATTATTTTACCCCCCCTTCCCCTTGTCAGCAAAAGTAAGCAAACCTCTTACCCCCCTCCCATGCTTACGTAATCATTGGTACCTTTATGCATTTTTCTTTTAATGGATTCGTGAGCAGCAGTTGGAATCGAAACTGCTGACGTAATCACCATATCGACCCCCCCATCCACCATATCATCAAAAATAAGCAAAGCTAAGACCCCCCGCCCCCCTAAAGCGCTTACGTAATACTTGAACGCCCCCAGAGTTGTCTTGGCAAAAATTTGTCTTTTTTTATATCAATCATCAGTTCAGCAAAAAGTCAAACACACAATTGAGAATTTAATTTATTGCCAAATTATAACAAAATGGCCTTATTTAATAGAAATTAACACTTAAATATAACCCGCATACCCCAGTTGCCCATAACTATTGCCCATATAACTCTTCAAAAGATTCATGAATAAATTCAATCATGTCTCCTGCTAACATGCTTCGACCTTTGACTTTAAAAGCTTTTTCATTACATAATCGCACTAGGACTGAAGCAGCATAGCATGCCAATGACACTGCTGCCCATGACTTATCATTTTCTGACCCAATTTCAATTTCATCCCTTTTATTCAGAGTCCAATTCAGAAAAGTAGCAATAGAACCTGATAACAAATCTCCTTGCCCACCACAACGGCGACTAGAGCCATAAAGATTTGATTTCCATTGAACTTCCGGAACTGCAGAATATACTTCATCTGTGCCACCTTTTTTCAAAACTGTCACATATTTACCAAGTTTATTCAAATCGGTACCTCCAAGGCTGCAGCAAAGCCTTTCAAATTCAATTTTATTAGGGGTTAATATGACAGGTGATGTAAATTCTTTAATCAATTCTGGCTTATTAGTTATCAGGAATAACCCGTCAGCATCTATGACAAGTGGTATCTTTTTTTCTTTTATAATTTTAATGAGTTCAGTGACTACATTGAATGTTTCTGCCTCTCGTCCTAATCCTGGTCCTATGACTATTGCATGTAAACGATCCAACCAGGGCGAGATGTCCGCGACAGCATTTGTTGCGTCCAGCAATGGATGGACTATCAATTCAGGGCTATATGATTTAATCACGCTAGCTGCTGACGAAGCACAGAATATGTGCGCTAAATCCGCTCCAACCTGAAATTATGTCAAAATATAATATATTATGTTGAATTGTCACCTTTAAACTTCTTTAATTAACAAAGATAGCTAATTTTGCATTTAATAATACCTATGCATGGAACAAATGTATTTTACTCACCTTTAAGGCACTTATTCCCGCAAAATAAGGGGCTCCAGTGTATTCTAATGAGCCCCCTACTATGCCTATCCTGCCGGCCTGACCTTTGTGTTTGTCTCCATCCAAACTTGGAATACAAGTTTTCACCGCCTTCAACTTATACGCGCTGTCCATTGTGCATTTAGGGCGATACGAAATAAGTTTTAGGCTTGAGCAATATTGTGTAAATTTACGCGATAAAAACATGCCAAGTCAGCGACTAAAATTAATAAATATTAATACTTTTCATTTTGTTGATAAGATGATAAGGATTTGTTTGACGTTTTTGATAGACTATGAAGTACAAAAAAAAAATGACATCACATTGGCGTTTTTTAGCCAAGCTTAAACCAATAACCCGATTCGTTAAAGCTGCGTCTACAACAGCGGGACTATTCATTTAATTTTCAACACCTAACTGAGGTTTTTTCGGTGCTTGCAAAATCGGAAAGTGTTTGTTCCTAGGGATAGACCTATGGAGATCGATTTTTCGCTCTCAAAAATTCATAAAGAACAAAATTAATTAAAATTGTTGGAGTCAATAACGAGATCTCAAAACGCTTAATTATACACTTAAAGGCAGACGTAATAAAAAGTCAATACGAAGTTCTGTGAACGGCAAAGTGAGACCGCTTTAAACTGCGCCTTGCGCCTTGCCGCTTATGTTGTGCGTGTGTCTTAACCAGTATGCTTGATAATATTGGGTTGCAGTTTTGCGAACTATACGCATACGCTAAGGCTTAGTTAATACCGGCCTGCGTTTTGACTTTTTATTCGTCTGAGCGAGTAGTATGTACCTAGTATGTCCATTATACTTGCACAAGTGTTAATAGTATAAATATGATAATACTTATACTGTTTTAGGTAAGGAATATCGAATACAAAGACCCTGTAGAAGAAGAATGGGAAAAGTTTCAAAAGGAAATAAAGGAGGAAGCTAGCGCTTCAGCAGAGATTATAGCTGGAGAACAAGAAGAAGCAACGGCAGAACGACAAATTGATGAAATAGAAGAACAAATTAGGAATTGGTCCAGGTAGGTTGCACACTTTTCATTAGTCGATACAGTTATACTTATAATAAGTTTTATTTGCGATTGTTTTGAAACATGACTAATGAAGTAATGGTTTTGATAATGTGTAGTGGAGCGACCACCAATAGATATTCTTTATAAAAAGCTGCCGATCGTTTTTGTTTCAGAGTTCTAGACCTTGAATTGAAAAAGGAGGATACTAAGAAAAATAAACAAGATGTTGAACAACTAGGCGATGATGAGGATGAATCAGAAAATGAAGCAGACATAGACGAATTTCTTGATTGGAGGGCAAAAAAATCTTACAGCTAATAATAATAACAATTAATAATTTTTTGCGTTTATTTTTCTTATTTTCGAACATCAGAATTACTTATGTGATTTCATTCATCCCAAATTATTAAACAATGAGGGCTTTCGTATATTTATTTGTGCTTGCCAGTTGGCGATATTGTAAAGAAAGGTAAGTTACCTATTTATAGCATCACCACATCATTAGCGGTTACAAGTATTGCAACGTAACCATCCTTTTTTTATTATCCGTAGTGTTGCTTTGCTCAAACCTGTTTTTTTTTACCAAGACGTGCCTGTAAAAGTAAAGTCAAACTGCAAAAGTAAGTTTTTTTTTTTATGTGAATAGGAAGTCATCATTTTCAATCCATTGTTGACTATTTCATTGTGACAAGACCAAAGGAAGCAAACGCCTGAGGGAGGCAACAGACGACCCTCGCGCCGGCAGCTTTCTCGCGCAAAAACTGGCAATAGCGATACAACGCGGGAATGCTGCCTGCGTGATGGGGACCCTACCTAAGGGTCCAAATTTATTTAAATTTTAATTTTAACCTAAGTTATTTTAATTAATACTTTTGTAATCATTTACGAAAATAAAAGTTTATTTGTACGAGACCAAAGGTGATCTCACTTTTGCTTTTGACTGTACTAAATTAATGTTTCCATATCATATGCCTCACGCTCATAAAAAGTTACCTGCCTCTAGCGGCAAATTCATACGTGGTAGCCGGTAGCTCTGTGGGCGTTTTTTACCATGACTTGAACAGTTTTCCTTGTGTAAACCAGCCTTTAATGACTTGACAGTATTCGAGTCAAATTGGGTCGGCTAGTGATGTCTAATCGGCTACTAACAATCGAGTAAACAGAAAAAAACTATACCGATTTATAATCGAGTCGAATCATTACACCATCACAAGATCAATTGTGATGGTGTAATGACGTGACGGTAATCTTGTGATGTTTTTGTTCGATGTGTGATGTAAGTAAAACTATATTAAAAAATAATTCATTCTAAGCGTGTACAAAGCACAGGTTTGAGATGAAAAGAAGATTAAATAATTATTTTGACGTGATAACGTCTTATAAATCGATGAACGCCGGCTAAACTAACGAAAAAGAATGACTCATTGCGTTACGTTCCGCGTGACGTCAGAGTGTGCAAGTGAGAGCGCGGAACAAGCGATATAGCGAAGTTATGACGTTATCACATAAAAACTATCGTTCGTAAACCGACTTTGCAGACAATCGGTTTTTTAGCTATGAAACACGAAGGAAATGAAGGAAATGTATTTGAAATGCAACAATGAAAAGAAGAAAAAAATTAAATAAGGATAACGTAAAAAAATTACCGGTTTCGATTAATGTTTTCGCGTATCTATCATTCGCTCGGATTCGGTTTTACAGTCTGTTCAGTTCTACACATACACATCACATCACTAGTTCGGTTAGCGGCGATTTGAAGTTTGTTTTTTGCTATTCATTTTATTTTCTTGATATTAAAATACCTAGCGAGTTATTTACTGCTTAACTAATTAATTTCCACTTTAGCCATGGCAAATACAGACACGGAACAATATCGATCGTTTTTGCAAAAACTTCAGCGAGAGGAATTTAGGCCGTCGGCTCTCAATGATATTAAAAACTTGCTTGCATATAAGCCTCCCAGTGAGGCTTCAATAGTTATAAGGGATGCTGGAATTACAGAAATTGTACAGTGCCTGAATGCAGCAGACAGGTATGCTTAATGTCTACAAAGTTATGGTGTCTCAAGGTTACCTAGCAATTCTTTATAGGTACTTCAAGGTATAAAAAATATAAAATCTAGAACACTTCAGGGGTATTTGAATACTTTACCAAGTAAATAAGAATAAGAGTAAGATAACTTATAGCACTTAAATGTCAGTTTAATCAGTGGCAATAATTGTTATTTTATAATGACAAAATCTTTTTCATTCATTTATCATAATTTACTTATAATTTTCTAGGATCCAAGTGGACCTGACATGTGAAGTTCTCAAATTGTGTTTTGAAAAATTTGAAGTAGGTGATGTCATAAGACATTACACGGGTCATGTTATGTATTTGCTGAGGCATGAAAAGAGCTGTGTGAGGAGACTTGCAGTGGATGAGGTTAGTAACCATACGCAGCAAGTACTTGCCAAGTTTTGATCCACAGAATTCTTGCTTATCTAATTCGTATTCATTTTAAGTTAAAAAAAAAAAAAATTTTTTTTGTAACCAATAGTTCTGGAAGCAATTTTGCGATTTGTGTTAAACTACATTGTAATGTAATGCTTCTTATTTTGCAGGTAGCTAAAGCAACAACTGCCAGTCCGTCCCTACTACCAGTGCCACAGTATATAGACGTGTTTGTAGCTGTAGCTCAGCTGGTCTCTGATAAGGATGTGGGAATTGCCAATAAAGCTATCCAGATAACGTCCAACCTGCCTAATGAAGCATATCCTAAAATCCTGGATGAAATGAAAATTACCTTGGAATATGACAGTAGCAGCAAATGTAATGCATTTGAGGTCGGTTGGCATTTATTTATTATCTAACTAACTTCTTACCGTCTGTAGTCTGGATTCCAAAGCACTCCTCTAAGTATTATATTATAAAAAAAATATATTGTTGGTATAGTATTGTTTTAAAACAGTTGTCTAAATATCTATACTTCACTGTTACTAGCATGAGAAACAAGCAAAATGTCATCCCGCAGAAACTATGCAATTTCTGGTATAAAAGTAACTTTTTATTCCTTGATGATTAAACTATTTTGTTGAAAACATTGTCAAGGTTGGTGCAGGAAGTTGTGAAGAGATTGCAAGCAGGTTTGGTTTGCACAAAGATGGTTTCTTTCACACCTTACTAATATTATTAATGCAAAAGTTTGTGAGTTTGGATGTTTGTTACTCTTTCACACCAGAATGGCTGGACAGATCTGGATCATATTTGGCTCAGAGATAAATTATAGTCTGGAATAACACAAAGGCTATGTTTATCCCGTGTGGGAAGCAATAATTGAAGACAAAGTCGCAGGCAACAGCTAGATTGTAATATATTAATAACAAATTTAATTAATTAATTTAATCTATTCATTTAAAAAGTCAAAGAACACAAGTATCAGCTCAAAGGGCTGCTAGTATATTTTTTAAAACAATAATAAATAGTTATTTTATTTTGCAAAAAATATTTCCAGGTGATTGTCAACATATCCTCAAGGTCGGTAGAACTACTCCAGCTGAGCACTGAACATGGCTACTTGGATAAATTAGTGTCTGAACTGGAGTCTGATGATGTTTTGTACCATCTGAACCTCTTAGAGCTAATGTCGCGCCTCGCCACTTCTTCACAGGGGCTCAGTCATTTTGTCAAACATGGTGCTTTGAACAAAGTCGTAGAACAGGTTGCTGATCTGCCTAATAACCCTCTTTCTGGGTTAGTTACACCAGGTAAACTAATGATTTATCAATTTAAATGAGTTAAAAACTACAAATAGCATAACTTTGAATAAATAATTCTCTTTTTGATGATTGGTAAAACATGTATAATTAAAACGACTAACAAAAACAAAATAAATATTGAATTGAAAAATAACTCCTTTTCTTGAAGTTTATTAAAAACGAGAGAAAAAAATCATTGAGCTATAAGTTTAGTATAACTGTGTACTTGTAGAATGTAAACCTATTTATATTATTTCAATTTAATATTATTATGTCCAACAACCAACCCTTGTTTCAGGTTACATGAAATTTTTTGGAACCATTGCACACAAATATCCGCAAGAGATATTTACGAAGTACGCGGTGTTGTTAAATTTAATGTTTGACACATTTGATAGTCAGGATCATGCTACCCTTCCCATAGCCTTGGACACGCTTGCTTTTGTGGGTTCGACTGTTGAGGGGAAACTATGCCTGGCTGCTTTGGGTAAGCTAAACTTTGGTGAAACCATATTTTTTTTAGTTTCCTCAATTTTTATATATACCCAGCGGCACAAAATTTAGCCGTCTCCATATAAAAAATCTATATTTGCATTCATGTGTGGGCCAAAATTTTTGCTACTGAGTATATGTATAAAAATCTGAAATATTACAACATCCAAAATCTAGGTAGTTAAAACATAGCTTTTCAGAAGTTATACGCCAAGCCAGCGAGCAAGGACGCCATTTATCATCATTTATAGCTGGAAGACGTCTAATGAACAAAGGCCTACCCTTTGCCATTATGTATAAAAATTTGTCACCTGCATTGCATCCACCCACTCCTTGCCCGCAGTGCAAAGATCGCCTATTTATCCCTTAAAAATAAAGGTAGTACTGTCTCCATGTGAACAAGGAATGAGGAGTATACAAGGAATAATTATTATTTTTCAGGGAGCCAGTATACCCAGGCAGTGGGAAAAGTAGCACAGATGATTAGAACTGGCACTTCAGATATCAAAGTGCGCGCCTTGCATTGTTTTGCGAGTCTTGTTGGCGTTGACACAGACGCATCGAAAACACGACCCATAGACCATAGGGTCACCTTGATGACCAGAGAATGGTTCAGAACATTGAGTGTGCAACCTGGCCCTATGGAGATGTTAGTTGAAATTTGTAAAAATCCATTTCCTGACATAAGATCTGCTGGATTTTCTTTGTTGGATGCCGTGTGTCAACATCAGTGGGGTGAAGAATTAGTAGCAAGAACTGCAGGTATTATTTGAATATTTACCAACCTTGTAAAACTTAATTTTTATTGGCATATGTATCATCTGTTGTTTCTTTCAGGTTTTGTTGAATTTCTTCTGGATCGTTCAGTAAACTTTACTAAAGAGTTAAAAGAAACCAAATACGATATTGTGAAGCGATTATCTCGGTCCCCTGCATTTGACAATAACACTGTTTCAAGACTGCAGCTGTATGCTGAGCAAGGTCCATTTTATACTGACACGGAAATGCAAGTTGCCACTGAAGAAGGAGATTGATACCTACATTATTGTTATGGAAAGTAAATTACTTTTGTGGAAAGGTTTTTTTGTTGGAATAAAATACAATTTAAAACTTACAAATATCTATTACAAACAATAATTTACGAACAAAGCAAATTTGTAAAATCGAGTTTATTTCTACCTATGCATAAATTACAAAATTCACTTCCGTTTTTTATTTTTTGAGGCAGTTTCACCTTTTGTAGCCGCCTTTCGCTTAGTCGTCCTAGGCTTGCTCCCACCACCTCCATATTTAGCAGCCAAACTATCAAATAGCGAATCCATCTGTTGACCCCGAGCTTGCTGTTTTTGCTTTATCATGAGCTCCAAACTATTGGGACCTGAAACATGATTGTTATTAATAAAGAATTTTTTGTTTGAGGGAATTCTGTAAAGCAAGTAGCATAATGTTAATGTGTTGTTTTTCAGTAAGTAGTTAAATACTTTTTAGAATTGGTTTAGTAGTCCAAGATATTAGGAACCCATAAAACTTAACAGACACACACACAAAGTTTGTTTTTATTATATTAGTACAGATTGGCACAATATCTCCAAAGGCTAATTAATATCTAGGTTATAGCTTAAGTGATTACTGATTACTAAGTACAATAATAATAGGTATGCATATTTACGATTATCTACTATATACTGCTGTCCCAATTCATAAGCATGCATGTCCAAATAAACAAAATTTAGTTCTTTTTTTTAATTTTTGGACATATTAGACATCAATCTGAATACTGCCATCCTAATTCAAAAGGTTGCATATCTGTTTCATAGGTTTTGAGAAAATTACTCAGGAAAGTTATGATTGATACATTGATGTCTAATGCCCAAAAATGTAAAAAAACTTAATTTTTTTTTTTGGAAATGGATCCTTTTGAATGAGAATGGCAGTATATGAGAACGAAAAACAATACTGACAAATGAGATAAAAAATAATGATGGTTGTCTAAAAATTATAAATATCACCTGATCCAACTCCCAATTCCTTTCTTAATTCCTCAGCTTCTACTGCTTCTCGGTTTTCCTTTGCAAGTCTTCTCTGACGCTTTTTTTCTGGTTCATGTGTGAACTTTTTGTATGATGGTATTTCTCCCTTTTTTATCATATCCTGGAAACATGTTTATTTTTTTTAGACAGATGCATATCTGCTACAAACAAAATTGTGAATAGAAATTTGACTATTATTATGCAGGACATCATAATATGCAAAGAGCATGCTATGTCCCTGATCAGGGATTACAAGATGCAATGTTGATGACGATGAAGACTGTTACCCTCTGATTTGCTTGAAAGTCGACTATTGGTTTTAGGGATTAAAATCTTCCATTATAAGTTAATCTTTTTAGTTTAGTATGATTCTGAAAACTATGCGTGGTTTGGTACTGAAGTGCTAGTCAATATGCTAATATAACTGTAGTCCTTCCAAACCTGACCACACCAGAACTCATTTCAAAATACCTAGTCTAAAAGAACCTATAGTTTCAGTAATTCTGGTCTATAACAATAACCTTAGTTTAATTATTTATGTTCTTACGTTCAAAATGCCTTTGAGTCTTTCTTCATGTTCAGTTCTTGCAAACTGCACTTGGTCTACAATGTAGTCCATATCACCTTTGCCAGCTAAGTATGCCACTTTGAGATCTTTGCGCTCCTCCTCAGAACCTTGAAACAAAATTTTGATGAAACACAGAGCCAGCAACCTACAAGACTGCTGAATGAAAGGTGCATTAACTGCAGCTACTCTAGACAAGTTTTTTACAGGATATAGACTACTGTCACCTTTGATGAGCCCTGAACATGTATAATGAGTAATGTAACACTGTTATTTAGTTAAACTTCTGCTAATATCAAGACACAACATAGTGTTCACCCAAAAAGTACAGCAACACTGAGTATATTTAAATATGTGAACCCTTTCATGCCAAGCACTATTTCGCTTTCCTGTATAGCTATGAATCTAGTTTTTAAACAGATTAATCTGTACCTCACAGCCCAGTATGTCAATTACAGCAACAAATACCTACTCTGTAAATAGTTATTCATTCCATAAGTTGCTTATTT
Organism: Pandemis corylana; assembly: GCA_949127965.1. NCBI lineage: Eukaryota > Metazoa > Arthropoda > Insecta > Lepidoptera > Tortricidae > Pandemis > Pandemis corylana. The sequence continues at coordinate 12,999,286 of OX421856.1, read as the reverse complement.
TGATACTGACTCACTCACTTGTCAATTCAGTATTTTCCAAAGATTCAGTCTTGAAATTTGGCAATAACAGACTGTGATACAAAAGTATGGAAATAAATCCAGAAAGTGTAAATGTTAACAACAATACAGTGAAAAAACAACTTGAAACTGTAGTAGTCCAACTGCAGTGATAACCCAAGATAGACTACTCACCAATGTACTCTTTTTCATAAGCAATAATATCTTCTTCTGTAATTTTCTTGAACAGCAACCGCCAGTATATTGTCCAGTCCCGGTCGATTATAACATTATAGTCCTCGTCGTCAACGCACTTTGTTTCATCATAGGCGGCTCTTTTATTCGAATCACTGAGAATAGTGTGGATGCTACCAAGAACCTTGAATTTTTCAGTAGCTTCTAACTTATCTTTCTCACTAACTCTATCCGGATGTACTTTGAGGGACAGTTTGTGATAGGCTTTCTTAACTGCAAACAAAAAATGTAAGATAATATATTACAGTACCTGGCTGGACATAATAACAGTAATATCGTAGTTGTAGATGCTTACCTTCTTTTTCTGTTGCTTTTTCAGAAATCCCGAGGACATCGTATAGATTTGTAGTATTAAAATATTTATGGCACAATTCTAAAAGACCCATTTTAATATGAATTTCACACAAATTCTCACAAACATTTACGCGCCAAACAGAATCAATTGATTTAATTGTCTAAAAATTGTAACTGACACAGAGTGAAAGAATTGTCAATGTCATTTTGACTTAAGGAGAAAAAACGGTTTTAATTGTACCTCGAACTGTATGACAATCTTGTCTACGGTAATGATGCTACTTTAATTATAATAAGAACTTTTCTTCTATAAAATTGCATATCAATTGGAGAGACCATTATTTAAGTAAATAAAAATTATCCAGCAGTTGAAATTAATTTTATCTTTACGATTACAAATTCTTAAAACTGAACATCATTTACAAAAGTGAAACTTTACTGGTGTAAAACTATTTCATTTTAATGGCAACACATTAGTGATTTTTTGGAATTGGCATTGTTCATTTTTTTAAGCTGTGCTTTTAACACGTTTATTTGATAAAATGGACTATTTCAAGCAACTGATTTGTATAATATGCTTTTACGTAGCTTTGTTTATTAATAATAAATATTTTATCGCTGTTTGATAATCTGATAAGTTTGGCACGATCCCAATCGCCTTCGTTCAGTAATAAAAAAAAACCGGTTGTGTCTATACGTTAACGTCATAGCACAGATTAGAGAGATATAGTAGTACGTCATAGATCTGTTAGTGTGTGATGTCAACGTCAGCCAACTGTGTTCGAATCGTTCCGTCTGTTGGTATTGTTATTGTTTTCAGTGCTGTTTTTGCTTTTCTCATTTGACCACAGAATAAAACGTTTGATCCCTGTACATCTTTCTTGACTCCTACTTACATTAAAGTGGTCTTCGCAACAATACATCGTGTAAACTTTGAAATATTCCACATTAGCTTCAACTTCAACTTTTTGTATAATGGCAACCGGTTGCTTTTGTCCACATTAGCTTGCGTACACCATTCCTTCCGCAAATGTTCTTTTTTCTCTTCTTCTTCTCTTCGATTTTAATCATTTTTCATTAATATCCTTTGTGTATTTCACAGTTTTATACTGTGAATTTGCTTTTATTTCTAACGTTTGTAGATTATGTAGGAATGTAATGTTATGATGTAGATGTGATAGTGACAGCCTGACAATTTCCTTAGCTTAACTTTATTTTCATTTTTGTGGCAAACATTTAATGCTCGATTCTGCCAAAGAACCGGGTTGTTAGGTCAAACAAAGGTAAAAATACTTTTACAAAAATATCTGCAAAATAGAGTATTTTTGAAATAGGACTAGATAAATCGTATAATTGGTTGTTTTCCTCCAAATGGTTTTCGAATTGGAGCATAATAAAAAAAGTGAACAATGCCAATTTAATTACCGCGTGGAGTATGGAAGACCAACGCCTTTGAGTAAATTATAATGAAACTTGCTGTTGCCCGCGACTTCGTCTGCGCAGAATTACGCACGTGAGCACCACCACCCATGGACACCCGCAACACCAAAGGATTGCAGATGCGTTGCCAACCTAGAGTGCTAAGACAGAATACCTCGTGTGCAACTAATTTTTGAGTGACACGAAAAAAAGTGTTACCAAAGCGTGATTTTTCTGGGTTGCCAATTAATATCTTATGCAGACTTATCGTAGGATGATTCTCGTAGCAACATAAACTAGCACTAATTAATTAAAACCTTTGTGCTGGTTTAAACTGGCAGTTACGAGTAAGGCTGCTACCATTTTTAAATTCGAAATCGCTAATCTTACGAAGTGAAATTTATTTACTGCAAGTCAAAGTTCAATTTTGTTTGAATATTAATTTAAGATACGAGATTTTTTCAAAGTAGTGACGCCTTATGTCTTTAATCTGTGATTTACACTGTCTTATGTTTCTTACAATTGTCAGCAGCGATTTGTCATTTTAGTTTCATTGTTTTACAAAGTTACTTTATAGATTATTTTAGAAATATGAATTCAACTACTCTAGGTTCAGGAGATAATACATTACACGACATTGCTCAAAGAGCTACCGAAGATGTCAAATCGAGTAATGATGAAACTCACGAGGTGGGAACTGAATGCGAAGACCGGCAAGTAGTCAAAGATAGCCAAGGCGAGGGATCCTCTCCTGTAAAAGACGACAATGAAACAAAAATAAAGGAACGGATTTCCCAATGCCGAAGTATAATAGAATCACTTAAATTAGAGTTGAACGAAGAGAAGTCGAAATTAAAAATGCCCTGCAGCCACCCCGAGAGCAAGACATCATCACCACGTGCTACCCAAGATAACGTCGCCTCTTGTCAATGCTTCCAAGAAGACAACGTTAGCACTTCCGTCTTGTATGGCAGTTCCGTAGACAACAAGCTAAATTATGATGAGAATCTCATGGAGTACGAAAAACAGTTGCAAAAGTACCAAAATACGCTGAACATGGCACAGATTGAGAAGAAGAATGCTATTAGGAAGCAAATGTTAACAAAAGCTTACAAGCTGAAGCTTCTAGAGGTGGAAAATCAATGCAACATTGAACTGTTGCGAGTGAAGCAAAGCCTGCAGTGCCTGGAGCCTCTGCAAATGATCGTTAGCAAATGGAAGTCGAGCAGTGACGACACCACCTACGATTCTAATAACTTTGTCCTTATTCCCAGATATCCCGAGTTGGGTGCGAATTCTGGTAGCGACATTAATTCGGTAAAAGACGACGACGGCATTGTTATGGATAAACTTGATTTGGCTCTTGAAACTGGGTGTTGATATTTAATTTTGAGATTATACGTGAAACAATACTTTTGATGTTTTGTTACTTTCTCCGATCCTTAATAATGGAAAGCACTTAGTCTACCTGTGCCGGTATAAGATTTAAAAAACACTGGTAATTTATATTATAGCATGGTCGGCGACATTGTACCTACGATGTCTATGGCCTAAACGATATATGATCCGATGATACATATTTCTTAGTTAAAAACCATTGATCGATAACCAGGTGCAGGAATTGGGCACTATTTCTTTTGACAGGGCAGACAGATCTTTAAGGGACGAAACTCGGATTTTAGGCGTACTTAGGTATGAGAAAAAAGTTAGAACGATATGCACCCCGTTTTAATTTTTGTTCTAAGTTACAAATAAAAGGAATACATGCGGTGTGTTGCTTTTCAGTTGACAAAACCCGCATTTCGTTCCTTCTAGAGATGGTTTGATCTGCGATGGAAATGTTTTTTTTTATTGGTAACACTGTGTTACAATTGGTTAAAAGCTTAGTCGTTAGCATTATAGGCTGGAAATAATAATGACGATGATATCTACCTATAATTTTACCTAGATACAGTACAGTCGAGTATAAAAATGTATGTAGGTAAATATACATTTTTGCACCTTTTTCTTCAACTTATTGCATTATTACTATGTAACAGAACAGTCGGGGTATGAGGTTGGGTGTGGCTCCCCGCTGTTGACACAGCTCGCCTTGCCCGCCGCTCGGCAAGTGTATCAAGGTGAAAAAATGTTCACTAAAGTATCTCTGTATTTGATTGTACAATGCTGCAGTTCAAGCAAATTGATGTTGTATATATACCTATCCTATTCTAACAACAAGCTAGAAGCTTTTTTTGCATGCATGTTAAAATTCTATGTAGGTACAGTGAGGGAAATATATTCACGTAGGTACTACAGTAGAACCCTGTCGCAATTAACAATATTACAAGATTTGTAACTTCCATGAATCAAAAACCATTTCGAGAGAAACGCTAGTTTCTACAAGCACAAAAAATATATTTTTGGATTATTTTGGACCATATTTTTTTGGAAAAAATACAAAAATATGTAGAGCGCCTTCACTGATATGTCACCTTATTGCGATAGGGTTCTACGGTGGTACTTACTGTAGGGACGTAGCAGCTCAAGTACAAACAAGGCCTATGCTAAAACTTCGTCGCCAAATGCAATCCCAAAATCAATTCAACTACCAAAATAAATACATTCAATCAAGTACAAAACATAAACTTATCAAATATTTGATGTCAAAACATTTTCACAAACAAATTAATCGATAAGAAGGGTGAGAAAATCAGAGTTAATAAATCAAAGGCGGAGGACGACCGCCGCAGTGGACCACACACGTCGAGGCACGCGCTTCGAATGCTGCCGGCTTTTTATTGCCCCACGCTCGTGTGCGCTCGGTTCTCCTCGGCCGCCGATTGGAGGCGCTCACGGTGACGTCACCACACACGCGGCCGCTGCCTGCGCCTGCGCCTGTGCCTTCGAATCTCTTTAATAAGATTCCAATTTATCAATTAGGGGGCAACGCATGGCCGGACTGGTTTGACTTCTTAACTTGCAGCTCTTTTAAAGTTAAAATCACTGCACATTTGAAAAGTTATGTTACCGTTTTACTGATGGTATATTTTAATATAACTGTTATTTATTTAATCTTTACGATGCTGATATCTGCTTGACAAACTGTAACACATGAATCTTCGAAGAAAATGAAAAAAGAAACCGGGATTTATATATACTTACCTATTCAAAGGGCTGTAATATCAAGTCTACTGTTGCTTCCTGTCTGCTCTTAATCCTCTTATTAAATATGTAGCCATTACTACTAAGATACCTTACTTAACCTAACAAAAATAAAAATAAAACAATAAAGGTTTATCTTTATGCAAGGTAAAAAAATTGACAATTTTAATTCGACGTTAAAGATTAGATGAGACTGATAAGACAATGGTCGGAGGAACATGGCGAACATCTGCGGAGAGTTTTTCAACACATCATAGAATACTTGAGATTATGTATGGTAAATTTTATATAACTAGGTACTTATATATCAGGGGTTTTTCTACTTCATTGCATTAATTACTACTAACTCTACACTGTTCTAAATCATCTTAGCGTGGCCTTTGGGGTCTTGTTACCCTAGGTTCTGTCTACCCCATAAGGGATAAAGACGTGATTTATGAATGTATGTATAAGTATAGGCACAATGGTCTCTCATCATCTTGGATACAATACCAATGAGACAACTGTGTGTCAGTCACGGTCATGTTACTAATTGATTATTATAATTGACAATAAATTTTAAAAATGTTGCAAATCGCTGACTTGTTTCGTGTTGGTATTGGTCATTCACTAGGGGAAATCCATCATATGAAATCCTTTTAGAGGTGGAATGTTAATGAACACTCTTTTAAGTTGGTTTGCGTGCAATAGTCTTAATTGCATTCGTCTTGGTCTTGTTGAATTGTTTAAAATAAAACAAGCTTAGAAAGGTTTCGGTGTCGGCAGATACAACCAAAGACTTTTTACCGGACCTTTAAACACAACATACAATAAATTGACTACCTATAATGGTCCAGAGTAATGGATACAAGAATATAGCTATGTAGGTTATATATGACAGGCTATCCGTCCGTCCATCTGTCCAACCGTTTGCTTTAGGGCTGTATCTTTCGAATCGAAGGCAACACGGCGTAGACACTTCATATTTTGAGAGATAGTGAACCTATTATAACTTTGACCGATATAGGTATGGACAACCTAACAACGAACCCCTCCGAGGTCCCCGTAAGCCGTAAGTAACAGAAAAGCGTTGTCGGCGTTATTTGATCTATCTTATTTATGTTAATAATGATAACACAATACAAACGTCTAACAGACATTTAACAATACATACTTGTGAGTAAAATAACAAATAAAAAATACTTATAAACATACAATACTATTCTAAACGACACTGAAAATTAGAACACATAGAAAAATTAGAAAAGTAAAGCTATGGCCGGGAATCGAATCCGGTTCCTCGTCATTCCGTGACGCGTGCTATACCCCTACACCACCCATATCAATACTGTTAGGCATATACGCAAACGGTGGTAGGTGGTGAGTCCGAGTCGCCGGTTTTTGAAACGGAAAATCGGTCGTATTTTCATCTATAGCTAATAAGTACATCAGCCGTCAGTTTGGTTTGTGGTATGTCGTGGATGTGAGGCGGTTGCATCCGTGGTAAATCCTTGTTATCGGAGATGCGTCACGTAGGATTATTGTTAACACGCTGCTTTGCTTGCGCACACACCTGTCCGCAACCTGACTCATTGCTATAACTATTTAATACAAGGCAAAGCGGAAAGTTCTTAAGTACCTACTAGATAAAATTGAATTTAATTTGAGTTCACAATGCGATTCCATTATGGGCGTTTTTGTAATCTTTTTAACACAAAACAAACGGTCACCCTTTCGACACTTGGAATACAATGGCCACAAAGAGCTAGCAATAAAAGAATAAAAGATAAATAGTTCGCGGTAAAGGAGCAATTAACGCTGCTTTATATGGTCAAAAAACGGATTAAGTAAGTTTGCGTTCCACTGTTCCACTAATTACGTAAATGTACCTGAATAATTATATTTTAACACTTATAAAACTTTTACAAATTTTACTAGGAAGTTTAATAAGCCTAAATAATAACTGGACTATTATTCGCGTCTCTACATATAATCTATATAAATAAAAATGAATTGCTGTTCGTTAGTTTCGCTAAAACTCGAGAACGGCTGAAGCGATTTGTCTAATTTTAGTCTTGAAACGTTCGTGGAAGCCCAGGGAAGGTGTAAACGGTGAGAAAATATTGAAATTTAGAAGAAAAAAACGGGAGCGAAGCCGCGGGCAACAGCTAGTTACATATAAAACGAGTAACGTGACTGACTGACTGACAGACAACGCACAGCCTAAATCACTGGAACTAAAAACTTGAAGCTTGGCAGCCATATTCCATATGGATCCTAGAACCAAGAACTAACAAAAAAAAATTCGTAATTCCCACGGGTTGAGGAAATTGCCCGTTTTAGGGTTCTGTAACTCAAAATCATATAAAGTTGAAACTAATACCAAATAATTAGGCTTGCGGCATCTTAGAGCTGTGAAATAATAAAACCTCTAAGTCAGCTCGATCAAAAGATACACTCGTAATAAAAGGTATATCCATACAAAACCCGTGCTCCAAAAAAATAGAGGGTACTTCCAGTGGTCCTAGAAATTTGAAATTCGGTATGAAGGTAACTCTTATAGAGCAACTAATGAAATACACATTAGACACTTACTCGTACCAAGAAATTACACACAACTCAATGGCAACAGTAAACAATGAAAACAAATGTCTTGTAGAGTTACACAATAACCAATCCAAATAGGTAATGAAATGCTTTCATACAACGAATATTTTTAAATAAAATGCCCTACAGGTCAGCCTAAAATACAGAGGTTAGGTATAGAAGAACAACAGACGCCTTGCTAAAATTCGAATAATTCTTTACACTACTCGTTCTAAGACATTAAGTTAGGGACATAAAGTAGAATAAATATAACTATAGATAAGCATGTTTGGGTTTTCCTGCGTAACGCCATTTTGGGTGTTACCGATTTATTGTTATTTTCCTCGCTGTACCTTACCGAGCGTGTAGGTACTTGAACTATCATTACATCATGCACTATTTTCATGTCACATTTAAAACTTGGCTTACCTCATTTTGCACAGTCAGTAGGCAATATTAAATCAAGAAAATAAAAGTACCTATGTCTATTTAAGGTGCGGTTTCGATGCCCGTGGAATCCCAAAAAGTTATCCCTATTAGTTAAGTTATTCCGAGGTGAAGCGTCATGCCATAGTGTATGTTCGGCCGGGCTTTATGGAAGGGTAAACAGTTTAAAACACTACAGGGCCGCGTGTTGGCCCAGCACTCTCGCCATTAGCCCTCGCCGACACCTCGAGCTTCAAATGATGTTTGCTCACGCTGACGGAGGTGCCGCGCGACACGCTGCCCACTTGCCAGTTTACTTTGGCTACCCAAAACGGGCGGTAATCGGATTGGGAATTTAATATTGGTACCTAGTTTAAGAGAAAAGTTAGATACATCACAAAAATATATTGGTTTCAATTAAGTTTCTACTTACCCACGTGAGGTTGTTATTGATGAGTTAAGTAGGTAAGGTACATTGTTGTTCTGAATGACGAAATTATTCTAAAAACACCTTTCTACTACTGGCTCATTGGTACATTCAATTAATTTCATCTCTCTCACCATAACTACATAGGTACTAACCGTACTACAGTCAGTTTACCTGATAGTGTAGATTGTCTAGTAACTGAGTAAACAACAATATTCAAATTTTGTGAGGTCCTCAGTTGTTATTGCCGTAGTCAATGATTAAGGAACCACACTTTACTGCCGAGGTTTCCTTTCACACAGATTATGAATGAACGTAGTTGGGGGAACAATATTCGTTATTGGGTTAGTTATTTTGTGTGAACAAAGTGCTTTGTGTGCCCTCAAAGTCTGACCGCTATCGGCGGTGGCGCCAGGGCCGGCAATAAACGTTGCGTTGGCACTTCCTCTTCTTCCTTAAGCCTATCTTATTTCGTAATACAAAAGGACAATAAAATGGCACTCTCTAAAAAACCTGCCCTGTATCCGAGGCACCATAAAGACTGCATCTATTGCGGTTTTTAAAGACAAGAGATAGTATCCTATTTTCTATGTACTTTCTAAATGGTTTTAATATTTCAAGACCTATAGATGCATAAATGTACTATTTAGTAACACATGGAGCTTTTATGGATAATGGGTCATGGGCCAAATTCCTGCTCAAAAAAAGTTATCGCTCTTGAGAAACACAAAGTCTGGAGCGAAGACGTACCGTTGCATTCGCATCGCACCCTTTTTGTGGTCGGCGAAGGTTCGATAGTTTGGTCGGTCCGCATGGTTTGAGCTTCTCGGTAGTGCCGATAAGGATGTGTGAATACCGATTTGGTTCCCACTGTTTTATCTACCTACTACCTAATATGCATTTCCTTCCCGAGAAAAGGCTATTCAAAGTTTCTTTTGGGTTCAGGTAGTTTCGTGTTATGACTTGTTCAATTCAAGGTCACGGTCTAATTATCTTGGTAGATAAGATGTGGTTACAGAGAAGTAGATCAGTAGCAGAATATCTACCTGAAAATTGAGATTTTGAGATAGTACTGTAGATATAAATATTGTACGGTGAAAACCAAACTCTTTTTGTCACGCTGTACGGTCTGTTTCAATAAGGACGTTTAGTGCGACTGACACATTCACTTTGACAAATTTAGAGGTGAGGCTTCATTACGACACCCTGCATATTGAACGATTATCGATTATATTTTAGTACTAACAGCAATCGGTTCCATAAAAATATCGACTACATTTTAATTTATAAATAAATACTAATTACGTAATAAGAATAATCAAGTCAATTTTTCAAGTTGTCAGTAATTATAATTCCTATTTTACGCTTTTTTTCTAGTAACGTCTCGTAAATACATTTATTAAAAGAAATTACGTGAAAATAGTGTAAAATAATAAAAACCAACATGGATCTTTTTAGAACGTTATTCATGTACCTACAGTAACTATAAAGTATTGATTTATTTCTATGTCATTAAATTTTGTATTTATTTTGCTGTCCAAATTTTCGTAAACGCTAACAGTTACATTCTATGGATCTGTCAGCCATACTTCCGTCGTACTTCATTATTGAAAAAGACTGTAGTAGAAGGCATGAAAATTTTCAAGGTGTTTTTTATGTTTTAACTCGTAGATTCGTTAGCGAAATAAAAATCGGTGCAACCTTTATCTGCTTTATCTATGTACTTATGAAAACCTAGCTCTACATAAAAGTGCCAAAATACATTTAGAGCACGCGTTTTACCGAGACAACCCAAAAGCTCATTGAATAAAAGTTAAATGAAATCAGTTTAAATGTATCTGCTATGCAAAACGCAGCCTTTACTAAAACATGGATGAAGAAGTCTGCAATCCTTATAAAATGAACTCTACGTGTTACACACGGGTGTGTAAATCACCTTATTTTAGTGTCCGATGCGTTTCGAAACTTTGTGTGGAATAGCAACCGCCTCCCGTCCCGCAGCGTCGTCTCCACCAGGAATGCCGGAAGAAAACAAACATGCTAAGACGCAATGACTTATGAGCTGATTATACGTTCCATGCATTTATTGTACGGGATGTTCGTCTTCGCAATGCGTACAAATCGTCCACAAGTGGCACTTCTGTTATGCAAATGCGTCATAAATCCTCTAAAACAATCCCTTTCTAGGTCAAAATTGTAAGAACCTTCGCGTTGTTTTGTTCGGAGGAGTAAATTAATGAAATGGGTATCTTGACCTCTCCCCCGGCGTGACTAGATGTGCGCTCGTGTTGCGTCGTTATCGAAGTTGCCCGCTCCACGTGATGACTGGAACACACGTTTGAGTGCTTAGGTGTTTTGCTATGCTAAATATTGAACGCGGCATGCATGCATATACAAAACAAAGGACTATTCGGGTTCCGTTTAGAGACATGTCTATTCATTCGTAAGACTGGATTAAACGGAAAAGGCTGCCTTATGCATTGCTTCACATCAAGCGGCTGTTTTTATTAAGTTAAAAAAACGATTGCGATTCCAATTGGTGCAATAAATGGAGGCTATATTCTGGCGTTTACAAATAGCATCTGATACAATGTTTCGTCATTTGTCTTAACCTTTGATATGTTATCTGAGACCCATAAAGGAATACGAGCAAAAAGCGGTAGGTAGGTAGTAATACCGTGCTCTCGGTGCTGATAATTGCAGCGACACCGATGGTTAATTACAGGCTGTTGAAGTGTCATGTTGCGGTGCACTCTGCGTCACTTCGTGCGATGACGCTGCCATCACACATAACATACAATTTGGCTAGAACTGTATGTATTACTCAAGTAGATTTTACTGTGTAATAAACAAAATTTCTAAATGTCAGTGAAAATTAGAACACAGAAAAATCCGAAAAGTAAAGCTATGGCCGGGAAATAAACAGCATTATAAATTTTTAATCATAAATGCGAAATTGTGTCTGTCTGTCTGGTACCACTTCACGCTAAACCGCTAAACTGATTTAGTTTAGGAACTTGGTATAGAGAACCAGCCCCGTCATTTTTTATCCCGAAAGATCGCATAGTTACCACGTTATAATGATAAGTGAATTGTGCGCAGACGTAGTAGCAGTTAATGGCTAGTATCTACACTTTCTTATACTTTTTTAACAATAATGTCTTTGATTCGTATTGCACAATTTAAAATACGTAGACATTACAGTAAATATTACGAAGAACAATCTGTAGTAGGTACATGCCTTCTAGCAAAAAGTCTTTGTCATCTTAATCTACGTTGGGTTAGCAGTTGCGTCCAGTAAAGTTGTTTGCTCGACCGTTTCACCAGCACCGACGGTCACACTTACATGACAATGAGTCGTTTGGTAAACAGCTCATGAAATCGTTTCAGCGCTCCGCAATGACCTCATGGGGTAATTCTAAACAAGAAATCGGTTTTTTACACTTAATTTTAGAGATAATACTAACGTGGAAAGTAAATACATTAGGGAAAACCGTAGAACACGAGATCTACTAAATTCCTTCAGCAAGCACCAGTGAGGCGCTTTTCCGTACTCAAGGTTTCACTTAGCGTTACATCTGGCAAATTTCAGAGTTGATAAATACCTCTAATGTGAACTCCGTCAGTTTTAGCGTTAACATGGTGACAAGAATAAAATTAACATTTTGTGTTCGATTTTTTTTGAACATTATAAAATAAAAAGGTAAAAAACACACATTCCAAACGAAACGCTTACCTAACTGAACTTATTTTGACATGCACTTTTAATTTTGCAGGTGTTTGATGTTAATTTATTTTGTTGTCGTATATTTAAGCAATTATTTTTTGGATGGCGTAGCTAAAATAACGCCTGTGTGATAAGTCCGATAAAGAGTAAGTAGCTACGCCATGATTGCGCTACGACTGCTCTACGGCACCTCGCGTAATAAGTTTAGTGTGATTTTAATGCTACGCGATCTGCCAAGCCAACAGTGCAACCATTACATTTCGACTTCGACACCGCAACTATGAGATTAAATTAACGACTCGTTGTTTTTATTTGTGAAAGAACAATCTCACTCAATTCATGTTTTTTTGGCAGATCATTGTTTTGTGTCTTTTGTAAACATGAAAAAGCAAATTCTCAACGAGATTTTTATTGTCAACTTTGTCAACAACCGTCGCCAAGCAACTTAAGCCGCTCACACATTCGCGACAGTCCCCGGCAAAAGTAACCGGAAGGTTAGAATATAAATTAAGAACATAAGTAATAATAACATCACACAATATCAATCTTAACAATAAACTAGTTAAACAATCGTGTTAAGTTATAAAAAGAAAACAAAAGAAAGAAAGAAAGAAAGAAAGAAAAACATTTATTCGTGATATATCGTTGCACAACAAAAATAATTAAAAAAAACAAAAATTTGTACATACATCACGAAATGGTCCCATCTCAGCATAATGCTGGCCTTGCAGCCAGCGCTGGTCTAACAAATGAAATAATTCAACGTATAAGATATTGGATAGTTAATCCGTAAAGTCCTTGAACCTATTTGGCGGTCTAATGACTCGCCCAGACCGTGTAGTAGTTGAAGTCCCTAGAACCTTGTCAGAATCAAATAATACGTCAATTGTTTCTTTGTCGCGTCTAGTCGAAGTCATAAGTCGTTCAAGTGGTTGAAACTTATCTACAGACGAAATTTCAAGCGAGTAGAGACGCTGCGCAGGTCTAACTAGCTCACCAGTCGCTGTGCGGATCCTTGCAACTCGCTTTTCGTTGTCCTTTCCTTCGAACACCTCTGTCACGATGCCGATGGGCCAATTCACCCTTCTGCGGTCATTCGGTACCTCCACGAGGACAACATCACCCACTTTGAAGCTACGCAACTTTGGGCATCGAGGCTGTACAAGTGTGCTAAGGTATTCAGACCTGAAGCGCTCTCGCAAATCTTCTCTTAACTTTTGGCAATATCTAGCGCGAAGATTTATGGCGTTTCTATCAACCTGGTCGACGTCTGCAACATCGTGTACCGACAAGGGTTGTATGAACATCGCCGGTGTCAAAGGACGCAGCCCCTCCACACTCGTATCGACGTAAGTGATAGGGCGACTGTTAATAGTAGCCTCGCAATCACATGTTATGGTGACCAATTCTGTCAATGTAACCGACGCTCTCCCTAAAATTCTTCTTAATATCGCCTTGGTCACGCCAATAAGCCGTTCATAAAACCCACCCCACCAGGGGGCGCTAGGAACCAAAAAATTCCATTTAATCTGCGTAATTGACGAAAAACAAAATATTTCGTTCCAGTCTAAAGACTTAAACGCATTATCAAGACCACGTAAGTTAGTAGCGTTGTCGCTATACAAGCACGAGATCCTTCCTCTGCGCGCGATAAACCGCCGTAAAGCCATAATGAACTCAGCAGTAGACAAAGATTCGACAACCTCTAAATGTACAGCTCTATAGGTAGCGCAAGTGAAAAGTACAATCCACGCCTTACTTCCAGACTTTAAAACAAGGGGACCCGCCAAATCTACTCCCGAGAACTCAAAAGCAGCATTAGCTTCCATACGTCCCTCTGGTAAACTTCCAGTCGGTGGCTGACAGGGCTTGGCCTTAAAGCGCTTACATTTTACACACGCGTGGACCACTTTCCTGCATAACCTACGCAAACCGACGATCCAAAATCGTTCCCGTAGATTACACATGAGTGTATTTACAACAGCGTGTTGTAATATAAAATGTCGTTGATGCACTAAGCGTTGAACTATCGGTTCGTTTCCTGGTAAAATAATAGGAAACTTGAAATCCGTACTCTCACTACCTAAACCTAGCTTGGTTTTGAGTCGTACAATACCTTTAACGTCAATAAAGGTTTCTAAGTTGTTGTTTTTTAACATCGTGTCTCCGTATCTGCTCTGAATCAGTCTGATGAGAGCGTTTTCAGCATTTATAAACTCATCATACGAAAGTTCTTTCATGAACGGTTCTGGATTTCTCCTTAGCCTAAAAATCCAACATATCATTCGGACAATTTTAGAATAAACAGAAAAATAACGCAACTTTTCTAAAAAAGAATCACATTCAGTGACAATCGCGGCAACTGTCTTTCTGCGTTCTATTGCAACTTCACTGAGGTCAGTTTCAAAAGCAGCGGCTGGCCAGTTTTGTTCACCTAATCGCAACCAATCCGGGCCTTCACACCAGCGACTCTCAAACAATCCTTTAGGGGATATACCCTCGAAGGCAAGTCCGCTGGGTTGAGATTACCGGGAACATGTCGCCACTCGGCAGCAGAGGTCAATGATTTTATTTCATTGACTCTGTTTGTAACGAACACGCTCCAATCACCTTGTGCCTTAATCCAGGTTAATACGACGCTCGAGTCCGACCAAAAATACACTGGACAGTCCCTTAATGCCAGAGAATCTATAACCATTCTAGCTAATCTGGCGCCAAGTGTTGCAGCGATTAACTCGAGGCGCGGTATGGTAATTTTTTTCAGTTTACTTATCGGGGTAACTCTGGATTTAGCTTGTACTAAGCTTAAGTCAACTTGTTCACCACATTGTGCCCGTAAGTAAATACAAATCGCATGTGCAGCCTGACTTGCATCACAGAAAACATGTAGTGAATTTTCACTATCAGTGAGGGAAAACCTTGCAAGTCGCCTCGGGATTGTTACCTTGTTGATAAAATGCGCTTGATCCAGCCACGTTTTGAACTCATCAGCTAACTCTGCAGGCAGCTCCTCATCCCAGGTAAGTTTCAACGGCCATGTCTTCTGCAGTATCATTTTAGGAATAACCGACGTAGCACACACCGCACCAATAGGGTCGAATACTCTCTGCATAACCGAAAGCAACGTTCTCTTCGTCAGTTTTCCTTCTGTAATTTTTAAAGTATCTGCGTTACAATTGAGGCAATCTTCTTCAATGTGCCACACTACACCTAATACAGAAATTGACTTTGTTTGCTCGCAAACCTTGACTGGACTAGAAACCCAACCTCTTAGATCAAATTTGCCGTCGCTCATTAACTTTTTCGATTCGCTGATGAACTCTTTTAAAGCTACTTCCGAGCCAACACTTGTGACACAATTATCAACGTAAAAGGACTTTTTTAATTTTGTGGCAGTCTCTTTTAACTCCGTCGGGCAGCTGTCAAGGTGGTGATTTATGGTGGCAATAAGGTGAAACGGACTTGAAGCTACACCGAAAACTACGCGCCTATGCCGATAGGTTACGATTCCTTTGCTAGTATCGTTCACGTCTAACCACCACAAAAATCGTAAATAGTCCCTATCACTAGGTGATAACGATATTTGCAGAAAAGCCTTCGCGATGTCGGCAGTGACACCAATGGCTTCCTTGCGAAAGTTTATCAAGAGCTGCGGTATTTGCTCTAATAAGTTAACGCCTTTCTCAAGACATGAATTAAGGGATATGCCGTTAGTGTCTCGAGCCGACGCGTCAAAGACGGGCCTAATTTTTGTTGTTAGACTAGCCTCCTTTATTACAGCGTGGTGCGGCATATAATGACCCTTAATACCTTGGTCTGGAGCCACTTCAATAATATCTAACTCTAACCACTGTTTGAACACTTCATCGTACTGTGAAATCTTACCTAGTTGGTTCAGCCGCTGCGTAGTAGAGGTCAGCCTCTTATTTGCCACATAATAATTCGTTTGCGGGCGCGGCACGGCGCGCCACGGCAGTGATACCTCATAACGTCCTTCCTCGTTTACCGATATAGTTCTTTCGAAGTTTTCGAGTACCTCGGCGTCATGCAAGCTCTGCGAATTTTGCTCAGCGGGATCCTTTATGCCTAGGGATTCTAAGTTCCATAGATCTGAAATGTTAATGCGAGAAAGACAATGGAGCGTAGTTGTTGTGTTAACTAACGAGCTATAAACTCCCGTTATAGGACCTTGAATTGTCCAGCCCATTTTGGTTTTTATTGCGGTTAAAGTACTACTTACATGAACAAATTCACCAGTCAAAAGTAAACTCTGTGCTTTTGGACCAACACCGACAATACTTACCATTATTGAAAGATTATGTTTTTTTTTCTTATATTATGTATACAACTTTTTGAAAAAAGTATTTAATTAGTTATTAAAATAGTTGTAATGTATACAGGGTAGGCCATGTAACAGAAGCAAAAATTAAACCACAGTTTCCACGGTATTCAGCCAGAG
This sequence comes from Pandemis corylana, assembly GCA_949127965.1. Lineage (NCBI taxonomy): Eukaryota > Metazoa > Arthropoda > Insecta > Lepidoptera > Tortricidae > Pandemis > Pandemis corylana. The sequence continues at coordinate 12,982,573 of OX421856.1, read as the reverse complement.
CTAACTTCGTTCTACAACTTTTAATAATAACCTCTCAACTCAATTCAAATTTAGGAAGAAGTGGCTCCATCAACTTTTTGATGATTCTGCCAAATAATAACCTCTATTGCCATTTTTATAATAGTTTAAAGTTTAATTGGACAAGCAATGTATTGCTAAATCCGTCATTTAGTAATGTGGCAGGCGATGTCATTTAGGCTATTGGATCCCGTACATTGAAAATACCATTTAATTTGTTTGGAATGAACATAATGATAAAATTACTTAATTTTTGCAAGTTGCAGAACTAAAGTAGTTTAAGTAGTGGAACCATTTGAGTAGCAGAACCTGTGCTTTAATGTTTTGCTCCTGTTACAGGGCCCACCCGGTATGTGTAATAAGGTAGTCAAAGCTTTTCATTGCAGTATTAAAGCATACTCGTATATTATTACTGTTATAGCTTTGCTGGTTTTCCCGTACTTACCTACTTAAAGATGAGCAACACTGTTTCTCAGTAGTTAAGGTACCAGGTACTAATTATTTACTCAAGTCAAGTGTTGAAAATTACGTAATTGATGTCTCTCAGTTGGTTAGGCATTAGTGTACACGTCAAATCTTAAACTAAGAATTACTTAAAAGATGATGTACCTAATTTGGTGGTAAAAAATATAAAACTGCTGCAAAAAATACTACACTTCTTGACAAAATATTAAAATATCGTAAAAAAGATGTCAAAAAGTGAAATCAAATGTAGCATCGATCAAGAAATGCGGGAAATATTTCTAAGAATTTGAAGCTACTGATTAGACAGCGATGAGAAAGAGAGACCCGACATGACATAAACTCCATATTAAAATTCTGTTCTTCTAGTAAGATTTGATGAAAGATAAATCTTTGATTTTTATAGTTATTTGAAAAAGTTACCTTGTTTTTACTATGAATACTATGAGTTATTTTGAAACCAATAAAAATATCATGAATATCCCCTATGTCATGTTAATTTCGTAAGTGTCGAATTTTGCAGGTACCTGCAGATTTGAATAAAACTGAGAATTGCGAATGTTGTGAGTAAATAACGACTTCCAAAAAAGACCTTAGTAATATTCATCTCATACCCAATTCTGAACATGATAATTAGGTATAGGGCTTGAGAGGGCTTTAAAGAAGGATAGCTTAGGTCCTCAGAAAAACAGCTTTTTTAAAAGGAAAAAGGCTCATTATTCGTCAGATTAAGTATTAGGTAATTTATGTTAATGAGTTCTTCCAACATAAAACTACCGTGAGACTTAATCATACATACACACATACGCAAATCACGTCTTTATCCCTTACGGGGTAGACAGAGCCTAACGTAACGTAACGTAGTCCGAAACATGTCGAGCATCACTCGACTTTTTATACGTGAGTTATCCGTTTATGTGTAACTAATGAGTTCTTCGTTAAAAATGTTCATGAGGGCCATGGCTTGGCTAGCAGGGGCGGGCGCAGGCGGCGGTTAGCACGTCGCGCTGTGGCGAGAGCACGCGGCGGCGGCGGCGGCGGCGGCTCCCGGCGCAAGGGATGCAGGCTCGGGCCGGGCCGCGGTGGTGGACAGCGGCCGCTCGGGCGCTCGGGGCGCTCAGCTCAGTGTCGCTCAAATCGCGGCGCGCGGTGGTCGTGCGTCGAGCGCGCGTGATGTCTACGAGATGAGGCTGGCTCTGGTGCTACTGTGGCTGGGCGCGGCGGCGGCCTGCGGCCCGGGCCGCGGCTTCACCCACCGCCCGGGGCCGCGGCGCCTCTACCCCCTCGTCTTCGGTCAGCACGTGCCCAACATCGTCGAAGACAACGGCCGCGCCAGCGGCCCCCCCGAGGGTCGCATCACCAGAGACGATGAAAAGTTCAAAGACTTAGTGCCTAATTATAATCCGGACATCGATTTCAAGGATGAAGAGGGTACCGGCGCTGATCGCCTTATGACCCAGGTATGTTGATTCCCACTGGCCGAGCAGTTCCTTGTTCGTTTATTGTAAGTTATTTGTTTGTGGGATAGGCTTTTAAGAAGTTGCGCGCAACACAACTACATAAAATTTGATCTCGACTCGATCAAAGCATATACATTTGAGTTACCTAAGTGATTCAAAAGATGCAAGCGGTGCAGTTGCCTAGAAGTTGCTACAGATACAATGAGTTACACGAAGCGTCCTCTGTTTTGAAAACACGGCGAGAATGCGCGAGCGACGGCCGCGGGTGCGCGAAGACAATTCCCACTGTAAACATGAACAATGGACACAAATTGCGGGCGTTACGGTAGCTTCGTAGCGAGTGTTACGATTGTAGCACTGCAATTACGCAGGCTTTGTCAACAAATATTTTGACTGTGACTAATGGATGAATGATGATTTCCTTTCAATTTTGATGCCAGTTTGGGTGAAATATACGACAGTCGTAAAAGTTGGTGTCGAGGGCTTTCAAACTCGTGCCTTGTCATTCACGATGTTTTGTGAAAACATGAGCACAACGGGAAATTTACTTATTGTTGACGGTTATTTTATTGTAGTCGATTTGATATAGTCCGTTGCATTATCTGTTATTTCAGTTTTAAGCAAGGACCTTTACAGTAGGCTGTTCGGAATTCTTTTATCATCTTTCATATAAGTAGCAGAAAACTGAGAGTATTTTTCGAGCAAAATATTGGCCTTGTTTTATAAACAATGTTTTGATAGGTAGGCAGGTAGACTACAAAAATATTGACGTTATGAGTTCATGTTACGGACAGAGCGCGTGTCGGGGCTCGGGTGCCGGCCGGGCGGAGTTGATTAGTCTTTTGGTCATTACAGTCGTAAAATCTAAACCTACACAGAGCAATTAGCAATTAATACCACTAAGATTTGGTTAATAAATCAGTAGATAGCTTCATACCATTTTATCAATGCTAATGTTAATGTGTAACTCGCGAGTGATGCTAAGTTCATTTATAATAATAGTTAGTACCTAAATACCGCACAGACGCCGCTCTGTCATAAGTTATTTTATTTTTTTCTACCGCTGATTTCAATTTTATAACTCTTTATACGAACTTTTCTTATACTTCAACAAATTGCTCTAGCCGTTCCTACTCGAGTTTTACGCTTAGCAACATGGAACCATGGATATATAGAAGATAAATAAATAGCTATTAGTGTTTTTTTTCGAATAACTCAAAAATAGTCACTAATTACCCGGTAAGTGCAATATTTAGACATAGACATAGACATAGACATAACTTTATTCGACATCAAAAAATACACAGACTCTTAGACTAATACAAAAACATACTGAGTTGATGATGCCGAAAAAGTATTTGTCGCTTTGTAGATAAAAAACATAACACAACATTCTGGTTAAGTGTAGGAACTAGGTTTTAAACCACTTCGTATCTGAATAAATATTTTTCATTGTACATGTGGTTGTTATAATACGTACCAAGATCACAGCACACTCGAGCTATAGGATTACGAAGAGATGCTGCTTACAGCAAAATGTATAAACTATTTTTTAGACGAGAATTTTAAACAAAATTCAGACGTTTTCAAGTAACACACACACAACTTAAGTAATTTGTAGGTATCTAATTTTAACTAAATAATAGTTCTGTGAACAAAAAATATTTACCTTGCTACTCCGCTACTCACGTGCAAGATAACATAATATACATACATACATAAATCACGTCTTTATCCCTTACGGGGTAGACAGAGCCTAAGGTAACACTACCATAACATATATGTTTTAAGATAATATATATATGTTTTTCATGCAATGTAAAACATATATATTTCGCACAGGCTTGGTTATCATGCACGTGAGTAGCGAAGTAGCAAGGTAAATCTTTTTTGTTCATTGAAATGCACCTCCGCAAAATAATGCCTGATTTAATAAAATAATAGTTCTGTTCCGATACGTAAAATATGTAAGTATGTACCTACTTAACGAATCTAATGAACTATTTTGTAACATGACAAACGGAGCAAAAGTTAACTACATATTCTTCGGGTCATTAAATTTATATTTATATTTATTTTTCTGTAATATGTGATGCGGCTAGCAACCCACCACTATTTTAATTCAACTTTCCACAAACACGCCCGTAATCATGCTAAACGTGGCCTTTAGGTCTTGTTACCTCTGTCTACCCCGTAAGGGATAAAGACGTGATTTATGTATGTAGGTATGTATTAAATTTATATTTATTCTAGTAAATCTCAATAAATTCCAATTTTTTTGTTATCAGTCCTGTACCTTATTATCTATCTTTCAATTATTTTAAGTTTGCATTCTGCCAACTTTCTGAGTTGTGAATACTTAGGTATATTTGTTATGCCTCACCTTAAGAGGAGGGACAATACAATCAATAGCCGATTTTATGTAGCTCCTAAATTATTCTGCAACTTATCAAATCCGGTGTCCGTAGATTTGTCATAATATCGCCCATAGTAGCAAATATTGACATTAATTCGTCAAAATAGTTTCGAGTGCACGTCATCATCAAAAGCTGAAATTTAAGTAATACTTAATATTAACTAAGTAAGTAAATTTAAGTAAGTTCGTCGTCAATTTTCAAAATAGTTTTATAAAGGTACCTACCTACTTGTTTAGTATGTCCATCAGAGCCTTGATTCTTATGATTTTAATATCCTTAGGTATGTAACGCACGTAGCATGCAGCTTCTATTTTCACCTATTGCGGATGATCAAACAATATATTTACGTAGTTATTAACATACATAATAGTTGAGTTTACGTGAGTAATCGACTATTGTGGTTGGCAAATATGTATAGAAATCTGACGTGCGTGTCGTCAAAGAAACCGCCTAGAGCTAGCCGAGTTAGCGATGTTTTCAGAGTACATACCACCATTATGATGGACTTTTAATAACTATGTACATTGCATAAAGTGACGCATATTATTATAATCTCTTTAATTCATGGGTAAGATCTCAATTGATAAAGTACAACCCAGGTATATTCCAATAAATAGTGTATTTGAATGTATTAAATTGAGATGTTTATACAATATATCTAAAATACAAAAACCGGCCTAGTGCGAAAAGGACTCGCAAATGAAGAGTTCCTTCCACCTCGAACAAAACACGTGCCTTGATTCCTCGCCTTTAATAATTTTAATTACATTATGTTTTTATTCTTTCTTTTATAACATCACAGTAATACATTATCTATTAATTTTAAGTATCTTCCTATTACTACTGTTATTATTAGACCCTTAGGCCTGTTAGGTAGCATTTGGTTTCAGAACCCAAAAAAGCCAAACAAGGTCTTCTCTAGATAAAGGTGATGGAAAATACAAATGTTTCAGTTAGCGCTCAGAATCCGCCGGCCTCGCTGTAATGGCTCGGCAAACACGCCCGAGTTGACAAACAAACACGCAAACATTCGCCAGTGACGTCCGTTTGCTGCCCAGACGATGTGGGTCAGCCGAAATACGAGATCCTACATTAATGTACTTACAGTATTATTTGTCCATAGGCCAGAAGCCAACACAAATAAGTACTCTACTAAAACCGCACGAGTAAATTGCTCAAAAAAGAATTTTATTTACAATACTAATCTATGTGTCTTGGCCAGGAAACTTGTAGATGGCAATAATGAATATAATAATTAATTATTTGGCCATAAATGTAGGCATACGATAAACTGTTGAAGTTCATAACTCCTTCCTCTTCTTACTAATAGGCGATACATAAGTTCTAGAAGTTTATATAAGATGAAAAATTTAACAGACAACACTCAAAATCATACCTAAATTATTTAGTCTGCAAATCTCTCTCAATAAATACTATTTACAATAAAAGTTCAAAGTATTTAGGTTACCTTTGAATTTGTCAGTTTTTATTATGGCTCGGTTGTGCTGTGCCATAGGCACATAACAACTTCATACGGTGCGTCCACGATACGTTAAGCAGAGACCATGACTGTTTTCTTACAATATTTAGTTTCTGTTTTAATTAATGTCTAAAAAGTGATGTAGGAATTGGTTGAAGGGGTCTTAAATCGCTATTAGGTAGGTAGGCATCTGCATGTAAAACGAATAGTTTTTCTTTTTACATTTAATTCTAGTAGGTACAGGAAAAATACTCACATCAACATTAATACCTAATACCTATCGCTAAAATGTCCTGATTACAAGTCGTGTAATTTATCATATTGTATCTAAACATCACTGGCGTGCCGAAGTGCAGTCGCTCAAATTAGATTATTTCAGGACATGTTTACCGAAGCTGCTATTTCGGCTTCAAATCGTTTCAATATCAATTAATGGCGCTGATTTATGCCGACTGCTGAGTAGGTCATAATCCAATTGAATCTACGTCCATTAGACAAGGTATTTACGCTTTCCTCAAAACTCAATTTGATTCCGTGCATTGAGACCGTATTTCAATTTCATTCCACCTAAATCTTGGAATAACCGTGTACGAGGAAGTTATTGTTCGCCGGTAACATGCAAATAATTGCTACAATGCATTAGTATGTGTATTATACGGCAAATATTTTAAAAGGCCGACGAAGGTATACGTGGAATCCAGTTATGTGCAGATAATAATCGGTATATCGGTGAGCAATACGGCGCGGCGCGGGCGCGTGTGCGTGCGGCGCGAATCCGCCGCCGGGCGCGCTATGTGCCGCCGGCGACGCCGCACATAGCCGCGCCGCGCTCCCGCCGCGCCGGCCAGCCTTGCATTCGTAAAAATCTCCAAACCGGTTCGATGCGCCTCCATTACTTTCTTTCTGCTTCCACTGTGCCTCCCATTTAACTCAGGCTCACTTTTTATCAGGAATCGGTATCTCCGTCTAATAGTATTATTTATTTCTCATAAATAAGAGGGAATAGGTATGAGTAAAGTTAATGCTCACGGGAAGCGGTACGTTACATGCCAGATGCAACGAAGATAAATGCATTATGCTCGTTCCGTTGGATGGTGGATTGCGTAACTCGTGGGTTGGTGACAGCTGGATTTATACGACGTCCAATTGTTAGTGAAACATTACTATTTACTAGCAATCAGATCCTTTTTTAGCCAAGAAACTTAAGTAACTGGTCTGAGCTATTGTAACATCTACATACCTAACCCCTAATCACAACGCTACGAGCTACGATAGAAGCTCGCTAGGCAGCGCATAACAACAATCAAAGTCAAATAGTTGAATTGGCAGGTAGGTGGAGCGACGGCTTTCCGCTTCGGCGTGTTCATGTGTTCGTCACAGCTTGAAGGTGACTGATCAGACAGATGACTTATCGCTGCCTGCTTAGGTATTGCTAACAAGAGTATCCGCAATCTACAAATAATTAAAAAATAAATTGTTTGTGCTTCTAGAAAATTTATTCATTCATTACTCGATCGCGGCAAAGCTAACCAGAAAAGTTTCAGTTTTTTAAGTCCGTAACACTAAACCTTCTGATCTGATATTGATGAGGTTTATAACTTGAATGAGGTTTCATTCGATTCGTAAGATTCGTTATACTTAATGGTCCGGGTGGGAACAAAATCATCGACATATTAACACTCGGATAATCGCGTGAGAAAGGATTTTTTTGTTTTCAAAGTCGTCAAAATCATGTCTACACTGCACTATCATGCGTATGTTTGCGAAAAACACGAATATTTACCTTTTTCCATTGTGAGCGGGCAGCCGTCGACGCGCCAAGGCCTATAGCTGCGCCCGCGCCGACCGCAGCCCCGCAAGTAGGCGCAACCGCATCGTATGCACTCTACGATTCCAATCGGAATTACTTACTTTTTTATGTATGTTTTTATTTAATATTTTATATCCTACGGACGCGAATAAGCCTTTGAAGGGTGGGAGGGGGCAGCGGGCGGCGCGGGACATAAATATCTCGGTGATTTATGGCGGAGGTGGTCGCGGGATAGGTCAACATTATTCAAATTCGTATTTGAGGCTCGGGTTACAATAAGTTTTTACTGCCACGTGCAGATAGCGGCCAGCAATTCTATGGACACGCTACGCTGCATACGCCATGTAGGTATGCAAAAAGAATTTTTGACATTATATGTAGATCCTTCATGTTTTTGATTTTTTTCATCGTCAGTCCGTAAAATTAAAAATTTAATTAGGCAACTTAGTTCTGTCACTCAAAATACCACCTTAACCGTAATTAAATAATGTTTGAAATACCAAATGTCGCTAAATCAAACAAGTCGAGTCAAATGGTTATAAAGGCACTTAATTATCGATTGTTAATACAGATTTCATTAAGTCAATATCCCGATACGCTAAAGTGGTTTAATTTGTTAGCGGCAAAGAGACCGCCGACCAAATTAGATACTTTTCGGCTTATTAGCGCAAGGATAAAAAAACTGAACGAGCTCCGATCGTTGTGAATAACTGACCATAATGAAATTAATCCTAAAATTCTACGGTGGGTTTACAACGTTGTAAAATGCAATAAAGACCTCTAAATGGCCGCGTTATAACATACCGTGTTTATAAAGAACTGAGTCAATATAGCATTGACAAAGTCTGGCCAAGGTTTAATGCGAATGACGAATAATATGCGGGGTTTGAATTTTTGAGAGGAAACATTTCTTTCCCTAAGTATCGCCTTGGATTCGGAACTTCACGAACAAGATAGAAACGATTCACCGTTGCTGTGCTCACGAAATCTTCACGAAAATTCAGAAGTGCGAGCCAGGTTTCAAACTCACGATCTTCTGCTCGAGACGCCCTTAAGATCGAAACCACTAGATTACCATGGCTTTTTGGTGTTCACTCTAGCTAATAATAATATCATTAATGACTGGATTATTGCGTCCAAATCTGCATAATCTGTGATCATCCGGCACCGGCAGTCAACAGGTATTAGTGGTTAATGCTTATCTACCTAAAATAACATCTGTAGCCAAATGTGTTAAAGTAAAATAAACACTTCGTAGGAAATAAAATTTTACTTTGATGATAACCAGTGGTTGTCTGGTTGTGGTTTGGCAGCCACTAGATTTTTTTTTAAAAATATTAAAATGTTTGATTTTGATTTGGTCCTATTTGGTAGGTGATAAGATTACATGTCTAAACTTGCCAAAGTACCTATTTATATGGTGATGCAGATTTTGTGCAACTTGGTTAGCAACACTTACTGTTTTATACCCATCTGATATATTTTACCATATTTATTACTGGTTTTGTATTTACAAAATTATCGAATACTAATTAACCACCAACAAGGAGTGGAAAATTGCCGGCAAGACCCGTTAGCTTAACTAGCGACCAGAGTAGGTAAATGCTTTCACATCAACTACGTTATTCTGAAGTGCCTATATATCTATCCGCGTTCAGATTAGTATTTGGTATGCATGCTGACAAACTTGCTCGTCTTAGTCGCCTCTTAGGACTGATATTATGGCTTTTGAGGTTTAGTTTAAAATGTTAGGGAAATTACTTAATTAAAACGGATTCTATTAACGAAACGGTTTCAAACCTAGTCAGCCTACATTAGGAAAGAACAATGGCCCATCAAATAAATTTTAGGACGTAAAATCAGGGATTTCAAAAGATTCTTAATAAATTTATTTGCTATTGTTCAACTAAGAGCTATAGGATAATTATTGTCGACCAATACCTAAGCGCGTTGTCTTGTGCAAACGAAGATAAGGGGCCGTGCCGGCTACACGCTGTCGTTTGTTGCGAAATTTTGTTTGGTATTAAAGAGATTTGAAGTTTTTGTTAGAACAGTAAGAATATACGAGTTCGCCGCGTTTGGCTTGGCTTTATAAACAGACCGAAGCGAGTAGCGTAGCGAGTAGTGATGATCGAGACTATCGGTGTTTTCAGTCAAGATATATCTATCTAAGGTCATCTAAAAATAGTTCACTTTCATTGTTACACTATGATGTTAATATTTTTAAACAAGTTTCATTCGGAGTAGATAGTGTCCCTACTAGGTGCTTTCATTTTCGGCATCATATCTAGTAATTGTTTCCAATTGTATCTTGACAATTCTTCAAGCACGCGAGCGACTTGCGTATCGACGGGCGGCCGGTCGGTGCGCAAGGTCTCTAACGCACTGTTGGAAGGAAACACTTGTTCAAATAAGCGGCAAACAGTTCAGTGATAGGTCTTTGAACCTCGTCTGTGTGCGATATGTTTTATACAGTTTGCTACAAAAGGTGGCGATATATAAACGATTTGCATCTCAGCTGCATACGTAAATATATGTGAAGCTATCTGCAGATACGTACCCGGCTTTCACCAGTGAAGTGCGCATACATTTTTTTACCAAAATCTTGGAAAATGATAAGTTGAATTGAGTTATGAAGACAGTTTTTGACAAAGATTATTTTATTTATTCAGTGTATACCTACTTAGTGATTTTGATTGTTCTTAGATATCTTTACGATAAACAGGTGTCTGTAATGAGTAATGAGGTAACCGAGTTGGGCACTAAACAAGCGCAAATAAATGTGATTGCTTCAATCTGAAAACCAAATAGTTTTATAATATTAATGACAGGCTAATAGAGTACAGATAACGCTTAAAACTACGCCGAAGCAAAAAGCGTTGTTTGCGAGTGTGTCGTGTGCTGTACGCTCGCTTGTTTTAATTACACATGCAAATATTTGTTATTCTTCAGCTGTTGTGCTTATCTTCGCCTTATCTGTCAAACCCAGTCAATGCTAGAGGCACGGGCCACGGAGAAAGAGATTTACTCGTTGACAAATCTCAGAAATTAATTACCATGTACAAATCTTTACACAAAAATATTTCATACGTGCCTGTCTTACGGTTCGGAATTGAACGCTAGTTGCAAACTAGGTCTGCTGTAAACATCAAATTTAGCTTTGACATAGACCGAGTCGCAAGGTTTGTTTAATGGCTACGTTGAGATGAATAAATTGCGGCTACGTCCTTAAACAGAAATCTCTACCGAAGTACTTAAACATAAAAAATACTTTTGGTGGCACATAGCCAATCCATAATACTCAATGTATCCCAAAAAGTCGTGCAAAAAGTATGGTTTAATAATGTTTTGCATAACCCACTCAAGCTGTGATTTCACGCTGTTCCTATTTGATGAGAGCGGCTGCAAACAAACCTTGTGAAGATAAACAAAGCTTAGAGAGATTCTTAATAATCTCTCTTAAGATTTGTTGAAAGAAAGCATAACTTAACTCTGTACCTACCAAATGTAACCCCGCAAACATACATTATGTAAAGCCGAATGACTGCTTCCTCCTAACAATAAGTTTAGCAACCTAGTTAGCGAATATTAATTGAAAGTGAGCATAATTTAGCGCCGTTAAACATTGTGTTTAAAGGTGAGTCAAATGTACAATAAATTTCGCTCAAGGTAAATACCTGGAAAACATAATTTGCCGGACCGTCTATTTAGGGAATCGTACTTCTTGATACTCAATACACCAGTGTTTATACGTTTCAAAGCGTTCTCGATTTCGGTTATTGATGGCTATTAATAATTTATTGCTATGGAACGGTGCGCACATTCTCTTCCTTACTTTCGCAAGATGATCTATCGCTTTTGAAGTAAGTACGTGTAAATACTCGCTCGGATGCGTAACGTTTACTACTAATAGGAATACACACGCAAAGTCATACAAAGGATTATGAATAAGGCGTTTCAGTTGAATTTACAACGTTCCAAATAGCACGCGGGCAGAATTTGTTTGAAGTGGGTAAACAGGCCACAAGAAATATATCCAATGCTGGGCGATTTCACATCAACGTTTCTTCTTTAAAACTTTCATCGTCTTTCAGGGTATGTTTTTAAAACAGCATCTACTTTAAATGATAAAGAGTTAAAAAAACTTACACACGCTTTTTGCATACATTGCATGGTTAGATTATAAATATTAGTATGCGTTGAAGATTATGATTCATTGAACACAAGTAAAACGTAAACATAACCAATTCTGTTAAGTCGCGGTACCAAAGAGTGAACTGATTGCTTGCATCGATTGCAGTGACTTGTTTTTATTTTGTTAAAAGAAGTATTTTACATTGTCAAAATCCAATTACTGGCTCATTGTTCTTTGTATCGGCTGTCACACGTCATTAAACGGGACCAATGAGAGTCGTAAAAGTATGTCCCCGGTGATCGGCCGCGAGCATAATCGTGTTCAGGAGGACCAATTACGGGCCTTTACCTTTGCGAGGTGCACTTTTATTGGGTGTAAGATTTAAGTGCCAATCGACACGCCGAGTACGGTTCTGCCTGATTTTAACGGCCACTTAAGCCTTATATGAATCCATTTTCACGAGAAATTCATGTTAACTCATGCTAGATAAATCCTATATCTCGTAACCTACTACGTCTTGATTTTTCTAGTGATATGTCACAATCTTCAGTCACATTAAGAGGCGACTATTCTGATCCAAGATGAGCATACGCGATATCGCGCACGATATACCGCACCGCAGCAGAGCCCGGTCAGGGTGCGCGCGCGCTGAGGCGCCGCGGGACGCCTGCACCCCCCATCCCGCGGGGCCCTCACCTTTATTTATATTTATTTGCCTTCCCTTCATTCAGCGAGAGCCGCCCTTTCGGACCTTTTTGTCGCCCCGTAATAGGCCCGATACAAATATTGTGAAAGAGCCTGCGGTTTGAGTGAATTTATAGCGCTACAATTGATGTTTTGACTCCGATGACGGCCGCATTCCGGGATAGCAGTTTTTGTTTAAAATTGCGAGCAATATTTAGTTTGCATTTTTCATTTTTAGTTAACGTAGGTGAATTATGAAGTGAAATCAAATCAGGTTCTTTGTGTAGGTACTTTTACAGAAATGTTCCTAAATGCAGGTTTCGGGTTATTCGCTCACAAATTCAGAAATGTGTTTGGATAAAATTATTCAACGGGACTCATTGATTTAGAATTGATATAATTTATTTTGTAATGAAATTAAGAATTGCCATATTGATGAAGGTGCACACCGAGAAAATAAATCTATTCCAGCGATCGTAACTTATTCGTACCTACTACTTGTTTGAGAATCAACTACTTATAATCGCTGTATGGGGAATGGTTTTTTTTTATATGAATAGGAAGGCAAACGAGCAAGTGGGTCACCTGATGGTAAGTGATCACCACTGCCCATAGACACCCGCAACCCCGAAGGGATTGCAGATGCGTTGCCAACCTAGAGGACTAAGATGAAATGCCTCTGATGATTTTTCAATGGCAAAGTTAATTTCACTCCATTATAATAACCATTTAGATAAAAAAATGTTTGATGCATGCAAAGTTAATGAACTGAGAAGGTGATTTATATTGGTACGGAATCCTCGGTGTAGGAGTCCCGCTAACCGCTAACACACTGCTTTGCTGCGAAATAACAATTCTTCCTCACTACTTACGAAATTAGTATGACACTACGTCGTACCTCCTTAATCCACTGCGTGAAACATGAACCCACACCATCATAATCATATTATTTGATACAATGAATGAGTAAGTAGCCGTGATATGATTCCATTGCCTGTGAATCAGACAAGCAAACACAAAGCGAAGGTAGATTGCTACGATCTATCAGGGCTAACCATCAAATCTACACCCCATTGGAACGCAAGCGCGTCCGTGACGTTCACGCGCATCAGTTATCATGATAAATGGCGTATTTATATATCCGAAAGGCCTAAATAGCTATGGTAATATTGGTCCTACAACAGCACAAAAGGTAACAAACACAAAAGTTGAAAAAGGTAAACCGCGCTATTTACAAAGTGGCTAGCGAGGACCACACAGCCACAATCGAGCCGCGCGTGCGACTCCGCCGCTTCACAATAAAAAAATCATTCCCAACATCTCTTAGATCTTTTTTTGTTATAGATCTTGCATTTTGGCGACCTATCGTTTAGTATTTACGACAGTGGTGTGATTTGTGACGTTCGGAAATGTTTATGGCTGCACGATGGATTTCCGTCTTTGCTAAGTATTACGACCATTATCGCGGAAGTGAGCTAGTCGATTCTCTTGTTGACAATTTTTCTGCTAACCATTTAATCCTATTAGCTTATGATAAAGTGTTATAATTTTTATATAAAAGAGTGCACACAGATGTGTCTCTTGCGAAGATAAATAGCTGCTGCGAAACTGTAATATGTTTATACCAGACATATTATCGCGTCAATGTTTGTTGTACCTAAATGTACCTATGCGTGTGTAGTGTATCTCTATCTAGTCGTGCGAGCTTCTGGAAACGACGTAGGAAATGGCGGCGCGGATTCCCGTAAAAACGCAAATCGTTCGGTCTCGCACTGCGCGGGCGCGTGTTTACGCGGCGCTGACGGACGAAGACCACGCGCGCAGTCTTTGACACCGCGGCGGCGCGGCGCGCTCCCCGTGCTGCCCCGAGCTATATTCAACCTCACTCACACTATTGTTTTTGCTATTTTAATTTCACTTTTTACGGTGTCACTTTCGTTTGTCTGACGCATTAGTAGTTTAGCATATCAAAACTTTTTATACCAGTGTTACCTAATGTTAACTTAATGTACATACGAGCTGGCATTTGTGCGATTTATCAAAAAGTAAAAGCATTAGGTGAAGATTCAATAAAACATGTTATAAAAAGTTATAAAATGAGGCTCGTTGATATCTTTTATAGGCGTGGCGAGCCGATGACACAGCACAAGCGCAACGGTAACTCACACAATCGACGCAATAGGATCGAACTTTGCCGTACCTCTTTACACGTGTTAAAGTTTAGTATGTATGTAATTAGTTACGCTTACAATGCACATATGGGCTACTTTAGGGTACGTCTAATTGAACGTAGGCGCGGCGTCGGGCGGCGGCGAGCTAACCTAATTTACATTAATGCAAACGAGGAGCATTGTTCAGGTGTGAAACGACAGTGTCAACACGTGGCCTCTGCTCAAATAGTTTATTAGCTCCACCCAGCGGCGTTCTGCCCGACAGACCTTTGTAACACTGACAGCCCTGTAAAAACACGCATACTTGACTTTCAAATATTACTCCTTGGGATGCCGCAACACTAATATTCCCACTTGCTTTATTATGTATTTGTTATCTAAGACGCGATATTTGTTGACGTTTGTCTATAAATCTTGTGACTAATTGTGTTGTGAATGGTGACATGGATGCGGTAAAGATACCGGTCTGTCGCGTCGAGCGGTCAAATGTGTTGTCTTGACTCGATGTGCCATTAATCACGGAATTTATTAGCATTTTTGTTAGAATATCTTTGCTTCATCGTTTAACAGAACGGTTTAAATCAATTACCTCGCTGGAATGTGTGAATTTGTTTTATCATCCAAGTCATCGCCATTCAAGTCAGCGAAAACCCAAGAGTTTCAAATGCGACAATTTCGCAAAGTGCTTCGACGATTTTATGATCGCTTTACATCTGCTTTATAGGACCATTTTAAGAGTCGATTTAACGCCTATAAATGTGTGTCATTTATTGTGTAAGTATGGTGATAGTCGGCACGGGGTCGATGACTGGGGGTGGCCCGTGGCTGCGGTCGCCTGAAACATAAGAAGATCGCAGCGGGCAGGAGTTTCTCTCGCGGCCTGACTAGCCACTGCCTGACACTGCGCAAGCTACCAGCGGCCACGTCAAAACCAATGTTCAATGATGACTCTTATTAAAATAGATGACTAAGAACATGGTGAATAAGTGAATAAGCCACAATCTACCATCAGAAGAATGTTTCATTGCAATCCGTTATCACTTGTAAAGAACGCGTGTAGGTAATTCAATCAGATGACAATATTGGACGCCTTGCATTCGTCACAAGAAAGACAATGGCCGGTCGTAAATAACTGCCACCTCGGAAATTAATCTTCGGACGTCATGTGACGTGGATATTGCTCGTTCGTTAGCATATAAAAATCGCCGATTGAGATTGAAACCTTGGTGCATAAAGTGCATTCTTGTGTAAGTTGCTTGCAGTCAATTCGCGAGGATGTGCGAATGACTCGGCTTGCGGTGATTAACCATCGACGCCACGTGGAAAAAGTATTGGCCGTTTATAATTCTGCGATGTATTTAGAAATTTTGTACGTTGTCATTATTTAAAAGATAATGGTTAGATATAATTTATGCATCTAGTAGAATAATGTTCATTTTGCAAATAGGTACGACTTCATAAAGTTTCTGAAGACACAATTTTTTACACTCTTTATTTCCAAACAAAGCTTTACCTACGCTTCAATGAGTCACTCAGTACATAATGAATGGGGACACTTTATGATGCAGAAACAAATATAAGCAAAATAACATTCGTAATATTGATGGAAAAAAACTTTATACGATTTTTATTGTTATTAAGACAAAGTTGTGAGTTTTGATGTCTGAGCGGTTGCGATGTGGGCGCCGCCCGTGATTCAATTGTTTACTTTAGTATGACCATCAATTCTTATTCAACCACATGGTTCGTTTACACCAGTTCCAAAGCTTTTATAACGTAAAATATGTGTTATCGTTACGGGCACCGAAAAAAAATAATCGTTAACAGTCAGCGTACCCCATACTAACAGTACTAACGTTTTATTTCATTTAAGTATTCAAGAAAATATTGGTTTACTTAGGTATCTTTTTTTACCGCGAGCAATAATGTGCTCAGGCAGTTATTTGGAGTTAAAACCGTATGTCTGTCTCATCTGGATGAACATTTCGAGTCAGCCAGAAGTGCATGATCGTAAACAGCTCGGAGCTAAACATACCTACAAACTAGCGTCTAAACTAGATACCATAGCGTAAATAGCTTCGGTATCTAAAAATATGCACAAAATTTCCATTTGTAACTTTTGCTGACGTACTTCACTTTAGGTTCTTTTAAGTTAGAAATTCAGTAAAATTGATCATGTTCGTACCTACAGTTCAGTGTTTTGTCCTCTTTAAACTGAGAAAAAAAAATACTGTGGGTAGGTAGATAAATAAAGGGCTACCAAATTGTATTTCTAATTTCTAAACAAGTTAAGGAATGAACATAACATTAAATGCGGAGCCGTTTATATTTAGACGTGTAATGACTTCGCGATCCTGCGCAGACTGCCTTGCTGGTCAAGTTCAAGGGATTGGAGTCCTAGACACCACTAGCTTACATTTACGTACCTACTTACTCTTTATCACACCTAATTTTTTGCGGAGGTCAATTTCAATGAACAAAAAATATTTATCTCGCTACTCCGCTTCTCCAGTCCACCATTTTTTTTTGTTCTTTATTATACTGGAAGTCAAAATCATGCACAATAATTCGTGAGTCAATTTGGAATACTTGAAATTAATAAAATAAAATTTAGAAGAAATAGGTAGGAGGTTTAGGGGTTGTTTAACTTGTTTACCTGGTAACATGGTAAGAAAGAGCATGCAACAGTTTCAAACCATTTTTTATGATTCACGATTTACTTTTTCGATTTTAACACACTCACATATATGAATCACGTCTATATCCCTTACGGGGTAGACAGAGCCTAAGGTAACAAGACCTAAACGCTACGTTTAGCATGATGGTGGGCGTATAGGTGGTAATGGGAATCAAAATTGTCGCTAACACTAGCGACCTTTTTTAATAATTTGATTTTAAATTTAGATTTGTATTTTTTTAATATTTTTATTATTGTTTTTGACAGAAGGATTAAAACTGATTTAGAAGAACAAACATTGTCTTACTCACAAAAATAGTGATGTGTTGCTAGACTTGAGCTCCAGCTCCACGCTTATGACATGATTTCTAAGATTTTCTCCCAAATTTCGATTTCAAATTAGGTTTATGTAGCGTAAAAAAATTACAGTACCTATTCGTTTTGTTACTAAACGGATTTTAAGTTTGCGTTCTCATTCGAGCTACTCGTACATAGTTAATCTCATAAACCTAAATCTGATGTCAGTCCAGGCGTCTTACCATGACGTCTTAATGCGATTCAATTCCGACTCAGTTTAGGTTCGCTCGCTGTCAGATCCATACTAAAAATGATAGGTAAAACCTGAACTGAGTCGGAATTGAATAGCATTAACACGTCATGGTAAGGCCCCAGAGCTGTATATCATTAACATCCCAATATTAACATACATATTGTAACATCACTATCACTTCACTACATAGTATAAAACAAAGTCGCTTTCTCTGTCCCTATGTCCCTAAGTCCCTATATATGTATGCTTATATCTTCAATCCTACAAAACGGATTTTGATGCGGTTTTTTTAAATAGATAGAGTAATTCAAGAGGAAGGTTTTTATGTATTATTCTACGCAGACGAAGTCGCGGGCAGAAGCTAGTGCATTATATTTCGATTATTTCACTAACACAAGTAGTAGTTAAATCACAGCTTATACCTATTACAATTTTATCTTAGCTCAGTTGCTGGTTTATTTCACTTACAAGGGGAATTAAAACAAATTAAACTATTAAATTAAAAACTAATTAAACACTAAACTAAAATTAATCTTAAAATAAAATAATTAAAGGAGGGGCCCTCGTGGCATAGTTCCACAGATGCTGGCAGCTTCCTTGGACAGCGATACTAATACGCTGTCCAAGGAAGCTGCCAGCTCTGCGGTCACCCGTAGCGTCTATTAGTCTATTAGCCTCTTCGAAATATCTTTGAAGAGGCTAATAGCGCTAGGACCCCACGGACCAAGGGTTTCATCACCGAAAGGGACAAAGTTATATTCGGTGCTGAGACCCCTATATTTATTTACTAGCTTCTGCCCGCGACTTCGTCTGCGTAGAATACATAAAAACCTTCCTCTTGAATCACTATCTATCAAAAAAAACCGCATCAAAATCCGTTGTGTAGTTTTGAAGATATAAGCATACATAGGGACATAGGAACATAGGGACAGAGAAAGTGACTTTGTTTTATACTATGTAGTGATTTCCAGATATGTCTTAAATAATGAAGATTTAAAAACGAATACTATGAAATAGTGTAGGTAATATTATTTTAGTTAAAAGCATTTTTTTATATTGTACTTTAATAGTATTTAGAATCTAACCGGTATCCGTACCTCTGATTACTTATACAATGATTACCATTTGAAATTCAATTAACTTTATCGCATTAAGAAACACCGAGTTTGTTTACACGAAGTTTTCATTTGTTGTTAACGTAGTTTCATGAGCATATAATTGGTTTTCTTTATGGGAGTGTTGTTAATATGGAAAGGCATTCGAGCGCGGCCGCGCGCTGTGGTCGGGACGCGGTCGGGGCCACGCTAGGCTGCAGTGAAAACAAGCATCGCCTGCTCACATTTTCAGACAGTTTAGAAAGAGACGCACACTGCATTTCTACCCAATGACGGTAGAAAACGCCATCCTGTTTATAAACATTATCGGAACAACTATCCGTCAACTGCGGCGGTTTCTCGTAATGTTACTTCTTTATAGTTATGGAACCCATTTACAGCCACTTACACATGTTTATGAAAGTAACCGCGGCTGTTTATGAAATATTTCAGTTTATGGTTTCCCAGAGTTTATGAATGTATATCAAGAGCATTCATCATGTCGCGCTGCCAATGGTTCCAGGGCTCATGTATAATGTTCAGCATTACGCACGCCGCACGGAAAAGCCAACTGCCGATTCACAAAAGGCACGAAGCCTTTGCTTGCATCGAATTACAAATTGAATAGTCGGTACTTATGTGGTAATTAAAATAATAAATAAACTGATTGTCGCCGCACCTGGGTCAATTTAAAGAAATGTCAAAGCGGTCACCGGCTCGATGTTTTAAACTGAATCGCCTTGAGATTGTCGTCGGCTACAGGCTACCGCGTAATGTGACACTGTTGTTAGTTTTTTCTCGTTATTATGTCGGCGTTTAGTAGAAGCCGGCGTTATTTGGTCTAGAAACGATTGTCCTGGCCAGAACAATGAGTCGCGACGGCCGCGATTAATAAACCAATGTTCGTACTTATTCCTGTGCGGTGCGCGGCCGCGGTGTGTTCGCGTCATTATTTTGACTATGAGCGATTGGCTTCGTGCCTCCGATAAGGCACACGCCGTGGTCGTGATTTTGTTTCATTGTGAATTTATTGTTATATAAACTGTCGCATGAAAGTTGAACTTCCTTATTTAGTAAACGGATAAGGTTTATAAAACAACCAGCGATCGCTCCCACACGATTGTTTAAATAACTGTATTTAAATTTATAAACGACACTGAAAATTCGAACACAGACAAATCTGAAAAGTAAAGCTATGCCCGGGAATCGAACCCGGATCATCATCGTTCCGTGATGCATGCTATACCTACCTACCGCCACACCACCCATAGCAGGCCAGGTATCTATCTGTATTTGTTGCTTTTCTCTAGCAATGTAACTTTAAAAAATGGGTTTCACTTTTGTACCCATTTAATTTCACATTGGCGAGCACTATTTAACAGCGCGAATAATCTCAAGTCCCAGGGACGCTAATTTAATTCCTGAATACTTACTTCAAACCGAATAGATATAGATAAAACGACGAGCACACTCATGCCGCTCGATGAGACATAAGTACGAAGTTATTGGGCATTGTTTTAATACAACTGGCACCGCCGTGCTCGTAACTGTTAATGTGCGATGCGTTGACCTGCAATGCGTACATTTTTGCTGTTGTCCTAGCCGACGTCGGGAACTGTTCGGAATGGTTGAGAATTCATTATCTGTTCTGTTTATACTGTGGTTAACTTATTAGCTGCGGTTGTTTTATTTTAGCGATAAACTACTTGTTCTGTTTTTTACGTTTTTCCCGTTTTTTCAAGGTTTGGAAATCGAATAAAGACTGAAAGTATGTTTAGCTTTTAAGACTTTTATATAATACAATTATTGTGTAAAATAAATAAATATTCTAATATAATATATACTTTAGTTTAATCAAATCACGTGACGGAAGTTGATAAATTCATATACCTAACTAGGTTTATGATTCTAGCATTGACAATCGATGTCGATCATACATTAATTGAGTTTCAAAAATGCACAACTTTATATTAGCTAACATTGAGTTTCAAATGGAATGTATCGGCGTTGTCTAAACAGATGGGCCAAGATTCCGCGCGAGCGCATCGATTTTTATTTGGCGCGCGGAATTTCGCGGCCGTTAAGATTCAGAGTCGCTTGTAGCGGTTAAATTAAATTTGAAATCGTTGGGTTATCTGGGTGAGTTTAAGCGTAGTGTTTGGTAGCAATAAATTATCGTGTCGGAACACAAAAGATGGCATTGTGAGAGACGGCGACGTCCGATAGCGGGCCACCACTCCTGCGATGCGCTGATCTTTAAAATTATGCGCGTTACATCGCATTAGACAACACAAAGTTGCGAGTTTACTATCCATTGTTAGAAACCACAGTTTATTGGAATCCTAGACATACTGTTGCTAAATAAGATATAACTATATATACGTACGTAGACATGCACGTCATGTATTATTAAAATGATCAAGTAATACTAAATTATGTTGTGATTAAATAAAAGTTCCTCTCTAAATTTACAATTAAGGCACTGTCTTAAATGAACGGTACATTGATTCGGTATCATTTACATTAGGGTATCAGACATAAATTCGTTGCCATCCAATTGTTCTCACCAGCATTGTTTTGATAAGCGATCTCGCACCGTCCGCGGCGGCCGCGGCGCGGGCGCAGGCGACACGCTCTCGTGTTCGAGGCTCGTCGTTTTATGTCCAATTAATTTAAATAATAGCGCCCACCCGACCTACCTGCGAAACCACGACCCTTCCAGTTTATCGTCACAGGGGCTATTTTTATATCAATCGGAATCGTGTTCTAGAGTCATGAGCCTGATAACGAGACAGGTTTGTTTGAATTTATCTGTCGTAGTACGCCATTTTCTCGCCATTCTGCCCAGTGGCTCATTTTTTGTGAAATTAGCTACAGATAGTGCATAAGCTATAAAACGCGTCACTTGTGCTAGTCGTTCTCATAATTTATTCATTGCAAGTCATTGTTTGGCACTAAGTCATCCAATTCATTAGCGACTTCACTTGTTGCAGGTGTGAATTTTCGTAAGTCCTGTATTTGCATGCATTTTGTACGGTTAGATACATAAATGGGTTTAAGTAAATAACTAAAGGTGCAGGGCATGGTCAACCAGGTAATATGCGAAAACTTACGCAAGAATTGGTCCTTACTGTAAGCATGACTGTATTTTTTTTTAGTTAGCACCTATTCGAGTGACTGCCCGCTGATTATGATGATGTTCATATTACTCTTATATGATTATGTTCATTATACAAAATAGTTACAAATATTATGAATTGTAAACATCAGGGCATAATCAATAGTCCAGCAACTGAGACCAAATAAAAACTAAAGACAGAGATTTGCTATCACCAAAGGTGAGGTTAGTATAAAATAAACTATGCCTTGACTCTAGCGCGTGTGCAGAACTCTAATAGGAGTAGTTTGACACCCACCTTGCTTTGCCGTTAGCACACACACACTCCATATATACATGTTATTTGTTCTGCGCCTGTCGTTCATTAAATTGTGACGTATTCTAGAGAACTTCAATATAAAGATGGTGGTTAAGAACCTATTTAAAATTCTAGAGTAAAAATTCCCCTATCTATTTTAGTCTTCCGTCACGAAAAGTAAAACCAACTATTGTATTATATGTTCAAGTAATAATGAGTAAATCTTAAGCTTGTGTGAGATCATTTATATCGTGTACAATGCACGGTACTTTGACATTTAAACTTAAATTAAATCAATTCGCGATTTGTCACAAAGTTGATGGATGAATGAACTTGCACGTGAATAAATAAATTAGCGTCGCTCAAAAGTGAAATTGATACGAGGAGCGCTGAGGTCGCTCATTGTGTTCGCTCGGGACATTTGTCTACTATTATCATTTCGGGACCGGTTTTTTCATGTACCTGCCTACATGGCGCCTAACTATTGATATTCAAATTCAACTTTCGTGTTGGGTAATTTCTGACATTAATTCACAATTGTGTAATCCGATTATTTGATGATGATTTCAAATCGATCTGAATGCTAAGTGAGATAAATGGTTGTTTGGGGTGATTATTGAGTGCTATTGAAGTGCGATTAAGTGGCGAGGTGTGTTTGTTCTAGTTGATGAGGTCTAGTGGGCGATGCGACTTGCGAGCGTGCGGCGCGGTATGCGCTGCACCAATGGAAGGTCGGCAGGGCTGCGCCGGAGTCCCGCTGCGCTGGCGCGGGTCAACCAGCTTATTCATTAGCGCAGTGTTCCTCCCACCGACGCTCATTTTGTTTTATTTACGGCCGCCGACTCGAGGTGAGACCCCAATTTCGCATACGCCTGTGGCTCGATAATTATACCCTAGCTCCGGCTGAAAAAGGACGCCATCCATTTTATATTCAATTTAACCTTCTCGCAGCTGTCCTTGGGCTTAAAATGGTACGTATGCAAAATTAGGGCCATTACAAGTTACAATGAT
Source organism: Pandemis corylana (assembly GCA_949127965.1). Taxonomy (NCBI): domain Eukaryota; kingdom Metazoa; phylum Arthropoda; class Insecta; order Lepidoptera; family Tortricidae; genus Pandemis; species Pandemis corylana. The sequence continues at coordinate 12,959,188 of OX421856.1, read as the reverse complement.
GTACCTAACGTGCTGCGCGTCCAGATTTTTTGCTGCGTTGTTTTGTGTTTTGCGCATAAGCACTTAGGCGACTACACCCTTGTATAGGTCGATAATTTTCCTATATAATGCATCGGGTAATCGCCCGTCGCGAATCATGCATATTAATATGTTCTATTTATCGCAGATGATATCTTACAGCTCACTGCCCACTAAGATTATGTACATGCGTGCACGTAGTCTAAAAGAGGTTTAAAGTGCTCGTTTTCTTCTATCGGTTTAAATTAAAGATGACATTCTTCAACGCAAAATTCAAATTCATGCTCTAATTTCCGAAATAAGTCTGAAAGTATTTTATTTATGGATTCCAAATAAAATATACGAGAGCGATATCCTTCCTAAAACGAAACAAGAATGTGGTATCAAGAGGCCCGGTGGCAAAAAGCTCTCTCATGTCCGCGATGTCGAGATAACCCTAAACTGAGCATTTGTTATCCTTATCTCGGCCGGAGCGTGGCTAATGTGGCTGCACGCAGATACACCCGATCGATTTATGTCGTCCTGCCAGTTGGCACCCACGACAAATTGATAATTAATTTTCGAGCGATGCCTTTGATCGTCCCGAGCTGTTTGCGAGGTCGACATTCGGCCGTGACTACCGTTAAACGAGACTATAAAGGGAGAGTCCTAATAAATGTATCATTTAATTAAATCCTTGATCAATCCTTTAGATTTAAATGAATTTGCACAAGGTTTGGCGATGCGCGGTCGGCAGCGCGCCGGCCGACAAGCGAGTGATGCTGGCTGGGGCTGGCCATTGTTCCCCGATAAGCGGCATAAATAATCGTCTCCACCTGATGACCGCTCGCGGCTGCCGCTGCTGGACCATTATTGTATATTTCTTCGGGACAGGGCCGCGGCGACTCATCCGTCTTTCACAATGAGCTTTTGTATTTAATGGCCAAGTATTTCTTGGTTCTTGGATATTTCCCTTGCGTAACGTCTACGGGGAGGTTCAAGTAATGTATCTACTATGTATTTGTATGGAACATCTGTGAGTACTCACATATGACATTGTTGTCGATTAAATGAAAGCAATAAAGATAAATGTTGTGGAAAGTGATGCGTAATCAAATAGTTATGTGCACGGCGAGCGAGCGGTTCCCACGCCCGCGCCCGCGCCCGCGCCCGCGCCGCAGACAAAGCCTCCACCTAATGGACACCATTGATAAAAACAGTTACTACCACGGAGCGAGGTTTACGGATCAAAACCTATTTTATAGCGCTTTCGTGAGGAAAATTTTAGACGGCAATATGTACAGTCGACCAAGTGCTTTAACAATCATTATAACAGTTCCTACATCAGTAAACTTGCAAGTAAAAATATACTTTGACGTTACAAGCTTCACAAATGATATTAAACCTTGCTGTAATAAAGGATTTTTTTTGTACTATCAAATTTAATGAATCAAGAATTTTTACTTCTTGATTTTTTTATGTTTACTTTTAAGGTTTTACCGTTAGAAATTTAATTTCTAAACGACATTGAATCACGAGCGTGGCTCAAGCGCCATGGAATGACGAGGGTCCGGGTTCGATTCACGGCCATAGCTTTACTTTTCGGATTTTTCTGTGTTCTAATTTTCAGTGTCGTTTAGATTTTTTTTTATGGGGTTTATAAACTTTATAATATACATTTTTAATTTAATCGGCAATATAAGGTATGCAAATTTTCCTTAATTAGATGCATAATAAATTGTTACGTACTAAGCTGTATAAGTTTTTAAGTAACCCACAGGAACTCTTTAATTTTCCGGGATCAAAAGTATCTAAAATGTTGACCGGGAATATAAGGTACATGCAAAATTTCATTCAAATCGGTCCAAGAGTATCACAGATTAGCACGTATAAACAGACAAACTTACATCCCCTGACTCGGTTTTTAGCATTTTTATTAAATTCAACACAAATTGAAATTCAAACTACAGTTTTATAATAGGTATCTAATATGTAATTTTACTTTGCGTATGATACTTGGTACGCAAAAAATATACGAGTAATAGCAAAGTTTTGTTATTAAAGAGAGTGTAATTGACACGTTTCGTCACACAAATAACATCGGTTTTTTCACTAAATCAGTGTCAAAAAGTTATTCAGGCCGCGGAGTAACGAAGTGGAAGCGACCGCAGCACAAGTATCCCGTATCGAATTGTCTCTCTGATAAAATTTCGATCCATTCGGGGAGCATTACTAACGAAAACCAATATTTTGGACACATTACCAATTTAACTTTACACATTGATGCGAATTTAAAACAATTATCACAAGGAATTACGGTCCCAAATTCTCTAAATATTGGCTATGGTTAAATCTGCCTTCGCAAAAAAACTTCACCTCTGTCATCGGTTGATTTTGTCAAGTTGCTGAAGATATCGATTTTGATTTGAGCACCGAAAACGATCTGGAAACTTGGAACCTTTTATGTAACCGGACACCGGCCGCGGTCGCGTCGCGAGTGCCGAGTGCGGCGCGCCGGCGCTGCCAGCGGCCGCTCTTAATGCCCGAGCCCGACCAAACCTCACCAAACACGAATTCCATACACCTGAATTGTACGTTATCTTAACCTTTAAAGTGAGTGATAAAGATTACAAAAAAGTATAAGTATGTAAACAAAAGCAAAACAATCCCGACTTATCGGCGCTGCCCGCCGCACGGTAGTCGTTTCACACTGATCATTTGAAAATAAAAGACATGTGTCATAAAAATATGCGTGTCAAGCGACACGTCGCCCCACAATGCGCCTGCGCCTCGTAAACGGTGTTTAATCCTTTAAAACAATGCTAATGGACGTCGCAAAGCGCGCCGCCGTAAGTCCTGTCAGCGCGCCGCCTGACTTAACGCTTCGCTCACCACCAATAAAGTTGACACTAAATTAGAGCTTTTATTCTTTTTCTAACTGAAAGCATGGTATTGTGGACAAATATTATATTAAACGTGTTCACTGGACGCATTTTAGTGTGAGCGATGAACACGGGTTCACGTCAAAACATCTTTATCAGGTTATTTGTCTTATAAAATATTATCAAGAGGCTCTCCGGGACCGTCAGCAAAAGAGTACCTTTAGTGTGATCGGTGTGCGACTGTTTATTTTACACCCACGTGATGTGATGTGATCACTTCGCTTTGAGCCGGGGATAAACAATAATAGCGGCGATTACATGTCTTATTTTTTGTCCGAAGATGAGTTTTCGATGAGAGCGGATTGTTGGGTAGGTGTGAAGCGGAGTGGCAGACCGTACCGGCCGGGATTGCGCCGTCGAGTGCGCGCGCGCTCTCGCGGACAACGCGGTGCGACAGCCGGAATCGTGAACTTCTGATGCCATGATAAATCAATAACTCTTCTTATATACAGCTCGTTTGCTTTTTCAATTAGCTTTATAATCCGTCTGATAGTGTTTCTCTTACAGCCACTTATGACGCTATTTATTTTATTAACAGCAAGTAAAGCTTTCCTTTACCTCAACGTTCGTAAGTTTTGCTCATACGTGTAAGCAGTTATTTACTTATTACTGGTGAGCAGCGGGTGGTGCGGCGAGGCGAGGTAAGAGCCGACCGGTCGCGTCGGAAGGGGCGGGCGCGCCGCAATCACGGCGGCACTTGTCGCGTTTTCATCACCTGCGTGTGCGCAGAAGTAACGTAATTACGGATGCAAATCGATCGACTCCAGTTATCGGCCCGACGAGGGTTGACGCAGTAAATTAGCACGATACGCCAGTTAATGTTTATAGCCGGCCACGCTGAGGTACTTAGCGCATTGGCGAAAATGGGGAATTCCTATTACACGCTTAGGCTGCTAAGCTGTATTTTAACATTAACTAGGTGTGCTGCGCTTGCGTCGTAGATCGTGTTAGAAAGTAAATAGAAAAGTTTGCGAAGTGTTACAGCGTACTGTATAGGTATTAACGGCAAGGGTTTACGTAGGTACATTATAAAGGATTTCTTGTTTTGCTCAATATGGGGTTGTCACACAAGGACACACAGGGTTGTGACAGTCTAGTCACTTTGCCGGTTTGGGTCAGTTAACTGTCAAATTTTGTAATTTTGTTTAAAGTTTCGGAAATTACTTCACTAAATTACAAAATGTCACTTTTCCTTGAGATACTAGTATTACAAATGGGTGGACACGCAAAGCGAAACCATGAACAGTCCTAATAAGTAGATTGACAAGAAGCCAAAACGAAAAGCGCGGTGAGAAACAAAAGATAAATACGGAGTTGATCTATGTCGGAAGCGTAGATTCCATCGCTCATTCGGATGACTTGCAAGTGGCGAGCATGCTCTCATTGACTCCGCTATTGACCCCGCCAGGCTGCGCAGGCGATCACAATAATACAAATAATGGGCTTACATCCTCTGGGCTTCAGCCACAATATTGAAAGAGTATAAATAACAGATCGGTCCCCAGGGCATACATCGTGCACAATCGAGAGCGACTGGTTTAGCACCTGGTCTTACCGAGTACCGATATTGTGTATTATTGCTTAGGTACATTATTATTAACAAACAAGTAACATCGATAACGCATCAATGTTTAAATACAAATGTCCGGGGCCCACATACAAAATGTTAACTAGCCCCGTGTTTGCGCCGCAGCAACTTCCGAAGCGTGTTGACCCACGAGGTACCTTCGGCTCCTTTTCTCGGATATGTACATAAGTAAACTCCATTACAAAAAGACACATGCTACAGTTGAATGAATGAAGTGTAACGTTTCATTAACAGAGTTCCGCGGCTCGAGCAAACACATCGGTGTCTTGTTTCAAAAAGGTTTTTTAATCCGAGTGAAAGGCATCCGCATCTCCTTAAAAGCCTTGTTGGTTATTTTTGTTAGCACGCCTTAAATGCAGTTTGGTGTTTCATTAAACAAAAATGTACAGAAACTATTGTTACAGCAATGTTTGGAAATAAAGCTAGTCATTGAATGATTTATTTTGAAAATAATTAGTTACAAAAATATAAACTAAAGCTTATTATTTACCTAATTTACATTCTCACCAGAAATTAGATTCAATAGGTACAGTCAGAGTTGACCAATATACCTACGTATTTCTTGCATCTCATTTCTTCAGCCTGCATGCTTGTTACTAAAAGCTATTTAAGATGTAATCTCTTGCTTTAAACAAAAAAACAGACACTAATCTAATGAAACTTTCATAGTCTTATAAAACTAAGTAGTAAGCAAATGAATACAGCCCAGCGCGACGACAGCGGCGTTGACAACAAAGATGATATTTTTCGTAGACAAATAACGAAGGGTTCGGCACACACAGCCGACGCGCCTCCAGCACGCACGATGCATATTCATGGTGTTCGACAACTAGTGCGACACTAGGGCCTGTGTGCCTTCAATATTTGATTAGTATTTAGTCGCCGAATGTATAATTGAGTGGCTGTTGGAGCTGTACTAATTAGTTTCGTGCGCTTTTTACTAATGCATTTTTAGTCAGAACGCATTTTATTAATGCTTTTAGAACTTCAATTTGAAATTAATGAGATATCAGTGTCGATTCGGACGCCTGAAATGCATTTGTTGCGTTTTTTTATGTCTTGATGAAGCAGGTAACTTTTGTCAAACTATCATCATCACTTTTTTATAAGTTCCTGATAGCTAAGCTTAAGTGATGGTTTAGTGTTATAAATCTATGATACCATTGTTCATTTTTGAGAAAAAACGGAAGCAGTAACACAATCTTAAGGTATCAGAAGCTCATCAGAGAGTATTGAAACAGGCTGTAAAAGAAGTTTTTTTTTCAAAACTCATAATACACGGCGCATATTTAAAACTGCAATTGACAAATCTTCAAATATGTTTGGAACCGCTATAAAATAAGTGAATTTAAAATCGCGACGGCGATCTGAAAGAGTGAGTCATATGATTGCGGTTTCCGTTCATATTATTTAGTGGGTGAGTCCCTTCTCTGATTTGCGGACTAATTCAGAAAATTGTTACTGAGTCACTAATAGTATCCGCCCCAAAAAAGTTATTGTATCTACCTAGCTAGTTTTTTTGGTCGTCTCATAATGAAGGTTATATATAGAGGGTGTTTGGAAACAGGGGTAAAAGTATTAAAAAGGGAAATTACACGAAGCTCTAATAAAGCTTAATATCTTTCAACGTTTAACTAAACCTAAAACAAATAAACATAAAGCCTGAACCAAAATCTTAAATTACGGCCATATCTTTAAGATTGCTGTCAATTAAAAGTTACCTGATTCCGGGCTTAACCTTAATACGTCAACTTGAATTAATTATTTTTCACAATAAAAACAATGTACTACTCGCGTTTTGTTGCATTCACTTCGCTCAGTTTGCACAAAGAATGCCTCCGGCTATGTATTCATCACATGAAGCTAACATGGCGGAGAGGGTTCGCGTGAACAAAATGAACGGTCGGTGTTACAAAAAACTGCCCTCAACTATTTGTAGTGGTTTCCACAAAAGACAAAAAATTGAACATCAAAAGCCAGTCAGCATTGGTCGGTGCGTTTCGACTCCTGGCCTTGTACAAAAAACGATGTGTTAAGGAATGTAAAGAGCCATTTAATTATCCTAATATATTGTTATGGTCGCCGAGGGAAGCGGTAATAAATTATCGAAGATATAGCGTTTGGACTAGGTGGCGAATGGCGCACATTTCAAGTTTCAATTAGAGAGTTTGATGATGATTTTGTTTCTCGGTGGCTTGAAGTATAGGTATGGCGTCTGCGCCGGAGTCGGGCGGCGCGTCGGTAACGCAACCCGCAAGAGAGAGGAGCGAGGGCGCCGCCGCCGCCGCGTTCTCACGTTACTCCCGCTCCCGCTGCTCCACTCGGTGCGATGATCCTTCGCGTTTTTATTTCCTTTTTACCTCAATTCTACCGAGCGGCCTTCATTATGCGGCCGCAAGTGCGCCGTCCGCCGTCCAGGTAGCTTCGCGTTTCATATCAAAACTTGACCTTAGGTATTCGATACGCTTTTTATTTTTTGTTCATCACATATGAGCTTTTGATGTGTTGTAATTTGATAATTTGCGAAAACGGATTATTGTTAATCGGGCTTGTGATGGGAACTGGTTTCGTGTTCGGCGGGGACTGGTCGTAGACTGCAGTTGCATACCGGAGTGATGATAATCGTGGTGCAGGATGCGGGCGCGAGCGGCGGCGGCGCCCCGCTGCGCCCGGCCATTGTGATCGACAGCTTGTTTACCAAAAATATGCATAATGAATTTATAATGTACCGACGGGCGTGTCACAGCGGCTCTCTGCACCGGATCGAGACTCACTTATCGATATACTTACTGAAAATTGAACAAAAAATGTCCGAATTCCGCCCACGCGGACACACCTAAAGCCGCAATTACGACCAAGGGTAAGCCTTAATGGACGATGCATCGAGACCAGCTATTCGCCTAATTTAAATTTTATTTTTTATGATTCCGAATGATCACTAAAGGAATCAAAATATATAAGACATTATTGCACGGGTTCATCGTCCAGCACAATATAAATTAAACGGAACACGATAATAATTATGTTAACGTTACCGGACAGTGGAATGTGGATGCGATATAGGTGCGAGGTGGTTAATTGCGCCACCGATGTTTTCCCACGGTAAAGTGCACGCTGTTTGGGCAAACGTTTAGCATTCGATTGTTTTAGTGGAGAGGACGGGACGAGGGCAAACACCGCGCCCCGACCCGCCTCCCGATCCTACGACCGTTACGAGGTCTCACCAGACTGACGTGACGTTATATTTACCTGTCAAAACAATTTGGCAACCATTTTAAATAAATAATCCCATCCTGTTAAATTTTATAAACGCCTATGGGGGTGATTGTGTCTACTTAGTCACTGTGTGGACCCTTTCATGCAAAAACTCTACGGATTTGGTAGAGTTTGGCTCAAAGATGACTTTTTATTACGAAGAGTGCTGGTCAACAGCTATCCTAATAAAACCAATATCGTTACAAACAGTTAAGTGTTACTTCAAAATCGATTTTGCAAAGCACAATATCCGTATCGAGACGCACGTAACAAGTTCCTGCAACTCTATTAGTTCGTTTTAATGTTAAAATATTCGTAGAAGTAATTATTTACGGTGCTCCAACCTCCGGGGCACCGAGCCGTTGTCTGCAGCGCGAGATCCAAGCGGGGCGCCGGTTCTGATTCGTTACGTCAATCTCTAATTTTTTCACTACGAAATCCGCATGGAGTGAGTTGACACTGCGGTACAAAGCCGGCGTGCGGCGCACCATTGTCCGCTTTTCTTTATAAATATTGTGACATTTCCTTTATTTCGACCGCGGAGTTATTTCACAAACAAATTGTGTCGATCCCTTTGTGAGGCGTGTTTTAATTTGATTTATTCTTCGACGACAAAACCGACGACTGTGCCGCGCGGCGAGCCGGCCGGGAGGCGGCTGCGTTTGTTGATTTGTTAGCACGTCTATTGGTGTTTTCTTTAGTGCATGCAAACAAAACGCACCGCATGTCTTTAGAGTTTCGAGCATCGAATTGTTTCCGAGAGGTTCATTGAAAGCGCCCGACATACGGACGTTTTAGGCGGTCGCCGCAAATTGCTATGCAAATACTATCACGATGTTTGCTCATGCCATTAGTGAGTGCCCGTTGAGTTATTGCAATTGGCAATAATCGGGCCAAAGGTAAATATTATCATCACTAACGGGACAGAACTTTGCGTAACATGCCAATAAGACGATGAAATAGTTTGTAACGTTATCGTGTCTAGTACCTACTCCACCACAAAGTCGGCACATAATACACCTATGTAGTTCGAAATCGACTTAACGGTTTATTGGCTATATAGCTTGTCCAAATAGAATCGATGTGTATATGTCGACAAAAAATTGTATATACCTACAAATCATTACTGCTTAGATATTTTAAACAAAGCTGGCTTTCCACGATAAAGCCATCAGCCATGCTAACATTGGTATAATTCTCTAAATGAAAATCGTCCTTGGATTTCGCGATGCGTTCGAAATCACGACCAACGTTGAAGGCATCAGTCGTGTGATTCTCTAAAAGAACCTCGTCCGGGAAGTGATCGCTTGGCTAGGCGATAATCATAACTCGACTCACTTGCAATTAATAATCTATATTTATAAAAGAAAGTCGTATAGTTACACTATTTATAACTCGAGAACGGCTGAATCGATTTGGTTGAAAATTGGTGGAGAAGTAGCTTAAAACCAGGAGACGGATATAAGATACTTTTTTCCCGATTTTCCCATGGGATTGGAAAATCCCGAAATGTTGTACCAATAAAGCCACATTACATTTGGCATACCTCCGTATTCTTCGTTCATTAGTATAAAGGTGCACTACAAAGGAATTTTTCAAATTTCCCACGGGATAAACACACGAGGCAAATAATTAAGACTATAATTAGTATATAATATTCCTCGAGGATCACGTAGGTGCTCTAAGAAGGGATTTTCCGAATTGTCCACGGTATAAGAAATAAAAACCTTATACCTGGAGACATGAGTGGATGTATGGGGTATGCCGTCACTCTGACGTTATCTGCGCGGACAAAGCCGCGGGCAAAAGCTAGTTGTTATAGAAAAAACACTGTAAAACACATGTTATTATCTTATTTACATAAGAATAAATATTTTGATGTTAGAGCTTCTAAACGTTACAAAAACAGATTTTAGAGCAAACAAATGAGAGAGAGAGAGAGAGAGAGAGAGAGAGAGAGAGAGAGATTTACTCTGAGTGATATAAATACCATCAGTAACTCCCACAATAACTCCAACTATCAAACGTTACAGAGATGCAAGGAGAAGCTGAACACGCTCGCGATCAGCGTGATGATGCAGTGGCCGGGCGTGCGGCTGCGCGTGATCGAGGGCTGGGACGAGGAGGGCTCGCACCTGGAGCACTCGCTGCACTACGAGGGCCGCGCCGTGGACGTCACCACCAGCGACCGCGACCGCAGGAAGTACGGCATGCTGGCGCGGCTGGCGTACGAGGCCGGCTTCGACTGGGTCTTCTACGAGAGCCGCTCTTATATACACTGCTCGGTGAAAACAGGTACGTGCATATGGCTTAGCCTTCTACAATAATCGAGGTGGAAACACACTGCCCTAAAATTAATCTTAAGTACTACAGTTAGTATTAGTTTAGTTGAACGTTTCTGTAAAGGTTTTTCAGGTGTTTTTATCGTGGTAGACGAGTATAAAAAATATTAAAAGGATCCTTTTACATCAATGGCCAACCGACATCCAAAACAAAATTGCAAGACACTTTTATCGACGACAGGGTCACTGGGAGCATTTCCCAATGCATGCCCTCAATGTAAAGGAAAAGATACCTAGTGTATTTATATATTTATGTTTTATTTACTGATCAATGCATACTAATATACAATCGTGCAGTACATTTTTGATACAAACAAATTCACAGGCGCGTTCATGTTAACGTCTCGATCGTAGATAGCTAGTGCCATCCACGAAGATGCGTGCTTTTATCAAATGCTGGTCTGGGAGTAAAGAAAAAACATAGAATGTACCAGTTGCTTCTCTTCCCGCGCAGATGGTAAAATCCCATCGAGGGAATGGGCGAAAATTTCAGGAATCATGTTATAGACGATGCGGCTAGCAACCCATCACTATTTTGATTCCCTTTTCCACCGTTACGCCCACAATCATGCTGAACGTGGCCTTAAGATTTAGTTACCTCAGGCTCTGTCTACCCCGTAAGGGATAAAGAATGGCATGTACTGTACTAAATATGGGCTAATTGGCAGCGTCTTTATAATGTGCCTTTTGGGTGTTGGCCTGCATTTGATTGTTAGGGCTTGGTCTAAGATAGTGTTTCTGTTTATTCATAAATTTTATACTGATTTGATGTTTCACGCGAGCAACGCCGCGGGCAAAAGCTAGCTATTCATATTTGGTGCGTCGGAGAGAGCTCGTGGCCGACCTTGACCCGCGCCCGCGCACTTGATTATAAATTCTAAATTAATTGTAAAATCCAACTTTAACTGCTGTAAGTATTTATTTACCTATAATCTTACGCTGGTATCATACTGTTATTCTTGTTCGCTGTTTTGGATTGGTTGCCTAACTTACTTACATAGTTATTTATTACTAGCCTTCCGTCCGCAGCTTCGCCCGCGATAAATTAATTTTATTTTCCCGCGGTAAAAAGTAGCCTATGTCAATCAGTGATAATGTAGCTTTCTAACGGCAAAAGATTTTTTGAAATCGGCCCAGTAGTTTCGGAGGCTATTCAATGCAAACAAACAAACAAACAATCAAATTTTTCCTCTTTATAATATTAGTATAGACAACTTACAAGTTTTATTCGACTTGCCGTTTTACGAGTATTTAGTGAGTACGTACGTGCGAGTCAAATCTCGCAAGTCAACTTTGACTCACTTCTAGTTACTACAGGCCCACGTACAAAAAATGTGGGTCATATGAACCACCAGGTGACGTATATAGGACGATAAAAGAGCATAAAATAATAAGATTCAGCACTATGCCGTCACTTGTAAGCTGTCCAACTGGGTGCTGGTGAGAATTCAAAAGTGCAACCCTCGATTTTTTCCCCTTGTCGCATGATTTTTGTACGGTGTTGCGGAATAATGGATTAGAAGATTAATTGATTTGTACGTGGGCCTGTAGTCTATAGTACGATTGCCTTGAAATTTAGAGCAAGTGATGTGTATTATGCTAGTGCAATAAGCAATAATCAAGCGGACTGTACTCGCATTGTCACCTATACAACATTAATCTGACCACTACAAGTGTTCAAAAATGGTTTGCAAATTTTGAAGCCGCCAACTAACACAAACAGTGCGGGGTTACAAAATGCGAAACATTAGGGGCCATCCATAAAGTACGTCACACCAATTTCATCATTTTTAGAGACCCCCCCCTTGTCACAGGGTTTACTATGCAGACTACAATTATTTTGTTCGTGTGTCACAAATTTCCAGACCCCCTAACTGTGTGACGTGCTTTATGATGGCCCCTTAAAGGCTTATTAAAACGGCGAAAACTTTTAAGGAAATAAATTTTGAAACGTTTTTAGATAAATAACAAAACAACTTGTAGGATACGCACAAAAAGGGTAGACAGTCAATAATCCAAATGCGTGCATTCACCCGAACCAAACGTCTAAGCCTACTAAAAAAACCACTCAATATCAGGTCTATAAATTCAGCAACGCTACAATATCCACGAATTCTTCTAATTTACGAGGTGACCCGTGCAAAATTAGTCTCAATAACCATCCAAAACCTATACATACGTAGAAACATCTCCACACATATAGACATAAGTAGCCATTGAATCACAGCCGTAATTATAGAAGTGGGGGATTGGCTGCGCGAGCGGAACAGAGGTAGGTGGGACGGGGGCGTGGGAAAGAGACGAACGGTAACAAGAGGCTCGTTCCTCCGTTTGATCGGAGCCGCGGCGAGGGGGGGGAGGTGCATTCTTCTTGTAAAGTTCAACTATATATTCGGCCGGACGGGCCTTGGTACAGTTATGTACGAGCACGGGTTTTTGTGAAAACGATTTTTAGCTTTTTGAGGAAGTTTCGTATTTGATTACTGGTTTCAAAGAAATGGCGCTTAGAAATCTAACTGGACTGAAATGAATTTGGTTAAGTAGATCTTGGCTTTTGAAGCATAGGCATTTTTTTAACTTTCAAAACAAAACTTCCGTGAAATTCAAAATGGTGAAATAAGCATGGCTTACACCGTCCGTTGTTTTTCCTGGAGAATTTACCTTGCCGGTCTGAATGTTCATTTTATAAGTCCGAAACATGAAAAAATATTACTCGACTTATACGTGAGTGATCCGTTTATTTGTATATGTAACATGAGCAATGAAGTACAATAGTTTCTGTAAAATGTAGTTAGCTTTTACGCTTACAAAAACACGTAGGTATTTTTGTAACAATTTTTGTTTATTTTATGTAAATTTTACATTAAACGCAAGTAAAGATAATAAGAAAGCTGTAAAATTAAGTTCATTCCGCTATTCAAAGCGGAATTCTGTGAAATCACGAGTAGTGCGGGAAGCGCGGGCGTCATATAAAAGACTTCAACGCGCCTTTGAACTTGGACGCGGGATGTTATTGACGACAGAGTAGAAGAATACGGCTTCCTTGCTAAAGTTTAATTGGTAACGGATTTGAAGCTTTATTTTATGATATTCAGAGTTGTTTTCTGTAAATTACCGTATTTTTTTATTAATATGCTTAGATAATAAGATATTTTTCGCGCAGTACTCTAATTAAATTTGATGATTTTTGATGAAAACCATAGAATGTACCAGTTGCTTGTCTTCTCGCGCAGACGGTAAAAGCCCGTCGAGGGAATGGGTGAAAATCTTAGAAATCACGTTATAGGCGAAGCGGCTAGCAACACATCACTATTTTGACTCCTTTTTCCACCTATACGCCCACGCACGCGGCAAGGCGCAGTTTAAGCCGGCCTCAATGTGTCATTCGCAGAATACCGCCTTGACTTTACATTTGGTCTGAGCTAGTACAAGTGAGAGGCAAAAATTTCAATAAAAGTTTTTGGTTCTTGAAAAATTATTCAGATAAAATATTAAGAGAGCACCGAGAAAAAGTATTAATTTAAAGTCTTCTGTAATTTTTTTGTCTCATGTCTGCTGTGTTACCTCTTCACGGTAATACGCCGAGTCAATTTTAATTAAATCTTGGTAGAAATGAGTAGATTAATTTTTATGTCGAACTATGTCCACATAATTGTTAGTGTACCTACATACAGTTTAACAATACAGCTAGTAATTATTAATTTACATACTCGTTGGTTTCGGGTACTCCTGACCTGACCTTTTTCCAAAATGTAATAATTTACACGAGATAATTAAATGTATAGAACTACCAAAACTACCAAAGATATGGCTAATATCCCGCGGTATAGCTGTAAACGGACTTCTTAAACTTGGGCACGCCTAATTCAAAAATACTAGCAATTTTGTTAGCTGCAATATTTTGTCTTCAGATAAAGACTAACTTCCCTTTAAAGCACAACTCATTCGTTAAGTTTGTATGTAAGTAATCGCCAGTAACTTAGTCAGTCTGTTAATGGCGTCGTATATCCCGGAGTATCGCACCGATCATCGCGCTATAAAACTATGCCGCCGGTTTTTATGTCCGATTAATTAATCCCCATTGGTCGGCGATGATTGTCCCTTTTTTTTGCTAGTCTTTTTTATTAATAACGTTTATATATTCCATGTTGAGCTGGCCGTTTTAGGGAAATATAAATTTGAACACGATTTTTGGTGTGTGAGTGCGTGCACTCAATTATCCTACGAAATACCTACCGTAGGCCGTAACTCGTTCTATTTTTATTATTATTACAAGCTTTTATTTAACTTGCAATGTATGTGCGTATGTATGTATGTAAGTATGTTTGTCCGGATAGAATCATGCAACTAAATTTTGAAGAAGATTATCTTTGTTAATTGACAACTTTGAGCTCTACTGCAAGTACCTAATTTGTCTTCTTTTTCGAAAAAATAAATAAATATTTTATTTATACGCAAAGTATCAAGGAAGTATTTTTTATTTTTGATTCGTACGATCGTTAACCACCTGTATTTCACAGCAGATGAACAAGTTATACATTCACTTCGAATAAAATAATCCTAAAATTCTTTGTTTTATAGCTCTGTGACATCATTCGCCGATATCTTGACTGACCCATTCCTTGATGCTTCTTTTATATGTATTTGTCATTCCAAGTACCAACCACCAATTTGTCACGTAACAAAAACTTGTTTAAGCTGCAAAAAATAGTGTCTTATTAAGAAGCTGTTACAACGAAACAAAAACTGGTGCATAGAACATCTCGAATATAGATCGCTTGTAATCTAACAACTAGTATCTGGTAACAATAAAATTAACAATGACATCATCTGTACAAACGTAGCATAATGTACATACATATTTTTACAAAAAAATTGCTTATGTTCATTGCTAAAACAGGCATTGTCTCTTAAAGTTACTTTTAAATGGAATAAAACGGATCATTGAAGCCAAAAGACAATTCTAATCTCCCCATGTTGGAATTCTATTACGTATTTAGTGGTTCTAGGAACAGACAATGCGATGGGCAGTTGTTTGACACAGCGCGGGCGCAGGGGCGGGGCGTGACCGCGGCGGGTCACGACTGGCCCCGACCGAAGGACGAACGACACCCGAAAGTCATTAGGTGTGCATTAAGGTGTATAAAGACTAGGCGATGCGGTGACACGTCAGCGTTTGTGGCTTCGAAAAAGTGTACAAAGTTGTATGTTGAAAATTAACAAATGTTTGGTCGTCTTTTTTTAGATAGGTACCTATTCTCAATTCAGATTTTTTAAATTCTGTTCTCTAAGGTTCGGTGTAAAATTCTTTACTATTTAGGTAGTATGTCTTCAAATATTGTTGCTCTTACTCTGATCAAAGGAAAAGTGTTCAAGTTTCTCTGTCTGACCTTATATGCGTTTCTGTGCAGTCAAGTCCTTGCCTAATGACATTTACTTGACATTTTTAAATCCGATCAAGCTATGATTTTAAGGTCGTGTTTTTAAACAAGTTTTTAAGTGCATAATGCACCTGTGATCATTGTAGGTATAATAAAACCTACTTTGCGAGACGTTCGAATGGACTTCGTATTTCATGTGATTATTAGTAGCTACAATTTGAAAACCGAAAATGTCAAAAACAAAAGATTTTTTATACGAGTACACTTTAAGTCAATATTTTTTATTGTAATTTGGTCCATTGAAAAAAATACATATTTTACGGCAGTTAGTGACAACTGCCGTAAAATATCGTATCGTAGTAGGCAGTTATTACAGGGAATACTTTACGGAGGGTTCAGGAGATTTTCAGTTTAGATACTAAAGTATTTGTATTCGATGCAACTCTTTGACATTGACTTTTACATATAATTACTCTCATCTAACTGTTTAAAGGGAAAATTTAGAATAAAAGAAAAAGTTGCTTCATTGCCAGCGTATTTTAAACCCGACTTTATTATTATTTTTGAATCCAGAACACGTTAGGATATTTAAATCGTGGAATGCCAGTAACCGTATTCTCAACCGGTTATGAGGTTACGCCGAATGCCGTTTATGTGGTGCCCTTTAAGTCGAAACTAAGAGGAATCAGAACATTACTCAGCGATCGTTGTAATCAGTACATTTCTTATAAACAAGTATTTTAATCAATTTACGTTAACAAATAAAATCTACCAGAAGGTGTAAATTTCAAAAATCTCCGATAAAAGGAAACGGCTTGGTAACCAAAGTGATCAAGATATCTAAATATTTTTAAAGTTACATGTAAATAAAGACATTATTAATACAAAATTTAGTGACGTGACTGCCAACAAGTTAAAAGCTTCTCGTGGGTAGTGTATTAATAGAAACGACTGTCTTTTCTCCGGTCGCATGATTTTCTGAAATTTTTGTTTATTTGGGGAACGATTTTTGAAAAACAATGTCACTTAAAAATATTATTTTAAAGTGGAAAAATCTGTGTATTGCCATGCACGAAATTACAGCTTATAAATACATACATTTTGACGGTCAACTAAACAAGATTAAATTAGAGCCAAAATTTTCATCTATTCAATTCTTCACCACTTCCTATTTCCACATAGGTATGCGCTTTAAGAAATAGGGTTCAAAACTAGTGATATGATACGATATAGTCAAGTTATCTGGCTGATATCGGTCGAGCGCTCCCGGGGCATGCGTGCGAAAGGCGCGACACCCGAGCCGCCACATCCCGGAAGGCTGCGGTCTTCGCGACGTTCCCACAGGATTTTAAGGGTCACTCACACGAGAGGTTATGTGGATTTAGATTCAGTGAATTGTTAAGATTATCCATAGATTAGCGATTTTATTCAAGTTTAACTTATCGGTATTACTAGGTCAATTATATTAGGTAAACATTAAGTATGATTTATTGAGTAGAACAATCACATTTTCGAACAAGATAAAATGTACCTATACGTAGTTCTTTATTTTTGATTTAGTATATATATTTTTTAACGGCGGTGTGATCTGAAGTACCTAAGTATTAAATCGGTTATAAGGTTTCTTCCATGCTGGTCTGGGAGTAAAGAAAAAACATAGAATTTACCAGTTGCTTCTCTTCCTGCGCCGATAATAAAAGCCCATCGAGGGAATGGGCGAAAGTCTTAGGTATCATGTTATAGGCGATGTGACTAGCAATCCATCACTTTTTCATTTCCCTATCCAGCTACACGGCCTTAATCATACTAAACGTGGCCATAAGGTTTCGTTACCTTAGGCTCTGTCTACCCCGTAAGGGATAAAGACGTGATATATGTATGTATGTATAAGGTAGCCCAATACTTGGCTCTAGTTCTTCATGCCTGCATGTAAGGCATTATACTCGTACTCTGCTAGACAACAATAGCGTATAGCGGACTTTGATTTAAATACTTATTTGGTGTATTGTACTTTACAAAAGCCTTCAATTTGAAATGAGCTAACCTTCTTTTAAAAATGCTAATTCCACAGCGATGCGACGGTCGACTTACTTGGTAACATTGTGTGGGTTTGATGGTGCTTATGAAAAACAAAAGTGAATTTAAATTGACAACCATCACTTCGATTTGTGTACCTATTAGAATAACGAGTTTCCATTGTCATTTATAACATTAAATTACTGTTTATTTATGTTTATACGCAATCGACTTGCGTTTCAACTAATTATAAGTAGCCATACCTATCTACTTTTAGATTTGGATTGATCAAAGCAATACCTAAATAGTTATGTAAATCTGACACATAAATACATATTGCATTAGAAAGACATCGCTTATCATACTTAAAGCGTCAAAATAATTTGCTATTCACGCGATTTGTAGCAAAGTATGAATCATCGGATTAATTCACTCGGAATGAGTTTATTGAATATTTATTATGAAATCTGATATCTAGTTGACATAACATAGCTGGCATAACTAGGATTTAGGTGCATTATAATTAAAAATCTTGACCTACTCAACCCTACGGCCTTTTCGGGTTTTTGAAGTGGATTTTTTTTAAAGATGGACAATGAAAGACCGCTTGGTCTCAGGTCTGCCTAAGTACTTCTTTAACTGGCTATTAATCAATGTTAATTATACTAGGTAGAAACATTGAAAAGGCAGGTACAAAAATCCTATTTTGCAATAAATATACTGGCTCCAGGTTACTTACCTGTTTTCTTGAACCTTCGTAGTGTAGGTTAGTAACCGACAGTGTGTTGTTTTGAAAATATTTTTTTTTTTTTGGGAAATTCATCACTTTCCTATACTAATATTTGAATTTTTTAGTAAATATATTCGGCACAGTAACCAAGGAAAGTATGTCATTACACAGATCTTTAAAAAAGTCTGTATATCTCAGTGAAGCAAGATCCATGAGAGTTACCGTCGCACGTGGCTCCACTTCGGCTAATTGCTATTCCGTACAATATAAATCAGATAGTAACTCTGATGCGATCCACCGATTAAGGAAGCCATGCATTCTCGCAGGCATTCTGATTCCAATAAAAATGGTAAAGGAACTCTGTTATACATTGCTGGAAATTTAAAGTGGGATATTAAGTATTTCACTCAAAATTTAACTAGTAGAAAGTCGTTGCTATCAATTAGCCCTTTTTTAAACTTTTATTTTATTTTACAAAAAATTTAGGAATCGTGTTAAAGGCGACACGGCTAGCAATCCATCACTATTTTTGATTTCCCTTTCCACCTATATTTACGGCCACAATCATGCTAAACGTGGCCTTCAGGTTCTTTTACCTTAGGTTCTGTCTACTCCGAAAGGGATAAAGACGTCGTTTTTTAAAATATTGTACCCATGTAGTATGCAACATGTATCTGTGAATTGTGGTACAGTAGTAACTGTTGCATTTAGACTGGGCACGAATAAAAAGGAAACTAAAAAAAAGCCTACCTTAAAATATAGTGTACTTGATTGTACTCTTTATTCTGAACGTACAAGTTTCGGGTTTTCAATAGCTCATGTAACACGTTGTATAAAAGTACGTTAAAAAGATGCAAATAAACTAAAATCAAGCGGCATTATTAATATTTGGCCCAGTCTCCATACAATACATACATAAATCACTTCTTTAGCCCTTACGGAGTAGACAGAGCCTAAGGTAACACGCCCTAAAGGCCACGTTAAGCATGATTGCGATATTTGTTTACCGGAAAATCCTCATTGTAGTACAAAAAAACTTTCACGCGTATGAAAAACTGATTTATCGAGATGAATTATGAATAGTGTCACGTGTATTTATCGGGTGGTGCGAGGTGTCCGCCCGCTTTCCCGGTGGTCCTCGCGGGGCGGGGTCAGCGCGGCCACTCGGCGCCCGCGCCGCCGCGCCCGCTCGCGCTGAGGCGGGGGCGGGGGGAGGGGGGGAGCGGCCTCTCCTCCACTTATCGGCACATCTTCACAAGCCTCAAATATGTTATCTGTGCACGCACGCACTTTATGGATAGCGGATGGTGAGTTGGTGAGCGTTCCGATTTACAATGATGCAATTGATGCTTGTAGCGATGATTTTGAAATGATGAATTTAATTTTGCGGAGTGTCCAAATGACTTTGGTCTTAAAGGTCTCCATGAGACAGTGGAGTATTTGCATCACTACGATACTAGACGATTGTTTATGAAGTATCGTATCAGATTAAGATTGAGTAATAGTTATCTACTTCCGCGTCCTTAGGTAACGTGACCTATGGACTTATTATTTAATAACGCGCGAACGGTCGCAGTTTCTATCACCATTATTTCTACGTACCTATCAAATATGAAAAAGATGGCGGCAGAAAAGCAGTGAATATGGTATTGTAATTGTGAGCGTGTTAGACAATGTGGTTTGGAACTAAAACTAAAAAGGTGACATAAATGTAAAAAAAATACGTTTAGAACGGCTGTTTACATAGATAGAGTAAAATCAAACAGTCTTAACTTTAGCTTCGATTTAATTAAGAGGCAACTAGCTGTTGCCCACAAATACGTGTGCAATGAATTCTTTTATCGCTATCCCGCGGGAACTTCGCCGTTTTATGAAATAAAAACTATCCCATGTCCTATTGCGATACTGTCGCCTTACCTTACATTAAACAACTTCAACGTTTTAAGAGTGAAGAGGTAACAGACAAGCAGGCAGAATTACTCTCGCAATTATAATATTAGTATTGATAGTGTGACCAGATTCTTTGATTTCTTAACTTAACCAGCTGCTAAATGGCACATAGGCTTAATACCTACTTAGCATTATCTTGTAACGCGCAACCTCGGCGTATTCTAACTCTTTATCACTCCATCTTCAGCTAAACGTTACTCAACGGTCGGCATTATCGTAGCTACCCACTGCTGTCGCTACACGTTTTTGGGCCAATGTCGAATTGTAGCATTTTTACTTTCTAGATACAGACTAGTAAACAACTAGTCTAGTAAATAACTACGTCGATTTGCAAGTGATTACGGCAGTACTTACATACCGGGAGCAAGCAACGAGGAGAGGGATTCTGTAATGTTATTGGATTAATGTGAAATAGAGATCGACCTACAGCAATAATTGCTGCGGTTTTAAAGTGAAAACAAAAAATGGAATGGAAATTACTCAGATTCAAGTTAATTAAAAATTCAGCGGAAACGTTAGGTACCATTTTTTGTTTCCTATATCTATTACCAAAATCCTTGCTGAATTGTGTCCGTTAGTATATTATCTCCGTGATGAATTGCATCGTACCCGAGATATGCGCAAAAAAACGCAAAGGTGGCCGACACCTATTCAATGATTCGTGTGATGCGTTCACCCAACAACAAACAAATATCGACAATAAGCGCTTGACTTCGAACGAAATCTAATTTGTGTGGTTATTGTACGACGCGTCCGGGAGGGGCGCTTTGTCAGTATTTTGTGAACGGGGATCGACTGGATTTATCGGTCGGTTACACAACAAATCAAAATTTAACAAGCTCGCGCAAACGACGCCAGCGCAGCGCCTTCAGTGGTCGCGCTGCGCAGTTGCGCGTGTAATTGCACTCGTAACCGTCGCCGGAGCTGGCTGCTGCACTGAGGTAGCCCGCCCGAGCCGCGGCTTACGCCCTTTTCACTAACTTAATCTTTCGAATGCTATTTAGCTTCACGTAAATATACACTTTTTGCGAAACCTCCGATCCTGAGATTATCGACAGGTACAGTTTAAGCTGGAAAAGGATTTGAGTCAATACCATTACATTATAAACAAATAGACGAAACAAACCTGGACTAGGCAGGGTCTGTTTTTTTAATGGTTTCTTGTTTTTTGTGAGTTGATGGTAAAAAAGATTAAGCAAAACGGATTGAATTTGCTTATCCGGTAAAATTTTGCCTTAGCTTAGTGATTTAGGAATTCGTTGAAATTCCGTGGGAATACTGTGAGAGGGGAGGCTGCGGCGATACCTGCGCGCGCCGATAGCGCTGCCACGGGCTACTCTCTGACATTCTCTTTGTTTCGCATCTTATCGGATTTTAATTACGAGCGCATTATTCCTTAAAGGGATATGACTGCTCCGAGCTAATTTACTATCGTCCCTTGCACGATTTTATGTTCTCGACTTTATTTTATTGCTTTTTCTTCGGCCCGGGCACCTCCAACTCGCACGCAACGGTTTGATGCATGTGCATTTCATATTAATACTTTATGGGTTGTGTTAAATTGAATAAGCAATACGATCTTTAATTTATTGCTCCAAGTTCTTCACCTATAAAGAACCCAAGAATAGATACTTTGCTCATATAGGTACACAGCCTTCTAAACGAGCCTAGTTATGTAGGTACATAGAAACATACTCAGCGGAAAAAAACAATGAATGCAATATAGAAAATTTTGAATCATTTTATAAGCGATGCGGCTAGCAACCCATCACTATTTTGACTTCCCTTTCTACCTATACGCCCACAATCATGCTAGACGTGGCCTTTGGGTCTTGTTACCTTAGGCTTTGTCTTCCCTGTAAGGGATAAAGATGTGATTTATGTATGTATGTATGTATTGTATGGAGACTGGGCCAAATATTACTTATGCCGCTTGAGTTTAATTTATTTGCATCTTTTTAACCTACTTTTATACAACGTGTTACTTGAGCTACCGAAAACCCGAAACTAGTACGTTCAGAATAAAGAGTAGAATCGATTACACTATATTGTAATTATTTTAATGTAGGTTTTTTTTTATTTCCTTTTTATTCATGCCCAGTCTAAAAGTTACAAATGCAACAGTTACTACTGTAAGTACGACAATTCACAGATACATGTTGCATACTACATGAGTACTTAGGTATGTCACTCACAAGTATTCAACGAATGTAGATACAAATAATGCACACATTAAAAAAATAAACACCAGACTTATTCAGAATAATATAAATTGGGGTGTCTGAGGTTTTCAGGACGTGGTGTAACACATTGTATTGTTAAATCATACAAGGTGTCTTAAAATTAGCCTAGATTATTGCAACAGATGGTTGGGTTAGTTCGATGGAACAATCCACAATAAATAACGAAAGAGCCATAATATGGTAGAGTTTCATAATTTTATCATGGAGCTCTCACAAAAATTGTAAGAAAGGTATCCATGTATTTTTGGTCCTCAGTGTATGCATACATTTTAACTGAAAGTAGCGTAAATCATCAAATCATATTGTGCCGTT
Organism: Pandemis corylana; assembly: GCA_949127965.1. Lineage (NCBI taxonomy): Eukaryota > Metazoa > Arthropoda > Insecta > Lepidoptera > Tortricidae > Pandemis > Pandemis corylana. Next base: position 12,936,432 of record OX421856.1, on the reverse strand, counting down.
ATTGCACATGATCCTAACAAAGCCTTCCCTAAAGTAAAGCTGTTACATTGCAGTAAAGGTATCTCATCTTTCCCCTAAATACCTTTTCTCAAACATGCTCGGAAATGTATGCGTTAATGTCCCGATATGAGGACATGAAGTTTCTCGTTTATGACTCCCTACATTACTTCTTGGCTTAGGCCACAAAAGTTAGTATGAAAATCCATTTTTGTCCGCTGCTCTAATTTTTTAAATTTCTATACTAAAATTAAATTGGCAAAGGAAAAAATTACATACAGCCAACCACCACCACAATCTGTACCTAAGCATAATTGCGACATTAAAAAAAAAAATCTATGGTACTGTATTTACGTGCGGTTAAACATGGTGCTCAAATAGCTGGATCAAATTAGTACATTTAAAAAATAAAAAAGGTGGCAAATCGAAAATCTTTTTTTCTGCTTATGCGTATTTCGTAGTGATTGTTATTATAATTTAACAGAAATAAAACACCATTAATGTGCCCGGCAAAACAATACATTTCACGTTTAAAAACTGCCCTAATATGTCCAATATTACCTTCAACATGAATTAGTTACCTATTTAAATTACTTTTTCCCTATAATAAACTATGATTTACTTGATTGTCTAGTAGTTATTTTAATTTTAATATTTCCTCACATTGTTTGAGAAAAGCACTATACAAGCTTTGGCCGGAACAGGGATTGCAGGACTCGTTCTATCTGGCCTCGTCTTCGACTCGGCCACCTACCCCAAACTCGTCCAGCAATCCCTTACTTCACGGCCTCTGCAGTAATTGACTATTTTCTCTTTAGTTAAACTCCGTAAAAGTAAAAGAACAACTCAGTACAAAAAGGTCCCCATTTATTTCCAGAGTCTTCAGTGGGCATGGGCGCGGGCTGCTTCCCGGGCGAGGCGCGCGTGCGCACGATGGAGGGCGAGCGTGATATCGCCACCCTGAGGATAGGGGACCAAGTGCTGGCTGCCGACGACAGTGGCAAGATGGTCTATTCTGAGGTAAATATTCATGATAATCGAGTATCGAATACTGTGCTTGATAATATTTTTTTTTCGTATTTTGCTTCATTTATATTTTTCGGTTTGACATTGGAAACATTTCCTAAAATTACACCGTTATGGCGTGCCTAATGCAAATTGATAAATGTAATAATGATAATGTATGTTGTATTTGCACATCGTTTCCAGCCAACTTTAACTTGTATTTAGGTAGGAGCTTACATCCAATCATTGCTGGGCACTGGGGCCTTACCATGACGTCTTAATGCAATTCAATCACTCGCTGTCAGATCCATACTAGAAGTGTGACAGCTAAATCGTAAAATTGAACCAGTATTAAATCGCATTAAGACGTCATAGTAAGGTCTCTGGACTGGCCTCCAGTGGCCAATTCCCCCGCGGGCCCAGTACGTATTGAGAACTTCCCACACACCATTGAACTGTCTCCCATCGCAACTGAGTGCAAGGCTTCCTCGTGACGTTTTCCTGTACTGAAAAGCAGTTCGTAAATCTCAAATGCAATTCCGCAGATCAATTATGATAAACAGAAAATTATGAGCCCGGGTTAGAACACGCGACTCTCTACGTGAAACCGAACCACTAACGGCTATTGACTCATGATTATTGTTTATCATGTACTGAACTTTGTTTTTGTATAATTTCAGGTTGTAGCTTTCATTGACCGCGACCCAAACACGACTCGAAGGTTCATAGAAGTGACAGCAGAGAACGGAGTAGCGATCACGGCAACGCCTTCGCACTTGCTGCTGCTGGCAGCGGCGGACGGCTGGCGGGAAGCCTTCGCGGCGTCAGTACGTCCCGGAGACGTGCTACTGACGCGGGGCGAGGGCGGCGTCATGCGGCCGTCGCGCGTCGCACACACTAAACCAGTATTCAAGCGCGGTGTCTACGCGCCTCTAACGAAGACAGGGACGGTGATAGTAAATGACGCGCTGGCGTCCTGCTACGCGGTCGTCCGAAGCCATGCCCTCGCGCACGCGGCCATGGCGCCGCTGCGCTGGACCGCCGGCTGGCGCGGCGCCGGCGTCGGTGACGCCCCGCGCGGCGTGCACTGGTACGCCAGCGCCCTCTACTATTTTGGAGACTTCGTGCTTCCTTCATCATACACGTATCGCTAAGTGTTGTGACATTAACAGTGGGACTCGACTATCCGCACGCGGGACGTGCCTCGGACGCCTGTAAATAAGTCCAGTGTAAATATCGGAGTGATGGACAAGTTGTAAATAAACGCGATTATACAAATGTTCGACAACGATTTATATTATGTAACCGATAGGTATTAATTTATTAAGTAGTCTTAGGACATAAGTCTAAGGGTTCGCATAGGTATTATTTAGTTCAAAGTTTGAAAATTTGTAAATTGTGTCGGTATTGTTATTCTGCACAATGCAGAAATAATTAAATGTATGCGCTTATGTCTTTTTAAGTCTTTACCAGATAACTGTAAGTGAACGAGCTAGAGATATTAGGTACGGATAAGACCTGCATTTCCTTAGGAATGCTGGAATAGTTGATCCTGTGCCGCGGAGTGTGGCCGCTGACGCCGCTCCGACTGTCACTTGCTACTGCACATTCCATACCTCTAATCGTTTTGCTTGCTTGCATATAAATACACGAACATAATTAGAAGATGATAAAATTGTGATCTTGGTACCTAAAACAGTGCCTTAAGATTTATTTATTGTTATTTATAAGCAACTTATTTATAAATTGACGATATGTAGATAAAACTGACAAACCTTTATTAGATAACTTATTTTTGCATGTCATGTTTTCATTCGCCCTTAAGCTTCGCTTTTATATTTATATCTCATCTGTAGCAGGTCTCCTTTAATTTATACGACTCTCTTTTTATTTATGTACATGTTTCGTTTAAAATGAAATGTTCGACTGGGCCTTGTTTGAACGGTGTCCCGCTTCCTTTGGTCTGCGCACAAGGTTCACGCTTGTCATATAAAATAATAACTTAGGTAGGAGTGTATTTTAGCTTAAGCGTCCTACATTAATAAGCCTTTGCCAATTAATGTAACAAACGTATTAAGTATACTAACTAGTGACGTCATTGATAATGGCCGCTGCAGATCGTTGCAAAAGATCTTGAACTGATGTTTGGGTTCCTATAGTTTGAATTTAGTGAAATGTTGTTCGTTGACTGGCAATACTATTTAGAAATAATGTAAACTTCCAAATTGTGCATCATTGAGTGGAACTTTCTCGTGATGGTCAAACTGACCGCGACTCGCCTTCCACTTGTTCCTAGACGTGGCCTGAAAGGATTTTACAATAGAACTATGTTCATATAATAAGAATGTACTTACGTAGCAGGTAAATCTGAAAGCTTTAACTAATATTTTGACAATAATATAATGCCATATGGTTGCCATATTAAAAGTTTAGTCTTTAAAACTGAAGCTGAACTTTTCTGCTGAATGACTTTACAAAGCACAACAAGTTAAATATAATTTAATATTGTTAATGTATTGTGAATAACAATAAAATAGGTAATCGCTGTGGCATAAAATGTAAGTAGGTAACTTAATTAAACTATTAGTCTTAAATAACCAGACTAATTACAAGTTGGGTGTTTGACATGCTATATACGTAGTTGCGTAATGATATCTTTACCTGTCTGTCATTATAGAGCAAGGCATTGTTTGGTACACCAGGCTAAGGTGAATTTACTCATCATGTAAAGTCCCTAATACGAAAATGTATTGTGCTTTTTATATTATTTATTTATTGACGTTATTTTATAACAATATAAAAAGTCTTCAATCAACATTTTGTTGTTCAATTATTTTCCTGGCTATTTTTTCTTAAAATACAGTCTTATTAACTTTACTTTGAGATCTAAAAAGCAGCAACGTAATCTGTAAAATGTATCTCTAACAAATTAAATAAACTGTTGGCTTTGCGAAAACAGCTGTTGTGTTTTTTCTTGTAAGTTGAAATTACTTTTCTACTTTTCAACGAAGTTCAACGACCACTTCTATTTTATTATGCTAGGCAAATTATTACTACAAAATGATAACAAATTTAGGGTAGCTAACAAATACCCCTTTAAATTCGGACAAAAGTTAAATAAACAATAATATTTTGGGTAGCAATAAAATCTAAAGTATAAAAGCCAAATCAACGAAACTTGGTGTGTTTAATAAGTTTCCTAACCACATTTTATTTTGTGTGCTTGGGCTCTCTGGTGTCAACTGGGAGGATGTTATGAGGGTTTGAAAATACGATGAAACCGTTCGAGAAAAATAAGGTGCCCCGCGTTCTTTTTTCTTCGCCTTGGAGGATCGCTTCTCTATGTGTAGGAGCGACGCTTGAATGCCTACGAAAACTACTTATTAACAATGAACCTAAGAGCTGGGTTCTTTTCGTTTTCATAGCTAGAAAATATCACAGTAGAGACAGGAATAGGTTATTGCCGTCTTCAGTATCGACCTAACTCTTACACTTGTGCCTTAGAACTAATCACTAAAAAAAACCTCAAGTCCAATCTGATAAGATAAGGCAAGGCAGCGCATCTCAGAGCCTATTTAAATGTAACGCTTATGAAGGTCAAAAAAACATTTTTTCTATATAATTGCCAACAAACGGGCATGCAGTTTACCTGACGCTGAGTGATCACCGCCGCTCAAGACATCTACAGTATTGTGGAGCAGCTCTTGGAGCACTTCCTAATTCGGACGGTATAGCAAGTACGGATTACGACGCGTCCTAAAAAAACTTTAGTTGCTTAAGGCCTAAATACTGGAAATAGAAATGCAATTGTATTACACTAATACTTTGTTTATTCAGCTTTGATAAAATTTAACGTTACAGACCAGGGAAACGGTTTGGTTCCTGGATCAAGCAAATCTCCTGTCTGCCCTCAAGTTTTAAACAAAGCCCGAATAAAATCGAACGAGTGTTTGATTTATAAAACTTGAGCACAAACACGAACCAACCAGTTCGTTAACCAGCCATTTCGTAGACCTATAAAACCTATCCTAACAGTACCATTAGGATTGGTGGTGCATTGCCGCCCTTGCAAAAAGTGGTACACTCGCCTTTTGAAGGTCCCCGTGTTATAGCAAGCTGGGAAAACATCCGCCGCCAGTCCATTCCAAATCTTACACGTACACCGCTTAAATCGCACTGTGGAGGAGCGCCATTCATCGCGATGGTGTTGATGAAAGCTACCTTTCCGTCGAAAAGTACGATAATGAAACTTGGCAGCCAGGACAAGGTTAAAAAGTTTGTCAGAAAGTACGCAGAGAGTACATACCAACGTCTCTGCGGAGATTCAGAAAGCACAGGGTTACCTGTGATACGACACGTCCTACGTTGGAGGCGATCAAACGGCAGAAACTGGGTATTAGGGAGCGCCAACCCAGAGGTGAGAGCAGTACCTACTCCTAGTGTGGCCGAACAGCCTTGTATAGCTGTAGGCTGTGGTGTGGCTTAAAGGAACGCTTTGCTCGGCCAAGAACTCCCAACTTTCCTTCCCAACTTTCTTTTTCAATCCTGCCGCTAAATAGCAGTGCTTGCACTGCTGTGTTCCGGTGTGGAGAGTAAGACAGCCGGGGAAACTACGGGCACAAGAGGCATTGCATCTTAGTCCTCTAGGTTGGCAACGCATCTGCAATCCCTCCGGGGTTGCGGGTGTCTATGGGCAGTGGTGATCACTTACCATCAGGTGACCCACTTGCTCGTTTGCCTTCCTATTCATATAAAAAAAAAAACTTTCTTGCAGCTATTTTTTTAAGCAAACTTAGCTGAGTAACTTTGTAATTAACAGACCGTAGATATAAATAAATACACATGAGTTCATTTAGTGTGTTTTCTATTCAGCTTATCATTGCTCAAAACACTGTATACCTAGTATGTGTAAAATCTTAAACCTTTACTACATTCAGGAGCCTTACCATGACGTCTTAAAGCGATTCAATTCCGATTCAGTTTAGGTTCGCTCGCTGTCAGATCCATACGAAAAATGATAGGTAAAACCTGAACTGAGTCGCAATTGAATTGCATTTAAGACGTCATGGTAAGGCCTCTGTTCTAAGGACTATACCTAGGTAAGTAAAGAGGCCAATAAAGAGGAACCTATATATGTAGTACATAAATTGAAATCGAATCGGTTTGTGACTACCTTCATAAATACTCGTACAAGCGCCTAATGAGTAAAGTTTTGCGTTTGAGTACGGAATTGGTTCGATGGAATCTATACACAGAGATACAAATAGTATTGTTAATGTGGCTGGTTTGAGGGACAGTATTCAGAATTATGTTCCGGTGTTTGAAGTGGTTTGTGGTGTTGACGGGTATCAGCCGGTATCAGGCCTCCATATTACATTATTGGAATGTGAAATCCCTTTGTCGCCTCTGTCAGTAAGGGAATTTGAAAAACTGCATAACATAGTTTTCTACAGACGCAATTATAATATTTATGTACAAATAAATAAGGCACGAATTTCGGGGAAAACAGCAGTTTATCCACATACTCCGGTGCGTTTCAAAGATTAAGATTTAAAAAATTTAAAACTACAAAATAAATAGATTTTGTAATGTTAATGGTAATCAAAAAAAAATAGATCAGTCAGTTTTTAAACAGCTAACTTTCAAGATTTTTTAATATGAGCCCCAAACCTTTATAAAAATAGATTTAGGGCGCGTAGGCTATAAGTAGGTACTATAATCCAATAATCCAATATTTATTAATAGATAGATAATAAAATCAGAACCACAGGAATCACGGAATAGATGTGTTTACCTGACTACGGCAAAGCCAAAGGAGGGTTATGATTTTGGCAGGCTATGCATGTAGGTATGTATGTCTGTTCATTGTAGTTTAAATAATGAAACGGTTGTACTTAATTAACTATGATTTTACTTAGGTCGAGGTATTATATGTTTTAATCTATATAAATAAATAGATATACTTGACATTGCGGGAGTACAAAGGCAAGGCAAAGGGATTTTTACATTTTTAGACAAAGGGTTTCCGACTTAATTAAGTACAGAAAAAGAAAGAAAAACCGACCGAACGATGAACCAATTACTTCGAAGAAACAGCGAAGAAAAGACTTTTTTCGTAATCCATTATAAAAGGCCAAAGTAACATTGTCTTTCAGTCTGGATCTTTGCTACCTTTCCACGACAAATCTTTTGAAAATGTATCTTGATATCTAGTTCTCAGAAAGATAGATTTTTGTTGTGAATGGAGGAAATACGCGAGGCTTCATCGAGGAATCTGAAGATAATGTACGGTAACTCATTTCACGCCCAAAGGATAACTAATATCTCCCTCTTCTATAAATTTTTTAGAATTTCTTGTTGGTAGTTACTTTACCAAAGTTCTACACAAAGTATGTAAGGTAGTGGGATAGATATGTAGATAGTTCTTCATATCGGTTAGGCTGGGTTATTGCGCGACTCGGCTAAACACTCATTTATCTACTACTACGGTAGGTAGGTACCTACTATAGTTTTTTTTATCCATTAAATAGCATCTCTTTATGATAATTTAGTTACTAAGTAAGTAAGATAACGCTTAAATGAACTAAACACACCCTTTAGAATAGAGGAAACAACGCAATTACTATTGGAATGCTTATTTGCAGGGACAGTAAATAAACAAAGTTGTTTTCGTATAGGTGATTCAAGTGAAAACCTATTTCATTCGCGCTAACGAATGCTTGGTCATTGCCATTGATTGTAGAACCTCCGTCACGTTCACTGTCAGTCCGTCGTGTTACAGTGTAGGGTTTGTGTAAGACTTTTATATTAACTGGATCTTATGCATTTAATTGGTGACACACTTGCTTATTTTTTTAAACGTTCAGCGGATTAATTTTGGTACAGTTTATTAACGATTTAAGAACCAAAGAAAATAAACGATAAATCAACAAAGGGTTCTTAGGCTTTCATAATAATTGAGCCACAAAAACATTTTAATTTTCGGCACGTTTCGAATAGTCCGAGAGCTCGTTTTTATCGTTTATTTTAAAAGCAATCGCCTGAATCGGACGTTTCCACTTTTTCCGTTCTTTTGTCACAGCATGTCTTTTAGACAGGTGTTGTTATTCCATTGCGGCATAGTTACATAACGTTTCTTTATGACGCTGTCGCTAGGAGGAAATGGAAACCATACGGTCGTTGTCATCGTATCAGATTTGAATGAAAATAGAATCTAGTACAGGCACGGTTGAGTACCGGCTCAGTGTAATTTCGGCCTCGAGTGGGAGCACGCCCCAAGTAACACAGTAAGCAATATAACTATTCACTCGTGGTCTTATATAAAGTTGTAAGCTGAAATAAACTCTTACAACGGTTCATCTGTGAACTTATAGCTGAATAATAGAATTTAGTGTCAATTAAACAGCTCAAGCTGAATAAGAGCTGTATTACGGTATAGAAAGGGTACACATTTTCGTCCTTATTCAGCATTAAGCATTTTTGAATACTATTAGCTGTTTAAGGGCAACATAGTAGGGAACAATATGCTAAATGCTGTGTAAGATAACACATGTGAACATTTATTACGTTGCCTTTTTATGATACCACCTGTGAACTATTATAACGTCAATAGGGGTATAGTGAACCACATGTGGACATTAATATTGCTTAGGGCTAATTTTTTCCCTGCTAGTCAGCCTTTATTCAGCCTACCTATAAAACCTGTATAGCGGCTGTTTAGAAGTTCACCAAGACGCTTATAGCTGTATAAAATAATATTAGTGAAGCAAATTAATGGCTACTGCTGAACAATATTCTACATGCGATGTCTTAGACAGGTTTTGGCTAATTACACATAATAATACTGAATAATGGGACTCAAGTGAATCATTACGCAGCTTATAGCTGAAATATAGAATAAAAGTGGTTCACATCGATGCTAAAAATTTAGCCACCATTTTTTTTGGATAACCCTTAAAGTATTGTACTTTATTTTTAGTTTTGAGAATATTTGAACAATAAAGTACAAATAAATCTCAAATATTTTCTCTTCTTAGATCACTAAAACAGTTTCTGGTCTATTCTTGATGAAAAAAAAAGAAACTGGATTTGGTACACTTTTTTCGGTGTATATTTACTGCTTATTTTGTAAAAAAACGTATTATTCTTGAAGCGCGTGAAAATTTTCTTAGATAATATATATATATAATCTCAGTAAAATCGAGATCGCAAACATTTTTCACTGATATAAAGTAAATTCAAGTATTACTCACCAGATAATATTATAACATTCCGCCATTCCACAGTTGACTCGCGGTTTGTCAATTCGTCACTTTCAAAGAAAAACTCTACCAGGCATAAACATTTTTTGTAACGATCGAGGATACATTTAGCGTACGTTCTTTTTTATCCAGCTAAAGGTGAACTGGTGGAGGTTTAAGATAGTAATAAGGGTTCACATGTGAACTTTAGTCTGAATAAACAGTCCCTTGTGCTCTTTTAAACAGCCGCTATTCAGCCCTCATAACTCTGTGACCCTTAATACAGCCATTATTCAGCCACTATTAAGCTATTAAACAGCCATGTGAACTTAAGGCTGAATAATTTGTGCCCAAATCAGATGTATAACGGCTGAAACAGCGCTTTTTCAGCCTTTATGCAGCTTAATTATTTAACTTTAAACGTATATTTACTCTACTAAACAGTTCTTATACAGCTTTTTGTGCTACTTGGGGCGTGTCGGGTTAGGCCGGCGAATATAGTTTTTTGGCATAACCATTAGGTAGATAAATAATTAGAAGCTTCTCATACACCATAATGAAGTTTTAATATTGTCTTGAAAAATCATTTAGTAATTTTCAACTCAATGTAATTAAAAGTTAAGCTTCCTAATGAAATATTTGCTTCAAAGACTAAGTTCCTAAATAAATATGGTAAGTTGTTTATAACTTTTAATTGGATATCGTATAACTGTTCGGCTTACTGACTATGTCGATGAGTGAAGCAAGCAAATGATGTCCCTCGGGGAATACGACGTTCCGAGATCTCAGTAATAACTGCCTTAGTAGGTATTTTGTTAAAAGAAGTACCTAAGTACAAGAAACAACATCACCGATTTTACTTTCCAAATATTCATTTACTTTTACGGTTTTTGCGTTTCGAGCTATTTGCTTAATTACTACTGCACAAGACATAAAAAAGGCTTCTGTATTGGTATACCACGCCTCACGAATGGAGGAGGGACTGGGTTCGATTCCCAGTCCTAGCTTTACTTTTTTGTGGTTGTTATGTTTTCTTCTCAATTCAAACAAAAAAAATAAATATTAAACACTGCGTAATTATTCCATAATTTTTCATTATTACACAATTTATTCGCGAAATCACATAAATTACTTCGCATCCTTTGCTTAATCAGATACAAGGACTTAACATGCGATAGCTGACCAAGTTGAATAACTTTAACTTTTCTTTCGGATTAGAACGAAATTGAAAAAAAATGGGACATAATTTTTCTTTTTTCATTTAATGACAAATCTGGTAGATGTAAAGTACCTTAATCGATGAAATTAGAACATACGCATCTGGTCAGGGATCTTGATTTTAATTTTCAAGCCAGTTATTGAAGCCGTTTCTGTGTCAGTTTGGGTTAAAATTTTACACAGTGACAATAGGGTGAAATTCGAAAAGTTTGACATTTAACACAGGTAGTTAAAAGTAGTTTGAATTGATAAATTCGGCGCCGCGACCCAATTAACAAGTAACGAATGTTACAACGGAACTTTTTTAGACAGTTTTTTTTAATCTTCACTAATAGTAGAAAAAGGAAATTTTAATTGATTGTTTCGATTTGAAAAAATCTACTAACCAACCAATTGTACAATTTTATGAACTCTACCCAAATCTCTCAAACCTACTGCAGACTTAAGGGAAATCTATATTGTTTATTTTAACATTTACTGTTTGTTCTATTACGATTACTTATTTATACTTGCTGCCAAGGAAAATAATTCGCTCCTATTGACTCTATTTATTTCCGGAGATATACCTAACCTAGGACCTTTCAAAGCTGTCACTGAACTAGAGAGTTACGACTTTGGCGTGATCGTGATGGCGTTTAGGGTTCAATCGCTGGCCACTTTAGATAGCAAAAAGTCTCATTATAGATTACTTAATGAGGCAAAAAGCATAAGTTTAAATGTAAGTATTCTAGTATAATTTTCCTTACCCGCTTGGTCTGTTTCTCGAGTTGTAAATAAAGAACTGACTGGTCCAGTCATAAACATCTTTATGATGTAAACATAGTAAAACGAACGTTCGCCTTTTAGCGAAAAATAGGTCTTGGCGTTCATAATATTAGTTATACTGTTTCTTATGCTAACAAACCTAGTGTTAGGTTAAACTGGCCGAAAATAAAATTAGGTTCTAGTATTAGGTATGTAACTCAAGTTAATTGAAGTAATTTATCTCAAATTAAACATGGCGCAACAAATCGAGCACCGCTTCTTTACATCGCTGTTGACAGCGAAAAACAATACTTAACTAGCTCCATATTTTCAAACGCTTCTGTTAGCTTACGTATTCGTTTCACCAAAATGTCGTGTCGTATTTTGGGTAGCTCGCGGGAGAAGAAAATAAACAACAGCATACATCAACAACAAAGCAGACGTTTTACAATAACTGACGTGTTATTTTAATGGATAAGAGGTTTAGTGACTAAAAGTACATAAAACTTAATCTCTGAATATAGTCGCCGTTAATCTATTAACTTATTTAACACTTATGTTCATCCGAGATAATGTAGGATTCTCTTTCACGTTAGACTTAGCCAGGTACTATATATATTTTAAATAGCAGTTCTGTCATTTTTTTGAATAAAGTAACTTGGAAACGCTATTCTTTACCGGCAGTTCTTAGGTTTCGTAATACCGACACACCGACTTGACTATTTATTTATCACTGATTACGTGCTTTTCTCTCCAAGCATAATTAATAATCTTTAAACAACTACTTACTAGTAGGGAAGTGAGGGCATTATCACGCACGTACCTATTACTTATTTCAAAATAGTTACGCAACTGTTTGAATAATTTTAATTACAATAACTTACTGGTTATTATTATCAAGTCAACATCGGTGTGATGTCCTGAGCCTTTCAGGACACTTCGAATAATAAAATTATAACTGCAATACGTTTTAATGAATTTATTTAATAGGTTTTACATACATAAAAAAAAGGCACGCCATGTGCTTGCTTGCTATCTAGAAAAGTTGCTCTCCCCGTCCCCCTCCACTTGACACATCCCGTGCGTTCGGAAGTACGTTCCAAGTTCGGATACATATCAATACTCCCCTTATAAATTAAGGCGTTGGGGTGGCTTTACTATTCTTGAGGATCTTCTAACTATTACTTCATTATCCTTGCTAAATGTTTGTGGAGTTTTACTTTCCCTTGGGGATTTAGGTACTGGAGTTGTATAGACATCAGGCTGCTGTAAATTATTATTATTTTCTGTCCCCATTTCAGTATCTAAATCTCCAGGTACATTTTCTTCAGGTAATTTACTTTCAGTCTGGACTTGTATGCTTCCAGAATTATCAAAGTCTCTAATTACATTTTCTTTGCTTTTTTCACCAAAATTATAATCACTTTTATAATTATTATAATAGTCATCATGATCTTGGGAAGAACAACTTATTATCTGATCCAAATGTCTTTTCCAGACTAACTCTTCATTAATTATTTTACAGAGATAAGTTCTTTTTCCCAGGACTTCCTCAATAATAGCTTTTACAAATCGTTTTTTATTTGGATTTCTGTAATCCCTACAATAAACACTCTCCCCTTCTTTGAATGCTACATTTCTTCCCCCGCCATAATTTTTTTCTTTTCCCTCTTTAGTACAATTTTTATTTGTTAATAAATCTAATCTAGTTCTCAATTTTCGTTGAAACATTAATGATGCCGGGGCACTTCCAGTAGTGCTATGAATGGAATTTCTGTAATGGAACAAATAACGGTTCATTAATGTTTCAAATGACACTTGATTTTTTTCTTGCAACGCTTTTAATAAACCAGATTTAAAATTTCTAACTGCATTCTCAGCAAGACCATTTGTAGCGGGATGAAATGGAGCAGATGTCTGATGTTTTATACCATTCCTTTGTAAAAACTCAGAGAATTCCTTGCTACAAAAAGTCGCTGCGTTATCTGTTACAACAATGTACGGTAAACCGTACCTACTGAAACATTCCCTAAATTTTTCAACAGTTGACTTAGCCTCTAAGTTTTTCATTATGAATGCTTCTGGCCATTTTGAATATGAATCTATAATTAATAAAATCATTTTGCCGTCAATAGGTCCAAGAAAATCAGCATGGACTCTTTCATATGGAAAACTACATTTTGGCCATGGAATTACATTTGCTTTTGGTGGTTCCGGTCGTGCTGACATACAAATGTTACAATTTTTTACCATGTTTTCAATACAATCATCTAAACCAGGCCACCAGAAATACGACCTGGCATTTGTCTTCATTTTAACAATGCCTTCATGGGCTGCATGTAATTCTTTGAGCAACTTAAATCTTAATCTTTCTGGGACAACTACTCTATAACCCCACATAATTACATTTTGATCAATATACAACTCATTTTTTTTTTGGAAAAATGGCTTAATAGATTCCTCAGTAACATTTTTAGGAAAACCATATCGAATCATATTATAAACAGAACTCAAAGTTGAATCTCTTCTTGTTTCTGATCTGACCATATTTAAATCAATAATATTCTGCTCCTCTACAAAATTTATATAATCACACTCTTTAGCTACAGTAAGTTCAGCTGCACTAAAATTATTTGTAACTGGCAATCTAGACATACAATCAGCTTTAACATTATCTGTACCCCTAATGTGTTTGAAAGTATAATCAAATCCTGCTAAGTACAATGACCATCTTTGAAGTCTACCTGCTGCCATTTGTGGCAAACTTTTATTTTCTCCAAACAGAGCCTGTAATGGCTTATGATCAGATTGTAATTCAAATTTAGTGCCAACCAAGTACTGATAAAATGTTTGAACAGCCCAGTAAATAGCTAATGCTTCCTTGTGAATCATAGAATAGTTTTTTTCTGCGGTTCTGTAGACCCTGGAAATAAAACTTATTGGCCTGTCTGAACCATCTGGCATAATATGGCTCAGCACCGCTCCAATTCCATTTTGAGATGCATCACATGACAATCTTAATGGCAAGTTCCTATTAAAGTGAACCAATGTATTTTCAGAAGCTATATCCTTTTTTATCATCTCAAAACTATCATTACACTTTTTTGACCACACAAACTCTGTATCTTTTTGCAGTAACTCATACAGTGGTTTTAATTTTAATGACATTTGGGGAATAAATTTTGAATAATAATTCACCATTCCTATCCAAGACCGTATCTCAGTAACATTACTAGGTGGTGGTGCATTAATCAATCCATCCAGTTTAGAATTGTCTTTCTTGAGACCCCCTTTTGAAATGATGTGCCCTAAATACTTAACCTCGTCTTGAAAAAATAAACATTTAGATTTATTTAATCTAATACCAACTTTTTGAAATCTTTGCAAAACTTCCTCTAAATTTTTTAAATGTTCTTGGTCATTTTCCCCTGTAACTAACACATCATCAATAAAATTGACTACACCTTTTGCTCCTAGTAACACTTTTTCCAGTTTTGCTTGAAAAATTGCACTTGCTGGTTTAGTTCCGTAGGGTAATCGATTTAATTTATAAATACCTTTAGGTGTTGACCAAGCCAATAAATTTCCAGTGTCATCATCACAGATTAACTGATTGAAAGCATTACGCAGATCTAATTTTGTGAACTTTTCACCACCCTGTAAAGCTGTAAAAATGTCCTCAATTCTAGGTAAAGGGTGGTTAACATCTTTCAAATACTTGTTGATGGTGATTTTATAATTTGCACATAGTCTCAACTGCCCATTCTCTTTTAAAACAGGTACTAAAGGTGTACCCCAATTAGTACTCTCCACTTTTGTAATAACCCCCTCTTTTTCTAACTTGGACAGTTCACTATCAACTTTTTCTCTATAAGCATGTGGAATGGGTCTTGGTTTGTGAAAAATAGGCTTTATATTTTCATCACACAATTCTAACTTAATTTTTTCACCTTGAATTTTGCCTAACTCTGGCTTGAAAACATCAGTAAATTTTTGTATGACAGAATCTAATGTTGGAACTATTTCACTTTGCAATGAGTGTACTGGAATATAATTTTTAACGTCTATTTTAAATTTTTCTATTAAATCTCTGCCAAACAAACATTTACATCCACTTTTTACAATCAGTAATGAGCAATTTATTTTCTTGTTATTACACATTAAAGGAACCATGATCTTACCCAGAGGCTTGACAATTTGACCATTATATGTCTTTAAATCGCAGCTTGCTCGCTGAAGCTGGAAATCAGAAAAAATATTTTTGTATATTTCCTCCGGAATACATGAAACGGCAGCACCAGTATCTAACTCCATATTAATTTTTTTTAAGCCTATACAACACTCTACCATGTATGGGGCAACATAATTAAGATGCAACACCAAATCTTCAACATTAAAAATGTCCACTAACCCATTTTCATCCTCCTCTTCTTGCACCTCCAATGCATTTGTCGGCTTACTTTTACACACCAATGCCAAATGTCCTATTTTTCCACATGATTTACATTTATATGCCTTATATTTACACTTTGCAAAAGAATGGTTAGACTTGCCACAATGTACACATAATAGAACACCCCCTTCAACACTCTTCTTCTCTACCATTTTGATCTTGTTAACATAATTATCTGTTCTCTCGAGCAATGCCGATTCTTTATTTAAGGCAATGTCCAATAAATCCGCCATTCCCTTAGTAACTTGCTCCTCGCATAATCTTTCAAAAATTTGACCCGACCGAATACCAGTGACAAACTTGTCCTTTACTCTTTGTTCAAAATCTTTGCCAAACTCACACTCTGCAGCCATTTCTCTAACTCGTTCATACCACTTCGATATGCTTTCACCCTCACTCTTTACTGCCTTGTCAAAGACTGCCCTTTTCCTGTAGTATGACACTCTTGGTCGAAATCTTAACTTCAAAGCTGCCTCAAGGTCACTGTAACTTTTTTCTTTAGGTAATATAGGGTGAAACATACTTTTCAGGGTCTTGTACGACTTCTCGTCTATCAACATCAGCAATGTGGACACTTGTTTTGTTTCTGCAACATCGTGAGCCTTAAAATACTGTTCCACGCGCTCCAAAAAACAGTCAACATCGTCCCCTTCCGCGTACGGTTTAATTTGACAAATATTTGCCATCGTCGCCATTTGTGATGTCCTGAGCCTTTCAGGACACTTCGAATAATAAAATTATAACTGCAATACGTTTTAATGAATTTATTTAATAGGTTTTACATACATAAAAAAAAGGCACGCCATGTGCTTGCTTGCTATCTAGAAAAGTTGCTCTCCCCGTCCCCCTCCACTTGACACATCCCGTGCGTTCGGAAGTACGTTCCAAGTTCGGATACATATCAATCGGAGTATGTGCTTTAGAGTTTTCACGCGTGGTAAAGGCACAGACTTGTAACTTGCCTCTGGAGAAGGCATTGTCTTCAAGGTTTTCTAACTCATTTCGAAATTTCACAAGGTAATATATAACACTTCGGTAGGCACCTATGAGAATATAGGTAGTACTTGTTGCCAATGAAGCACTTACTAACATGGTAACTTAAATACAAGTTTAGAGGGTGAATACCCGAACCCTAATTCCACCCAGCATGTGCATTTCAATTTTCATTCGCTATCTAATCTGTAAGTACGTCTACTTTAAGATAAAAAGTGTTATTAATACAACACCGCTAACCGACAGTAAAAAATGACATAAACTTTTAATAGAGGGAATCAAACCAAGTTATAAATTTTATTAACGCCGCAGCTCGTAGAACGTGGCCTCGCCGCCTCGCCTCTTTCTCGAGACGACTGGAAAAACCCTCTCAATTTTAGACTTGACTAAAAAGAAATAACATTGAAAAAATCTCTAACCATGCGATTAACCTCTGCCCTACAAAGAAATAAGACCATTATTGTGGAATCTAATCTATTTAATTCTCCTGAAAACAGCTGTTTGCGGTAGGTAGGTACCTACATAATATTTTTACCTACTATCTACCTAATACAAATCCGTGTAGCAGTACAATTTTGAGCAAGTTTGTTTTCGCAATGTTGTCGGTATAATTGACAGAGTAAGTAATTCCTTTCTCACCCTAAGGTTCATTGTCATCAGTACGACTTAGAATTTCTAAGTTAGAACAGTAAAGAATAGTCATTTGCATGCCTTATTGTATTTTTTTCTGGACGTCAATAAAAATGGTAAAACACTTAATTGGTGCACCATACAACACATACCTAGCTACTTGTATGTAGCATGTTATATCTATGTTATAGAACTAGTTACATAAACCCTCAAAGTAGTCATCGGTAGCACGTGATACCGTATTTAGAACTTTGTGATTTCATTATTGTCCGTTCATTCGGCATCTGTCATTCATTCCACGCACTCTTCATGATCGCCCTTCACTTTTGAATCCCGTTTCTGTACCAAAGGCACGCTCCGAGGGGACAAATGCAATTACACCGGCACTTTGTCTCTCAGCGCCTGAAAGTGCCTATTAAGTTCGGACGAATGAGCTGAAACAAAAACGCGACATTCATCCGACTTATTAAATCAGGACTGTCATTACAATGTCGTCTTGAGTGTTTTACATTCGGATTTTACTTTTCTGTTCTCTTGGGGTTACCTTCATTTATGATTTTGTTAACGCCGTGTTGAAAAGGCGATTAGACCCTTCTCTACTTTATGCAGCGCTAGATAGGCAGACTCACGGCACCATGGAATTGATCATTGATAACCAAAAACAATGAATGCAATATTTTACCCTTATTTAAGGCAATTTGTCTGATTTGTTCCTTCTATTGTTGACTATACATAATTAACTTAGCTAATACGCTTCTTTCAGCAGAAGCCATTAAGGTTATAAAGCCACAAGAAAAATGACATAAAACCTTTACTGTTTACGAAGTCCTATCTCGAGATCTTAATTTTTTCGAGTTTGTGTTTAAAATTTAAGCAGGTGTCTTAAGATCTTACAATTGATTTCGGACATCAAAACGAACTATTTTTAAAATAAAATAATCATTGCGGTGTCTTTTGCTTTTAAAAAATCCAAGATACTCTTCACTAGCTGGTGCCCGCGACTTCGTCCACGTGGACTTCACTTTTAGGAGTGTTTTTAAACTTTTAAGATTGATTTTAAACTTTGACGACAATTACACAAGGTCTCTCAGTTTTTTCCCCGGAATATTTCAGCAGGTGGTCACGTTAGTTCGATTGAACAGCCCTACAACTATTTTTCATTAAAGTTTTGATTCCAAATTTGGACCCTATATTGTTTTCCCGATATCCAATTTCGATGAAATGTAAGTACCTGGGCTACGTTCAGTAACTAAAGTGTCAGTGTGATTATCGTCGGGTGAAAATCGTCCGATCATGAACACACTTACTGAACGACTTGGGGCGTTCTTCTGTCAAAAGTGTCAATTGAAGTATGATTTCGTATTCGTAATAATAAGTTTATATCCCCAGCGTTCGAATTATAAATTTTGCCTCATATCAACTGTCAAAGTGACGTCTGTGCGTTTTTTACCCATCTATTTTACGGGGTGACCGGTGCGATCGCCCGACGACGCCCGACGATGTTACTGAACGACTTGGTGTGATCGTCCGATGATCGCACTGACTTACTGAACGGGCCAGTGCGTCGTCGGGCGTCGTCGGGTGATCAAACTGAACGCACCCCTAGACTTCTAAGTTATGCTCCATGCTAACCTTAAAAAACTTAAATATGAAATCGCTATAAATAAACTTTCAGTACCCAGTATCCAAGACTAACGTTAGCAAACAGTAGACAGATAGACATAAAATATAAGAACCATTGAAATGTTTATCAATGCCCCGAAGTACGAAGTTTTTGATAAATTTCTTCAATGTACACATTTTTCGTCTACTGTTTCATTTTATGTAAATATGTAGACTTACGCCATAGAAAATTACGTGAGCATTCAACAACGTTACACTCGTCTATATTAAGCTTCAGACTGGAAACGGGAAAATTAATTTAAACGCGTCAGCTTTTATGAGTCCGACTATAAAATCACAAATTTGCTCACTTGTTCTCAAACAGGTGAACCTACTCGTATTCTACGGATAACATTAAAATAAAATAATAAAAAAGACAAGTAAGCTTCCTTATTTAAGTATATCCCTGTTACAACAAGAGAGTGGATTTAGGATGCCTACCTAGTCTAATCCTAATAACAAATTCTCTTCAGAAGTCCAAATTGTTTCATCAAAACAAACACGCGTGCGTGTGTGCCGCGTGTCGCGAGTTGATATTTGATCAAGAACACGAATTTTATCTTGGAAAGCATTAAGAATCATTTTGAAACGTTTTCCTTAAAGAGGTAGTATAAAATGCTGATACAATAAACGTAAATAGCTATAGGAAAACAAGAGATTTCATTCTCATTTTATCATTTTTCGATATCAGTGTTTCTGACTCATTACGCCAACAAACCCATTCCTCATGTAATTTAGAATGTAGGCACGTCTTCAAAGCAACCGCTATGTGGTCTGATGAAACTTTCGAGATATCGTTCAATATTTATACTTACACTAGCTTTTGCCCGCGACTTCGTCCGCGCAGAATCAAAATTTGCGGTAAAACTTCTTCCTCTCTCCTAACGAAAAAGGTACAAAAACCGGCCAAAAGCAAGCCATACTTTAGTACGAAGAGAATAGTACTGCCTGATCGAAATAAACGCGTTTCTTGTTGTTTCTTCGTTTCTCGCGTTGGTGTCCACTTAAATTAATTTTTATGGATGCTGTGTCGGAAATACTAAAAAATCTAAAAATCCCTCCTAATAGCACCTAAATGATCCTCAAAGAACATGTCTACTGAATACTAAGTCTATATTTCCTATTCCGTCCTTTTATCCCATAGGAAAATTGAAAATCAGTTTTCAGTTGACATAATTCCGTATGCCAAATTTAAAGATTCTAAGTAGTAATAGTTACGGGGATAAAAACCTTTCAAAGTAATAATAAAACTTTGTCCCTTTTTCACGCTGAAGCGACTGGATGGATTTGGATAAAATTTGGATCGGAGATATGGTACCTATCCTAGATTAACACATAGACTACTTTTTATCCCGGAAAATTGCAAGGTTAAGGTAAATAATTATTGCAGAAGATAAAAAAAACTTTATCGTTTGCCGTTCTCAAAGGCGTCAGTTAATATTATATTATTACAATTTAATCGGCGTCTTTGACTGTGAAAGTCAACTTTAATTGCCCTGTCGATTGTATTAACTGACGGTGGAAATTCAGAACTGTTTTACCGTGTTCAAGTTTGAAGTATCATCCCTGCCGCACTCAGAGATACAAATGAATAAATAATCCTTTATTGGCGTTTCTGAGTTGGAAAGTTAGGTTTTGATTTCTCTGTCGGTTCCGTTCACATTTAAAGTTGTCAACCTTGCCGCGCTCAGAAAAATAAATTTGTAGATAGTTGTTATCTTCATTGGCGTCTCCGAGTGTGGAAGTTAGGTAACCTTTGCTGTCTCTCTTCTTCTTTTTTTTTTTTATATAAGAGGGGGCAAACGAGCAGCTTTCTGGCCGCCATTTTGAAATCTTTAGTTTTTGGACCTATTGTTTTCCAAAACAATATTTGGGGCCTTACCATGACGCCTTAATGCGATTCAATTCCGACCCAGTTCAGGTTTTAGCTGTCATTTTTAGTATGGATCTGACAGCAAGCAAATCTAAACTGAATGGGAATTGAATCGCATTAAGACGTCATGGTAAGGCCCCTGAGGGTCCGAGTAGTTTTTAAACATACGTCCGTTATTAGAAATGAAACAAGTGGCCGCCATATTGAAATTTTTAGTTTTCGATCGATTGCTTCCAAAATCGATATCTGAGGGTTGGAGTGATCTCCAAAGTTATTTTTTTTGTCAGAATATGAAAAATTAGGCGTAAACTAGAGAATTTTGAGAACGATTCATTTCTAAATGAAATTGATATCTAAGGATCTAATTACACTTGACCGTTTTATTACAATCATATTTGGCATACAGACAACTGCTTGCAAAAATTTCATCGTAATCGAGTCACTAAAACCTACAGGAATCTGACATTTCAACACTTAAATCCGACTCGTGCTTGAGGTTTTTTTGTCAAAAAACTTTCTCAGCATTCATACAACCAGCTAACAAAAATGAAGTAAATGTAACGTTATTCACGATACATTACTAACTTACGTTGAAAAACTTGAAAATTTAGTTTATAGTTGAATACCTATAGTTTAATTGTCGCATAGGTCCACGTAACAGAATAGATAAATTGTAAACGAATTGCTTATTCTACGCGGACGAAGTCACGGTCAGAATAACACCTATATATTTCCTGCAAGATTTGAAAATCGCTTAATGATGAAAGCACAAAATAGATTGTTATGCTTCATTCCTAACGATGACGCGTCACGCGGTATTTCGGTGTCGTGTCTAAGTGCGATTGCCCGGTTTTAGGGCTTCGTAGAAACGAGAAAGACAAGGAAGTTTTTTTTACTTCGAGCAATTATAATGTAGCTACAGAAACCAGGCATATGATTATATCAAGATAATATAATAACTGAAAGACTTATTTACACATTTACCTACTCGGATTTTTTTTGTAAGAAACTCTATTTAAATTCAGGAAAAATGCACAGTTATCAAGCAGATTTTAAAAGAGCGATTTAGTATAAATAGTCTTATCTATCTGATCCGTGTTTAGTAATGATACATTTCTCAAAAGCTTCTTATAACTTTTGCAAAAACAAAAACAGAGCTTCAGTTATCGGTTATCAAAATGATTTCCCGATCATTAGACGTCGGCCTCGATTATTTTACATCGTCGTAAAACAAGGGAAAACGATGGATGGTTCTTGGACGGCAAATAAAAACACTTAGAAGCTATAGGCATAATACATCTGTGGACTGAGTGGGCAAACTGTTCGATGAACAAACTATGTTTGATTTATATACAAGATTTAAATTTTAGTAGTAATGCATTATATAAAAAGCAATTCTCGTAAGATATTTGAAGCGTCTAGTTGTGGATTTATGTTTATTGTTGAGCTTGTAACTTTGAAAATTATCAGCCGTAAAGACGAGAACATTATTATTATAAATTGGAGCACGATTAATCGTGTTGGCTCCACTAGATTAGCCAGCCTAAACTAAATTTCACTTTGAATTGCTTATGTTTAGAGACGTGGAAAATAACGCAGAGCACGGCCGGCAGTTCGTATTATGTCATGCAATGGATACATGGCAACCCTATCTACTGATTAGATTAACATTTTGAAATTAAGCAGATATGTTGTTTACCTGTACTGCGCTTGATTATAGATTAATTTCCCTCGGCACTTTGCCCGCAGGCAATAAATAATATTATGTTACTACCTTACGTATCTATTCCGCGTATTGTATCGTTATTAGCATTGCATTCCATCATGCTAGTAAGTAGCAGGAGCATCGTCTAACTGACACATAGTCGCATATCGCACTACATGCAAATATTTTTTTTAATCAAATCATTACCAACCTACCTACTTACAATGAGATAACAGAGAGTAGGTACAGTGAGGGACTACTACGATGTCTTTTCGTTTAAAAGGGATTTCCAAAAAAAAATTTTTTTTTCAAAGAAAATAGCGTATGGTTTCCATGAAAACGTGTAATTTTTGCTTGTGGCAATAAAACGAAAAAAAATGTACGGAATTCTGAGTGCGCCAGTCCGACTCACAGTATGACCGGCTTTTTTAAATTTCGTTCTTATTTAGCCATGTTCTATCAAAATTAGTTTATATTGGTTAACTGACATACAAAAAGTTTGCAGTATTTCTCAAAGTACGAAATACCTATACCAGTTTAAATAAATAAACTAATTCCAGTGCCTCAGAGAAATTAGACTCCAGCGCTCTACTTACGAAAATAAAATTAGAAGACTAGAAAGCAGAGGAGCTGTTTACATACTGTCGAGGGAAATTAACATACAGCTAACGATTAACAAAATGTTGTTAACAACCCAACAACCTAACCTACTTACCTATCTACTAAATAGTGATGGATTCAATTAGGTACGGACTACGGATAGCAACTAGGTAACTGAGCCGTAAAATGAATCAATGACAGTTGAGATTAATGAAACAAAGCAAAGACGCGTTCAACCCTTTAGTTATGTGTATACGTACAGTCAAGGGCATACATATATGTACGTTACCAAAACATCAAAAACATATATATACCTTTATGTCACAACTAATAAGGTCGGTGACACGTATATTCGACATGATGGCTGTATCGATATTTATACCCTCGACTGTAGGTACATAAGTACCTAGGTATAATAGATGATCAAACGAACTTCTCAAGCGAAGTTCGATCATTATTATATGAGTCGTTTCATTCGAAGATATAACATATAACCAGGTAGGTAGTCCTTTAAACCTACAGGCGACTTGCACAGTGTTAAGAGACAATCAATTGACTATTTAACGAACTTTTAGTTCCTATACCTTTATGCCACAACTAATAAGGTCGGTGACACGTATATTCGACATGATGGCTGTATCGATATTTATACCCTCGACTGTAGGTACATAAGTACCTAGGTATAAGTAATTTTATAACAGTAGGCGGATTTTCACGTGTCTGTTGACGGGTAGTCGCCGCTGGGTACCCGGTGGTGTGTGGTCACATAGTTGTGGTAGCTTTTACACACATGTGCCGGTGTTAAGAGGATTTATTCCTACTGAGCTGGCAGCGTCGCAGTTTTGCTTGGCTAGACATAACAATAACCTACAAGTTAAATGGGAACCTACATATCCTACCTTTTACTGATTGATAATAATTTCTCAACGTATTAAAAATTCTCAACGTATTAAGTAGCCCAACGAGCTATGGAGAGGGCTATGCTGGGAGTCTCTCTGCGAGATCGAATCAGAAATGAGATCCGTAGAAGAACCAAAGTTACCGACATAGCCCAGCGGATTAGCAAGTTAAAATGGCAGTGGGCAGGGCACATAGCACGGAGGACGGATGACCGATGGGGTCGAAAGGTCCTCGAGTGGAGACCACGTACCGGCAAGCGCAGCGTGGGACGTCCACCCACAAGGTGGACCGATGACCTCATTAAGATCGGAGGATCGCGCTGGATGCAAGCCGCTTCCAACCGGTCTTATTGGAGGTCTAAAGGAGAGGCCTATGTTCAGCAGTGGACTTGTAATGGCTGAGATGATGATGATGATGATGATGATGATGATTAAAAATTCCGTTCATAACAGCTCAACCACTTTAAAGGGTGCCCACAGGACTCAATTACTAAACGGCTTTACCGTCACATTATACACGCCACATATTGTATCTTTTGAATCTTAATAGCATAGCGTGATAAAATATGTATAACACGAAACAAGTTATTCAATAACTAATACCGAATTTATCTCGTACTAAGGACTCACGGTATCTTTAAGTCATAATTTTCATAAGGTACCTACTGTGTATCTAAAAACTATATCTAGTTATCTTACTTCCTAATATAGGTACTCCGCCGGGCCGAGGGTTTTACAAATGTCAAAGCACTATGTGCCGTTTACAACGCCCTGGTAAGGATACATTAGAAAGTAACGCTATCAATGGGCACCGCATGTAGCCTAATATATTCTCATGCTGGAGAAAATCCAAAATAAGTTTACCAGATACTTATATAAAAAGCTTTAGTCGGTTTACCTCTTGATGTACCAACATTATTTCGTTCTTGCAATGGGTGGTGGTACAATAAACTAGAAACAAGGCGGGAGCTTGTGTTAGTTACTTAGGTACCTATCTACTTATTGAATTATTGTAAGGGGCAAGCAAAACAACCCGGGTATATTGAAGCACATTAAACTGCGTGCCAGACGGCGGCCGGCGGCTGCCGCGCGACCAGACCAAGTTGCTGGCCAAAGCGCCGTTCACACGCGCTCTCGCTGCTCTCTATCAGGTAGCTGATACAGTGGACCTATTTCATTGCACTCTGGGTGAATCCAAAGGGTTGCCTTGCCTTACATATATTACATACTAAGTATGCACATTAATATATATAAAAAATATTTATGTACTAAATGTCACAGACCTTATCTATCACCATAGGTTTTACTCCTGTAATGAGAGTGTAAGTGGTGATAATGTAAATAAATAAATAAAATAAATAATTTTGCTAGGCAACTGAGCACGTCTCTAGAATGAAGTTATTGAGTTGTGCTAAAATCCAACACCTGCGTAAAAAGGTGCTCAAAAATATAAGCACGACCGATGTTAAGTAAAATAAATTTTATTTTGTTTCAGGCGTTAACAAGCGATTGAAGATCATCAAAATGGGTCGTAACAGCTCAAACGACGACCCAAACGGGGAACTGAGTATTCTTTTAGTGGTCACCGTCATTCTTGGACTACTTCTTATGCTGTCGTTACTAATGTGTTACGCGTGCGTGCTAAAAAGACTTTGCTGCGGTACAAGTAGAGAGAGGAAGCAGCTAGCAGCCAGGAATGAGAGCTATGCCATGGGGGATATAACTTTACTGTCGCAGTCTACTAAAAGTGAACGGGTTTAAGTTAGAACTAGGCTAGCTCCAATTTGTCCAAGATTGCCAAACGCACTGAAAAATCTTCTTCGTCAGCAAGATACCTGTCAATGTGAACATGGAGCAAAAACATAAGCAAATTGGAATAGGTACCTACGTAGTTAATAGTTAAATACTTATCTACTTAATTGTTATAAATATATACGGTAGTTAGTAGGTATATAATGTGTATCTATGTAAATATAAATGTAATTTGATGTGACTAGGAATTTGTATATACTTTTTCAATTAATTAAGTTAAGGAACAAGTGATAAAAGGTATGTTTACCTATTTTTGATCATGTTTTCAAAATCTCCAAATCGACAGCATCTCGAGAGCTACCTAGTCAGTAGTATTGTAAAATAAATGCCGATTGATACACAAATAAGGAATGATGTAGGTAGACATCCAGGAGCAAACAGAAACAAAGGAAATATACTGAATAGACAGAGAAACGTTCCTAATGTACTCCCTATTAAGTAGATAAGACTTGTTTGATTAATGGTGTTACTACTGAATACCGCTGTCTCGGACGATGTAAATAAGTAATTGCTTTATTATGCACAGTATATATATTTAATTTAAGAATTAAAAAACACAAGCTTTATGCTTATACCTAGTACTTGATTATTGGATATCATAATGCTCCATGCGAACCAAATTTGTGAAAGTAAAACAAAAATTCTTGCAAAATTAACCAAGCATATTCAATGTTTGTTTTGATTCAATCTGTTACCTAATGGATGTGAAATCTTAGTACCTACCTACGTAGGTATTCTTTTAAGCAATTATTTTCGGCAGTTATTTCAAAATTGCAATCGCTTTTCTGAAATCCGACATCCGCATAGCAATTATGTTTAAATTTGCATGAGCGGAAATAATCCCAGCGTAGGTATATTTTCAAACAAGTTGATTGACATGCCCCGACGTCTCTTAGAAATTCCATTATATCTCGTTTTCTTAAGCAAGATTAAACGGCGATGTTCTCTGTGAGACTTGACTGATTAAACGTACTAGGTAGTGTGTAAAAAAAAACTGCGAAAACATTGCTTGAAACAGCTTTTCCTCAAGATTTAAGTATGTTAGGTATTGAAGAAACTATTTGGGCAGGCCGCGTAGCGTTTTAACAGTTCTACCATCTATTGCGTTAGCAAATTTTAAGAATAGGTCCGTGAACTAAAAATAATGAAATTCCACGACTGCTGTGTGTCAGTGTCGTTTTCGTAGTAAGGTACGGTACCTACCTATTTGTTTTTCGTTAATGCTCATGCACAGTATATGCAATACAATATTAATGGTGGTTGAAACGCTTTTCGCGGCCCTACACATTAATTTCTAGGTAGTATAAAGGAGCGGCCACACCGCTGCCTATACGCAGCGACGTGTCGCATGCGTCACGTTCTCTCACCGTTTATTCATACATTTTGCTGCGTAAATGCACCGTCTGTCTTTTACGCACTGGTGTGGCCGGACCTTTAAGGTACCCATAATTCGTAAGTCTCGAGTTTTCAAAAATATCGTAAATTCATTATTTTTCATTGATGTATTGGAAAAACCTTGAGTTACTTCTCGAATCAATAAATTCTATAAATAGGTACGCTTTCTGACTGTCTATCTATATTTTAAAGTGATTAAAGTTGTTTTCGACTATATTGAGTTTCGATTTAGTTAAATTTACTAGCAAAGCTTAGTCATATCCAGTATATTTATCACAATCGAAAGAAACACAAAATGAGAAAAGAAGAACAAAATGCATCATGCATGGTATATTATTATTATAAGATTACTAAAGTAGAAGCAGTAGTTACCTAACTGTCGCATTAAGAGTCAAGTTACCTTTTTCGTTGATGTACTCGTAGCAGATTCTTAGGGCGATGTTTACTCCATTGAATCTTCTTGGGAGCAGAGAGAGGTTCTCAGGATAATCGCGAAATAATAACAACAGCTATATCAACATAATTAATCTGTATTTATATACCTACTATAACATAGATGTAAAATATAATGCGATGTAAGGCACTAATATTGTCAATAACATACAATGGAAATAGATAATATTGTGAAATCATAGTGTATCACCTTCAAGTTGGCAGCACATGCTGTTGAAGAAAAAAGTATGTCCTCTAGATCCATTCATTATTCCGAGCATCTAATTGAACGAGAATAAAACTCTACAATGTCAAAGTGACATTTGCCTTACACAGATAAGGACAAGCGATTGGTAAGTTAGCAGAAAACTATAGAGCGTTTATGAATAAGGGGGTTAATATTTAACGTGGCAAAAGTAATTTCATCCAAACTAAATAGCTTGGTGTGTAAAAAGAACAGACAACTATTACCGGGACTGCAGTGTCTCTGTAATTAGTAGCTCTATGTGTGCGGTGAGAAGTTTTTATTATTGAGCATATTTCACTCTCAAATTTAGCCAAGTTATCTTCCGCTTCGTTCCGACAAACTTTGTTCATGGACCTAGTCACCAAAATAGAACGGATTTTATACCATTACAGTATCCTTAATTCAACTTATTTATCTGTGACTTGACGTTGGAACACATTGCAATGGTGCAAAACTAGAAGTTAACGGAGGTTAACAAGATAAAAATGGAATTAAGGTAAATGAAAAATATATCACAAAAATATAAAAAGTTTAAATCTATAAAACAAAACAATGAAAATTAACAATCCAATTGAATACAATTAATTCGGATAATGACATCTTGCAATTGTATTTGCATATACTTTCCCAAACCATAATATGAAAATAGATGATACAGAAAGATATTTTATTATATAAGTGATAATTCATGTGAAAATATTGATGATTATTTGCACTTTTTGAGGGCTCACAATACTTGCTTATATATAATTATAAACTAAACTTTTTTTTCATTACTTACTCTAAAAAAAAATTGTGTCTGATCAGAACAAAATCACATGCAGTATCTCTATATACGAGAATATCTATATATTGTATACAGAGTGACTTAAGTCTAAGTCGTGAACATAATTAACTTTTTTAAAGTCTAAACCCTTAGTATAAATACTTGCACATAATACTTTGTGAATCAGTTGACGTTCATTTTTCAAAATCAAATTTTGTTAGTTTGTCATAACTTTGGGTCACCCTACGTTTTGTTGAAATGTTGGCTTATTGATTAATTAAACCATCGTCATACCACGGGCTGGAAACTGGTGATAATCATAAATATTATTGACAGTGACAATCTGTTACACGTCATAACATTATCTGTTCTGATTGAGGGCCGAGTAGGGTAGCCAGATGATGATAATAAGTAGGGATTGATTTTCTTATTTTGTTTTAATTAATTGAGGGACTAACTAACTGCGAACACCACTAGTGCTCCCGTGTTAATCTTGGGCAGTTTTCTCGTAAAACGTAGTTTCTGTTCACGACTTAGATGTCACCCTGTATATATAATCCCTTTTTCCTTTGGTCACGGCATCACGCGTGAACGGCTGGACCGATTTCGCTAAATCTTTTTTTTGTTATGTTCGATAATGTCAGTTGAAGCTTTTTATTAAACAAACGGAACTCGATCATTGCTTCTTTGCATCCTTGACAGTATCCTACATTAAACAGTAGGAAAAAGTACGAAATTAAGTAAAATACGACAAAGAAAACTGGTAAACGATTGGGTTATCAAAACACTAGTGAACATTATAAAATTAACATAATGTATACCTACCCCGTATTAATTCTTTTAAAGGTAGAAAAATTTGTTTTGATCAGACTCAAGGTTCATAAACACAGTTAAAATAAATTTCAATCTCGAACTGATTTATTGATTGCATTTAGGGCGCGTTAACACCATTTTAAGAAGCCGACTTTGTTAAAATTTTTCATACTTATTAAAAATGTTCTTTTACACTGCTCATACGTAAGCGCTTTTTGCCACAGTCAACACGTGTGGTGGCGTAAGATTGGCGTGAACGCGCCCTTGTTGCGAAGTATTTAATCTCGTAAGGCTCAACATCTTATTTTTAGGACTGCGAAATGTAATCCTTCCGGCCCAAGTAAATATCGAAATTAATCTATTAGCGGCCCAACGTCCCAAAAGTAGGTCATACATTAAGCACGTACCAATCCTTGAACTTGGCGGGTATCGGATCGCTTTTTATATGTATGCAATTTTCAGACGCATTGCTGGTTTATTGTGCCTTTAATTATTACACTGGGTCGTTATAATAAACGTCCTATAAATATCTTGGGCCTTACGAGGTTAAAGTATTAAATATATTGATGAATGAATGTATTAAAATAGTTTTAAGGGGTGTAAGTCTGTTCTCGCAGCACTCCATGTACCATGGTGCGTAGCGACTGCGGCTTGCAGTATTCTTCCAGCCAGTTGAAGACGCCAGCAGAGAACTCTGCAAAGTTGTTTGTGGGAACCGACTCAAACGACTCATACAACTTGTCCATTATACCCTGAAACTAAATAAAGGAAATAATTAACAGATTTCAGTGTTATGTTGAGAGAATCTATATTATTTCATTCACTAACTAGCTAACTAGTAAGTATATGACAATCATGACGTACAGTTTTTTTGTATACTTAGGTAAGGTACTCTAATCATGTAATAAACTCTTGAACGCTGGTCTGGAGGACTGGGAAGGATATTTGCGCAAATTAAAAAGAAACATGAAAAATGGTAGGAAAACATTTTTGAAATGAAGCAAATGCTACATATCCATATAGGAACATAAGTTATCTGGTTTACAATACCTACTTTGAAAATAGGTTCATGTTGATGATAATTGTTTTAGCGTTATGTTCTTATGATGATGGCACTTTAATTATGTAGGTAATTTAAAAATATTGACAGCCTTTGGCAGCTATGCCGCTGCAGACGTGTGTACGACTAGCTATCGACTGTCTTCTCGCTGGAGAAACGCAAAATAGTAAGATTCCGTGTCAATAAAAGAGATCCAACATTCACAGTTGACCGCCGACGAGAACGACGCTATACTCGCTTGTCGCTTATCGTCAGCGTTTGGACAACTGCCTATCCCTATTAATTCGTTACCAAACCATTTAACACATCATTAGTACTAGGTTTAAAAACATGCTGGAAAGGCCACTAAAATCTTCACATATTCACATTCATTATAGCATGTCTACTTTAAAATTAAAGCTTCAGAATGATAAGTTAACTTGGAATTGGAACCTAGACATTTCATTTTTTTTTTTATTTATTTACGGTATAAGCTTTTATCACAATGGTGATGGTAATGCACTGCTTTGAAAACAAATGATCACTGTAATCCAGGTACTTACAACTTGAAATTTGTCTTGGTCTGTGAGCCTCTGCTCGTTATGGCCGGGTACGGAATGCTGAGCCTTAACAATCTGCTCATAGTTAGCCTGCATAATGCGGAGTGCAACCACGTCTTTGCGGAGAGCGTTCCGTTCGTCTTCTTGTCTACGTCGCTGTTGCAGCAGATATTGTATATAATCTATGGATTTTTGCAGCACCTGTAACATGGAAGTAAAAAAAATATATGTAACAAATAAAAAAAGATACCTACATACATAAATCTCGACTTTAGCCGTTACAGGGTAGACAGAGCGTAAGATAACAAGACCTAAAGGCCACGTTTAGCACGATTGTGGGCGTAAAGGTGGAAATGGGAATCAAAATAGTGATAGGTTGCTACCCGTATCGCCTATAATATTATTCCTGCCCATTCCCTCGATGAACTTTTACCATTTGCGCGGGAAGAGCAACAACTGGTACATTCTATGTTTTGTCTTTACTCTCAGACCAGCATGGAATAAAATATAATAAAATAGTGTGAGATTATAAATTGGACTAGTGTAAAAAAGTCACACAGAGTGCCATAGGAAAAGTAAGTGTTTTTAATACCATTTACATTAATATTGATAGAAAATTGCTATATGCATGCCTTAAAAAGAGAACGAAATTTTTATCAGGACACAGCCAGGGGTAGATACATACTTTGCCAAGGTACAAAAATTTTAACATGAGAAACAAATTCATGCAAGGATATCCTCTGCTAAGTCGGAGTTGGTGCGCTACACAACTACCAGGGAGGAGGTACCCTAAATATTGACGCGTAATGACGACTACAATCAGAATCATTTGTTTGCCAAAGGAGTGAACATTTTGAAGGCGTTACACAGAGGATTTGCTTGTACGCAAGTTGATTAGTGAGCTAGTTATAATTATTTCAAACGAAAAAACATGAAATACGTTTGCAGTTATCCTTGTTTAATTTCGCGAGTGCCATCTACTTATTTAGAACTATAAGACATATCAAATAGTATAAAACTTAGTGATTTGAAATAATGCTTATCTTATCACTACACAAATACCTACTTCCCAAAGTACCTGACAAGGAGAAAGATAGCCTTGAATGAGGATTTGGTGCAAAATTCAAATTGGTGATTATTTTGATTTACCCCCTATTTCATATGCGGTTGTTAAGACTGTGATTACTTAACATTCTTTTATCTTTGTCTGTCACTGACATGACATATGCCTTGCCATACACAGACAAAATATATTTTTTCTTACAAATGACAGATCAGTAACTTTTAATGAATGTAACTTTTACTGATGTTAAAACGACGAAAACATACTTGATACTCACTTATCATTTGTTTTGTTGTTACGATTTAAATAAAAACATAGTGAATTTATGCATCTAAAAGCTATTTTACTAAAACTATTAAATAATATTAAGGGAAAACACGTGATTTATGCATAAATAATTATATTGCATCTTGGCCAACTATAAGGTTCAACACACACACACACACACACACATACCCTTTAAACATAATTGTAGTATGAGTGTTGCAGTGCTAGTTCAACAAGTATATTTTAAGTACACTAGGGTTGTGCTGACTTACCGCAGCCTTACTAGGCTTGTAGCCTGAGGCATCTGACTGCTGGCATGTAGGGACTAGATCTTGAAGGGAATCATAACCCTTTTTTATGGCATCCCTCCTCTTTTGCTCTGCCTGAAACATGCACAATAAGAAATTAACTAAAGGCAAAAACTCAAAGTTATCAAGGTTCAATATGATGATAACACAACAGAGATATTGCTCATACTTTTTGAGTTTGGTCAATATATTTTATTGAATCAGGTGTTACTTTGCATTATTTATTGCAAATTAGGTCCATTTCTATGAACAAAATGAACAAAACCTTGCCATTCAAGTTGAGTAGCAGAGTAGCATGTTAATTGTTCTTTGTCAAAATTGTTTTTACCTGAGTATGTGCTTCTCGCCTTCTTTCCTTAAAGCTGATTGCCGATACTTTGTTGTCACCGCTGTCATCATCATCTTCTGTAATAAGGTTATTTTTCCATATTTATACAAATAATACACGAAATGAGATGCAGTGCAATACGAGTTTAAACTCCTTTACATACCTGAGTTATGATTAGAAGAATTCGGTGTTTGGTGTATGTTCTGAATAGAACCACTACTACCACACCTTGGGTACATTGTGAAGCAATACAGCTAATATTTCTTGCTAAACAGAATTAATTAATGTTGTTTATAGTTAAGGTCATTATCTTAAAGTCAAAGTTTAACCTAGCTGCCACTGGATATTGTTAATGATTTAGAACGAACACGTGTTATCCCCTTGTTGGTATTTGTAAGCAATTTTAAATAGTCACAATTATAAATAAAATCAACAGAAGTAAATTAAATTGCGTAATAAATAACGTGATTAAACTAGATGTCAAGTAAAACAAACGAAATGACATTGACATTAACACTACATCTTTTTAAGTTCTTCCACATAAGAAAGTCAAAGGGAACTAACCTCATACTGCT
The DNA here is from genome assembly GCA_949127965.1 of Pandemis corylana. Lineage (NCBI taxonomy): Eukaryota > Metazoa > Arthropoda > Insecta > Lepidoptera > Tortricidae > Pandemis > Pandemis corylana. Next base: position 12,902,808 of record OX421856.1, on the reverse strand, counting down.
CTCATAAGCGCAGAAGCGGTGTCTTAGCTTACTTTTAAAAACCGAGAAATATTTAAATTTTGTAAATATTCTATATTCTATAAAAATAAAAATGATTTTTTTTAAACGCAAAACTCGAGAACGGCTGGACCTTTATTCATGTTCCTTAAGGCACACGGAATGTTTTCGAATAGCCCCCTGGACCAATAGGTCTTAGGGCCCTTACACAATTGCGATTTGTCCGGTGATTTCTCAGTGGTTTGCTCGCCGCATGCACGCCGCGAACAAATCGCTTAAGGAATCGCCGGACAAATCACTAGTGTGTAAGGGCTCTTATAATTTTGTTCTCCACCACAAATTGCAACGACTTTTTACCAAAAATTATATTTCTTTTAAAGCATTAAGCTTTATTTTTTTAGAAGTTTTTTTTTGAATAAAATATATAAATTGTGTGTTCGAACTATCTTTGTTATGTCCTACTTGCCCTTAACTGTCATAGACAACAAGCAAATACGCGCATCTATGGTAGCTTGAACGAACTGAACATTTTCTTTTCCCAGTCGAGAGCAGCCAATCTAATTCATTCACATTCAACAAAAAATATTTCTTGTGAAAGCGTAGCGGACTCGAGAACTATTGCGTCTTAAAATTTTAATTTCCATAAATAATCAAGATTTAATTTAAAAAACATGTGCATGAACTCTTGAGTGAGTGTATTATATACAGTTTAATACCATTTCATAGAGTAAAGGAATTATAGAAATCAATTTTCGACGAGAAGTGATCACCGACCTAGCCACGGCCACCATTTTAGAATTTACTGTAGCGCCCAAAAATAATTTATTTTTCTTGTAATAGAGTTTGAGTCCAACACACTAATGATCGGGATTATCATTTTATTGATTCCTCGTCGCGTTTCTGAAACCTGATCCACCGTATCGTGATTTACACAAAGAATAGAAACTGCCAAAATGAATCGTGATTTTAAAGGAGATAGTGTAGTTTTCAGAAATTAACTGACAACCAAACTGGGTAAGATGGTGTCTACGCGGCAGATGAGTAGCTACGGCGGCGGCGGCGCCGGCAGCGGCGAGGGTGCTGGCCCTCCGCACGCGGAGCCGGCAGCCGTGCCGCGCGTGACTCGGCACTCCAGCGCGCAGCTCCCTGGGGGCTCGTCGCCGCACGCGGGCTCCGCGCCGCGCGGGGTGCTTGTACCTGCGCCCAAAGCCTTCAACACGAATTTCCTTGACATGCCCATTGAAATCCAAGAAAAGATATTTCGCTGTTTGGGTTTCAAAACCTTGTCACACATTAGGATGGTTAGTTGAATTGCTTTTTTCTACTAACCTGCATAATATTACTGAATTTACTGCATTTTTTAAATGACTGATGATGCAGGAATTAAAAAATTTGTGACTCCATTTTTTTCAAGAAAGCTATTTTTCTTATAATGTTATATTTTGATGCATATCAATATCATGCATATCACTACATGCACAGCACTATCAATGATGGCACTTGGTGGTGTCAGAGATGGTTCATGTTTTTTATCACTATTTTGTGAGTTTGTAAAGTCACTCATTTCAATATCATATGATTAATTCAGATAAATTCTACTATGTTCACTTAAGTTAGGAACTCATTTTATTTAGAAGAATTATTGACCTTGTAGTAGTATCAATCAATTACAAATCACGTCTATATCTCTTATGGAGGCCTAGAGCCTAGTATGTATGTCAGTAATTGGCATACATACATACATACACAGATCATGTCTTTATCCCTTACGGGGTAGACAGAGCCTAAGGTAACGGGTACCTACAGGCCATTGGGATTTCTATAAAACCATATACTAAACTAATATATACAAACAACATACTTAACAAGTTTAATAAAATACCACTTAACATTTGCAATAATTAAGGCATCAATTGCCTATTAATCTTTTCCCATCCTAAAAATAAATTTAGGTTTAATTGATTCTTGCATTGTCATAAGCATGCCAGATTTCAAGTTAATCTACCTACTTAATACTTCAAAGTGGATGTGGATATAAGTATTTAATTTACCATATTGATTGTTGTAGTTTAAGAAAAAATCATAATCATTTGTAAGTTCATTTTGGGACACATTTTATAGCATACTCCATTTGTTTTATTCAATCTAGTTCTAAAAATTATGAATACAAATAGGTATAGGTAGGTAGGTATGTGTTCATTACAGGGTTTGTAATGAACTGTATTCCCCTTCACATTTATATGCTTGACCTGAATATGTTTTCTGAACAAGTGTTTTGTTGCAGGTTAATCGACATTTTAACACACTATCAAGTAGTATATTAAATTCTACATTTCAAAAGTTGCAAAACCAGATGCTGCATAGATTTCAATCTATTAAGGCAAAGATGCCTCGCAGAGAATCTGCTCGCAGGAGTCATCCTTTGGCTTGTGAGTCGGATATTATTGAAACTCTGCACATGAGGCTTAGTCTTTTGCAAATGACGTTTGGGAAGCATATAGAGAGGAAACACTGCTGTTTCTTCCCAGGAGAAGTAAGTTTTGTTTTTATACATACTACCTATTTTGAAAGCTAACCTAGCGACTGCTAAAAAAATGGCATTGTTTCATGGCATTTATAGCAGGCATTTTATATTTTTGAAAACTCAAAGGCCCTTTGTGTAAAACATGATTTGTTAGAGACTTAATTGCAGATAGTACACTTAAGTGCATTCAACATAAGAAAAACATTTTGTATGAAGCCAAGAGTTTCTGGTTTTGAAATCCATACCTATGACCTTAAAAGCTAGGATTAGGAATATGACTAGTCCATTCATTCTTATTTTTGTTGAAATATGATTGTTTCTGAAATAAAGTATAAAGTGACATTATTATGGTTACATTACTATGTGTAGTGATGAAATGCTACTGAGGTAAATACCTACAAGCTATTAATTTTATGCAGAATAATGAGAACTCATGTCTTGAATGACTCACTTTGTGTTTTTGTGCATTTGCTGTTTATTTGGGTTATGTTGAAACGGAATAATATCAAGTTATTTTTTTACTTACTTCTTGTTAATTTTGTGTATCAGACATTATAGCTAAACCACTAAAGTTGCAAAGGTTTAGTTACTTAATTGTGGATTTTAAAAATGTTGATAAATTGTCTCTTAAGGTTAATATGCCTGTATAATACATAGGCAAGACACTACCTGTTTAGGCACTTACTTACCTAATGTTTAATGTTTTGTAAAAGAAAATGCAAATAAATTAGCAAACAATTCATCAATGTTATATGAAGCAACATCTCATCTGTATGTTTTACAATTTCAATACCTATGTTATATGATGATTCATGATATGCTTGCATCAAGAAAATGCTATTTGAATTGTACAACACCCAATTGCTTACCACTACAAAAATTTATACTATTCTATTTACTGTAACCAGATTTTTATAATAAGGTGATTTTTATAAGTAGGTAAAACAACCTACTGTTTTGGTGATACAGCCAGTATTACATACATATCTAATTTAATACTTTTTTCTTTTAGATATTAGATGAAGTATACAGTATTTTATCATATTTAAAAACAACTACAAAACTAGCGCGGCCTTATAAAGTGACAGATGAACTGTTCGATTTAACTACTATGGCCATGGAATATTTTAAGGAACATATTGAACCCAACTTGCCGGAAATAACATATTTCGGTACTGATTTCTTCGACATTACTACGGCATTTTCGCGTAAGTATTAAAATATTTTAATTAGTTTTACGTCACTACTGGTCCTAAGCAGTGTTAACGCCTAAAGTCTCATTTTGGTAACTTAGCTTTATTATAAACTTGCTGCTACACGCGACTTCGTTCACGCAGAATTAAATATAGCCTTTTTCTAAATTGATCATTAGATCCAGAGATTACCTCTTACAATGTCACAAACTTCACCTCTTCATAATATTAGCATAGATTTCATCTGAGTCGTTTTCAAAACACATGTACCTACATAGTTAGTTAAGGGCCTTAATTAAAACAAGTTAATTGTTCCTTTGTGTTATGACTTTCACCCTTATTGCAATGAAATAAAGGTACTCGGCACAATAGACACGTCGTGCAGACTTTTGCTTCCGACAGTTTTTGAGCGTATTGGGAGTCTACACTCTCTTTTACATGCTATTTCATTATTTTAGAAAGTCAATGAGTTCTTTATAATTCTTTAAATAAAGTTTTTGTCATGAATTACAGGAACCTTGTAATAATGCTGTTAACAACATTATTATTTATAGAGTTGCAAATTTCCTTTATCCTCAATCGCTATACACTTTCCAGCCCAGAATGTTGAAAGTCTTTATAATGTTGAAATCAATCTAATCCTCTATGTTGAAGGTTTGCTTTCTTGATAAAAAAAAGGTTTAATTTTTTTGAAATGCTGAAAATAAATTTATATTGGTAACTGATAACTCAGTTAACATAGTCCTAGTAACAGTTATTCCGAAGAATGATAATGATAACTGATAGCAATAAATCCTGCACATACCATGAAATGTTCTAGGAGCAATGTTTGAAACGCTAACTGTACGGTGAAACTAACGGATGGTAATTTCAGCGGGCGAGAGCAGTAAATCGTACATGTGTTTGGACTCGCCTCCACCGAGCGGGTTCGAGGCGGGCGCGGCTGCGAGTGCGATCTCGGACCGTCGAGTCTCCTCGCTCAACCCCTTCATGGAGGAGAGTCTGCCGCCGTCGCCGCCGCCGCCGCAGTCCAATATGGTGCTGCGGAAACGGATACACCGCATTAAGCAGGGGATGAAGAAGTAAGTCAATTTTACCCACAAGATGTGATAAAGACGGCTGCTAAGATCGCTCTAGCTGTTTTGTACTGTTGTCATTTATTGCTCGTCAGTTTGTGTGTGTTTGTTTATTGTATACTAGCTTCTACCCGCGACTTCGTCTGCGTAGAATCAAACATAAAACCTTCCTCTTGAATCACTCTATCTATTAAAAAAACCGCATCAAAGTCCGTTGTGTAGTTTTGAAGATATAAGCATAAATAGGGACATAGGGATATAGGGACATAGGGACAGAGAAAGCGTCTTTGTTCTATACTATGTAGTGATAACATCTCATCCACAGACGTAATTGGGAACTGATTTTTGTCTCTGAGAAATAATACTAGTGATTTAAATGCAGAATCATCTCTATCATAAACCTCCCTGAGTAAAGCGATAAGAGGGCTTATTGTTTACCGTATTCATGCACGTTATCTTTAATATATATTTTTGACAGAATTAAGTGAACTCACGGCAGTCCGTGTATGTAACCTGTCATGATCATTGCAGCAGGAGTAATTTGCACATGAACCTAAGTTGTTCTCTTGTAATTTGCAGATATAATGACCAGTTGTCGGCCTTGCGAAGCGACCTGCGCAGTTGCAAGCGTAAGACGGCTCTTCAACAGAAGCAAATCGCTGAACAACAAAAGCAAATTGCGGAGCAGCAGAAACAAACACTGGACTACGCGAACCGCCTCGACGATTACGATAAGAAGAACGAGGAAACTAGTCGCAAATTCCAGACTCTGTTGCAGGTCAAAAATTATTGCACTTGTTTATTAATATCATTCTGCCGATTGTAATGAACACGACTCTCAAAATGTTAGATCTTGGGCTGTAGTGCCAACGCGGGCCAAGTCTAGCTGGCGAGACTTGGTGTCCTAGCACTTGCTCGAATTGCTCTGGCCAATCCAAAGAAATATATGCTGTAGTAAAATTTAATTGCCTGCTATATGACTTTATAAACTCTGGAGGTCGCAGTGTACTCTCTAGTGTTGTTATTTCGGTAGAATTAAAATAGTCTGCCGTAAGACTGAGTTGTACATAAAATTTAATATTTTTGATTTAATTTGTGCTAATCTGGCGTAACTGGACTTACGAAAACTGCGTGTGTTTATTATTAGGGTCCCTATTGGTTTTACTAATTCCTTTATTTTTATTGTTTCTAGGAATTAAATAAGTGCAAGACGGAGCTGCAGTACTGGCGCTCGCGCTCGCCGGCCGTGCCGCCGCTCTGCGCGGAGTGCGGCGCCGCGCTGCACCTGTCGCCCGCTGCGCCGCTCGCGCAGGTATAGCGACCCCTACTAACTAGATCATTAGCGTTTGAAAACCCAAGCTGCAGTGCTGGCATACCATATGTATATATGCTCATGGTCACAACATCATACTAATTTAATGTGTACTAGCTTTTGCCGGCGACTTCGTTTGCGTAAAATTATTTTGAACGTCTACAAAAACGTGAATAGCAAACATTCCACTAGAGCGTAAATTATATTACTCATATTACGATTAGGTACGTGATAATATTATGATTACTCAATTATTATCAAAAATCACAAAACTTCCATACAAATTTTTAACTACTTATTTCTAACCTTTTTGAGTTTTTTTTTTACAATAAAAATAGCATATGTCCTTTCTCGAGATCAAGTCTTTCTCTGTACCGAATTTTATTAAAATCGGTTCGGTGTGAAAGCGTGCCAGACAGATTTATAATGTTAGTATGCATTGCTGGCTCGTTACTTTCTGTTGCAACTATGAGTTATGATAAGCATTTTTTTTAATGATTTAGCACGCACTTCAGTCACGCTTTATACTTATAGTCATTTATTAGTCGTGAATACAAAATTAAACGGATCCCGTGATTGACTTGCAGTGGGCCGCCGGCACGAGCGCGGAGCCCTGCGAGATGGAGTCGCCGAGCGGCAGCGCGGACGCGGCCGCCTTCGCCGTGCCCTCCGTGGCAGACACGCCCACGGAGCCCAAGCCGGAGCCCAAACCCGAGCCCAAGAAAGAGTACAAGTTAGAACAGAAAGCGAAGGCGGACTACAAGCCCGATAAACTGAAAGAGCCCAAGTCGGAGTCGAGCGGCGGCGAGGAGTCCGCGGGCACGCCGCCCGCGCGGCGTCGCGCCTCGGCCGACGCGCACTCGCCGCCCGACCGCAAGAAGCGCCGCCTCACGCGCCCGCGCAAGCTCTGAACGTGAACACGCTCACCACCTTTATTTGTCACTCGCTAATTAACGGCCGAGCGTACATTTTCGCGCGTACTGCGACGCCTTGTGTCTGAAATTCTGCGTTAAACTTGACCGTGTGATACGACAGGATAGATTGGCTTTTTTTGACGCCCTCGACGGTTATTCTTTGGATTAGAATGAGCAAGCCGCATCCGTGCGAACTTCTACCTCGCTCGGCTCGATCTTATATGGCGTTGAAACTTGCCGTTTCTTTAAGAGGTGCAGAAAATATGAATAGCGGATTTTAGACTAAGTTAAGTACATAAATCTTTATTTTTACAACGTAAAGTGACTTGTTTCACTTTGATTGTGCGCGAGTTGCCACATACGCGTATGAAACTACGCGTTTATATGCATGCGGTCTGTCGTTTTAGTAACGACGACTTTTGTTGATTTTTGAACGTCGACGAAATAGTGGTACTTGGCCTAAATATTACTAACATAGTAGAATAATTTAACAAAATATTATTGTGGGAGTAGAAGGTATAATACTAAAATTATCACAAATAGGCCTATTGATTTCGTTGGAAAACACCAGTTATTATTCTAATAACTATCCTCGTAAAATAAAAAGGTCTTTGACCTAGAATGGATTAATTATGCATTGAGCGGCAGTAGAATCCATATTTTCGTAGGAGCAGGCTCTCCTAGATAGAGATAAGTTCACGTTCTGCGTCACTTTTGAGCCTTTTCCAAAAATTTCCAGAATTTAACTATTTTGGGTTTTTCTTACTCAGAATCGTAACCGTAATCGGAACCCTATAGATCCTTATATGAGTAAAAATGTGTTCCAAAATTTCCGGTCCAGTTCGTCACTTTTTTTCATACAGGTATTGGCAGAGTGCAAAGCGGGTGGAGGGGGTAGCCTAAACGATCACAGCGCTCGCTATGGCTAAAATTGTCATTTTTGTCGCTGACTTGAGCTGTCAAATCCATATTGCAGTAAACATTTTCTAATCGTTTTTGAGATAAAAATATGGTCCTGGTAAGATGTGTTGTTGTGAATTGTAATAACACCAAGAAGAATAGCGACTGTAAATTTTACCAATTTCCAAAGACCATGGTGGAAACGAGACCAAAGAAATAAGTGGATATTTGCCGTAAGAAAAAAAAAATAAGTTACCTAACCTCTAAAATTTTCACTGAAAACAACAATTTTAATGTTATTGGCAATAATGTTACTGACTACCATTGTCCAAAATTGTGTAATATAGTAAAATAACACAATATTTCATTAATATTTTTCACAATATTTACTTACTTCTTGTTTGACAGCGGTGACAATATTGTCCATAATGGCCGCCTGTCACGTGGCGCTGTCGTCGCGCACGGTCCCAATATTGTATGGGACGTGACGAAAACGAAAAAAAAATCCATAGTAAAATCTGACACATTTTTTCTTGTACGAGAATAGATAGGGTAAACGGTTCTGAATAAGAAAAACCCAAAATATTTAAATTCTGGAAAAAAATGTTTGTGGTCTTTTTTTTTGGAAAACGCTCTTACAATAATTGCCGACACTGTCAATCAAACAATTTTTGATGTATACCGAAGTGATTTGACCCTGGTATTCATGGAGGAATGTGCCAGTATGTTGTTTAATTTCATATATAAGTTGTCGAAATCGCGCATCATTTTGAATATTGAATCCCTGAAGAACAAGAGCATATCCATTATTATTATATTTATATATATACTCAGCGTGGCAAAAATGTGCCCACCATATGCATTATAGATAATTTCGTATGGAGATTGGGCCAATTTTTGTGCCGCTAAGTATATTATACCCATTGTATAAACTGCAATTCCCTGAAACCAGCTGTCAGAGTCAACTTTACAACGGTATTCATGCAATTCGCTCTAAAATTCAGTTTAATTTATTTTGGAGACTTGTTAATTTGGCCTTAAACCACACATGATTCAACAGAAAGTATATTTATTTCTAATTTATGTCATTTACTTTTATATCATATTTAGCAATCACATTATTGTTGATAAGTTCAGTAGTAAATAAACCTCTATATTTCAGACAGGTTAATGACTTGTGTAGGTTAGGTTGTACATCTGTTACCCTTCATAAGTATCTACAATCAAATAGAGTTCTAGGGCAAGATTTAAAAGCCTGCTTGCAGATGGGTGGATCAAATTTTTCTTGCCACTCGTTGCTATCTATGGTTACGTTCTCCTCTCTCACACTTTAAAACATAAGTTTACAGGTTTAAAATTTGCTAAACGTGTATTTTTGCGGTGCATTTAAGCCTCTTCCATAACCTAATCTATTATATTAAGCATGTTAGTATAATGAGACACAACATTTCTTCGAACAAACTACTACTTTAGTCCCCTTGCTAATGGGACAGATTAACAGCAAGAAATAATTGATCCACCCGTATAAATCTTGCTGCTAATGTGTATGTTTCAATGTTGGCACATTTAACTCCATGCTCGAAGGAGTGTTGCTCGCAAATTAACATTTAATTGACCTTGTGACGCGAGTAACACTGTATCAGCTTCAAATTGTTCCCTTATTATTTAGTACTTACGTTAATTATTATAATGGTTTTTCACTGTAATTTTGCTATACATACAAGTTTCAGGGCAGTATTTAAATACCAAATGGCTAGATAGTTTTGTTTACGGTGAATAGTAAGTGTTGTAATTATTTTTATGATGCTTGAGTGCATTCATCATCGCGGGCATGTAAACAACAAAATCAAATGTCTCCCATGTTAGTCACATTTCATGTATACACATTTTAGTTGTATTATCGTATCGCCTTATGATTGCGCGCCTTTAAGAATATAATAATCGTGGTGTGGTCAGCACTAAAATCACGATGGACCATCTTACAGCTGTCTTCAATACGATTAGGTCGATTAGGTAGTATCTTAAGCAAAACAAACAACCAATGAAATAATACGTGATAACTGATAAATAAAAGGAAATGTAGACATGTAACATTGTTTATTGCCTTACCGATGCTTGGACGGTTATTCTGTTTTATGTTCGCGTAACAGCATTAGGTTAATGTTAGGTTTTACAGCCCTGACTTTATTTTAGTTAGATTTAGGCTCTGTGAATAGAGGTGAACGTTGGAAGTATGTGTTTATCTGTAAATAATCTTAAACAATCACAGTGTAATGTACAAATAAAATATATTTATGATAATATAGTGATGCAACCATAAAATAAATATTTTGTGACATGATCTATAGTTAAGCGACAGTAATCTAGTTGCAGCATAACGCTATTTTCAATATGTTACGTAATTAATGAGACATGCTCACAGGGCTTCACACAGTTCTTGCATCATGTCACTGGCGGGCTGAGCTCAGTGGTCGCCGCTGCCTCTGTACCCACTAAGACCACTAGCGTGAGAAACCATGGTTCGCATTGTCGCTTGAAATCCTTTCTTTACATACCTACTTAGTAGGACGGAGATTTTATGAGCGACAAACGAAAAAATATCGCTCGTGCCTGTCGCTAAGGGATACTCCTAACAAAGTTATTTCCAGCAAGGCTAGCATAAGTACGCGCGAGATAGACGACCCGTATTTTTCTTACTGTTCGTTCTAGAAAGAGACTGGTAGTTTGTATCTCGTGCGCTCTTGTGCTAGCCGTGTATTTAGTTGATCAGACAATTTACTGTCTTTAAGTCTTACATGGTATGATGGTAATAATAATTGTGGACAACCGTACGAAGTTATGGAAATTGGGAATGGTGAAAAAAGGGTGTCGACTGGAAATGGTCGACTGTCGACTCTTAACATATCAACCGTATCCGCACCCCTGAGCGTCCCTTCTTATTTATCTACGGCATCATTAAGTCGTGTATCAAATGCGCACAACTATTCGTAAAGTATTTTAATGTAATTAGAACACGTACATCTATGTAGATTATCTAAACTTTAGATTCTAAAGTCACAATATCATGGAAAACGTCGTTAACAAAATATCTGATGTAATGATCACCTTGTCAAATTGTCTTCAAGCCCAATCCACCCTTTAATGCGACTTAAATAACAAAAGTTTACCATGATTTCGGATCTTCATTATTTTAGTATTAAATGTTAATTGTAAATATAAGGCTAATGCCGCAGATTTAAAGACGAGGGGTGACATGAGTAATTAATTTAGACAGCTACATATGTAAGAAAGGTCACTAGCCGATAGCCAAATCCGTTAGCCTTGGATACGGTGGATCACAAATTTAGTTAATACCCTTGTACAAAAGTAAAAGATAAAGTATCCTGTTCTTGGCAGTTCTTATTACCGCTTATTGCCAATGAAATTATGGTTCTTTTTTACTCGGGCTTTGCGCTGCTCATCACAGTAAGCTACATTACCAAAAAATATTCCACAAGCTTGGTAATCGTTCCACACCAACTGACCTCTCTGAACTGTTAAAAGTAAAGATTCTTCGCAGTAAATGTAGTTATCTGGATGAATACATTGTCTTGGGCAATATCAATAACATAATTTTAAAAAAATAGTTTTCACTTATTACTAGGACCAGTTTGTATATAATACATATTTGTGTGAATGATAGGAGTACAGACAATTTATTGCAAGGATCTCGATGTGTAGTAATTTCGGACAATAAGAGTTACCAATTGCGCCAGATTTGTTGCAGTAGAAGTACGTATACACATTCGTATGTATTGTTCTCAATATTCTCAAAACAAACTGCATGTTAAGTATAGGAGGCCGTATAGGTCAATCAAACTTGTTACGCGATTTAATTACATTAATTGCTCATGTGTGTTCATAATCAGGCGAATCACTCGTTCAATTTTTGCCGTTTCAATGTTTGTGTAAATAGTTTTGACTGTACATACTATGTATGCTGTGTGTAGAACCGTAGACTGTTTCATGTTTTAGCATTATAAGGCAAATTATCAAATATGAGTGAGTACATTACTAAGCTGATTATAAGGCATGTTATGATATTATGGTAAATTCAGATTTCGCGTTAGAAGTATGTTTTAGGTTTCACCTGCTCAGAACGTCTGAGAGATTAAATTGTTGCTTTTCTAAAGATAAATTAGATGTTGGTGCGATCTGTGCAAGTTTTGAGCTTTTAAATACAAATCTGCTATAAATTTTGTGGCTATGAACTTACATAACAATGTGCATCGTTCTTGAGGGTGGTCGGCCGTAATATTACTTTTTTTGATTCATTTCAAAGTTGATTGCAAATGAGTTAAAAAATGCTTAAATTAAGATATTGATTATATTTTACAGTTATGTACATAGTAATAACGTAGATTAAGTAGTCCATTTTAAACGTCTCTACTACATGCCGAGCTTGACGCAGCGCAGTCCTGGCAGAGCTTTAGTAATAATACTCTGTATAAAAAATATCCTTTCATTATTACAGACACTTCATCAACAAACATAAGTGCCTACATAATAGTTTATTTTCGGTTAGTACTGGTTGTAGCACGTCACTATTTATACAACGTAAAAAACAGGCAACTCAGAAATGTCATTTTATTCCACGGAACTAATAAATATACCTACTATAGTCAAACATTGTACGAGCCAGGCCAACCCGCTCATTAATAACTATAAAATGAACATAACAGAATTATTGCCAATAGTATTCGTGCCTAAAATTGGCCGAACTGATGCACAAATATTGTCATAGTTCAATCAGCGTTGTTTTTATTGATAATTATAAACAATTATTTTTTAACGCAACAAAATCATTTGAAATTTGAGTACATTAGTATTTGTTATATTATTATTATATCCGTGCTGCGACTGCGTGTGGAGTAAAAACTTCAAATATCTGAATTTTCATTGATCATATTTTTTCTATGAAAGACTTCTTGTAAGAGTGCACGTGAATGATCGCTAATAAAGCTACGTCCACGTCCTTTTGTTTTGATTTGATATTGCTGAACCCATAAACACGCGTTGAAAGACCCTATGACTACTAGTTGTTCAATAAAATTGCCTTTTGTACTTTTTGTGTTATATTGGATTAAATAAATCAGGCGCTGTAATGATCGCTTGTTATCAGAAATATGCTTTAAGTGTATATTTGTGTGGATTATGATGAATTTACAAAAAGGCACTCTTTGGTAATGATAAGAAACTTAGAAATTAAATATTATTATTGTGCCTGAATTTTGAATGCGTACTTAGTAGTACGCAAAAGGTTTCCTATGTGGATTAAAAATCCGATTTTAAAAGTTCTATTGTTCTGATACACTGCTTCATTTATTTGTACCATTTTTTCTCTTCCGTAGTGCAATAGAATAGAATAGAATAGAAGAAATTTTTATTCACCAACACAAGAAAAAATCACAAAAATTCAAAAATACAATACATACATACAATACAATACATTTATATCCAATTGCAAAATTAGTACATTTACTTCTAAACTTGGATAGGGCTGTAAAATAAGGATAAAATAAGTTTATGTTAGAGAAACTCCTAAAAAGTGCACTAAAAGCATTATAGGACTATTACGTCGTGCTCGAACGAGTATGTACAACCAGCAAGACTGTCAATTGCTGTAGATATCCTCTTTAAAATAGTTATATGATATAGTATTTTTATTAGACAAAAATACAATAAATGTGTGAAGTCCAATACAAACCTTGTTTCTGTACGTTATTACATGATACAATACCCCGCGAGCCCCTTTCCACTTCAAACTATGTTTTTGATTTTGAATTTTATTTACTCTTGACGATTTCAATCTAAATTCTCTTCACTTGACAATGTACAATTTATGATGTAATTTTTATTGAATGAATAAATAATCTAAATCTAAATGCAATGCAAAATGTAGGCAGTGATATTGGTTTCTTCAAAAGAACCGCCCTAAGCTTTCCTACGTATGTTTAGAGATTCTTATGATTTTGACATTTGGTATATTGGTATTTTGAGTATGTGGTTTTATAAGGAATACGGGGAACCTACCTATTGAGAACACATGTATTGTAATGTATAAAACTGATACAAAAATACAATATTATAAAGAAAATACCTATGGTATGGTGGTAACTGCTTTCTTTTTAGGGTTAAGACCCACCATGCCCTTGCTGGCACTACCCCTGGGGGTAGGGTGGGACTGAACCATACCACGGTAGTGCTGTAAGCTACGGGTTTTTTTTAAACGCTACCTCCAACGTAGTCGGAGCCTATTTTGACAATTTTCCTATTCTACACTTTCATACTAGTTCCCGCTTTTGCTACTGCTCGTACTGCCATTCTACATACTTGTTCTTTCTTTCATTATGCATCATTCTTGCTTTGTTCTAATCTTTGCTTACTAACTTATTGCCTATCTTATATTTTTTTATTACGTTCATTCTGTTCTCATTGTCATTCTTCATCTTTTGTTCAATTTCATGCTTAGGATTTGGGGGAATAACAGTAACAGCTCAACAACTTCTATCTACCAGGGGTAGTGCCAGGGGTATGGTGGGTCTGAAGGGCTTTTTTAAAACAAACTTTGTTACTTTGGTACCCAATTAATTGTTCACTGTCGTCGGAGCTCTAGGTAGGTAGGTACAGTCAGCGTCATACAGTTTGAAGCATCCAAATCGGCCAAATAGTTCGGTACACCATGGAAATAATATGGTGTGTCGAACTTTTTGGTCACCCTGGATGTTTCATACTATATATGACGCTGACTGTACAAAATAACTAACAGAGTGGAAATGTCGTAATGTGGTTGTTTTGCCTATTAGTTAGGGAGCTGGCGAGCATTTCGGTATATGATTTGCACACGTTTCACGTCGAGGTGGAGTGCAGTTTAAATCATTACGAATCGATTTGGTTCAATCAATTAAGGGCCCTATGTCGCTGCGTTTTCGCGTTACAGCGGATTGAAGTTGCTTAAAAAAATGATGGCAGACTATTTTCCGTGGTTCTTCTCATTGTTTTTGATCGAACGATTCAAATCTGCCAAGTGTGCACTTCATATACAATTTTTTAAATCATAAAAATAAATTAAAAAATTAAATACTACAAAAGTCAGAGCCCTGGATGTCTGCCTTTTCGATTTTTTGTGTTTCCAGGATGACTGTGATCATCAGCCCCAGAGGCAGACGTGTGCGCATAATATAGCACACCTTTTTTTTTACATTTTTGAAACGCTGTAAATTTACAACGCAGCGCCACCATGGTGGCAGACTAGGTCCTTGATGTTTCTTAGGGCATAAATATCACTATTAATAACGTCTGCCTTGTGTGCTGATCATATAGAAATTTTGCTCGCCAGCTCCCTAACTATACGTACGATTGAGATGTCATCATACATCAATCATCTTATCAGCCATAGGATGTCCATTGTTGGACATGGGCATCCCCCATAGACCTCCAGTTGCCTCGGTGGGAAGGGGCTGCATCCACCGTGAACCCGCGACTTGTACCTAACCAGGTCACCCGTCCACCTCGTTGGGAGACATCCTACGCTGCGCTTGCCGATCCGCGAGATGTAAGTACCTAAATAATCTAATGTAAAATAATTTTATTTCAACCTTTTTTGTTGACTATTTGCCTTATCCTTTGTAGATAGATATATATATATATATCTCGTCGGGTGACAACCAAAACTCATTAAGTACCAAATTGACAGAACCGAGATAAATGTGTTTTAATTATTATTTGATTTAATAAATTGCTTTGTAATCAAAATTAAACAAAACTTTTTTATTTGAGTATTTCGATTTATGGTCGATAGACGAAGAAAAAAATATACCTAATATTATCGATAGTTTAAGGCGGTTGCTCTTCCATACAAACCTTCCGTGCAGCTGCATTTCGTCCACAGGCTTAATTTCAATGCGGTTTTTCGAGGATAGTTAGCTATGGATATATTGTCTGCGCAAATTACAAAACAGAGTGCATTTATCATACCTAAATTGCAGTATGATGCAGTAAATTTCGATGCATTTTACAATAGTGTGAGTAGCTAGTGTCAAATAAAACATGTTGTAAAAACCAATCGGCTATTTCGAGCTGTCACGTGACCTCCAATCTGGCTCAGTGGTCGTGACTTAAAGGACTGAATAGTTCGTGACCAAGTTCAAATCTCGATGCCGTGAGCGATTCTTTTTTAATTTTATAAACATTGTTTTTAATAACTTACTTACTTAGTAATACTATCTCGATGAGATGTAGAAAACTTTATGGTAAATTCAATATTTTTCTCGTCAAATCAAACCAAAGAAAGTACTACCTAAGTGGTTTTTAAACAACCTCAAGCTTACCCTAATTAGATTTTACTGTTTACGATAAATGGTCTATACCATCAATTAGTTGAAAATAAAATATACTTGTGATGGTAAACTTATTCTAGCCAAGATTTTTTTTTAAACTAACACATAGTTTCGTATTTTTTTTGTATATTAACCTTGTAGCAGTGAGGAATCGCCAATTTGAATGGTTTAGCGGGTGGCATTGCCAGTCCTAAACTTGGCAAAGCTTTCATGCCTAGTAAGTTCTCTAGTATTAGGATCACACGTGCTTATTAATTTGGCATAGATGGTGGCGCCCCCCAGTCATATTGCCGCCTTAAAAACACGTTTTGCCTTATATATTTAAAAAAAAAGTACTCGACCACAGAAAGTTAAAAATAAAAAAGGCTTCCAGTTAATTTTGCACTAATGCTTCTCACGAGAATCGAACCCTAACCCCTCTGCATCAAATCACGGCCATATACCACGGCAATGATTCGTGAAATCCGACAAGTGCTAAATACAAAATAGGCCGAGTAAATAGGTTTTCTCAATTGCAGAACAATTAAAAAAAAACACGCGAGTCAAAAACCTGGCTGGTTAGACAGGTAATAAAAAAAACAATGATATGAATTGTCATAAACTAATGGTTGACAGAACATGGTGTCTTAAAATAAAAATAATCTATTCTTTTTATTCGTAATTCATTGAAGTCAAATGAAGGAAGTAAAAGACGTTACAAGCTACGATATTGGACGCAGCGTAGATATTTATTTGTACGTACACGTGCAGGTATGTACTTATTAATTAATCATAATAAATTTTTGTAAGATACAACATTCCAACGTTTGTATGATTGGTACAAATTATTTTTGTAAACGCAATTGAAGTGCTCAGTCCCGGTGTCTGCATGTAATCAAATCTTGCAAGTGAATTTTGACCCATTTCTAATTGATCAGATTGACGTGAAATCTGGCATAAGTCTGATGACAATACAGTAATCTTGAAGTGAAATTCTGGTGACCCAGCCAGGGTCGCTTCCGCGGTTGGACACTCATCAACAGAAAGAGTAACAACTAACCATACATTACGCTTACATCTAATTATAACTCTTAGAACTTAGAGGAATCTTTAGTGCTCGAATCGAACTTGCTATTGACCAGCTTTTTTAGGGTTCCGCACCCAAAGGGTGAAAACGGGACTCTATTACTAAGATTCCACTGTCCGTCTGTATGTGTATATGTTTGTCTGTCCGTCTGTTTGTCACCAAGCTGTATCTCGTGATAAAGGAAATTTTCACAGATGATGTATTTCTGTGGCTGCTATACAGATACTAAAACAGAATATTTTTGTCAATCTGTCTATGTAAGTAACCAATGGAGGAGCTTATGTATTACTAAGTTCACGCTGTATCGTGCTTTATTTTATGGCCACATTGTTCAAATCCGTCCGTCTATATCTGTCTATCTGTCCGTCTGTCCTAACTTTATAGCTTTTTTACCCATATTACGTAGCTATATTTTTTTCATTTAGGAGCCACTGTCCGTCTGTCTGTCTGTCACCAAGCTGTATCTTATGATCCGTGATATGGCTATCAGCTATCATGATTGTTTGGCGACAGTTCACAAATGACGTTTCTCTGTTGCCGCTCTAACATCAAATACTAAAAACAGAATATTTTTGTCTGTTTAAGTATGTAAGTAACCGATATAAAATGACCTCACACAGCCTACAATTTGCTTAGTTGGCAGGGCTTTGCTAACACTGGATTTTATATTTACTTGCCGAATTTGGACGAAACCCTTGGTACGAGAGTCCGACTCGCACTTGGCCAGGTTTTGGTGTTCGGAACACAAAGGAGCTTATCTATTACCAAGTTCACGCTGTATCGTGGTTTATTTTATGGCCGCATTGTTCAAATCCGTCCGTCTATCTGTCCGTCTGTCTAACTATATAGCTTTTTTACCCATATTAGGTAGCTATCTTCTACTCCCTTTCATGCTGGTCTGGAAGTAAAGAAAAAACATAGAATGTACCAGTTGCTTCTCTTCCCGCGTTGATGGTAAATGCAAAAATATTAGGAATCAAGTTATACGCGACAGGGCAATCCATCACTATTTTGATTCCGCTTTCCACCTATACGCCCACAATCATGCTTGTTCTTGGTGGCTTTAAGGTGTTATCTTAGGCTCTGTCTACCCCGTAAGGGATATAGACGTGATTTGTGTATGAATGTATATTTTACGTCCGAATCGGCGAACGCAAGTCAAAATGATAATTAAAAACTACGTATGTACATTGAAAGGTATAAGAGAGGTGAAATAAACACACATGACTGTATTGTCTGTTTTTTTTTAGGGTTTCTTACGTCATGTAGAAATAAGGAACCATTGTTAGAAGCACATATATATTTTGCAGGTCCGTCCGTTTGTCGGCCTATCTTTCTGTTTGTCCAGTCTTCTGGGCCATTTTGTGACAATTTATTTATCAGTGGCTTTTATATTTTTAGCTTTTTTTGTTAAGATACTTCTGTTTTTTTAACTTCTTTTGTGATAAATAAAAAATGTCTTTAAATATTTCTGACTGTCTGTCTTTTTGTCTGTGCGTCCGGTCATCCATACGGCAGTCCATCCATCCGTACGTCTATCTGTCTGCCTGCCTGTCTGTATGTATGTATGTCTGTCTGTCTGTCAGTTTGTCTGTTTGTCCAACTATCAATCCGGCGGTCCATCCGTTGGTTTGTCTGTCTGTTTGTCTATGCTTCCGACCATCCGTCCGTCCGTCCGTCCGTCTGCTTGTTAATCTGTACGTCCAATCATCCGTCTGTTTGTCTTTCTGTTTGTCCGTCTGCCTGTCGCTAATAGTATGATTATAAAATAAAGTCATCTGCCGCGTCGTGTTGTCTGTCTGTGTGTTTATTTACAGTAAACTCAAAACTTTTGGACGGATTTTCATGCGGTTTTCAACAATAAATATAATGTTATTATATACAGAGTGGTCCAAAGACTGAAGTCTAAAAAAAAATTTACATGCCTCACATCCGGGGCTATCCGAATATACCCCATGTATGTTGGACGGTTTTTGTAGTTTTCGAGTAATTAATTATTAAAGATTTTTTCAAGAATTTTCGGGCCGAGCAGTTTATCATCATGTAACTTTTTTTGGTTACGTTTTTCTGAGTGTTTATAAAGTGGGGATAAATTTGTATAATCTTTGAATTTAACTTGTGGAAGTTTATGTGGTCTGTTTATGTTTGTGAGTGTCAGTATGTATGTTTGTTGGTTTCCTATGTTGTGAACTGATTTTTATTTCAATTGTTTTATTTTTATTTTGCGAGTGAGATAGCATTCAATTGGTCTATGTTAATTATCTTAACTAGTATAAATATGTGCAAAACAAGTATTTTTGTATCCAGAAAACGTTTGAATTGAGTTTAATTCTTAGTGTAATATCATGTCATAGTATGCAAGCCTAAAAAATATCTATTTATCCTTTTGTTGTACTGACTGTACGTTAATTTTTCAGATTCACATTGGATTCGGAAGGTAATTTTTGTGCATTAACAGGAAATAAGTGAATCATACATCCATTGGACGCGAGATTTTACTTGCTATTATTGTGCAAGAAGAGCAAGAACTTTACTGCTGGTGTGATGACAAAAAAATTGGTTGGGTCTAAAACACAGATTTTTATTGATGTAATTTGTAATAACGTTACGAGGTAAAAACCTCGTTATGCTTTACTGAGTATGTATGTATACATATCTATATATGCACAGGAGACCCAAAAACTGTCATAGAAAAACCTAAGAAAGACTTAATTACAGTATTGGGAAGTAAAATTCTCGATTTAATCGATATGGTCTGTACTGTTTTTGTTTCATCCAAACTATCAATATAGTTCTTACATGCTGGCCTGGGAGTAAAGAAAGCTTAGAATGTACCAGTTGCTTCTCTTTCCGCGCAGATGGTAAAAGCCCATCGAGGAAATGGGCGAAAATCTTAGGAATCATGTTATAGTATAGGCGATGTGGCTAGCAATCCATCACTATTTTGATTCCTCTATTCCATCTTATACGCTCAAAATCACGCTAAATGTGGCCTTTAGGTCTTGTTACCTTAGGCTCTGTCTACCCCGTAAAGGATAAAGACGTGATATGTATGTATGTATGTATCCATAGTGCGGTGTTGCAAAATGTTGTAACCCCTATTACCACTCTAATTGGTTAATTACTTTATGTTACTAGGGAAATTATCAAGACCGTGAATTTCCAGATGTCCAACAGCGGAGATTTGTCAACCCTGTTCTGAAGACTTGAAGACTTTTAGCCCGTCTTTCATGTGCCCATTACCTATGATCGGTAGAAAGAAGGAAAAGGAAACTGTATGATACAGAATATATGATACAGAATACAAGTTTTAGGTTGACCTAGGTATCATATGCAACCGTATAGGTACCGTAAGTCGCGGGTTCATGGTGGATGCAAGCCACCTCCAACCGAGGCAACTGGAGTTCTATGGGCGGCATCTGAAGGCCTATATCCAACAGTGGACGTCACACACCTGATATGATGAGGATGATAATGATGACAGGTATCATTTAATGATACCATTTGCAATATTTTAACACCAAACTTAAAAATAATGCTTGTATTCGTCTTGTTGTTTCTTTTGACGGTGATAAAAAAAGTCAGCCTATATAATTCTAAGTAGTAAAATAAGTTATGATTGTTCTTGTATGCATGTAAAAAAATATTTTTTGTGAACAATAAATAAGTGGCAAATTTCCATTACATGCAATTCAGCTATGTAATATTTTATGAATTGAGTATGTTGCGTGATCTACAAACTACAATTTCGTGACATCCTTTGATAAGTTAATAAATATTTTGAGTTTCGTATCGAGATACTCGTGTATTTGGAAAGGCTTGTTTTTTCGTCTTATTTTCTTAGGTGATAAAGAACTACACTGTATACTACACAAGGAATAAAGACGTGTTTTATGTGTGTATGTACAGTATGTACTTAGTAACATTCAAGCCAACATTAGTACCGTAACATCCAAACCGCCACTGGTAGCGTAGTAGTAGTAGCCAAAGTATCCAAAAGTATGGAACACACTAGAAAACTGAGCTTTATTTTAAATGGTATAAGATTTAATCTCGTGTCAAGTGAAAAATAAATAAACACGTCATAAGATTCAATATGGCCTGACGTGTTTTTGATTCTAGCGAAGCTCATCACTTGACGTTGACAATCACCGAGAAGAGTACTAACTTGTCAGTGATCGTCTCATCTCTTTCATTTGGAGCCTGACGCCTGGTATAGAAAACATCTAATCATTACAATATTATGTTCTTGACTTTGAAGTGTGTAGTTATGTCAATGTTTCTTTTTAAATACCCTGATAATAATGGCCTGAATTTTGCCAATATGATTGATTACATACATCATAAAAGAGTTTTCATTTAAAAAAGTATTACGTTTTATTTAAAAAATATCGAGGTTTTTTTAAACTATCAGCGCTTTGATAAATCAATCCTTATGTGCGCATACCACGTGTTGCGTGGCGTATTGGCCTAGCTATTGTGGGATCTTATCTAACGCCTATAATAAACTAGACGGTCAGCATTTGAACTGCAAGCTAGCTGCAAATCGACTGTGCAGTTTGTTTGCAGTCTACCCGTAGCCCACCTAATTTGTCCACCCAGAAAACCACTGAGGTTTCAATACCCAGAAAAAGGAGCTCCGCCCAGGAGCGAAGCTCTGTCAAAAACCAGGTGGCCAAACTGCAGGTGGATCATGGTTACAGACCGAAAAAAATATCTAGAGAGTTTCGTAGTTTAGCACATCTCTGTTCCCTGTTTCACTGGTCGACACGCGTATGGTACAGGCGCTATTGCTGCACGACGCTAGTTAATTTCTATGTCATTTTTATGCACACGATTTGTGCCTAAATGTATGACGCTTTTCTCCTGGGCCTACTCTATATTATGGACTACTAGTTGTGCCATTAGGAATTTCACTCCACCGTAAGATTGACGGCGGGGTTCCTATTTCTATTCGGTTTGCCCTTCGGGCATTTGAAGATGCCTAATGAACCTAACCTAATTTTACTATCTCTAATGAGAATTTTGTTTTTATAAGCCCGAAATTCCTATTGGCACAACCAGTTGTGCATATAGAGTTGGTCCATGCGCTGATATAATTCGCGTCGAGCTGCAATTTTTATTTTTCGTGTGTGGACTAGACACCGTGAGAATCTGCTTTATCCCACTGTTGGGAACGCTACCCAAAACCATCGATGGATGAAGTTCGACTTTTGTGGAAGTAAGTATCAGTAAGTAAAAGTGAGTTCAGATGGATTCAATTTGTTTTGGAGTTGTCATTATTTATTTGTCGTACCTACCTATTGCAAAGTCATCATAATTATCTAATATTATTTTTCCTTTTATGCGATGTAGCATGAATTAGTGATATGAATTATGATGACATAACATAAAAAGGCAGGTCGCAACTCCGGAACAAATATCTAACCGAAAACCACCTGTCTAACTCACCTGGGTGGACCACGGGCAATTTTTCTTGCCAATGGTCCACTTCAGTACACCTAGGTGAACCATGGGCACTTTTTGGACCATGACCCATAGTCATTTGCCCGTGTTTCACCTAGGTGTTCTGAGGTGGAACATCGGCAAGAAAATGTGCCCGTAGTCCACCCAGGTGAACTAGGCAGGTATCCCACGACTAATGACTACCGAAATCCCTAGCCAAGAAGCAGTCAGACGTAGTCCCTACGCGCTATGCGTTATTATTTAATTTCCTTTATGTGATCCTATACTCCAATGCATTTTGGTGAAAGGAAAGGATCCGAATGGCTAGCACGAATGACTTCGTCTCATTGTTGTAAGCAGGCTGATTCTCAAGTTACCTGTTTACGAAAGCCTATGACGCGAAACGACAATACCTATAGTACAGCGCTAGTTGTTTAGATGCCCCAGACGAAACGTTTGTAATGCAATGCATAGGAGTATTAATAAAATGTCAGACGATGGTGATGATGATGTCTCTACGTGTGAGCGAATATCAGATATGAATTGCGGGTTCGTACATATTAAATACTCAAAGACATTTCAAGATACTAGCAATGACGGCATATGAATTCGCCGCTAGAAGCGCTATTGTAACTTGAGGTATTATAAATAAACGTAAAATTAGTACTACCTACAAGTTGCATATTCCGGCTTTACTTTACATTGTTTCCGAATATTTTCGCAGACATACGACAGGTTTATTAAAATGTTAAAAGAAAAGCTATGAAAAGTAGGAGCCAAACTAAGAAGGCAAATAAAATGACAGCTAATTTAGAGGATAAACGGGACTGTGCAACACTGTGGGTAATAAATAGCTTGCTATTAAAGATAAATTAAAAGAAATCCTGAATAATCTGATATGATATGTTGAGATGTTATATTGTTACAACACTACGTGTGTTCCTATCTGTGGAACTTTATATAGAGATACATCTATTCTATCTGTCATCAAATAGAGCGATGCAAAAACTGTTTGTTATGCTTGTGATTCCATAAAATAAATGCTTTATAAAAGAGATCTAAGTTTAACTCATCCATGCTGCTTAAGCAACTTCAACATGGTAGCAGAGGCGTAAAGGAAAACAAATAGAAGTTTGTTGTTGGGTTGCGATCCACAGCGAGAAAAGTACAAAGTGAAAAATTGTACGTGTGAAAATGGCGACTGCGGCGTCCCTTCTTCCAATTTTAAACGAAAATGCAAACTTCAGCACGTGGAAGTTTCGGTTGAAACTAATATTAGAGGAAAAACAATTGACCTACGTATTAAATGATGCAAAAGTAGACGACCAGTTTAAAAAAGATGATGCGAAAGCCAAGTCTGTAATCGCTCAAAGCGTATCTGACAAATATATTGAGGTGATTAAAAATGGAGCAACAGCGAAAGAAATGATAAATCTGCTAGAAAATGTATTTGAAAGGAAAAGCGTGTATAACAGGTTTCACCTAAAACGAAAACTTATAACACTCAAATGTAATGAACCACTGCAATCATATTTAATTAAATTCTGCGGAATAATAAATCAGTTAAAAGCGATAGAAGTGACAATCGAAGAGGAAGACCAAATTTGTTACTTGCTATCTTCATTGCCAAAGGAATATGACCATGTCATTACAGCAATAGAAACAATGGCAACAGAAAAGAAACTGAGTTTTGATTTTGTAAAGGGAAGGCTCCTAGACGCCGAAACTAAAATAAATATGAACGAAACGGTACAAGAAAATGTCTTCATATGTTATTCATGTGGAAAAAATGGTCACAAATCATTTGAATGTCGGAGACAAGGTCAAGTACAGCAGCGAGGTCAAGGACAACAGCGAGGGCGTTCAACAGTGCGAGGACGGAGTTATGGAAGGGCACGTGGACAGTCATACGGGCGAGGAAGAGGAAATTCAAGGCCATACCAGCAAGCTTCGGCAGCGGAAGTGCACAATTCAGAAATTGGGTTTGTCGTAAGTGATGTAGCAGCAAGTGCTGGTGAGTGCGGAACCATTGAATTAATTATTGACTCTGGATGCACCGACCACTTAATAAATGAAAAGTATGAAAATTATATGACGGACATTACATTCACAGACACTGTTAAAATTTTTGTGGCAAATGGCCAGAGCATTACAAGTAACAAAAGAGGTAATCTTAAAGTATGTTATCAAAACACCACAATAAATATTAATGCTTTAATTATAAAAAATGTGTCTTATAATCTGTTATCTGTAAAAAAGATAGTTGAGGCTGGATTCAAAGTAAATTTTACTAAAGACAATGTAAAAATATTTAATGGAAAAACTTTTATGAGTGGAAAAATCCAAGGTAAATTGTACAAATTAATAGCTGAAGTATGTAAGCATGAAACATGTAATGTAACTAAAAAGATAGATGACTTATGGCATAAAAGGTTAGGTCACCTGAATAGGAAAGGCCTTAATATATTAAATTTACCAGTTTCCAATGACACTTGCAGCCCGTGTATGGAAGGTAAAGCCACCAGGAGCCCGTTCAAACCAGTACCAAGGCCCAAGACAAGAATGATTGCTGAGATGCTGCACTCAGATATAGCAGGACCAATCAAACAGCCAGGACTAAATGGTGAGAAATATTACATGACAATAATTGACGATTTTTCTCATTTTTGTGTTGTGTATCCCCTGACGTGTAAATCGAAAGCGACAGAGAAACTTATTAATTACATTTTGAAAATTGAAAATGAAACAGGGAATAAAGTAAAAAGAATCAGATGTGACAATGGTGGGGAGTACACAGCTAACAAATTAAAAGAATTTTGCCAAAATAAAGGAATAAATTTGGAATATACTTTACCCTATACAGCACAGCAGAACGGAACAGCAGAACGAATGAACCGTACATTATGTGATAAAACAAGGACATTATTGGCAGAGAGTAATTTACCCAAACATCTTTGGTGTGAAGCAATACAATGTGCAACTTATCAATTAAATAGATCTCCTTCATGGGCCATAAATTTCAAGACACCAAGTGAAATATTCTTCGGAAAGAATGATTTATCCAGACTAAGGGTATTTGGTTCAAAAGCTTGGGCTACCATAATACCCAAACCAGACAAAATGAGTAAAAGAGCAAAAGCTGTGAGAATGGTGGGTTACAATACTACAGGATATAGACTATGGGACCCTGAAAGTGACACAATAATAATCTCTAGAGATGTTAGCTTTGATGAGAGTGATTTACATTATGAAGAAGAAAAAGACAACAAGGATGAGCAACATAGAGTTCAGGATGAAAATATAACAGAAGAAGATAAAACAGAAAGTAATGATGAAGAAATGTACAGACATACTATGAATCAGGATAGAGTTGATGAAAATATAACAGAAGAAGATCAAACAGAAAGTAATGATGAAGAAATGGACACAAATACAATTACTAGATCAGGAAGAACAGTAAAGCGTCCCACACATCTACAAGATTATGAAACTAATATGGTTCTTTGCCTATGTGCAGAATCACCAAAGTCTTTTGAGGAAGCCATAGAAAACATTGAATGGAAAGAAGCAATTGATACTGAAATAAAAGCACTAACAAAATTAAATACATGGGAAGAAACAGAATTACCAAAGGGGAGCAAAGCTATTGAAACAAAATGGATTTTCAAAGAAAAGGATGATGGTACTAAAAAAGCCAGACTTGTAGTAAGGGGTTTTCAGCAAAAGAAGGAGGATATCTTTGACGGCATATATGCACCTGTTGCTAGGCAAACTACAATTAGAATGATGATATCTAAAGCAGTAATAGAAGACAGAAAAATCATGCAACTGGATATACCAACTGCATTTCTAAATGGAAAGTTAAAGTCAAATGTTTACATAACAGCACCACAAGGACTGTATATGGAAAATTCACATAAAGTTTTAAAACTGAAAAGAGCACTTTATGGACTAGTTGAATCTCCAAAATGTTGGAACGAAACAATAGATGAGTTTGCAAAAATGAATGGTTTTAAACGTTCAGATTATGATTATTGCTTATATTATAAAGAAGATTGCTGGATGTTAATATATGTTGATGATATTTTATTGATGGGGAATTGTGACCAAATAAAGAAGGAACTTAAGAATAAATTTAATGCTAAAGAATTAGGAGAGATGAAAAATTTTCTAGGAATGGAAATTGAGAGAAAAGAATGCACGTTAGAACTGAAACAGACTAAAATGATTGAGAGGATACTGAAGAAATTTAAAATGACTGATTGTAATGGAATGAAAACACCTATGGAGAGAAATTATAATATACATGTGGATAATAATGAAAATGGAATGGACGTGCCTTACCGAGAACTTATAGGGAGTTTAATATACCTGACTGTGACAACAAGACCTGATTTGACATTTGTAGTATCCTATCTTAGTAGATTCCTGGATAAGCCAAATGAAGAGCTATGGAAAGCTGGGAAAAGAGTGATACGATATCTAAAAGAAACTAAGAACAAAGGACTAATATTTAAAAAGGCTAGTGACACTAATATGTATGGATTTTCTGATGCAGACTGGGCTGGAGATCGAAATGACAGAAAGAGTGTGAGTGGTGGCATTATCTTACAAGGAGAAAATCCTATTGCTTGGTTCTCAAAAAAGCAGCAATGCGTGGCATTGTCATCTGCTGAATCAGAGTATATAGCAGCTGCAACTGTCGCACAAGAACTGGTAAATTTAAAAGGCATAAGTGAACATTTAGGTCATAATGTAAATGCTTTATTACTTGTTGACAATAGGAGTGCTATATCAATGGCGAAAAATTATGAAAACTCAAAGCGTACCAAGCATATTGACATTAGAGTTCATTTTTTGAAAGATTTGGTTGTTAATAAAATTATAGATATTAAGCATATCTCCACAAATAACAATTTGGCGGACGTGATGACGAAGAGCTTGTGCAAGGAGAAGTTTTATTGTTGTATTAGGAAGTTCATGTGTTAAACTGTCATAATAAACTGCAACTGTTACAATACTTGTTGTATTAAATAGGTTACTATTTAGGAGGAGTGTTGAGATGTTATATTGTTACAACACTACGTGTGTTCCTATCTGTGGAACTTTATATAGAGATACATCTATTCTATCTGTCATCAAATAGAGCGATGCAAAAACTGTTTGTTATGCTTGTGATTCCATAAAATAAATGCTTTATAAAAGAGATCTAAGTTTAACTCATCCATGCTGCTTAAGCAACTTCAACATGATATACCTTACTCTACAGTGGCGCCAACTAGTGAGTACAAATACGATAGCCCTCTATCTAACAAAGTACAAAAAAATACTCCCAAATATTCAAAAAGGGTTGAAGGTGGCATTGATTCACATGTTTGCATCTGCTAGACTCATACATAATATTATTCTGTATTTGTAACTAGCCGAGCTGGCAAAAAATATTCCGCCTTAAAGTCAGTTTTTGTCAGAGATGGCGCTGCATACGAAAAATTAAAGAGTTTTTTTTTTGTGCGTTTTTCATATTTATGATAAGATATTTGGCTATTCGAGGAAGAGAGAAAGCTAACAAATCAAAAATCATAAAAATCCGTGCAGCCATTCCAAAGTTATAAATGGTTGAAATAATACGATTTAAGTTTTGTACGTATAGATTTGTAAAAATTCTGGTAAAAGTAAAGTTGATATAAAAACGTAAATATAACGTGGAAAATTACGCTAACAGCTTAGCAAGGTGTTGCAATATTTTTCCGCCAGTTGCCGCCTCCTATTTGCATGTGTGTGTAAGACTAGTATCTGTATAGGGCCGTTAGTGACACCAGCGTTTGTGCAGCTATTCTCCGAATTGGTGCATTGTTACCTTCTGAGTGTAGTCTCAAAAAATCGGCCGTATTAAACTGTGTGCGCAAATCAATTGATAATCTATAAGTGTTCTAAGAATCTTCTAAAAACTACAAAAAACACACATCATTGATTACAGCGCCATCTAACGGGACTTCTTCAATGAGCTAACGCGAGCATCCGCCTTAATAGTACCTAATTAAGCTTAGTGACTTTTGGCTGCCGTAAATTGAGAGGTGGGGTGTATATGTATACTGAAATATTACTTATTTAAACAACGATCAACTTTATTAAAATAACAAAAAATCATAATTTTTAACATAAATTTAACCAACTCGGCATAAAACTAAATAATTACCTTGCCCTTTCCAATTTCAGACATTTTATTTTAAGCCAGGATAGGATCACTTCATTAAATGCAGTAGTGAGTTTTTGCTGCCAAATTTAGTTTAACGTAGGTATGTTACTAAATGTTTTTTTTACACGTAAGTTAATTATACGCTGCTCGTATGAGATTTACGAGTTTGTCAATACCTAAGATGCAAGAAAATAAGACTTGCCCAAAAAAAGTATATTTTCACAAAAGTGTACTTAGTGAGTTTTGGTTGTCACCCGACGATATAGACGGACCACTTAAAGGAGTCCTCGCCAGCGCGACACAGGGGCGCGGGGTGGGGCGACCGCGGGGGCCGAGAGGTGCGGGTGGGTAGTGCGCCTGCCGCCCGCACCTCTCTTGGCCCCCTTTGTCGGTCTATATATATGAACACCAAATTGAAAGTCAATCCGAGCAACCGTTGAAGAGTTCTCTTCTGCGGAGACGGTCATCAGAATCTCTCCGTTGCGTCGTGGGTAAAAACGGGAACTCACGAGTAAGGAGGTGTCTGTTGATTTTTTTTTCTACTGAAGGCGTGTTTTGTTCTAACACTTATGTTCGTAAAGAAAGCTAAGTTGCGAACTGACTTGCGTATAGTAAGTATCCCGTTACGATAATTGATCCCAGTCAGTGTGCTGCGGTCGCTACGCACTCGTACGGCCACCCTGCCTGGGCACAGTGTGGCCTGGGCCCTTTCGGCCCACTTCGATCTTCCTCAAAAGTCAAAGACGTATGATGTCTTGTTTGGGGTTTTTTACATCGGCCAAATAGTTCGGTACTATACTACTCCATAGATACAGTATGGCGTGCCGAACTTTTTGGTCGCTCTGGATGTCACAAACTATATGACGCTGACTGTACCTACATAATTATCTAAATAATAATTATACACTGTGTCTTACAAATAATCCAGAATATTACAACAGGTGACCTTGCATACTTACAAGCAGTGTATCCGTAGAATTGTCTACTATGTTTTTTTATTGAAGAAATTTAAATAAATTCGTATGTCAAATGACATGAAAAACGTCCCGTCTTGGAGGGTTTTCTATCCCTATCACTCGTTTGGTAATTACATGGATGACTATGCCAATTAAATCTACACATAATAAAGCTGAAGAGGTTCGAAAGTCTGTACATGGAAGATATTCGAAAAAAAAAGTTGGCTGGGAATACTTACATTTTTGTCAGCTTGTCTGTACCTATTTTTGCGAGCGCATCACGTAAAACCTTTACTAATCTGTCAAGGAAATCTCCGGCCAGGTTATATAGACTACTTTTTATCCCGGAAACTTGCATAGCTTCCTCGGGATAGCGACAAACATGTCAATTTCTAATTCTATGCGGACGAAGTCGCGGGCAGAAGCTAGTGGAAAATAAAATGTGACTGACACTGATATATCCGGTTTGGGTTTAGGGTGTATACAACAGGAAATGGGAACCAGGGTCAAGAATTGTGAGTGCAAAGGTTGAGTGGTGCTGTTGAGCTGGTCAACATTGCATAACAAAACCAAATTTTCAGGTACCAGAAAAAAATGTATTGCCGGCACAGAAGTACTTGAACAAGAGGAAGCTTTGCCTTTGCGATCTCGCATGGAAAGAAATTACAAGTTGAATGCGAATGGAATTAAAGATGTAATAATAAATCGTACCGTAGTGCAGTTAAGTACTAATAAATTTAATCAGGATGGTCCGGAAAACTTCGTTCAAGAGCAGCTGTCGTCCTTTTCACGTCAGTACAGTAGGGGAAGCTATAAGTGAGGGAAATCGGCGGCGGTCGACAGTTGTCAAGCCGAGCGTCGCAGGCCGGCCGCCGGTAGAGTACCGTCGAGCACGAACGTCGTTCAGTCCTACGCTCTGTCAAAACAAAATGATGACTAAAAGAGGCATTTAAATTCAGTGAAATTTCAGTAAATAACAGTTTTACTTTGTGATATTTTTGTGGCAGTTATGCATGTTATAGTTTCTACGCTTTTCGTGCTCGCTCTTCTGCAAGGTATGTATTTTCAGGATCAGTTAAACAAATTGCACAAAAGTGTACATTAAAATAAAACTTTTTACCTAAAGCTAAGGAAATAAAGTACCATAGGCATTTAAAAATAGTTCTAGTTTCCACACCGGTCCCATAAGACCGCAGTGGCACCGCAACATGCGTGACAAACTTTATTGCGGTATTCGATGCAATTAAAGCAGCGTTTTTTGTAGTAAACTCAATCCATTAGCTCGCTTTCGTATGAAATCGGTTGTTAAAAAATACCACGTTACTACTTACAAAAGAAGAAAGGCACATAGTAAATTATATCTATTACCTATTATTATTTGTCTTTTTTGCGGTGCGCTACCTAGTGCCCTATCCGAATTATTTTCGAATTTCAAAAGATCGTTCAATTATTTCGATTCCATATATTATTATAATAATCTTGATTAAAGAAATATCATACTACTCTACCATAATACATAATCATGGACAGTTTATTGTATGTGCTAAAGTAAATGAAGGAACCTAACAATGATAGCTAGTTACCTACTTAAAACACATTATTAGAGTTGCACAATCGGATTTACTGGAGAAATCCTGTAATGTAAAGAGGATAAAGTTTATTTAATGACACCACAATCTCAAGAGGCACTATTCCTAAGTAATCGAGTTTGACTCATGATTACGGGACGTTTGAGTCAGATCCACGTAATAAAACCTTACCACAGAAAGATGTCGAACGATATTACATTACGAGGTCCCTTAGTTAGGTTCCAACGTATCTACGACAGACGTTTCAAAGGGTTTAACTTTATCTTTAAAGGTGCAATGAAATGACAAACATGAGTAGTAGTAGAGAAAAAACTTCACGCCAGTCTTGCAAAGAGCTATAAAGGATTTTCATGGCATTTTCGCAGTTGGATTAAGCTTAGCCAGAAGGACCATAAAAGTTTTACTTCAACAATATCGAACGTCGGAAAGAATAGATTTTGTTACTAAAATTTAAAAAATAATTAACTCACCACTCTCCAAAAATTGAAGTCCACTCAAAAGATGTCGCCGGCCCTAGCTGGCACTTATGTCAAGACATTTAGGTAAGGATCTAATCATTTAAATTAGACTAAGTGCTTTTTTTAGAGCTAAATAAATATTTGTACAGTAGTTATTATGAGATAATGCTCCTTGTAATATTTTCATTCGATAGAGATAACAAATACATCTAATGAAATCATCGTTAATAATAAGTTAAATAAATGGCATCTAGTACTACCTCTTTTTGGGGATCCATACCTTGAAAATGAGAATGGAACCCTTATAGAATCATTCGTAGCTATCTGTCCGATTGTCATGGCAAATTTTCTCCAAATCAACTGAACCAATAATTTTAAATTCGGTATGCACATGTAGGTATTTCTGCGGCCCAAACGAACGTTTAAAATAAGAATGGGATCAAAATTATAAAATGAAAAAGTTTTCTTTGAAATGGAAGAGGTTACAGTGCGTTTACAGTGCGTATACGTTTTTTTATAATCGAAATAATAAATGGTACTGGCGGTGGTGGTAGGGGTAGTGGTGGTAGGGGTAGTGGTGGTAGTGGTAACGGTATGGGCAATGGTATGGTTATTTAAGAATATTTACAAAAAGTTAGCTTCCCCACTCCATTTTTTCGAAAGCGCCTGCAATTTTTGGAAGTATCTTGAAAATGATTCTTTAGTTGTAGATTAAAAAAAAACTTCTTGAAATCTATCGTCAATTCGTCAACATGGTAACTCCAAATATTGTGCGTAGGTATCTACAGACTAACGGAAGCCGCAGTGCACTAAAAAGTCTCTCACTAAGAGAAATCTGCACTAGCTAGGTATCTTTGACTATTACATAAATAATATTAGAAAAGATAATATAGAGGATATCAGTTGCTTTTATAATGCCAACAATAGGTTTCCATTTAACTTAACCAGCGCCACTCCTGCGCAAGTCGGAGAAAGCGTCTACATAAAATAATGGCACGCATCGGTTTAATGGGAAAGCCTAGTTCCAAGTATGACTAATGCAGCGCGCATCCTATAAGTGTAGACAGAATTAAGAGATGGTTGTGGCGTGGTAATAAATACTTTACTGGTAGAGATCCCTTATAGGGATAAGTTCGCCTTTGTGCATATATTAATGTTAGTTTTTTTTTGTGAATTGTATCTGTTTCTTTATATTTGTACAATAAAGCATTTACTTACTTAGTTACTTACCTACTTTGAAACGTAACACAGGAAGCCTACACCATGAAACTTTTACACCGTTTACATTTAAACTACATCAAGGCCTATACAGATAGCTTACTTAGTTTTATTCATTAGTACATACATACATACATAAATCACGTCTTTATCCCTTACGGGGTAGACGAAGCCTAAGGAAACAAGACCATTCATTTATTAGTAATTGTTTAATTTTGGTTTCTTTGGAGATATGCGCCATAGTTTAAAAATTACAAATAATTAAATTAAGCTCTACCTCTGCCTAAAACTCCTTTAGCATTTTAAAGCTCAATATTTCACGAACAGGGTCCCGATTTTTGAAAGCACGTATGTGAAAATACCACTCGAAAGTGGTGAAAAATTGTCCTGAATTTGAAATACGAGTAGCTTAGTAGATAATTACGGCTCTCATTAATCTTGTGACCCAGTCCAAAATTTGATTAGAGCTGTAGTTTTGAAGATATAAACAGATTTATACTACTTTCGAGTGGTACGTTCGAGTGATGTGCTTTCAAAAATCGGGCATCAGTTCACAGTCGAAAAAAGTTGTTTTCTTATTTACGCGCTATGTTTTTGAACGACCAATCCAACTGCACCCAACACCCTTAAAGCCACGCCATGGTATAGAAAATAAAAGTAATTAAATGTATTGTTCTATTTTGTCGGTGTCATTATCTACACAATACCTACCCATGTCAAATAATATCTAACATAACCCCCGAACAGACCAACAGACACACACACACACACACACACACACACACACACACAAATCACGTCTTTATCCCTTACTTATCAAAATACATACAACATACAACCAACAGACATAGTGAAACTATATTAGTGTATTTGCGAAATTTAATGTTTATCTTGTATATAATTTTTACACGATTTCGCAATAGTGGTACAACCAGGGACAACAATTCGAGGAACAAACGCTTTCTAATCGCATTAATTTACCTACTTTCATACAATGTCCGTGTCTGAAAGTAAATTAATCGTAATTTACTTGACACTATCGAGTGTCAAGAGACTGTCGAGTTAAAGGGCTTTATCGGTTCTTGTTCCAGCTGCATTACTTCTCGCCGGCAAAGAAATACACCGCCTGTCTATAAACTTACTTATACATAACTTCGATTCCATATCAATTTCGCACTTACAGTTCCGTAATTAAGTGTGTATGTAGTACGTCCACAACACAAAGGTTTTTGACCCCTGTTAGTTTAAAGATCTTATAAATAAAAGACTTAAAACAAGGAGGTCTCCTTTCAACTTGTCTTTAACAGATATTATTTGAGTTATCAGTAACCTGCCTTTTGTGATCACGCGTACCTGTACGAACGCGGACAGTGAGGTATAAATACATACAGAATTTGGCCACATGACCACATCCTTGTATGGGGAATCGTCGTGTTCCGGCTTACTGCCTTTTTTGCTGCCGCGGATTTACATTGGCGTAAAAGCATTACAATTGCTACATTACTATTATCACTGTATTCAAGTTGTCATTTTATATTGTAATTACATATACGGAGAACTAGTGAGTACTTTACATTAGATTTATATTAAAAAAAAGCAAAATCGTCACTTTATACTTATGTCAAAGGAAAAAAAATTAAGTACTTTTTATTATAACGTGTTCCTAGCATAGACTTAGAATTAGGTGCGTCAGTCATCGCATCACCGTCGCATTTCACCAAACGTATCCCTTTGTGCCCGACTGCGCAACGCAAAGGAGGGTAATATGTTTAACAGCCTGTAGCATGTACTCTACAAATGAACGATACGTGCTCGGTTCTTGAAAAAAAAAGTCGATAGCGTACTTAGATACCTTTGTTTAAGACGTACCTGCGTGGTAACTTTATAACAAGTGCTACAAGTAGGTACACGTATATACTACATACTACATATTACGAGTCATTCGAATAAGGTACTTTTAGTTTTTTGCATAGGTAAGTACGTATAATTCTTAAGCATTTCGTCGCCCAGATACAAGTTTTGCTCAGTGGTGACTGCTGCTCACTGCTGACTGATATGATACGTATATGTTAGTAACAAAAAATTGCTACAAAAAGCGGTCAAATATTTTACAGCGTTCATTTATTGTATTTATTTTCTTTCCGAATAACTTGTCGACTTTTTGTGTCAGGTACCTACTCCTGATGATAATAAGAACACGCCTGTGATATATCGTACAAACATCATTAAGTTGATACCTATATCACGAATACCTACTTAAGTATAAGTACCAAGTTACACTGGTGACATGTAATAAAATTTAATCGATGTTGATGTCCTTTATTACACATTGTTTATTTGCAATAATTTGATAAAGGACGGCCCATGATTGATTTATACTCCCGGACTACATTTTACTGTTTATCAACGCATTAAATATAACGAGCCGTCAATTACTTTCGACTTCTGATTCCGTAAACTGATTGCATGTTACGTATTAACTTAAGTTTCACCAAACTTTTCGACAAGTGGGTAAACACTTTGAAAACAGCCCGTTGTAGGTCGCAGTTGTTTAAAAAGTACATGAACTAGTTACTATTTATTGTTCTTTCTTTGAAAATATGACAAAAGTTTCAAGTTTCCTTAAAAATAGAACCTTAATACCTTGTATAAGATGCCTTCCGTGCATGATATCCTTCAGGTAGGTACTTACCTCTAGGTGAGTGATTATTAGTATCGATATTTAAAAACAAATTACTACAGTCATTTGAACAACCTAGTTAATGATTACAGTAATTTTCTAACTGCACTTATTTTGCCCTTATTATAGAAATAGCTTCTGTGGTGCATTCTTATAAAGCAAATGATTGTCCTCGATGCATATATTCACGATTCCGCGCTACTCCACATAGTTTCAGCGAAATACATACCTAATTATAAAATGTGCTAATTCTACTCTAGTAAATGAGTAAGTCTTTTATTTAATGACGTAAAGAAAATCTACTGTTCACAAAAGGTTCACGCTGGACGAAGATGTATCCGTAAAATAAAGGACCCCTGGCTTTAAGATACATATCTAACCGTTACCTTAAACTGGCC
The DNA here is from genome assembly GCA_949127965.1 of Pandemis corylana. NCBI lineage: Eukaryota > Metazoa > Arthropoda > Insecta > Lepidoptera > Tortricidae > Pandemis > Pandemis corylana. The sequence goes on along the minus strand of OX421856.1, from coordinate 12,866,508 downwards.
TTTAATGTGTTGTGTAGGAATAACAAACAAATGAATAAAAAGTACATTTAAATCATCAGCAGGAAGATCAATGAAGTTCTTCTTCATACATATTTCATTCAATGTCAGGTCGCAAAATGGAATTAATTATGTATAAAAAGAACACATGGTATTGGAAAAAGGGCTTGATTTTCCACCTGACGCCTGTCCGCCTAACCGCAACTCCCACTAATTGTTACCTTGAACCATGGAAAAATGTACGATAATAAGCAATTTCTTCAGGCATAGTTTTTTTTAACTCTTCATAGGTAATATTTTCTAAGTTTAATTTGCAACGCTCAATGTCCTTGGGCTGGAGACCTTCAGTTGTACCGTATTTTCAAACAATATGAAATCGCGAGATTCGCTACACTTCGGTGGGCAAGGCAAGGCAAGATTAAAAGAAGGTTGGCACGACTTAAGCTAAGCTTAAGCAATTCATTAATTCTTACAAAATGATTGTTCGCAAAAATTCCTTTCGCACAAACACAATAATATGTTCATTGTTTACGCTTAAATGTGATTTCTAAACGCCGTTGGAATCTTTAAAGTAGTGGTTGTATAAGCGATCTACACAAAGCCATTTTATGTAATGTCTGGTTGTATTCGTTCGGTATAATTAAACAATAGTTGGCACTGCGCGCATCGAATGCACCGACCATTAAAAGAATTTATGACAGTTGGACTAGAACCAAAGCGCACCCATTTCCTCTGTGTATATCGCCAGATTGGGTACAAATAATAGCAGTTGCCTCGGTTACGACTCCCCGAGCAATATCGGTCGCCTAATGTCCGGCCATGAGGTCAACCGTGAATAGAATGGTAACAAAACCACTGCATTCAAAAAAATGTTAGCAAGTACCAATAATCGAATTCGAGCAACGGAAAACTGTTTTTTTCTTTCATGCCGTTCGGGACCCTTAATGCCTTATACAAAGATAGACGGTATTTATAATTTGTCACTATGTTCGCCGCAGAAATGCAGTCTCAGGAAATGAAAGGTCTGACAGATTACACAGCGAGATAATGGCGTGATAGTTTTGTTTTCTAACAAAACAGAACCCTAAAAATAAACAAACCATTAAACCACAAGCTGAGGCTTCTTATAACGCGAAATAGGTACCTACCTATATCCAGTTTAATAAATACCTTATTGCTGACACATCCATTCTTCAAATTATCTAACTTGCTGTCATTATAATTTCTCGTGACTAAGGTGAAAGCGGAGCAGTAAAAATATGCAAATGTGTGCAAATTCCTGCTTGATATGCAAATATTTGGATATATCAAATAGACATAAATTGCACGATTTGCAAGCGAAGTCTTAGCGCATGCAATAAATCAAGTTAAGTGCTTGTATTGATATTCGCCCGCGCACCGTTCTGCTTTCCTGATCATTACGTAATTTAGGTACGAGTATTTATATTTACTAATTTTATGATGTTTCGAGTGGTGCATGCAGCTTAATATTTAGCAGTGGTACCTACCTCCAAATGCATTAAAATTCTAAGAATAGCCTACAAAGCAACAAAGTAACCTGAATTATTTACCACAGCATGATTTATGGACTCTTGGTAAATTATTATCAAATAAACAATAGAAAAATATAATCAGTCCATCACAGTAAAACAGTCACAAATTCATAACAGGGCAAAATAACTGCATAGAGCTGCCCCGCTTAGTGAAAAGCTACCACGACACCCTGAGTACGTTCCTATTAATTATAAAAAAGTATCGTCCTATATACTTCATATACTTCACGTTATCTACCTATTTCTTTCGATAACTCAACTCTTCAAATGAGTGATCTAATAACAATAACAAAGTAATGACACGTTTAAGGAAATCTAAACTATAAATAGGAACTCTACTATAAAACATAACGTACTGCAACTGTTTTAATATTTATGAGTTGTCACATTTATAGTCTAGATTTGGCAGTGGATCTCAGACAGGTGGTGTAGCAATCCATAGCTCGTCAAAAATAACAGATATATTTAAACAGGAAGAACACAAACCACGTACAGTCGTAATCGTAATACCTAAAGTCAGCTTCAAAAGTAGGAGGCACCTTTTAACATTGTTTTATTACCACATAGCTGTTGTTGTTTTATATAGGTATTAGGTACGCCGGGTAGCCTAGTGGTTTGGCCTGTGGCATCTGAAGCAGAGGGTCGTGGGTTCGAATTTTCCGGAATTTATGTGCGAAATTACATTTGAAATTTACCCAGCTTTTCGGTGAAGTAAAACATCATGAGGAAACTTGCACACATCTGCGAAGCAATTCAATGGTGTGTGTACCCAATCCGCGCTGGGCCCGCGTGGGAACTATAGCCCAAGCCCTCTCATTCTGAGAGGAGGCCTGTGCCCAGCAGTGGGACGTATACAGGCTGGAGATGATGAGCTGTTGCCCGAGACTTAATCCGCGCAGAATTAATATTCGTATCCCAAGCAGCTTGACTTTTCTGGCACTTTCAACAATTTTTAATATATTTCAACCAATTTACACAACCTTGACAAATTAAGTATTTAAATCTGTTCCAATTCCATTCAGTTGGTAGTTTTTGAGTTTATCGTGAACAGTCAGACAAACATAGCTGAGTAATTTATTCAGACAGACAGACAAAAATATATATTTTTTATGTTAGTACTGTATATGTCCTTAAATGAATTTAGTGAAAAGGTATTCATTTGAAATTACGAACGGACATTTCTATTTATTTGTATAGATTTTAATTTTGTTTAATTTAATACGCAAAACCCTAGTTTTTTGTATTAAAATTAATATGAAAAGATTTTAATTTGAAATTACAAATACACGCTTAATTTTAGTTATTTGTAGTTGTATAGGTACAATATCACGAGATTTGGTAATCTCGTGATCTGATACGTAGTACCTACGTCACTTTACAAAGCGTAACAAAAGGTTGCAGCTACATTTGATGGTGACTGTACCACGATTTACTTCAGCTTTCGTCACAGATGTGGTCTGAATAGTAGAAGATGACGACTGCACCGTTTGTCGTCATTGGTATGCGGTGCTCGCTGCGCTTGCGGTCAGCGGCCCTCTGTGCACTGTCTAAAATAGAGCAGAGTCAGTGTCTTTGCAAATAGAGGTCATTGCCGGCTAAAACGTTAACGTGACATTGCAAATTTTCGTCAGATCCTCTTTAGCAAGTATCTCTTCATTGGTTTTTTTATCACCTTCCCACACACAAGGTCTGTTTGCTGAGCAGTTGAGCACCTATACCGTTTTTACAGCGGTTTCTTTGGCATCTTGATTGTTAAAGCATTTCATTTTTTCCGGACTCCAATATAATGGTGAAAATCGTGCACATATATTTTTTTAAGTCTTGAAACTCACCCACCCAAACTGTGTTTAGAAATTTGAACCGAAATGTGATATGTGATACACGGTGACGAATTGATAATAGGTAACTTAATCTTTTGAGCGGATTGGAGACTTCCTCACTTTGTAACCAAGTACAATTGGTTTTTCAGCTTTATAATAGTCTTTTGTTAAGCTTCATTGTTCTTTATTGTCATTCAAATTGGCCTCCGAGGAAAGTTTAGAAGTCAATGTAACGATTAAGTACGCACTTACTAGTATAATTTAATATACCTACGCCGGTCTAGCAACCAGCTTTTATAATTGGATGAAAGTCGTGATACAGTCATGAGACATGTTGGTATTTTTGGATCACGTTATTAAGTTTATTTGTAACACTTAACCTCCTTATACATAAACGCGTGTTAGGCTTATTTTAACTTAATATGTATTCGTTTTATTAATATTTATTTATCTGACAATTTAATATTTGCTTTTGCCGGATAAGTATCTGCAAAAAAACATAAATTTTACATTAAAATGTTTGTACCCTATCTTTTTTATGAATGAAGGCTAAAAATGTGTCACAGACTCGAGTATAAATATACACAAGTGACAAATGGGTAAAACTCTTGTAAAATATTAAGGGAAATCAAATGCATACTTACCATAATGTTATTAATACGTCTGAGTACGTGCGTTATAGGGAATTTCGGTTCAGAACAGGATAAAGTATTACGTTAAGAAATCAGTCTCAACGTCATGCCAATGACGTTATTGACATGAAATATTTAATCTGTAATTAATTAGGTAATTGGCGTTATACACACACGCACACTTAAATCACGTCTTTATCTCTTACGGGGTAGACAGAGCCCAAGGTAACAAGACCTAAAGGCCACGTTGTCGTTTCTAGGGTTCCGTAGTCAACAAGGAGCCTTTATAGTTTCACTACGTCTGTCCGTCCGTCTCTTCCGCGGATTAGCTCAGAGTAGGTACTAGAAAGCTGTATTTTGGCATGGGTGTAATATATTAACTACGGCAAAGTGGTAAATTAAAATCTAAAATTTTTTTTTGTTGGTTTTTTTGCTCGTTTTTCTCTATAATATGTGGTGTCGTTGAAAAGTTCGTTCAAAAATATTGAAGGTGTGGAAATCCATTTTTAGATTCAGGGGGGGGGGGGGGGGGTTGCCAGCTAAACGGTTATATTTGGATAGGTGAAAAAATCCCCTAGTAATACCTATATATTTATAACGAAATTTAAAGGAAAACTGTCACAGCTAGATTGGCTTTACAATTTAATGAGAGTCGACCAACTTATAAAATGTACTTGAAACAGTGAACTATGTTCAAAGTAGTATCGAATAAAAATCATCATCGTCATCATCATGTCAGCCGAAACACGTCCAGTCCACGGCCACTTCAGTTTCGCAATTCTTCGGGCTATGTCGGTAACCTTAGTTCTACTGCGGGTATCATCATTTCTGATTCTTTGCCGCAGAGAAACCCCGAGCGTATCCTTCTCCATAGCCCGTATCGAATAAAAATGATAAATAATAATTATGTTCACAATATCCACATATTGTGACAGGCAATTCCTGAACCCTACGCTGCGCGTGGCCAGACACGCTCTTGGCTGGTTTTTAATTATTAGTAGGTATAACCAACATTATCAATGACCCCGACAGGGTGTCATGCATACCAACCACGCTAACACGTAACACCTATACCAAAATGAAAATGAACATGACTTAAAATATATATGAATAAATGATGCTTAAACGCCATGAATAAAAGCAAAGGAAACAGGATATAATGGAGTTTTGACTATAAATGCAGTCTGATGTGGCATTATGAAATCACCCTACAACATGTGACGTATTGTTACGAGAATGAAGAAGCGACATCGTGCGGCAAGTACCTACAGTGTACCTTAATCAGTATACTTAACAAGGGTAAAAATGTATGATTAATATTATTTAAGACCAAAGTGAATGTATACGAGTACAATACCTCAGCCGTCACGTGCTTTTAATAGTAGTGTCTACCTTGCATACTAAACAGAGCTCCATAACTATAGTCGCATGCGCAGGATGCATAACGAGGAAGGCAATTTTATAAACAAAGTGAACGTATGATCACAGGATGTTGTTACCTACATTTACAAGATGTTCTCACGTAAATCACCTCTCGTAAATAGTCATCAAAAGCAAACTAAGGAGCGCACGGCTTGCGGAAACGTTACTTTAATTACATGCTTGTATATTTTCCACTTCCCTATAAAATAAAGATAAGCTGTAGTAGCTAGATTTACATCTGCCATCATAGATATATAAATAAGTACAGGTTATTGATAGGAAATCAGAACCTTTATACAATGCGAGTCCGCAAGTATGTAATAATTATAATGTGTCTAAAGTAGGTCTTACTAAAGACTTCAGTAAATTTGGTAATTAATACCGTAAACTCAATAGCGTGGAAACAAAAAGCAAAGGGGAAAGCTGTACAAGTATCCAGTTGTTCTATGACGAAGTCGGTTAAAAAAAGAAAGAATAGTCGACAACATTCAGTAGCTGAGTCACTGTACAAAAGATAAAATAATAATTATAAATATAAAGACAGATTGATTAATTATTTAGCTTCAATTTTGCATACTGCTGGTTATAGTCGGCGCTGGCCATCCGTTGGGTTGGGATCATCGAAGATTTAGTAAGTAGGTACACAAGACACAACACAGTAGTTACAGTAGAACCAACATTATTATTATGTTCTGTTTTAAGTAACAGTGACGACACCACGTAATTATTGATTGACTCACTATATCTCAATGAAACGCTGTTGTATTAACATTGCTAATCAAGAGCAACGTTGTGTTTGTAAACAATCGTAAGCAATTATCTCACTATGGTGAGGCTAAGGTCCCAACAAACAGGTACTGAATAGAGGGATGTTAAAAAGAAATCGAGTTCGGAGGCTGTCTCAACGTTCAAATTCACGTTTAATACCATCTAAGTATAGGTAACAAAATGTTCACCAAACTGTTACACAGCAAAATGGTGGAGACGATTTAAAAATGAGCGACACACTTATAACATACGCCTAATTAAGTTACCAATGTAAATGGGAGCAGCGTATTGATGTTAGGTACCTAGGTATCTATTTCTAGTTAGGTATTCTTGTCTTTGGTTTGAGCCACACAGCAATTTTGTTTATAAATAGATTTATAGGTACCAAAACATCTGGTACGAGAAATATATAGGTTTATAAATAACATTAAAATATATTTAAAATTTGTTTACTTTCCGATTTTTCTAAAATGTAGGTAATAATTATTTGTATTGTTATTGTGCACGTGTATGATTCTTAGAATGATGTATATATTTTAATCGTTATTGATTGGTGACGTTATTTTCTTTGTTCTTTATGCATGCAGAAGCGACTCATTAAAGTTATTAAGTGCCATTTCCATGTAAGAATAGAATGCCGCTCACGAAAATTAGAAATCATCACTCACTTTATTCTAGAGCGTGCCATAAAGAAACAAGACAAAGTGGTCAAAAGGTCTGGCCGTTCATCAATATTAATAACTAAGTAGCTGGGCTTCCGAGCTTGCGACTTCGTCCGCATGGACTGCACTTTTACTGCTTATACAATACAATACAATATTTATTTGCTTAAAACGTATAAGTTTGGTAAGTACTTAAAACGGAATGATTCTAGCTAGAAGCAAAACTTTTTTAATGTGTCCTCTGGCTACTGAATTTATGCAGAAACTTCTAGGCGAAAAAATGCGTTTAATATTTTATTTTTAAGATTAGCAAGATTAGCACAACGTTCCACATACCCTCAATAATTCATGTCCGTGACCGAGTAAGAAGCTTTCTTATTATTTGTATTACTTAAGTAACTCATACTTTATATGTACAGTGTAGTTAGTATAGTGTAGGTATTGATTAAACTCGGTAACTTTAGCACCGAATAGTTGCTAAATTTCAAGTTAAAACAGAAGTAGGCATATGTGAAAACTTATGTCCCTAAATGACCTTTTCTATGTTTGAGTAATGTGTGCGAATGGACAAATTGACGTACCAAATTAGAAAAATTACTTAAATCCCATATCAGTTCTGTACACTACTACATACAACAGGTTATTTACTTACGTTTTTCACCTATAAGTATGTCATTCAGGGCGTATTATTGGAAATATAACCCATTTTATGATACGTTACATTAAACCGAAAACTCCCTTGTCGCGTGACACGGTCACTTACTTAGATAATTCATAAACGGTGGGTTGATGCCATTGATTTACTGTGGTTAGCTCTGATTTTCCACGTGCAATTGTATTTTCTTAATGGGAAACAGATTGGCAGTAATTGTTGATTATTGCTTCGTATTATTTTAAAAATTTAAGGATTATAGTCGTATTTTTGATATTAAGTAAATGCTTCTTAAATGCTGCTCGCTTTTTGTGTCTTAACAATCTATTGTATGTAGTAAGATTGAGCTCACAGCATGAAATATCCTTCGAAAGTTCCATCCATTCGAAATCCTACATCGGTCTGGTATACAAACATCGGATATTATTCATGAAGAAGCCTTGGGTGCTAACACACAAGCGTTAAAACGTTAGTAATTTGGAAGTAAGCAATTCACCGAATAATGATTTCGTTTCGGTAGGCACCAATTACGTACAAAGAACAATAGAAAGGCTGCCAAATTAGCTCGAGGCTCGAGGCGTTGTGCGGAGACAATCGCCTTTGCGGCTCCCGACCAACTGGCCGTGCTGCGTTGGCCACGGTACATCTTACAATTCACGATGAATGCCCATTATATACTTCACGAAAACATTACTCTGTTCAGAATTTGATTTGTGTGATGAGGTTTTATGATTACCTTGTTCATGTCTCCTACTTCTTGGTCGTAAAAAAAAAGAAATTGCTTTATACTAGATTCCTATATACTTACTTATTTTTGGTTGGGCTAGTGGTTCGTCTATCGTCTTTATTTGTTTAGACATATTAAATAGATAGCCTGGAAGATAAAGAGTTTTTTATTCAGCTTTTTATCATGTTAATAGATTGTCACACGACTGTCTATTTACCTACTTACGTTACCTATTTATAATAACAAAAACTGACCAAATGCGTGTTGGGCTTTTAGCTGGGCTAGCTAACAGAAAAAAAAACAATCTAAGCCTTTCCTGAATCCCGGAATAGTAGGTACCTAAAGTTTTTCACACACCCGCAACACTTCTAATACCAGGGTACCTAAATACCTAAAAGTTGAAAAATAAAGCGATATGTGTCGGTATCTTTGCCAAATTACAGAGTTCAAGTAGACTTCTATCGGATGGACGTGGTAAAAAATAATTAATTCTTGTTGACTAAATAACCCTAAAAATAGATATATATCCCAATCCACCGTCTCTAACTCACTCTTTGTTTCAAAATCACAAAGGGTTAGTATAGGCGCCTCGGTTAATACGTATTTAAGATCACTCACCTTTCTTAAAGTAATTACCTACTACATAGCAAACAAAGTCGCTTTCCGCTGTCTGTCTCTCTGCCTGTCTGTTCCTACGTGTGCTTATATCTTTAAAACTACGCAACGGATTTTAATGCGGTTTTTTTAATAGATAGAATGATTCAAGAGGAAGGTTTGTATGTATTTAATTCTACGCAGACGAAGTCGCGGGCAGAAGCTAGTTTCGAATAAGTGTGGGTAACAAAGTGTTTATATGATAGGTATGTGAGTTTTCTGGACAGAAGCACCTGCCACCACGTTGTGCGTTAATAATACCACGAAAAACAGTCGCGAACAAAGATATGTATACAAATTTAGACAAGCAAATTACTTGCACAAAAAGACAGCCAGAAAAATTACTAACTTAAGAGGCATTCTATTATCAGGATCGGTTAACCAAGTAGTTAGAGAACCTGACGACGAAGCTTGAGTATGTCTACCTACAAATGTTCAAAAGAGAACTTTGGACGTTTTATATTTTACGTCATCCTGGGCTGTAAGTAGCAGTTTACCCCTTGCTACGCGAGACTAAATTTCCACTTCCTGGCCAGGGGAAGACGTGAAATTGTGTACACAACATGGGCGGTGATAAAGAATGCCTCAGGTCGCATGTTTATCGCCCTCGCTTTTGGCTCGTGCGACAAGTTCCTGCGATCTAAGACATTCATTATTTTACCACCCTCGGCGTGCAATATACCATCGTATTTATCTTTATAACCACCTTATCCGTTGCGTTCGTAGTACATACAAGCTTTGCTTATTTCGGGATTAGGGGAGTTCCTCAACTCAAATAAAATTGTCCTGCAATTTATATAGGTATAGGAAGTGTCAGACGAAGTTGCGGGCAACAGCCTGCATACACCATATTGGATACATATTAGCTGTTGCCCGTGACTTCATCTGCAAAGAAGTTATTTATCGCTATCCCGTGGGAACTACGCGATTTTCCGGGATAAAAAGTAACCTATGTGTTATTCTAGACTATAATCTGTGTTCCAAATTTCATCCAAAACACTTCAGCTGTTCTGGCGTAAAATAGTCAAACATGCATCCCTCACAAACTTTTTTAATTTATAATATGTATAAATATTAGTAGGAAGTAGGATAATTCATATTTGTACATATTTTTGCCCTTTGGGCTGGCAACTCATCCCTCTAGCCAGCGAGAGTCTATACATACAATACACTCTAGTCTATAAATATAATACACTGACGAGCCAAAATAACGGGTCACTTCCCATACAAAGTTCAGTATATTAATATACGAAACGAGCGATGAAAACCAAATTCTTAGATAACCTTACTTGGTTGCTTTCTTTCCGTATCTCGTGATAAAAAAAACTGAACACGTTCGACGTCATCGAAGAGTCATGTCATGTGATATTTCTGAGCACCTTATATCATTTTTGTTGACTCTACCTACTAAGTAGTATAGCGGGCATCAATATTTAATGTATATTAATGCATAAAAGTACCTAATTTTTCAACATCGTGTTTTCTAATCAAATGACGATTCATGACAACATTTGGAAACCACTGCTAATAACTTTTTCAGAATCTGTCCAGGGTCGTAGAAACAACACTGTTAACAATAAACCATGTTGTATTTTTACATATATACATCACGTATTTATCCCTTACGGGGTAGACAGAGCCTAAGGTAACAAAACCTTAAGGCCACGTTTAACATGATTTTGTATTTTTAATTTGTGTTTAATCAGAAACGAGTATAAATTATGTGAGGGCGCTACTTTCTACGCAATCGCCACTTACAATACTAAATGAAAAGCCGTAAAAAATAAAATTAATAACGTGAATAAGCCCAGAGTGATGTTAGTAATTTCGAGTGATAATCACGGAACCGACGAGCAATGAATGTGGATGAAACGAGAGAGGCATGTCAGGATCGTAGCTAATGTATAAAGTAGTCTCTGCCTACCCCTATGGGAAAGAGGCGTGACGGTATTATGTAGGTACAGTAAGTGAAATGTATTCGCATAGCCCCGTAGAACTCTATCGCAATAAGGTGACATATCACTCGAGTTTGAGTGACGGCGGCCTGTCAATTGCGACAGGGTTCTACAGTGGTATGTGAATCATTTCTCTCACTTTATGGATCGCGGAAGTTCAAAACAGTTAATTCTGTACGGAACTATTACGTTTTCTACTTCTTTATGTGGAATTATTGACATTTTTAAGAGTAGGTGCGGATCGAGTAGTTTAAAGTTCGGGAAACAAGAATTAAGCTAAATTTGAAGTAATTACTTAAGTTAACAATACAATCCTCTCACTGCGCTCCATTTACCTGCGCTCGTCCGCGGCTCCACGCTCAGCCGTTGCATAATGTGCACGGCGACCGACTCGAGGCATTGGCAATGACGAAAGGTCAAACTATTATTAAGTGCCTTAAATTATTTTTATCAATGAATTTGACACGCGTCAGTACCTACGCGGCTTTGTTGTGTTACGATTAGACGTTAATTAGTTTTTTTAACAATTACCTTTGTCTAAATAATGTAACGGAGAGGGTGTACTAACCTTGTAAGTATTATTCGACACAACTGTAGCATGCAGCCATGGAATAAACTTAGGGTTGTGCCTTAACCACACAGAGGGTTATAGATATTTCTACAGAACATTTTTCATTGGATTTTAAATTTTAGATTGTAAACTTGGAAGCAACGCACCCGTAACTCATCTATGTTATTGATGTCCATGGACGGCTGTGATTAGTTTCCACCAGGTGACACACTTGCTCGTTGCCCTTATCACCATAGAATGAGCATTATACCTAAGCTTAGATTAAAGCAACATACCTACTTACTATACCTAGTCTACGTTTCATTAAAATTGAACGTCGAGAAGCAGAAATAATATATAATTATGTTTAGTAATTAAAATTCACCGCTCGCCTAAAAGTGATTTTCCCATTATGATATACATATAAAGTATGTAGATGTAGACAGCCGAGCGAACACACGTTGTTCGTCAAGTTAGTTGCCATTCGTCAAAAGATGGAGCCACATTTTACATAGAAATCTATGGTATAACTAAAGAAACCGTTAGGTCTATTTATCAAATCTTGAGCATCATCATTGCATCCTGTACTTTCTGATTGGAGACGTCTTCGTCTTCTTCTCCGGGAAATATGCTCTTTTGCGGATTAAACTAATTAATAAGTTAGTAAATTCATGCTCCCTATAAACTTACCATGTGCGAAATACATGAATCAAACTCCGTAGAACTGTTTAGCGTGAAAGCGTAACATGCATGTCATGTATCATGCGTTTGCAAAAACTAGCACTAAGGCATATTTTTAGTACGATATCATAAACGGTAACGCTATGATTGCTGTTCAGTGCCATCTCTTAAATTGGCCAAAAAAACTTGCTGAAAAAAATATCGACGAGCCTTGAACCGCAAGCGCAAGGTGAAAAGACATCGCACTCCTCAAGGCGGACCTCTTCGTCTACATAAAGATGTTACATTTCTGTTAAAAGGATACGAGGTTCGTTCCGGCATGGAAGGCAGCATTTCACACACATTTTCCAACTTACTTCCACTTCGGATTATGGGTATATTGGCCTCGCTCTTGAGATTTATAGTGTCAAGTAACACAGAACCGGTAATAAAGTTATATAGTGTTATTTTCCTACATTAATTGTCGACTTCATTATATTAATCCTTAAGAATCTACTCGGTAGTAACTATTTACGTCACAGACACGTATAAAAGTATATTTCCGCCTAGATACTTGAATCATATTGAAATAAGTTACGTCTCGATATTTGAAAACACGTCATCTGAAAGTACCATACGAAAGTGGTAAGAATAAAAACCTGTAGCTGAAATTATTTTTTCGAGTAGTTTACGAGACTAATTAGAAATAATTATTTACTTACTGATTGTTTAATTATTTTTCCGCAATTGCAGTAGGCGGGACCTTTGAATGAGAATCCTTGTTCCATCGACGTGTATAACATTGTCCATTACAGACGCCTTGCCAATGCCAGCCTAGGGGGCTAAGATATATTACCTCTTGTGCCAGTCTTTGCACCGGCTGTCTAGGGCTCCACGCCGGACACAGCAGCGCATCATCCTAGCATCCCGTAATATTTTGTACTTATGCTACGAGTAGGTACATGATTTCAAAACGCCTCCAAAGAAGTCTTCAGATAACCTTCTTTCTTATTTTCATTATAATAATTGATGCAGCGTTAAGAACTATTTCAACAGAAGTTTCATCATTGGTTCAAGCGTTTTTATCGGAAAAGTGAAAACGTGTTTTTTCATATTGTTATGATAATGATTGCACTATACAAAAAATTAGAGCGATTTAGGTATATTCAATGAATGTTCTAATATAAATTATTGCGGTTTTTACAATTCAGCATAATATTTAGTTATTGAATTTGGGCTACACGCCCACAATCATGCTAAACGTGGCCCTTAAGTCTTGTTACCTTAGGCTCTGTCTACCCCGTAAGGGACGTGATTTATGTATGTATGTATTTGGGCTATCCTGATTGCTTCCGGTATGTGTCTTCCTCTGCATGCAAGTCTGCTTCGTCTGAGTACGATTATACCTACATCGCAGTTCACGAATTGATTTTACAAAAAATAATATAACTCAAAGGCATTTGTTGCTCGGTTATACACACAAATAAATAAGGTTTCTCCATTTTAATCAAATCCACAAAGAAAAAAAGCTTTTGCAATATTGGATCGCTGGTTTTGTAATTCTAATTTTATACTAGTTTAGTTCATCTCAAAAAAACTAGTTTTGTGCAAAACTGTTCCCGTTTACAAGGTTACGTAAATCACTAAGGTGATGCTATGAAATGTTACTCTGCTGAATCGTCGGCATTACTTGAACACTCGAATATTTACCAATTATAAAGTGGGTTAAGTGGGAAGTATTAATGTAGTTGCTATCAAGCTTAAATAAAAGTAAACGCTAACAACAAACTTAAAATTCTAATGAAACAATTTTGTAATCATAGAGCCTAACGTGTATTTGAAAGTCATTCAAATCAATGTCAGTAGTTGGTTTCAACAAATTCAAAATTTAAAATTCCAAACTCTATTTTGCAAATAGGACGCCAGAAACTTAAAGGAATTGTGCAGACAGTTTCCTTATTTGAAGTGAATAAGTGGAAAGAAATTACTTCCTTAGACTCTTGATGGAACCAAGACTTTAGGATCGATTTAGGCACCTAAGCTTGATTTAATGTTCCCGTTAAGTCTATTTAATACGGAATGCGAATGAAAACATCGATTTAATACTAATCAAGTTTCCTTGATTTTTGCGAAAAAAATCATCAACGTTCCTGTTTATTACAAAAACTGATTTGCTACCAGATAAACACTCGCTCGTTGACTGTGCTGAATAACTACAATAGGGTCGGTTGATAGTATACTTAATAACAATTTTCCGGCATTCCATCTGAATACAAAGGCAATGTACAACGGACACGAAAACTAGTCAGCGTAGGTACATTTTCAAAGAATAACAGTGACAGTAAAACATCGTGGTTGCGTGAGGACCTCTCGTATAATAATGCGGCTTGTAACCATCAACTTACTTTTTATTTATAAACGATAAACTTAAATCGAAGTAAGGTTCAAGATGTGTACCGACTCATTGAATTTCGATTGGTTTCCATGACTACTTTTATCCTTTAAACAATAATCAAAACCTTAATAAATGCAAATGCTTTCGTGTAACTAATACAAAGTTTTTTTTTATTTCAGCACCAGAACTTACAAGAGGCGAAGATTTTGGATATGATGGCAATATCGGTAAGTAGTTCAGTTATGTTTAACGAATTAAAAAAATACGCTTTTAAACTAAGCAGCATTAAAAATGGGCCATAGGAACAAAATAACATTTGCCTTTTATATCGGCAGTTCAACAACCTCAGCAGTAAAATGATTGGTATAACAATAACAGCAATGAAATATTGCACTGGTTTTAATAAGAATTCATATGATACCCATCTGTGTAGGTCCAAACCACTGGGGCGAGAGGTACCGGGAGTGCACGGGCAAACATCAGAGCCCTATCAACATCAATGTGCTCCGAGTGAAACAGGTCGCGCTGCCAGACATAAAATTCATCGGCTTCGACGACTCCATCGACGATGTACATGTTACCAACAACGGACATACTGGTAAGCCTGAGCCTCCGTTGAAGAGCACGAGAGCGCGCGTGATACAATACCCGTCTCTTTCTAGAACAAACAGTAAGAAAAAGACGGGCAATCTGTCGCGACGCTACGCGACTTGTGTGCTCTCGTGCTTGTGCTAGACGTGCTGGGGCCTTACCATGACGTCTTAATGCGATTCAATTCCAAGCCAGTTGGATCGATCGCTGTCATATCCGTACTAGAAGTGTCAAAAATGACAGCTAAAAATCGGAATTCATTAGCATAAAGACGTCATGGTAAGGCCCCTGGACACATCTGTCAGTAGGAACGCTCTCCCTCGTATCTGGCGACCTCAACCAAGCGTCAGTAGCCTTTTTCTCAAACAATTGTCTTAAGTCGATGCGAGAACATGGACAAGCACAAGAGAAGAAAGAACTTTGGTTATTGAGCAAGTTATAGCTTTGACAACTTTATTGATCACAGGTATGTAATTAGCTAGCAACTAACAATACCTGTAAACCTTACTTCCATACAACGTATTCTCTTTAAATTAGTCTCAAATGATTGAAGGGGTTCGGAAATGTATTCACCACCGAGACGAATGGAGTGGCTAGACACAGGTAGGAAATTAGCAGAAATTTATAAGTGGCTAATTCATTGTTTCTCCTTGAAGCATAATACAGTCGTACCTAAATGTGACAATCTTCTGATGCGGAAAACCACCACACGTGTGTCAAACCGCGGCAATTATCACAAATGTTATTCAAGGAATTAAATGCAAATGCATTTTTACCTATATGACGTAGGCATGTATTTTTGATGACACGATCTTGTTTACTTACTAAAGAATAAAAATGTGTATTGCTACAAAACTATAGTTCTGATTAAATTTTTGACTACCTAAATAGTTCACTATAATAATAATTAAGGAATTGGTTTAAACGTGTGCAGTAATTTAAAAATATCTTTAAAAATCTACAGAGATTTTAATTAACATTGTTATACCGTGATTCGTTATAACTATATTCTGAACTAGGAAGCACGATAGATAGGTATCTATCAATCAAGTAAATAATATCAATTTGCGGTATACCTATTGTGTTACACGACGCGTCGATATTATCCGGGCAAACCAGCTGTCGTTATGTGATATAGGACTTGCGTTTACTAAAATATCTGGACCACCTGTTTAAATTAAGTTACAACAATTAAGAAGAATTATTAAATAAAAGTTTCAAAACGTAATTTATGAATTTAGATTATTTTTTGAGTGTTAAAAATTAAGGTGAATTTGCTTGTTTCTGAGATAATAACAAAACAAGTTTCCTTTTTCTCGAAAACAGGCAAGAAAACATTACCTATAGCTCTCCTAGAGGAAGCCAAGTGAATTTCATAAATAGATGGCATGATTTATGTATAATGCTCGGAGCAATAAAACTTCTACCGTGTATTTGTGAACTATTCGCTTTCCATCCGAACATGGTCAGGCGCTTATAGTAGATATGCAGTAATTTTTTTTTCAAAATATCATCTATGTAGCCAAGAAGGAATAGTTGAGTTTATTTGGTTTCCTTTATTTCTCTTATCCAGTTCTGATCGAGGTGGAAAACGAGCCGCACCCGCGCGTGATCGGCGGGCCCCTGGACGGTGACTACGTCTTCAGCCAGATGCACTTCCACTGGGGCGACAACGATACCTTTGGTTCCGAGGACAAAATTAACCATCGGAGGTAGGTATTGAATTATGGTATTCGTTGGTCTAGCTGGGAACGATATCTGAATTCAGTCGTATTTGGAAATATTTCTATATCATTATTATCAAATGTGTTTGATCTTCCTACGTAACGAAGCACGGCAACATCTCTTTGTTAGGGAAGTTAGTATCTGTATCAGATCATTAAAATATAGGAGTCAATATTTATTCTTAGTTACACTTGAAAGTTGGTACGAGCAGACAAATCTGAAGGAATTACCTACTCATCCTATCACTATTAAAAATAATCTTACTTTTGGTTTGTCACTTTTTATTCATACACGAGAAGCGAATGGGCACTTTTGATATTTCGCCTAGAAATTGTTGAATCACATCAAAATGAAAAGGAAATGTAGGTATATATGTTACTTACAAATATTTGTAATGTGATAGATTTCAACAGCGATATTTTTATGGAAGTCTAAGATTTGTATGTGAATGATAGTGTTTGATAGAATGAAATTTAAGATGGAAAATTGTAGGTATGAAATATAAATCGGAACTTTGCATAGTCGTGAGGAGACTTGTCA
The DNA here is from genome assembly GCA_949127965.1 of Pandemis corylana. Classification (NCBI taxonomy): domain Eukaryota; kingdom Metazoa; phylum Arthropoda; class Insecta; order Lepidoptera; family Tortricidae; genus Pandemis; species Pandemis corylana. The sequence goes on along the minus strand of OX421856.1, from coordinate 12,849,205 downwards.
CGGTTTCACTTTGTTCTTTGTCTATGTATACTCAGTAGTGTTATTATAATAATTATGATGGTTCATTGGTAATGAACATTCATACACAGGTTATCAGCATATTGTTGGGTAACAATAGAAAAACATTGGATAACAGACGTTTCTTCAGTATGCGGGCGCAAGGATGAGTCTTTTGACCCCAACGTACAATGAGATGCATTCTTTTTTATTTGCTTTCGTCTATCGCAAAAAAGGCAAGCTGATTTGGAAACACAAAGTTTTACAACATACTGCCTATAAATATACTTAGAACATAAAATTTAACCTGTGAATAAAATTAACTTCGTAGGGCTCTCCCTACGTTGAGGGTGAGGGTGGGGTTGATTGGTTTGACTGCACGGGAAACATCACCCAGGATAAATCGGATAAAAAATTTGTACAAAGTAGGACATAAAAGTACCTAACCTACATTATCAATCTTACATAACTAACATCAAATTGCTTTGTCCCCTTTTCACTGGTACGTCCACAATCATGCTAAGCGTGACTTTTGGGTCTTGTTTCCCTAGGCTCTGTCTACCCCGTAAGGGATAAAGACGTGATTTATGTATGTAGGTATGTATATTGCTTTGTCAGAAATGCGCGTTTATTAACTAAAGCTCTATCATACTCACGAAACTTGATAGCTACCTAAATCTGAAATTCTCATTTATTTTTCAAATTCCAGTTTTCCCATGGAGCTTCACATGGTTTTCTACAAGGAGGAATACCAGACATCCAAGGAAGCCGTAAAGCACACCGACGGGCTCGCAGTGCTGGCTTTCTTTTACGAGGTTCACTTAATTTTTTACTCATTGCTGAACATATCACTATCACTACATAGTATAAAACAAAGTCGCTTTCTCTGTCCCTATATCCCTATGTATGCTTATATCTTCAAAACCACACAACGGAATTTGATGCGTTTTTTTTTAATAAATAGAGTGAATCAAGAGGAAGGTTTTTGTGTATAATTCTACGCAGATGAAGCCGCGGGCAGAAGCTAGTATTAACTAAATTCAATTTTAATATTCTCCGTAATGGCGGCCACTAGGCGCCAGCCAACACGCGCAAATCTAGACTAAAGTTAGACGTCACGCTAATGCCACTATTAGCGCCACAATACGCTTCATGTTACACACTTATAAAGACAACAAATGCTTATTGAAATCGAATAATATGTAGGCACCGTCAACGGACAGGTGTCTGAATTTTATTTCAGACAAGGCGACTGTTAAATTTAAATAGGTACTTATATTTAGAAATCGTTCATTATATTATAATTTATTTATTGTTACAATGTTTACAATGACGTATTATTGTTTACAATGACGTAAATATTGCTATGTCATACTAGGTATTGCGTAGGTATATTGTTAAGCTTATGGATTTCCGGTTTCATTTTTTTTTTCTCTTTTACTATTTAGTTGCAGGCTAACGACGTCGAAGTTCCTAAAACGTTCCCATAGTGTGCCTGTGGGGACGGAAGCGAAACATGCCCTCGGTACCGCTCTGCTTTCAGAGCAGGACATGAGTGCGTGGAAGCCAACATTGGGGGCGGCAGACGCAAGCTTGCCTTCGGAATCCAAAAGCTTATTGGTTACTTACTTGACATGAAATGTATATTTCATAATTTTGTTTTATATATTTTTTTTTCCTGCGACATTGGAGACATCTCCAATTAATTTATTTGACGTTAGAGGCGTTTTACACCTCCACTTAACTTATTGTTATTATTTTCTTTTCTTTGTTTTTTATTTTTGACTAGTAGAGACTTTATACATCTCTACTATTTATAGATTAATATAATTTAAGGCTCGGGGACCTTATACATCCCTTTCATAAATGTATTTAATTTAAGTAGAACTTAAGTATTCTTACTGTATTTTATTTTGAAAAAATGACTTTCTGCCAAGTTTCTTGCGGCGCATTCTTCTTGGCAATGATGGTCTTTCCGAATGTGCTGGTAGTTTCAAAAAGACATGTAAAAGAGCCCCTGGCGGCCAATTTGCAAAAATAAATTTTCATTTTCATTTTCATTTTCATTATGCCATTCCCCAGTTGGATCGCCACCAGCACCCAGCTTACGACGAGATAACATCAGCCCTCGCCAACGTGACCGAACCTCACTCGTCGGTGGTCATGAACCATCCGTTCTCGTTCCTCAACATTCTGCCTTACGACTTGCGACGGTACTTCACGTATCGCGGGTCGTTAACTACGCCACCGTGTTCTGAGGTCGTCACTTGGCTAGACTTCGAACAGCCCGTGAGATTGGCTCATGAACAGGTAACCAAAAGGCCTAAATATACGTAATATGCACATGCACCTGAACCTATCACTATATAATAGGGGTTATAGAATGTATTTACAGTTCGTGTCATCGTAAAAAGGGTTCTGGTTTTGAGTAAAATTTTAGAATCGTGGAGTGCTATCGGTGACATGACTTAACCGAGTGTTTGTGCAACTTAAGATGAAAACGGATCAGGGCAAGATTCACGATAGTCAGTTAAGTACCTAGGTATCTTGGCGAGTGTAAGAAACAAGAATTACGTTATCCATTAAGATCAACAACTCATTGCAATGATATAGACAATAGACCAGAGAAACCATACTGTGATACGGAAAAACCAGTTGATTGTCCAAATTTTATCGTCCACGTTGATTGGATTTCCCTGTCATGATGACGAGCTTGAAAATATAAACAGTTGAAATGGGTAAAGCCGTTTACCACGGAAATGAAATTTGCTTTGGATTGTACTGTTAAGTGTAAGGGAAAACCAATAGTTATGTTAGCTGATATTCTAAACCAATGGTTGCCAAAGTCATCCAGACTGTAATTAAAACAGAGTCCCGACCCACCTGATCCCGATTCGGCTGACCAATTGGCATTGCAACATTTATGGATGAAGAATGCCTTAATTAGACGCTTTTTTATGGCATACTTACCCCTAACCTAATGATTTCGGGGGACCCACCGATATTCCGTTCGTAGCCTCACCTGACCTAAGGATTTAGAAATATTTAAATATTTGGGATACAATAGCCTCCGTCGCCACCTTACATTCCTTAATACAGCCTTCTACAGGCAGAGACCGGGCCAGGCTGTTAGCTGTGTCCAAGCCAGAATCTGGCCACTGGTTACATGCATATCCCTCGCCCAACACTGGAACCTTTATAGACCCCGACACTCTACGCATAGCTGCCGGTCTCCGGCTGGGAGCTGGGATCTGCATAGGACACAACTGTGTTTCTTGTGGGGCTTCAGTGGACCAACTCGGCCACCATGGCCTTTCCTGCTCCTCGGGCGCCGGCCGCCTGTCCCGCCATGCCGCTCTCAACGACATTCTTCGAAGGGCGCTCGTCAGTGCCAACGTGCCCGCTGCTCTGGAGCCCCAGATTGTGCGGAGCGACGGCAAGCGCCCGGACGGAATGTCTTTGATACCCTGGAAGACGGGCCGTGCGCTGGTGTGGGACGCCACTTGTACTGACACCGTGGCGGCATCTTACCTACCCGCAACTACCAAACGTGCGAGGGCGGCGGCGGACGCCTCAAGGTCTCAAAATACAGCTGTCTCGGCGCCCAATATCATTTCTTTGCTTTCGGTGTCGAGACTCTAGGTCCTTGGGGTAAGGGTGCGCTGGAGCTGCACAAAGAGCTCAGCAAGAGATTGAGAGAGGCAACAGGCGACCCTCGCGCTAGCAGCCTTCTCGCACAAAGAATCGCAATCGCAGTTCAGCGCGGGAATGCTGCCTGCGTGATGGGCACCCTGCCAAGAGGCCCACCTCTCTTATATAATAAATTTTAAAGTTTATTTAGTTATTTAGTTATTTTAATTTAATAGTAACTAGGTAGTTTGTAAAAAGGATTTAGAAATACTTTTCTAAATGCCTTGTAAGAACTATATTTATTTATTTATCAAGAGAGCACCAACAGCTTTTAATATAAATAAGATTACAAAAATTGCATCAAAGAGCCAATCACGGTCTTTTTCCATGGCTTTGTCATTTAATTTACCTTTCCCATCACAAATCAAACATATATTTGACTATAACAGGTTTGTCACCTCTTATAAGGGCTCAAGATTAGAGTCAGCTACAGAAGTAGGCACTGAAAATGATCTAGACACGACTGTCACCAAGATAATAAGTGGCTACATTCTTTTTGAGCTCTGCAAAAATGTTGCTGCTGGCTGCTGACTAAACCTTTGAAAAAATTCTGCCAATATGTTGATAAATATTCGTCTGTGAAATCTCTATTCCAGATTGAAGTATTCAGAGAGTTGAAATCCGCACACGGCAAGATAAGACACAACTTCCGTCCAATACAGCCGATCGGCGACCGAACTGTGTTCTACAACATTGACAACAGTTACTTCGGCTACAACGAGTTGGACGACCCTGCTGAAGACACCACTACGGTCAAACCCTCCAAGAGAAGAAAGGGCAACGGCGGCCCCCTCTCTAAACGAGCCAGCCTGTACCTTAGCCTCAGTCTTATTTTAATTGTAGGTTTACTAGTTATGTGATGCCATGTGTAATATAAATTGTTTAAATGTATTCACATACTACTCAATAATATTTACAAGCCAGCATAGAAATGGCTTACCAACCCAAAGCCAAGTGATCGTATTTTATTTTCGTCATGGAGTCTTTCATGCTTGCTTCATTTTAATTTAAAGCTAAACCCGGCCATATGTAAATAGATATTTAAATATTTTATATTGTTTTAAAGTTCCCATGACATTTTTCTTAACTAGCATAACAGTAATGAATGATCCTTGTTTCTAAAATGTGTTATTTTGTTATTTACTTAAGTAGCTGTATTTTTTATTAGAAAATATCTTCTTCATGAGAACTGACTTCAAGTAACATGAAATAGTAAATAAAATGAGAGGTCCAACCATGAATTAAAACCATGCTACTCTTCAATCAAATACAATTATTATAATTTCAATGATTTATTATCAGATACAACAAGAGGTTAAATTTTATTAGAGTTTATTCATTAACCTATGTTATCAAACAAATTATTTGATTGATTGATTGAAGGTTTTGCAGATACTGCTGTATTGTAGCACGTAGGGTGACGGCACCAGTGTTGGACACTTTAAGCTGACAAGAACCAGTAATGGACACTTCATTCATAATTTAAAGATGATACCTACTGTTTAAAATTTACTGTTGTAAAATAAATGACTATGCCTTAGTGTCTCTTAAATAAGAGTTATTGTGCATTATTGGGTCATGTCCATTACTGGTGCCGTCACCCTAGGCAACTATTGAAAAAACCCCTGTTCCATCTATCTCTACCGCCATAGTCTCCCAGATGGAGAAATGTAACTGTTAAGGGGCCGACCATTAATCACGTGATGATTTTTAACAATTTTTTTAACAATTAATTATACAATATTTAGGGCCTGTTTCACCACTCTCTATTAAGTTCCAGTTATCTTAAGTATCAGTTATCTATGACGATGCCTCTGTCTGTTTCGTAACAATAAATAGAGACAGAATTATAGATAACTGGAACTTAATAGAGAGAGGTGAAACAGGCTCTAAGTTGTGAGTTTTGATGTAGATATGTAAAATTATAATTTTGATGACTCCATTACAGCAAACTATAGTATTGTGTTACAAAAACCACTAAATATTTACATTTGTAGCTACTTGGTATAAGTAAACTGCAATATACAACTGACTGATAAATGTGTATTGATATCAGAGGTAAAATAGGCATAGAAATTATAAAATAAGTGTAAGTGTGATTAAAATGTACTGTGATATGTAAAAGAAATATATTTTTGAATGAAAGCTGTGTTTACATATTTCCTTAAAGTTTTGTCATAAAAATAAAAATGTTTAATTTAGTGCAATGGTTCCCGCTTTCGACGCTTTCTTCATGTAAGTAACTCAGTGAATCCTTTTTAATTAGACACGGGGAAAAGCGTTAATACATTTTGATATTAGTGACTGACGATCTCGTTCCAAAAAAGTCACAGTGAAAAGTTATCGTGACTTGGCCACGCCTGTTACTCGTGTCTCTGCATGATATTTATGACACGTCACGGACCTGTATGAATGTTTTTTTGTCACACTGGTATTTCAACGTGACTTTGCCACGCTTGTTACTCATATCACCATAATGATATTGTCGCTGTATTTCTCCATTTATATTTAACTAGCTTCTGCCCGCGACTTCGTCTGCGTAGAATTATACATAAAAACCTTTCTCTTGAATCACTCTATCTATTAAAGAAAACCGCATCAAAATCCGTTGTGTAGTTTTGAAGATATAAGCGTACATAGGGACATAGGGACAGAGAAAGCGACTTTGTTTTATACTATGTAGTGATAGTGATGTACTTATACCAAAGCAAACCACAACATCATTTACATACATTACACCATCCATAATCAAGAAGTGTTACAATCCTATTCTAAAATTACGGAATTAAAAGTTATATTTAGTTTAATAGTAATGATAGGTACTATCAAATGAATCAAGAAATTTTATTTCTTGATTTTCATGTTTAATTTTTCGGTTTTACCGTTTTACCTGCTATGGGTGGTGTAGGGGTATAGCACGCGTCACGGAATGACGAGGATCCGGGTTCGATTCCCGGTCATAGCTTTACTTTTCGGATTTTTCTATGTGTTCTAATTTTCACTAACATTTAGAAATTTAATAGTAATGAGTTTATCAAAAAATCATGTGGCATACTACGAGTATGATTCTTTTCATTAAACTCTTTGGCACGGATGAGTGAGCAATCATTCATAACTTTCACGCTATCTTACTCGCTCTCAGGTAGCGCAGGCGTCATCCGATGTTCTCCAATTCCGATTCGGAAGTTCCGAACACTCCCGACTGAGCCCGATTAGACCCGAGTTACAGTCACAGCCACTCCACAGCGTCGTGATTTGAGTAACAGAGACTGCGCTAGGCGCTAGGAACAGTAGAAACAGTAGGGCTGGTTTAAATAAATAATAATAAAAAAAATGGGTTCCTTACCTCTAAAGGAAAAAAGGATCACTTCGATTTTCTCAGGAACGCATCACTATTCGTATAAAAAATGTCAATTTCCGCTTCTCTGTGTCTGTCTGTCTGTCTCTATGTACGCTTAGATTTTTAAAACTACGCAACGGATTTTTATGCGGTTTTTTTTAATAGATAGAGTGATCCGAGAGGAAGGGATATGATGATGTATAATACGCCAACGAAGTCGCGGGCAGAAGCTAGTAGAGATATAAAGTTGAAATTGATACCAAATAGGTACTGAGGTCAGCGGTCCCTTGGAGCTGTGAAAAATGAATCCTCTGACTGAATGAATCAATTTACTTAATCAAAAGGTGTTTCCATACAAATTGCTGAGTTTAAAAACCTATTGGGTACTTCCAGCTGTCCTAGAAATTTAAATTTGGTATAAAGGTAGCTCTGCAATTTAAAACGTTAGTATTATAATAAAACACACTCACCTTGTTAACATGAATATATATTTCTCCAGGACAAGCATACAATACCATTATCTAGTACTCTTAAACCTATATTCATTTCTTATCTCTAAAGCAACCTTTTTATCTTTAGTTCCCAATCCAGAATCCCCTAAGCCAGTGACTGTCAAAAGTATATCGGCTTTGCCGCCAAAACCCAATTAACAAGTGTTGCAAGCAGGCATTAACAATTATTTGAGGTAATGTTATTCCTGCTTGCACATGAATTGAACCTAACACTATGGGGTATTTCCAGTTGTCCTAGAAATTTGAAATTTGGTATGAAGGTAGGTAGCTCTTATAGAACAACTAATGAAATAAATCTAAAAATCTGATTTTTGATGTCTGTCTATGTAAATAACCAATATAAAGCGACCTCACACTGCGTACATTTTGCTATTACTATATTTCGCTAACACTGGATTTTATAATAACTTGGCGAATTTGTACGGTACCCTCGGTGCGCGAGTCCGATTCGCACTTGGCCGGTTTTTGTACTAGAGATCAGAAATTTAGAAAAGCAGTGGTGTAGGATGAAATATCTTTATTCTCCATATAGTAGTTACAGTAACTATAATGGTTCGGTACAAGAATTAAGTTTTACATAAATCAAATCATAAAATTGAGCACCGCGGTTCGGCGCGCATGCGGCTCGAACGGATGCCGGTTGCGAGACTAGAGAGCGAGAGATACCGAGCGAGCGAGAAGGTCGGCGGGTTGCGTTCGGAAACATAGTTAAGCTCGCGCTACAGTGGTTTATTAGTAAGGCGTGTCTGTTAAAATAAGGTTTATTTAAAAGGCCGGAATTGTGTGCGGACGAAGTCGTGGCAAACAGCTCGTACAGTATAAAATTATTTCTAAATGATTCCCCACCCGATGTAGTCTTCAACAACTTCGTTCATTTTTACCACAGCTAATTGGCTTGGCACTACGGAAAAACTATCCCAGCTTTCAATCTGTGGCACGTTCTCCCGTTCTTGCATCAGAACAGACATCATGCCCAACCCTAACATTAAGCCCAGCGTTTTGCTCTGAAAAAAAAGTCAAGTGTGAGTTGCACAAAGCTACAATAACATTGTTATAGCAATACCTACTGACGATTTTTGACGTATATTAAATTTGATTAGGATTAAGTCAACGCCGCTTAATGCGCTGAAGATCGTAAAAAAAAATTGCGACAAATCATTGATAGTTAGGTACTTAAATTATAATTGCAATTCAATTTTAAAAAGTTAAAGCAAATAAAGGCTTATCCATTTACCGAGCCGTATCTATAGGCTGCAGAGCGTGTCGTAAAAATAGTCTTAATGCTAACAAAGTCGGGTAATAAAAACTTACATCTTCAAGTTCCTTTTCGAAAGTTATCCTTGGATATATTGCATTAATATCGATGTGAAGATTTTTTAGCGCGATTCTTAGTTCAGAATAATAGTGTTCTAATAGTTGGTGATAATGTTTCTGACGAAATTTTGAATCTGATGCACTCCAGATGAAGTAAATCAGATCAGCTACCAGACGGCCACAGGAAAGTGTTTGATAATCAACAGGTACAATTTCAACCTTCCCATCCTGAAATAGAAGAATAATTATGTATTGTGATATTTAAGACCATACCTGGTAGTTTTTTATGAAAAGTAGTTTGGGTAAAATTTCGCATGAAAATAAAGAGGAGTATACTGTAGATCTAAAAGTCAAAAGGGGGATGGTTGAGGAAGTATAATGAGTCAATTATTAACAATCATGAAAAGTAAAAATAAAAAAGAAAGAAATAACACAAAATGCACCAGTTGCTTCTCAGTTGCTGTTAATCACTACATATAGTATAAAATAGAGATGGGCCGAGTACTCGTTTGATACTCGGTACTCTGCGTACTCGGCGGGTTTTTTGATACTCGTACGGTTATTAGATAACGAGTAACGAGTATAAATACTTTGTTTAAGAAAAGCAATATATTTATATTTATTTACTATAACGCGCAACGTGACGTGTTTGTTTGCAAACAATCAAGTGACTAGTAGTTGAAAGGCGTGGGCGGGGTGAGGGGTGTATCAACGCGAGCCGACGTCTTGACCGGCGCAAACCTGTTTGTACTTGTTTACGCGCACGAAATGCGAATTTGATTGAACCGAGCTACTCGGCCGACTACTCGGTTGAAAAAAAATTGAGCCGAGTAAAACTCGGTACTCGTTACTCGGCAAAAGTGTTACTCGGCGCATCTCTAGTATAAAACAAAGCCGCTTTCTCTGTCCCTATATCCCTATGTATGCTTATATCTTCAAAACTACACAGCGGATTTTGATGCGGTTTTTTTAATAGGTAGATAGAGTGATTCAAGAGAAAGGTTTTTATGTATAATTCTACGCAGACGAAGTCCCGGGCAGAAGCTAAGCTTTAGGTCTTGTTACTATGGGCTCTGTCTACTCCGTAAGGGATATAGACGTGATATGTGTATGTATGAAAAATTAATACATACTTTTTTCCGGTGCATTAAATTGCTAGGCTTATAATCAGAGTGGATAAGAAAACCGTCATCTAAAGGCTTCCACAAGAAAGCCAGGTCATGGAGCATGTTTTCCTCGTTTAAATACTTCTGTACTCTACCCCTGTATTCTTCTTTTATAATCTCGCTTCCCATCTTTTTTGCTTGTCGTATGTAAACTTCCTTCATGTTTTGAATTGCAAATAAGTCTAGATTTATTTTTCGAATGCTCTCAAAATTTTCCTCTTTAATGGCGATTCCAATGGCATGAAACTTGGCCAATTCTGCTACAGCTGCAGATGCATAGTTCCAATCTAAAGGTTTAAATCGATCAAAGGATTCAAATCCGCTTGCTATAAGATTTTCTATGACTAATGTTTCTTTATTTTTTGTACTATCATGTCCGTAATATTTCGGAACGTAAAGCCTGTCATTCCTTTTGACACCATATTTATCGTAGAGCCTGTCACAGGCGATTGAAAATTCAGTGTAGAAGACTCGTTCGGTATCAAAACATTTAGTTATTGCTTCATTAGCAGCACGCAGAGCTTCACTCAAGCTTGCAACTTTAGCAAAAAGCTTGAGGTCTTCTTTTTGTGGTGCAGTAATAGTAACTAGGAAAACAATGCTAGAAAAGTTGGCCCCTCCGGATGATATTTCTTGCACGTCTATACGTCCATTGAAGTAGCCCCTTTCTTTCGCAATTTTATTACACAAATCTTTTAGATTATTGTCAAATTCGTTCACCATTTTGACTTTAGATCTTATTTAGTGATATGTTGCGTTGTGGTACATCTGAAAAAGACCTCAGATCTAAAGTATGAAAACTGTGGTTTCAGTTAAATATCCTTAGATTTTGATATGTTGCAGATTTCGAAGTTTGTTTATTGTTTTTGTTAAATGGTCTGGTAAAAAATCTGTTGAAACTGAGAAAAGGGTTTCGGAAACAGAGGTAGCATCCCTTGAGACTTTCGTTCTGGACTTCTATATCATATCAAAATCTCAGGATATTTAACTGAAACCACATTTTCCATACTTTAGGTTCGGGTGTGTACTTTGATCAGCTAGCAGTAACTTTTCAGTTATTTGCAAGTAGCCGTTATCCGCGTCTTTGTCTATGAAGAATTTCTTTATCACTATACCGACATACGCAACGTTCTGGAAAAAAAAATCGGTGTTAATCCCAGTAAATACTTGCAAGATTATTTTTAATATAAATAATTATTATAATATAATTTTCATTAAATTTAGTGCCTATAAAATACAATGAGGATGGTGTTCCACCGCGATACAGTTTTTACTACTACAGGGAGCAGAAGGCGTTCCCTCACACTGCCTGGGAAGCAATTGTAGGTAAGTACATTACAATTTAAGCAGTGCGCATTTAGTAGTAAGTAGATATTGCCAATAACGAGTAAGTAGTGAAACAAATGCCGTTTTTAATAAAGATTTTTTCACTTTTCAAACTACCTACCTACACAGAGAAAGTAAAAACTTTTTTTCTTAGAAACTAGTCATTTACGGGCGCTTACACCCATATATTTCATAATAATGAGGAAGTAGAAATCTAAATTATATCAAAACTTGCTTATGCTCGCGACTTTGTCCGCGCATAATCAAAATTTGCGCTAAAATTTCTTCCTCTCGCCCATCGAAAATGTAAAAAACCAGCCAAATGCGAGTCGTACTTTAGCACGAAGGATTTCGTACTACCTACCTACCTCAACAAAATAAACACGTTTCTTGCATGGACACCCACTTCCATTCTATCCCATCCTTTTGTTCTGTGGGAAATTCGAAAAATTCCTTCTTATGACGCCTTCGTGATCTTCAAAGAACATGTATTGTCTACTAAATACAAAGTCTATATTATTAATATCGTCCTTAATTATGGTTTATTTATACCATCCATTATCATGTTTTATACCCAAATTTGACTAACTCGAAGAGATCCCTTTTAGGGATAAGTTCGCCTTTGTGCATGTGTGTTGTCCTGTATTCATCTTTTTCTTGTGTTTTATGTACCTACAACTAGCTTCTGCCCACGACTTCGTCTGCGTAGAATTATACACAAAAACCTTCCTCTTGAATCAATCTATCTATTAAAAAAACCGCATCAAAATCCGTTGTGTAGTTTTGAAGATATAAGCATACATAGGGACAGAGGGACAGAGAAAGCGACTTTGTTGTATACTATGTAGTATGTAGTGATAGTGATAAAGAGTTATACATACATACATACAATTTTGTTACACTTTGTAAACGCACCCTGGTACATAAGAAACGACAACCTCCACCGGGACCTCGCAGTGGAACCTGTCAGCCAAATCATCAAAAAATATGCCGAAGCCCACGAACACAGGCTTCATCACCATGTGAATGTCGAGGCTATCCAGCTCCTCGATACCACGGACATAGAGAGAAGACTGAAAAGGACAAAACCATTTGAGTTAGTTTAGTATAGTGATAGCGTAATGAGTGCAGTGAGTGCTGTATATTATGAACACATTAACAAAGTGTCTTCCCCTTAATAGAGACAATAAGAAAAGTGTTAATGGACACATTCTTAGTTTTTAGCCTTACCTATTAGTAGTTTAGGTCAAATTTAAAATACTTATTAGTCTTAAGACTAGATTGTATTTCCAAGAGATTCCAGAGCGGTATCTCTAAAAAAAAAAAAAAAAAAAACTTTGTAAAGATATAAAATGCTTAATTATTAGCAAACGAAATCGCGGGAAACGGCTTGTACAGAAATATATAGAAAGTTTTATCAATAGGTGCACATCAGTATTGTCTAAAATATATGTTTATGTTACATTTTAAGTGATTGTTTTTTTGCAATATTTAATTAATTATTATCATTTAAGTATCTTGTTGTGTTTAATATATTGTGAACTAATGATAATTGAACGTAAACTTGTGGGATTCGCTAATAGTAAACTTACAATTATTCAATTTCTTAGTGACAACAACAATTATTAGTGAATATTAGTACCCGAAATGATTAGTTATTAATATACATAATATAATTCATGTCTGTGCAAAATTTCAACCATGTAACTGCAATACTTTGAAAATTACAAGTAAGTGAATTTATGTCACACCACCAACTTTACTCTCGCCTAAACATGCACGTATTGAGGAATAACTTGGCTTACAAATACCCGTAGGTAAAGGGTTAACTAATTGTTAATTAAAATGTATTTACTAATTTTGTAACTTCACTTCAAATCGACATTTAAATTCGACATCATGACATAAAAAATTTTTAATTTATTAATTTCTTTTCACAATTTGTATGAATATTGTTTGCAATAATGTGAACAATAAATTAAACGTTTAATAAATTCTGAATACTATAACAAATTGGACTTAGCTGAATTACTGAGTTGTAAGAGCTTAATAAAAACAATGTGAGCTGTTAAGAATTCAAAAGTAATTAAGCTAATTGAAACCTTATTAAGCTCCAACTCAGATGTTGCTCAGATGTTAGTCAGCGTTAAGCATTAAAAATTGGGGCCCTTTTTGCTTGAATAACAGCTGAATTTTATATATTATTCAGCTTAACATTAAGCGTATTGCTCTTAATGACTACTCTTACTCAATCTTTATTCAGCACGTCTGTGTTACTTGGGCTGTGCGGTATAAACGTTAATTTGCTGGGGTTGTTCCATCTAGCTAGGGGCCGTCCATTAATCACGTGATGATTTTAGCCACTTTTTACTTTTTAGACCGAAAACTATCGATAGGGAAACTATCGATTTTGCGACAACGCTAGGCTGACGCGGGCGCCTGTCGGTCGGTTGTAGCAGCGCGGGACCCGCGCCGGTCGAGATCCAGATCCTCCTTGTCTAGCGACACAAGGGCGGGGGACGGGTCAAGCAAGGTCACGCGATCACTGTCGCAAGTTAGCGATTACAGCGCAGGTGGCGGTAATATTTAAACAACACTGCGAATCAACAACCGATAAGAATTTCCGTTTTCATAGACTACTTAGATTGAAAAAGCGTTGTCAGTTTTACGTAGTTTTGCAAGATTGTAAAAACAATGTATTTCGGTTTCGAAAATAAATATCCGTGATATCTTCTTAAACCGCTTGCTCCCCATACATAACTATTTTACATTACCAGGATATTCCAAGGTAAAATAAACTTTTATTGAATCAGGCGTTACTTTGCGGAGATACAAAAAATATTTACTTTGCTACTCCGCAACTCACGTGCAAGATAACCAAGCCTGTGTGAAATATATATGTTTTTCTTGCAATCCCTCCCTCCACTACTGCTACATAAAACACTTGGTTTGCTTATCTTGCACGTGAGTAGCGGAGTAGCAAGGTAAATATTTTTTTTCATTAAAATAAAGACATTTCTAAATTAAAAAACATGATCGCACCTAAACCTCAATTAATCGAAATTAATCATCCTACATTGGTTTTATCAGTGCCGGTTATGTAACTTGGTTATGTACCGGGAACAAGCTCCTTAAACCCCCACTTCCCCCCCACCACCCCCCTTCTTGTTATATTTGGTTATTATTTTCGGACCCACTCCCCCCTTTGGGCCTCAAGTGATTGATGGACGGCCCCCTATGATTTGGGTATCTTCAAAAGGCGAGTGTACCGCCTATTGCAAGCCCGGCAACAAACCCGCAGTCCTAATATTGCTGTAGGTGTCCATTTGACTTCATTGTGATCACTTACCATTAGGTGTCCCGCCTGCTTGCTTTTGCAAGTTGTTTGATTAAAAATAACCTTTTTTCATGGATATAAAGTACCTCTAGATAACTCGAAACAACGTGAACGAATAAAAAAAGAAATTGTTCTCAGTTACAGTAATGACACCTGTTATTAACCTCTACCTACCTCTTTAGGTGTTTAATATGGAAACTTACTTTAGTCATTGTAAGCTACGACTAAGTTTTTGTATTGTACTAATTATTATTATGAAAGTCGCTAAAATGATTGGTTGATAAATTGGGTGAAGATATTTAAATATTCGTAATTTTATTTATGCGACTAAAACTCAGAAAAGTTGCTTAGTAAATGACACATATTAAAAATTGTGCTAAATAACCATTTTTCCTTCTGTCTAATTTTACCCTGAATGAAGCATACTCACAGTTATTTTATAATATCAGCATACTCATTGGTCTGTAGAGTCATTCGGGGTAACAGCACGCGGTGGGTAAAAGTACGCGGTGGTCCGATCTCCGACAGGGGTGGGGGGGCCGAGGTCTGTGTTTGTAAAACAGAGTGGCGCTACTGTCGCCGTTTAGGAGCCACACGCCGCGCCGACGCAATCTTAGTACTGGTCGCGACACGTCGCCGAATATTTGTAGCACGCTTATTTCGTTTAATTTTTGTGCCACGGAAAAGTGTGCTGTAGTTAAATGGATAGCTCTGTGCCAGTAAGTCTACTATATTTCTATTGTTCATTTAATGTAGTTTTTATGTAAGCTTATCATATTCGTAAAAAGTATTTAACGTGTGTGTTGTGACTGATTATTTGGTATATTTGCCGATTGGGGTAAGAGTACGAGATTAATAGTACGCACGCGTACTTACCCCCGTTGCGTACTTATACCCCAAATGAAATAAAAATATAAAAAAAAAATCAATCTTTCAGAATACACCAAAATGCCGAGAAATTACATAAGGAAGGCCCCTGAGCGGACCCTCATCTCAGATGACCAAATAATGAAGGCGAAAAACATCGGGTCAAGAGTACGCATTGGAAAAGTTTTCAGTTAAGCCTATGTAGGGCTAAAACTAATTAATCTTGATGGAAAATTTTCTTAAATAGTGAAAATTTATTGAATATTCTACAGATTTAATATCATAACATGCCAATTATATAATTCTTTATAGGTCTGGGAGGCCATCAAAAAAAAAATGCGTGCTCTTGACCCGAATGACTGCGTACGTTTACCCCGCGTGCGTAACTTTACCCTAAGACTTGCGTAATTTTACCCACACATCGGGTCAAGATTACGCATTGGAAAAGTTTTCAGTTAAGCCTATGTAGGGCTAAAACTAATTAATCTTGATGGAAAATTTTCTTAAATAGTGAAAATTTATTAAATATTCTACAGATTTAATATCATAACATGCCAATTATATACTTCTTTATAGGTCTGGGAGGCCATCAAAAAAAAAGTGCGTGCTCTTGACCCGAATGACTCTAATCGTGCAAAAAGAAAACCAATTTTGTTAATTTATCCAATAACAAATTACTTTCTACTCTAGATTTTCTCTATGGATGTGGTTTCCAAAGCTTGTAGAATAATTAAACAAGTACCTGCACAAAAACTTTGCGCGGAAAATCAGAATAAAGCTAAATTAAAGAAAACTGAGTTGCGTGTAAGACGGTCGAAATAATAAATAAGACTGCCGCGCTGGTTGTCAAATCATAAAATATATAGCCAGTAAAACTCCGGGACACGTATAGCATATACGTGTGTATGCATGACGTATACTCAGCGGCAAGAAATGTAGCCCTCATATATGTATGCAATATAGGTAATTTTGTATGGAGACTGATGTACCGACATGTATTTGTTAATTAATATGGATCATGGCCAAGTAAAGCCCGATGCAATCAATTATGCACTTAAATTATATTTCGAAAAAGAAACACCCGAGTGCGAGTCGAACTCGGGCACCGAGAGTTCCGTATAATATTCGACAAGTAAATATAAAAATCTAGTGTTAGAGGAGCCCTCTCTGCTCCTGAGCAAGATGTACTCGTAGGCCCGTGCCATAAAAAATGATTTTAAGGCTTGTTTCATTAGGTATTAAAAAGTGCTACCTTTACACCGAATTTCAATTGCAATTATTGAAATAAATCTAAAATCTAACTTGTTTATTTACTTTACATTTTAATTAATAGGTACTTTTGTAATCATTTACAAAATAAAATTTCGTTGTTTATTTCTGGCTTCATGATACACGTAGAAATCCAATATAATTTAACCTCACACAGCCTTAACTTTGCTTATTAGCAGGGCTCTGCTAATAATGGATACTATATTCACTTGTTGAATTTGTGCGGAACCCTGGGTGCGCGAGACCGACTCGCACTTGGCCGGTTTTTTCTTTGAAATATAATTTAAGCACATAATTGATTGCATCGGGCTTTACTTTGCCATGATCCATATTAATGAACAAATACATGTCGGTATAATAGATACATATATATTTAGCGACACATGGTCCAGTCTCCATACAAAATTACCTATATTGCATACGTACGAAGGTAACATTTTTTGCAGTTGAGTATACTTCATACATACACACATTAATCACGTATTTTTATTTCTTACGGGGTAGATAGAGCCTAAGATAATTATGACCACGCAGCGTTTCGTGTAGAACATGGCGCTCCTCCACTGTGCGGTTTAAGCGGGGTTTCTTGCCCCGTACGTGTAGGATTTGGAATGGACTGGCGGCTAAAATGCTTTCCCAACTTGGTATAACATGGGGCATTTAAAATGCGAGTTTACCACAATTTGCAAGGCCAAAAAAGAACAAACCTAATGGTCAAAAATGTTTGTACAAATGTTAGTTCGATAATGGATTATTTTAATTTTTTTAGTTAAATTTTCATAATGGAAGGCAAATTGTCTAACAACATGTACGTTGGTAGGAAGGTACTTACCTTCTAATGTGTTGGTGGCTAGGGCACACAAAAGTCGGACAGTTAGTGTCAGAACAGGATGCTAACTAAAGGGCGGTGGCGGATAAGTGGTCAGGTCAGATCATCAACGGCGGCGCCCCCGGGTTAGTTAGCAGGCTCACTGTTCACTCACCAACTCGCACTTGATGAGCGCGGTGGGTCACATAACCAAACCTCCCCATGAAACATGGAAAAGCTCCCTTACATAGGTACAGCTCCTAGTGCCCGGCGGCGGCTTTGGAAGTCTTGCCAATGACGGATAGCGAGATAACCCTGGAATAGGGGGCGTGAAGAATCCCCGGGCCAATTCGATTCACCGTTAAACGACCCCCGCAATTTCAAAAAAGGACTCCGATTGTGTGTAACATATCCTCACTTACAATTCTAGAACACTATGAACAGAGAAACATGTTTATAATTAGAAAATGCTCTTAAAGATATTAACTGGGATATTATTGGCCTCTCTGATATTAAAAGAGAAGGTGAAAATACAATAGAACGTGAGAATACTTTTTTTTTTTACTGTGGCAGCGTAGGATTTTTAGTTTCCAAAAAATTTAAAGATTACATTCTTGAATTCATAGCCTATTCTGACAGGATTGCAGTACTAAAATTTCAAATAACTGATAAGCAAGCAAACTTTATCCATCGTACAAGCATATGCACCGATGACCACTTACTCAGATGTGGAGTGGAGGCGGAAGAATTTTATAATATCCTAAACTAAACTTGCGATGTGCTACTTACAACTTACAACATAGTGCTAGGCAATTTTAATGCCAAGATAGGAAATGTCCATGGTTCACGACCATAACAGTTCACCTTTGGCCAAAATCTCCACACTGCAAATAGGTTTCTTCAAGAAGGCTCAACGCTATTGGACATGAATATTCCCCGATCGCCATACTAGAAACGAAATAGATTACTGTTTGGCTCTAACAAACAAACAGTCAAAAATATCAAAATTATTCAGCTCTGACCACAGGCCACTCCGTACTAAGCCGAAGTATGTTGTAAGCTAGTAGTTTTGAGAAATTGGATTAAGAATCACGACAAAAACACTGATAAACCAGAAACGTGTACCTACGTATGAACGTGTCCCATCCGTAGTGGGTAAAAAGACTTGAGAAGGAAGGAAATCTAAACTACAGTAACAAGTATCATAGTTCGAGGTGATTGACAACAGCTCCATCCATTAGTCGGGGGCCGTATCATTTGCAGTTGTAGGTTGGCTAGCTGCCATTATCGCCCGCCATGCCGCTACCAAGTGCGCTGCCAATGGGAAGTTTACCCCAAGTAAAACGACAGACGGCGCTAAGTGCAAGAAACTATTTCTGGACTGTTTGTTCTTCCGCTAGGTTTCCAGGTCCAGCAATGATTTAAAGTACTCATGGACCTATTTAGGTGATGGAAGCAACAATATAGTGTAATAAGATTTACAGTAAGAGTAAGTGAGACAACTATACAAACCCGAATAGCATTCCAAGAGCTCACGTATTTCCTCCTAGTAAAATAAAAATAGAACGAATAATTTTTATCACACTCGAACTACTTTTGCCATGCCCCTATGTTTTACTTGTTTCTAATTTTGATTAGGTACTCCTATAAAAAACTAAAGACCTTAAAAAATCGACTAAAGTAAACAAATGAAAATAAGGACATAGAACATACTAAATTAGATAAATATTATGTATTTATACAACATAATGTAAGTGACTATCACTACCGGGACAGGAATCCGGGACCTCTAGCTTCATAGTCAGGATCACTATAAACATTAGGCTATCCGGTATTACTAAGACTCCACTGTCAATCTCATGAACTGTGACAGCTAGACAGTCTTTATAACATCAAATACGGTTAGAAATAAAGTCGGTTAAAAAAAACAACCGAATTGAGAACCTCCTCCTTTTTTTGAAGTCGGTTAAAAACCGAATATTTTTATGTTCGTCTATCTATGTCACTAAGTATCCAATGTAAGTGATCTCTCTGGAATGGCTCTGCCAACACTGGATTTTAAATTCACTTGCTGAATTAGTACGGAACTCTCGGTGCGCGAGTGCGACTCACACTTGGCCGGGTTTTTGAATAAAGATCTAAAATTTCGTAAGGAGGTGATTTAAAATTAAATCAATCTAAGAACAGATTTTACGACAGGGCTGGACAAGGTGGTTTAAAAGGACTCGCAAGTTTTTTGTACCAAAAGGACCTCAAATTTGGCAGGGAGGTAGTTTATAAGGAGGATTCGTTAGCTAAGAACGGATTTGCGACAGGGCTAGGTTAAGGTGGTCTAAGAACTCTTAAATTTTTTTAAGCTTATGATAAGGAATTTTTAACCAAGTTATAAATGCAATGTATTTATTTAAAAACGCATGCTAAATTTAAGAGTAATAATTTTAACAAGGAAGCCGCGCGTAACAGCTTATTTCAAATATTGCTATAATGATTTATTTTATTAGGTACCATCCAATCATCGCCAGAATTTGCTGTGGTAGGCTTATATTAGGTACTAACATTCTAGAGGACTAATTCACTGTCGACCTTACTACACAAAAAATAAAAAAAATGTATTTTTTTCGCAATCGAAACTTTCGTTAACGCTCACAGTAAAGTTATGTTTAATGGATCTGTCAGCCAACCTTCGTCATTGAAACAGACTTTTGGTAGCTTTGAGGATTCCGGTTCATAACAGCCAAATATCATAATGCCCTTTTACATATTTTACTAAATCTTGAATTTTCTTAGTTCCCAAATGTCTTAATTCCCAAATTGACTTATTTTCAATACAATAAAATGTCATAATAACATTTTACAGATTACATCCGATATTCAAATTGTATAGGAAAGGAAAGATAACTTCAAATACCAAATTATTATAAAGACTGAAAGTATAAATAAATGCATTAGTTTCATAATTACCAAAATTCAAAAATGCCTTTTCTTGACAGGCTAAGTGGCCAGTAACAACATCAGTAGGTACTCGTACAGTCAACAGCAAAAGAAACTGATGAATTAGGCTCCCAAAATAATATAAACGTTAAATTGAGTCAAATATTACCGACTATTGTAGTTTATTAGAAGTAAATGAACATAAAATGTATCATAACTAAGTGATCACTATTATTTCGATCCTTTAAAATTAAGTGAAATGTCATTCAAACAGTTAAAGTAGTTGTTGAGTGTTTCAAATTAAAGAGATCATCTATAAAATACGGGTTTATGGGACACCTCGGATTACAAGTCAGATGTTCGGTTTATATCGGTTATATTCGTGTGACAAACATGCGAAGCGACTATAACACCTTTCATGTCCGCCCAAGTTTGAAATGAGGTCTTAATACAATACATCAGCTTGATTTTTGGTTGTATTTAAAATAAATCCTTTTTTTATCGAGCCTTCATTCAGATATTTCCGTCAACACGAAATGTTGTTTTTCTTTTGTTAATTATTTGACACATTCATAATTATGACATTGTGTATTATTATTTTATTTTGAAACATTGATTTGTCACTTCATTTCAGTCTCGGTGTTGTTATTTATGATCACTTTCTTTTGACTAAATAAAACTTCATTTAAAATTGACACTTTGGTGTGACTTGTAATATCTGACACGTCATGCTAGAAGATGTTTTAAAATGTTGATTTTGATCACTTACCTACTTTTGACGTTGACTGTACCAGCAGTCTTTCTTAAATTCTCGTTTGTACAGAATAAAAATAGTAGGTAACAAGACGAAAATTGGTGGATGCCATTGATAATTAATTTAGTTACTCATTCATTTATTGTTCATCACATTTGTAAAGTTTGACCACAATAGAGAAATTAAAACTGTAAACTTCAACATAATTTTGAATATTTTCCGTAAATACTGAGTTTTCGATATTTTGACAATGTGACGTTTTTATATCTATAGTTAATTTGAGTTTTACATATTTTAAGAAATGGTATAGGTACCTAATTGAAAATTCGTCAAAACATGATCAGGTCAAGTTTTAGATATTTTGGGAAATGGTACAATTGAAAATTTATCAAATCGCGATAGAGCCTAAATGAATTATAGTCATATTAAGAATACGGTAATTTAAGAAGTAAGCGTACCTAAGTCATTTAGCTTTAGACATGAAAATAATGTGTTTTGACATTATGAAAATAATCTGAATTGACATTCTGATGTTTTTATATTTGGCGATAACGAACCGGAATCACTTTGGGAAACGTGTCACAGAATAATCGTAAGGTTATTTTTGCACTCGGCCGCGGTCAGTTGTTTACCGCTAGAGCTATTTATTATTGCAAGACAACCGTCGAGGTCGGGGTCAGGGCTTAACTTTAACGATAGCCAGCGACTTTGACATAATATTTCATAGGCTTCTGTCAAATGTACGTTAAAATCGTCGGTCACAGTTAATGTTATTGTTAAAACTCTCACTTGAGCGCGAGCGAGATGATGACCCGAAAAAAATCTGCTCTAGCCTGCTTAGCCTATAAACGCTCCGAACAGTGCTGAAAATTTTGCATTTTGATCCTTTTTTGATCCAGCGTAAGTAATCGTAGTAGTTACATCATCCCACCTACGTATGTAACAGATACATAATCTCCAACTTACATGCGTCTTTTCGGTTTATCGGGGTTCAAATTGGCGATGACTGCAATAATTTGGGTTATCACTGCCATGGGGTTAATACAGGCCACTACTGAAATTATTGTTATTGGATGTATGTAGTCTTTCTTTGATTGCCAAAAAATGCTGTATCTCTTCGAGATTCAATAACTCCACTTACGCTTACATACTTAACATTTTCTACACAGGCTCTCTTAAAATTGTTTCGGAATACTTCAGCAGGTTCGGTTGGGTCAGTTTGACTAAATAACCCTGTAAATGTTTTTCAGGACTTTTGAATCACAGTTGTCAAAATATGTGTGTATGCATACATATGTCGCTATGCCAGCAATGCAAGTTCTTGGGCTTCACGCTGGACTCAAACATGAACTGGAAGAGCCACGTGGAATCTCTGTGTTGTAGGTTAGGCAGTGCAGCTTTTACGTAAATTAAAGCCATTAATTTCGGATAGCGCACTAAAGCAGGTAGCTATACTTCGCGTATTTTCACTCACTGCATTCCTTATTGTGGGGAAACTTCACGGAATCTAGCCGCGTTATGTTTCTGCAGAAAAGGGCCATCCGAATTCTGGCAGGTATTAAACAGAGGCAGACGTAAAAACTTGTTCGCAGAACTTCATGTCCATGACCTTATTTTCGTTGTATTTGTTCCAAGTTATCATGTATACGCGCACAAATATTAGTAACTTCGGTGGAATGGGCGTTGAGGGCAAAAACCACTCGTAGCAAAGGTCGCTTTTAAGCGCGGTACCCCACCGAATGGCGTTAGCGGGAAAAAACCCGCGTGCTATTGGCCCCAAATACTACGAACATCTACCCTCCGATCTTAAAAAGGAACAAAATGACGTAACATTTGAAATTTATATTACTCTTCGGGCATCGAATCTTCGTAAAATTCATCCCCCTTTTCACATATCCTTCAAAGATGACTTCTGGAGTCAAAAACTATTTTATGTCCTTCCCGGGACCATAACAACTATATCAATACCAAATATCGTTTAAATCGGTTGAGCGGTTTTTTGCGTGAAGAGGTAACAGACATGCGCACTTTCAAATATATACCTAATATTAGTGTGGATTCACATATAAACCACTAATGCATCAAGTAGTACCGTAGTAATTTTGTAAAATTTTATTCGTTATTTCGTTAGTTTTCTAATTGACGTTTACGCTATTCACCCCTAATTTTTTTTAGTTAAAACTTTCTTCAAACTACAAATTTCTTCTCAAAGCTTAGTCCAGTTCTCAAGGTTTATTTTATCTTTGTACCCAAATTCATAAAAATGGTTCAGTGGTTTAAGCGTGACATTTGGTTTTAAAATACCAGCCAAGTGCGAGTCCGATTCGCACACCCAGGGTTTCGTACATATTCGGCACTGCTCCTAAGCAAAATGTAGTGCAGCATTATTTTTGCTGCATGATGATGTAGCCTTTTTGTTATAATTCTTGTTGTAACCTTTTTCCGCCGTTCATACTGGTTATTAATCATTCTTTTGAGCAGATTCGTTTGAATTTAAAAATTGGTGTTCGGTATCGTAAAATCAAAATTGACATTAGGGAAAAAAGTCATTCACATCTGATTCTCCTGCTGAGAGAGAAATATTTACCTAATCCAACCAAGTTACTCCGTGTTGTAATTTTTTTCCTCAAGTTCCGGAGGCTTGTTTTTGTGGTGCAGCGTTCCTGTGCGTTTCTTTTCGCCGTTTATCACCTTGTACGGTGGTTTTAAAAAGCCGGATTTTTCCATTTCGGCTTTCTATATTGGACGGGAAATTAACCCATAACTTGATCATCAACACCTTTTCACCGTACTCCGTTCTCCAACGTCAGCGCCTAGCTGTACATTCCCGAAGACGTCGCGAGCCAACCTGGCTACACCTCCAAGCATCCACAACGGCCGGCGCTATCGGATCTTGCAACGGCAGTTTCACACCTGGACAACCGAGGCAACAAACTAACATAACTGATTCAAATCTGCGTTCTATATTTATCCTGTGATTTGCTTGATTAACCAGAAAATTCCTTTTGACAGCGGCATAGTTGGTAAATCGCAAACGTTACCGTATATATTCCTATTGTTTCTAATTTGCCTGTTCATTGTACAATGCGAACTTATTTTGGTTGAGGTTGTGCGCACAATTACTAAATCATTATAGGTGGCGAAGGTATTTTTACATGTTTACCCATTTCTATGGTAATGTATGCGTCTTTTGCTACGTGCGTATCTGTTTATATATAGTGTAAGTTTTTTTCTAAATTCTAAAAGCCCAAGTAGGCCTTCTTGTTTTCGGCTCGATTACTAAAGCAGAGACCTAACCTACTACCAGTTAACGAAACCTTTCGCGTGTCGATTGTTGCCTTAAAAAAAATAAAGTTAATGTTTTAACGTTTGTGTCATGTTTTATTTTAAGCGTTATGACCTGTGAAGTGTGTAAATTCAACGTGTAAGTTAGCATATTTTTTATTTGTGC
Organism: Pandemis corylana; assembly: GCA_949127965.1. Classification (NCBI taxonomy): domain Eukaryota; kingdom Metazoa; phylum Arthropoda; class Insecta; order Lepidoptera; family Tortricidae; genus Pandemis; species Pandemis corylana. Next base: position 12,824,443 of record OX421856.1, on the reverse strand, counting down.
TGCAGTAGGCAGTGTGAGGTCATTTTATATTGGTAAGAAGACAGACATACCTAATATAATATATAATATTTCAGTCCATTGTGCTGTATGTTATAGAAAAATAATATATAATCCCTCCCGAATTATATTTTAGAAACTACATCGAAATTCCTCTATGAAAGTTGTCTACTTGAAATTAGTCCACATTTCGCAATGACAATTCTTAAATTCTGTCTTTTCGTCCCGAAATTCACTTATGCGCTTCACATACATACACATACACAATTCACGTCTTTATCCCTTACGGGGTAGACATAGCCCAAGGTAACAGATACCTACAGGCCACATTTAGCAAGATTGGATTGGTTTGGGGATTGTGGGAGTTATGCTTCGCTCTAACTAAGTCCATTTTTTCTATCCCGTCCATTTATGTCGTTCGGAAAATTTTGAAAATTCCTTCGTAGCGCATCTTTGATCAAGGAACACATCTACTGCCAAATAGGTACCAAGAAACTATACTATTAGCAAATACTCCTCTTTTTTCTTATCCCACGGAAAGTTCGCAAAATCCTGAAATCAATTTTCAGATATAATAATTACCTACTGGTATGCCAAATTTTTGAGATTGATTTGAGAATGTTGGAACATCCCTCCTTAGTGCACCCATGATACATACATACATAATTATACAACCGATAAAAAGTTGAAACGTGTTCTGTTATCGATTCTAAAGTATCCCCAGTCAACTTTTTTTCGAATATTTTCCATGTAGGTACAGACTTTTGAACCTCTTCAGCTTTATTATATTGTATGTACGGTCAAGTGCAAAAATAAGTATCGATAGGAACTTCTCAAAAATAAGTCCCACAACCTTATTACGCTGGCGTAAGAGCGTATGGTACTTATTTTTGAAACATTGTCTAGATACATATTATTACACTTGACTGTACCTAATAGATAGATGCGAAAATTTGTGAGTATAGAATGTATGGATATTTGTTACTCTTTGACGCTGAACAGATCTGGGTGAAATTTGTAACAGATAGATAATAGTCTAGAATAACACATAGACTATTTTTTGATCTCGGAAAGTTGCGTACCTAGTTCCCGCGGGATAGTGGTAAACGAATTCTTTGCAGAGGAAGTCGCCGGCAATAGCTAGTTTAAGATAATAAGGAGACTCTTTAGGAGGCACAGTCAGATCTAATAGGAACGATGATAGGGTAAGGGCAGTAATTACCTACCATTGGTGGTAACATCATTGTCACAATAACAATGAGCTGGCAACGCCCAAGGCACGCCCACTGGGTGGAGTTAGCAACACGCCCAGCGATAGTAAGCAAGATTGCAAATAATATAAATTGGAAAATAAAATAAATTTTAAGATAATGAATTGAGATGCAAACGTGTCAACTTGTACCTAAATCATTCGTTCCAACTGATTAATAATCAACGCACCGTCAAAATTGAAGAGATAAGAAAACTAGAATTTGGACTGAAGACCGTAAAGTTAAAAACATTTTTTTTTATTTCCAGTGGGATAGGAAAAAAAATAACTACCTATTTCCCCGCTTGCTCAAGTTTAATGTAATAATTGTTCTTTAATCATTATATATCATTCATAGATGCTGTTCCTCATGTGGGTGCTAGCCCTGATTCTAGGGTTGGTGCTGTACTTCTTCCACGTATACACCAGGTTCAGCAGAAATGGTGTGAAGAGTCTGATACCTGTCCCGTTCATGGGTGACATGACGAAGCTGACCTTCTGGATGGAGCACTACTTTGAAAATATGGATAGGATCTACAGAAGCTTCCCGGGAGAAAGGTAAGAGATATCTTTTTATGATAATAGCCACGTTGTTACGGCACGAAGTGATACGAACTTGATAAGATAAAGAAATACCTGTTACTGTTGCCCGTAAGTCGATTTTCCGGGATAATAACTATCCTATTGTCCTTCTCCGAGACTGAAACCATCTCTTTATCAAATTCCAAGGGATTTAAGTGTAAAGAGGTAACAGACAGACAGACACTCTTTTGCATTTAAGTACCTATAGCATTAGCATGGATTCATCGGCGGGGGTGGAACCATGGCATAAACCGGTCCAGTCCTACTAAGTAAATACATCAAATAACATCATAATTACGAAAAACTGTGAAAGCTAAAACATCAGCACGCGGTCATCTCGACGTGAGTTGAGTGTTGACTGCTTCGTGTGTTCGGGATTCCCGGTGGTCCGATGTTTAGGACGCTTGGAGCGTTTAGCAATGAAGCGCGGGTTCAAACCCCGTCCGGCGCTCGAAAAACATTTTTTTTTTACAGTATTTTTTTAATTTTAGATTTGTGGGTAGCTTCGAGTACATAAGGCCTGTGCTATTCATCAGAGACATTGAGCTTGTAAAGCAAATTACTACGAGGGATTTCGAGCATTTCCTTGATCATGCAGCCATCGTAGATGACAATCTGGATCGCTTCTTCGGCCGGACACTTTTTATATTAAGAGGTAACCAAAAAAACTCGCCAAGTGCGAGTCAAACTCGCACACCGAAGGTTCCGTACAAATTCAGCAGGTGAATATAATATATTAGTGTTAGTAGAGCCCTGCTTTTAAGCAAAATGTTCGCAATGTGAGTTCATTTTATACCTACTGTTTCTCTACATAGACAAAAATATTAAAAAGTTCGATTTTTAAATTGATTTCATCAGTTGTGTTGCAAGAGCTCCATCATACCAAATTTTAAATTTCTAGGATAAGTGGATAAATCCCCTATTTTTTGGGAGCTCGGCAATTTGTATGGGAACACCTTTTCTGACGGATGTATCCTTTGATTGAGTTGACTTAATTAAAGGGTTGATATTTTCACAGCTCCAAGGGACCGCAGGCCTAAATTTAGTGTTAATTTCAACGTTATACTTTTACGCGTTCCTGAGAAAAAGGGTCTTGATATATGGACGGACGGACGGACGGACGGACGGACGGACAAGGCTAAGGTTATATTATAAGGGTTCCGTTTGTTCTTTTTGAGTTACGGAACCCCAAAAACGAATTATTTGCTACCACAGTGTGAGACTTCCCTCTCCAACTCTCGTAAATTCTCAACTACCTAACTACTACATTCAATTCCTTGTAGGTACGTACTTACAGCTTTTTCAACTCAGTTGCTCGTAAATTGAGTCTTATTGCACCGCATTTAAACTCATAATACAGCTTATTACGCACAAGTGCTGTAATAATATTACCGCACGAGTGCGGTAATATATTTTTTTTTTTAATCTCAGCAAACGGTTCAGTATCAATAGGAACAAGGAATATTTTCGTGAATATTAAACTATTTTAGTTTAAAGATGATAAATAAACATTTAATTTCGACAAATTATTCATTTTTATCTAAAAAGGGACCACAATTTGCATATTTAAGACATTGATTAATTATTTTATTATAATTTTAATATTAGGCTGTTTAGCAGTCTGTTGTCAGTGTCTTCGTCACGCGCGTGCTAAGTGCACAGCACGCATGCGCGAGTGCTGCGTGCGGATTGGCGCGGAGAAATAATATCTGCCGCCATTTTCCACTGATATTGTTGATTCAGGCTTTGTTATTTTATTAATTAAAAAATTACTAGTTCAAGTAATAAAGAAACGTAGTGTCCGTTGCTGGAAATACTAAAATATTATGTTCGGACAATGTTCGGACAAATGTATCATTAAGAAATCCAAGGTGTTAATTACCAAATGATAAAGTAAAGTTCTAAAGCAGCTCCAGGTAAGCAATGTTTGGTAACAAAGGTAAACTAAAGTTCTTAAAGTCCTTTTATTAACTAAATTTTATTTATTTTTCCTCGCAAATGTGTTGAAAAACGTCGTATGCGACGCGTGTACTTTGGTAATTACACATCTCGGCTCTCTTACCCGCGCTCGCTTGCGCTCGCGCGTACAATACGCCTCGTGTGTAATTACCAACATAGCACACTTGTATCATAATGTACTATTGTTATATATATATAATAATAATTTATATTATAATATACATACATATATGCACAAATCACGTCTATATCCCTTACGGGGTAGACAGAACCTGAGGTAACAAAACCTAAAGGCCACGTTTAGTATATGATTGTAGGCGTATAGGTGGAAAAAGGTTGCTAGCCGCATCGCCTAGAACATGATTCCTAAAAATTTCGCCCATTCCCTCGATGGGCTTTTACCATCTGCGCGGGACGAGAAGCAACTAGTACATTCTATGTTTTTCCTTTGCTCCCAGACCAGCGTGGAAACATAAATATAAATAAGATATTTCTTATACGTTTCTTATTAGAAACGTTTATTGTATCGTTTATTTTGATTCCACTTTCCACCTCCACGCCCTCAGTGTCTTGCTAAACGTGGCCTGTAGGTCTTGTTACTTTAGGCTCTGTTTACCCCGTAAGGGATAAAGACGTGATTTGTGTATGTGTATGTACTGTATAAAACCGTGTACAATTGTGATAACATGATTTTTATTATATATACATCACTTCACTACATCGTATTAAACAAAGTCGCTTTCTTTGTCCCTATGTCCCTATGTATGCTTATATCTTCAAAACTACACAACGGATTTTGATGCGGTTTTTTTTTATAGATAGAGTGATTCAGAGGAAGGTTTTTATGTATAATTCTACGCAGATGAAGTCGCGGGCAGAAGCTAGTATATTATATTTAAGTGTAGCTGACCCAACCACCTGACATATTCCGGAACAATATTAAGACACCCTGTATTATTCCACTACTTAATGACTTCGTGAAAGTGAAGACCAAAAAATCGTCCTCTTTAACGCATTCATTAAAAAATTGTATGAAAGTTTTCCGTTTTATTGTATGGTTAATAATTATTTGTCTCGCAACGGAACTTTTTCCAGTCATGCAGTTGGAAAGGACGCGCATGTCTGAAGATATTTATGAATGTGGATGAAGCGAAAGAGGTATGTCAGGAACGTAGCAAGTGGAAAAAAGTAGTCTCTGCCTACCCCTGTGGGAAAGAGGCGTGACGATATGTATGTATGCAGTGTTATCTAATAATACAATACAATACAAATACTCTTTTTTGAACACCACAAATCAGTACAAAACAATACAGAAACAAAGAACTAACCTCCACCCTATAGCCTCCTCTATCTATGCTCCATCTAACCTCCACTTAACGGGGCAAGAACGTGGACAATTTGTTATGAAAAACAATCCAAATTAAATAATTATCTTGAAAAACATGAGTCAGACTCCGACACTGGAATCAGAGGTCAATGATAAAATTGGCATTTATGTAACTAATTGTTAGAAAAACATCTAACTTAAGTGCGTTGGGTATGTTTAATCAACATTTATTTATCAGACCTTTTCTTTGGTAATCAGTTTCTAAAATTAATTACTTGCTTATAAAGAAAATCTTCAGTCTTCACATGACCATTGTCTAGCAAAACTATCTTCAATGTTTTGTTGGCTTTTCTGACTTAAACTAACCTCTGGTGACGCTGAAGTTGACGGCGTAGGCACTGTTGTAGGTAGTTCTTGTGCTTGGATTTGCGACTGGAGGGACTCGTCTGTGATCGAACATTTGAGAGCAGAACCTAAATGAGGTATTAGGGTTGGATGTCGGTGTTTAATCTGCTTGTTCATACTTGTAGTATTTGCTGTTTGTGGTGAAACGCTAGTGGCATCCCATAGCGTCCCCATCACACCGGATTGAAGCAACGCCGGCGAGTTTTGAGTCCCACATAACCTTAGGCATCCCCGTGCCTAGGGCATCCATAAAGATTTCCTCTCCGTTAAAAAAAAAAAAGGTTCTGTCTACCCCGTTAAGGATAAAGATGTGATTTATGCGTGTAGGTATGTTTGAAAACTCAATCCGATTTTGTTCAAAAAAGGTTGAACTCACTTAAAAACTTATAGGTACAAGGAAAATAGAAGTTAGAATGTCTCGAAAGTTACCGTATTATATTAGTACCTACCGCATTTTGAAGGTTTCTAAACTTTAGAGAGGTCATACGATTTTTAGAAATTCCCTCGGATAGGGAATAAATGGGGTTTATAAGTCCGCTGCAAAGCCACCTTATCTCCGTAACTATAATTACTATTCACCAGGTCAGAAGTGGAAGGACATGCGGTCAACATTGAGTCCAGCGTTCACCAGCTCGAAGATGCGACTGATGATACCCTTTATGATGGAGGCTGGCGATAAAATGATCAGCAGAATCAAGACGTTCTTAGAATCAGGTAGGAATTGTATCTTCTGATAGTGGGTCGCCAGTAGAGTCGTTTTCAAAACACATGTACATAGTTAAGGGCCTTAATTAAAACGAAAGTTAATTGATTCCTTTGTGTTTCGACTTTTTCACCCTTATTACAATGGAATAATGAATCAATTAATTTTTGTTGTGATTAGGTATGTACATTGTTGTTGAAAACGACTCAGTAAGCAGCGCGTATACCCCGCAGCGCCTTGTTTCCCGCTGCCTACTTTGAGGACTCCCCACTGCACGCTACTGGTGTTACTTCAATATTGATGGTCGGCAGTCATCTCCTTAAATTTAGTCCAGTTCATAGCCATTCTAAAGTCTGTTGTTACGGAGCCATGACATTTCACAGCTACCAACCTTTCGTAGGAATTTTACGATTAAAAAGATTTCGAAGAGGCTAATAGGCGTTACAGGTGATCACAGAGCTGGCAGTTTCCTTGGACCACGTATTAGAACCGCAGCATATGTGGTACTATGACGCAAAGCAGAGGCTTCTCCTTTTTTAATTGTTTTATATTAATACAAGTTGTACCTAGTTATAGGTAAATTTATTGACAGAAAATACAAAAGGAGAATTAAAAACAAATTATAAACGAAACTAAAACTGATCTTAAAATAAAATAGTTAAAAAAGCAGGCCCCCCATGGCATATTTTCTAGTTTAATTATGCAAGTACTATTTATATGTCTAGCACGAAGAAAAAATATGATAATGAAGATATTTTCTTTTTTTGGTACTTTCACAAATACGTGTTTACGAGTACAATACAATGTAGAAATCCTTGGCAAATTGGCAGCTTATTCGCAAAATAAAAATTTTGATTTTGTACACTTCATTTAAAAACAAACAGTTATTAATCTAAGCTTATTCAATTGAACAGAAGACTACTACGATGTGGACTCCAAGGACCTTGCTACCCGGTTCGCAAGCGACGTGATAGCTTCGTGCGTTTTAGGGATAAGAGACGATTCACATAACGCAGCTGATTCACAATTCTACGAAATAGGAAAGGACGCTTCTCAGTTCAAATTTCTTCAGAACCTTAAATTCTTTGGATACTAGACATTTCCCCGCTTAATGAAGGTCAGTTATATAAAAAATGGGTTTAGTACTTTTAGATTACAAAAAAAAACAAGTGGAGTAAGCCCCAATAACCGTGTTTTGTAAGAAAAAAAGAAAGAAAACGTTTATTACACAATTTAATTTAACTGTCAGGAATGAAATAATCAATACATTATCATTGCCTTAAGATTTTTTTCACTGGGATTTAATTTTAAAGAAACTAGGGCAAGTCCCCCGGTTCTGGCCACTTTAAGAACATATATATTTGTATCATTGTCTATACCTTAATAAACTCAATTTTATTTCAAGTTGAAAATTGACAAAACCAGCCAATGGCTAATTGGAGCACGAGCACCTGCCCTAATTGTGTCAAAAAATAAAGAACTTATTAGGTTTAGAGATTATTTATTCTCATTAATAATCTTACAATTCACTTATTATGAGAACTTAAATAATCCTCCTATATCCTAACCAAATGCTTTAAAAAACTTTAGATGTTCAAAGTGACCATGTTTCCGGAGTTGACTCAAAACTTTTTCAAAGAGTTGGGAACGCAGATAATGCGTGAACGCGAGGCGAAAAACATCATTTGACCAGATATGATCCACTTACTCATGGAGGCTAAGAAAGGTAAATAACATGACCATTTCTGTTACTACTGTTTTTTGTAATCGTATGTAAATGTAATGTAAAATGTAAAAAAATGTAATGTAATTACAAAATCAGATAATACAAGTAATGTGACTGGATAACTTACAGTTAAAATAGAAATATTTTATAGGATATCTAGAGAAAAAGCATATCTGCGTGCTTATCTTGTACGAAATGAAGAAAAGAAAAATATGGTACGAAATACTTACAATAAAAGAAACGTGAGTAACCATCTGTATTAAAATCTACATGTATTGTATTTCAGGTAATTTAACTCACGAGGCAGATAAAACATCTGACGGTGACGCAGGACTTGCAACTGTTCAAGAATCAAATTTAGGAAAGAAGACTAACAGCAGAGGTAAGAGACTCAAACTTTGTTCAAAAACTACCAAATAAAATGATTAAATCATTATAAGAACTTATTTATAATTAACATTACTATTTCTAGTCTGGTCGGATGAAGATCTCATCGCACAAATAGTGATCTTTTTCGTCGCTGGTTTCGAATCAGTCTCTCAAGCGATGACTTTCCTCATTCATGAGCTTGCTTTTAATCTTGACGTCCAAGAGAAGCTGGCACAAGAAATCAAAGAGAACGACAGTAAAAATGGTGGCAAAGTTGACTTCACCTCTATACAGGAGATGACGTACTTGGACATGGTGGTTTCTGGTTAGGATACAAATATTGACATTGTTACAGACAGGTTTAAGAATTTCGACACGGAAATAAATCAAATTTATCTGTTTATAGAATCATTGAGATTGTGGACACCGGGTGGTGCATTGGACAGAGTTTGCACAAAGGACTATAATTTGGGCAAACCTAACGATTATGCCACTGAAGATTACATTGTAAGTGTTCGCGCGCTAAAATTTCTGTAGACTTTATGTAGTGCAGAGGTGCTCTATGACACAAAACTGACACTCTAACAATTCATCTGCTCGATTTTCTTCGTCTGGTTCCGCATCACCTCCAAAAGTTTCCAAAAAAGTGCCTTCTCCCGCATCGCCTGTTTCCGGCTTCATTACGTCACGCGCGCCGCAGAGATAGGTACGACTCAAAGCGAGTGCCTCTGCACTATACGAAATACACTCTTACACCGCACGTGCTCTGCACATCAGGCAACAACGAACTCTTGACCTTCGGAAAACTTGAAATTGGCTATTTACACGCCGTAACAGTACACTTGACTATAGCTCCTTCGGGTTACCTAAGAAACCAATAAAAATACATATCTACTTATTGTAATATTCTACCTTGCAATTCTGCAAGTTGTTCTAGTAGTTTTAAAACTATCGTTGTTTAGTGGTGAGGTGGCCAACATCTTGTTTTGGGTGATGGAAAACAGTATTCCATGTTACATTTTCTTTAACTAAAAAGTAATTTTATTTGTGTATCAGAATTGCTACATAACTTTAGTCATTATGTTTAAAAGGTCTCTTATTTTGTTGATAGATCCGCAAAGGTGAGGGCGTGAGGATCCCGGCTTATTGCTTCCATCATGACCCAAAATACTTCCCGAACCCTACAAAGTTTGATCCAGAAAGATTCTCCCCTGAGAATCGGCATAAGATCCAACCATTTACGTACATGCCCTTCGGAACAGGGCCAAGGAATTGCATTGGTAAGCAACTTATTTGGCCAGTAACTATAGCACGTCAGTAGCGATGCCCCAAGAAGAAGTTACTAAAACTGCGAAATTTTCTAACGGAATGTTCTCAGAAATTTTAATTTAATAATGATTATTGGGATCATGTTGAGTTTCCACAGGATATCGTTAAGTATTAAGTACTTGTTTTAACTGATTATCTAATGAGTTTTTTCTTTCGTTGTGGGAACTTACCGTTATATTCTTGTGAAAGTATTTAGAAATTTATAAGAATATTCTTGCTTTGTTTACGTTAAGCACGTGGGAATTTTTTTGGTTAAATTTGAATGGGCGAGGGGCGATCGTCACGGCGCTATGGTGTATCAGATGGATCCCTGCGATCATTCGTGTAGACAGATCCGCTTTGCAGATGTCTCTGAAAACTTCGTCCAAGCTACATGAATCGGTTTCCTGCAACATATTTTTTGTTTGTTTTAGCCTCCAGATTTGCTCTGTACGATGTCAAGGTGATGATCTATCAGCTGCTCCGTCACGTGGAGGTATCCCCCTGCGAGAAGACCTGCTGGCCTTTCAAAATGAGACCCGGCACCTTCAACGTTCTAATGAAAGGAGGGGACTGGATAAGACTCAAGAATAGAGTATAAGCGAACAATTAAAAGATGTCTGAACTGTCTGAAGTTTGCTGAATAAAAAACGTTTCTATGTATAATCTTTTCTTTGTTTTAATCAAAGCAAATCATTTGTGTTAACATAAACCGAGGAAAACAAAAGCACGGTCATCCGTATTATCGTTTTCTCGAAGCTATTCAGGTTATTTTCATGTAATATTGTGCTGGCTAAGGCTAGATCCCTATTTTCAGTAACACACACTAGTGTGACTTGGATATTCTCAACAACATTCAATTTAAGCTTGAAGTAAGAATTATTGTCCGTAGAAGTTTCTTAGTTTTAAAACTGACACGATCACTGACTCACGATTATCAACCATTAGGCTGCTAGGGCTTATTTTGCGAATACAGTGTTCCAGCGTGGAGAGTAAGATAGCCAGTGAAATTACTGGCATATGAGCTATTTTATCATAATCCTCTAGGCTAGCAACACATCTTCAGTCCTTCAGCGTTGCAAATGTCTATGGTTTGTGGTGCTCACTTACCATCAGGTGACCCACTTATTAGTTGCCTTCCTTGTCGTATAAAAATCCTAAATACTTATTACTGTCAAAGCGAAAGTTTGTGAAAATGTAAGGATGTCTGCTACTCTTTCATGCCAGAACGGCTGAACTTATCTGCACGAAATTTTGCACAGAGATATAGGTACTGTAGTTTAGAATAGCATATATAACCTACTTTTTGACCCGGAAAATTGCGTAGTTCCCGTGGTATAGCGATAACGAATTTTGTAGACGAATTTGCGTGCAATAGTTACCAAGTAAGTACATAAACTTCAATAATTGTTTAAAATCTCCTTCACATTAAGATACATTTACGTTTGTCACGAATAACAAAATGATAGGCTAAAAAAAGCAAAAGATAAAAAAGAAATGGCATGGCGGTTGAGGTTTCTCTATCACGGGGCTTTAAAAGACGAGTGTACCTACTGCTTTTTTGCTAGGCCGGCAACGCACCAGGAAACCTAATGGTGCTTAAAGTATCTATGAGCAGCAGGACGTCGATTATGACGAGTACTGCAACAGACGAACAGAGTCACAATCACTTTTGATCAAACACCAAACATTATCAATCTTCAATCTAAATATATATAACTCAAAGGTGACTGACTGACTGACTGACATAGTGATCTATCAACGCACAGCCCAAACCACTGGACGGATCGGGCTGAAATTTGGCATGCAGGTAGATGTTATGACGTAGGCATCCGCTAAGAAAGGATTTTGATCAATTCTACCCCCAAGGGTATAAAATAGGGGATGCAAGTTTGTATGAAACTTTGTCAATTTTAAACCGATCGGGCTGAGACTTTGCATGCATAAAGCTACTATGACGTAGGCATCCTCTAAAAACGGATTTTGATAAATTCCACCCCTAAGGGGATAAAATAGGTGATGAAAGTTTGCAAAGGTAGCTGGCTAGAGTCGCGACGTTAATAATTATTGCTAAATATACTATCAACATCTTCTTAAGTCTAATTCTACGCGGACGAAGTCGCGGGCAGAAGCTAGTGTGCTACAATGCTCCTCTCATTCACTCAAAAGTTCTCATTCACTCAAAAGTTGACTGGAAAAGATCCCTTAAAGAAATACGTACGCCTTTGTACATATATCTTAATGTTTGTTAATTGTAATGCCATTTGTAATTTTGGTAAGGGATACATGAAAAAAACGCCATAGATATGCTGAACGATATACTCTACCATAACGTGTGTAAAAATAATAGGTTTCACCTATTCATAAACTATTTTTCCAGTGCATTGGTAAATATCTTTAAATACGTATTTAATCACGTCTTCATCCCTAAGGGGGTAGATAGAGCCCAAATTAACAAGACGCATCGCCTATCTATAATAGTGATGGACTTTCATGCAGGTCTGTAAGCGAAGAAAAAACACAGAACGTACCGGGTGCTCCCGTGCCGGTTGTGTTTACCCGTGTTGTATTGTTATCGAGCGTGTTGATATATTTAAAGGAATAAAATTAACTAAACAAGTTGACTGTTTAAGATTTATTTATTTACTTTATTTTTTCTTCCGACATGTGCCAATCATTATATTAGATAATGAGCAATTCACAAAAAGAGCGTCAGTCAAATTTATTTTAATTACTTTGTTATCTGGGTTTGTTAAAAACAATCGTTAACCACAAACATGTTTATTAGGTTAATTAGTGATAAAATACACAATACAATACACAAATCACGTCTTTATCTCTTACGAGGTAGACAGAGCCTAAGGTCACAAGACCTACAGGCCACGTTTAGCAAGATTGTGGGGCTAGGTAGAATTAGTGATTATGAGTGTAAAATGATTATTTGACAAATTTAGATACAACAAAAAACTTTTTGTGAAATTTTGAGCCTACGGTGTGACTGTGATCATTTAAAAATACAACTTTTCTCCAGTCCAATCCATTTTAAAGCCTTTGTAAATAAGCCTATTTCATCTAAATTCCCACACAATCACTCATTGTATGCAATTAGCATCACATCTAACGGGAGTTTTGAATAATATCTCACAAAGTTTTGTATTATTTTATTTAGACTTAGTATGAGCTTAGGGGGACTTGTTTGTTAACAAAGCCCTTAACATGAATTGGAATGGACAAACGCGTTTGCGTAGTGACTTGGCGCTTAAGCCCCCTGCTGGTAAAGAGTTAAGACCCTTATAAGAACATAATTCTAATTATTCGCTTATGCTCTGTTCGTTAGTCGTATCCAGTGCCCTCCTTTCAATACAACGTTGAGGGTCCCCGGGCTCAGCTTGATGGGCCAGCTGGATTTCTCGCTAGGGGATATCTTCACATGCCTGAGCAGCTGGTAGATCATCACCTTGACATCGTACAGAGCAAATCTGGAGGCTATAACAGAAAAAATATTACAGGGATATCAGGTAGCCAGTACGAAGTATTCAGTGAGGTCTGCAAAGGATATTTTTGTTGTAAATAACCTAACCTGAAAATTTCATTTTTAATACAAGCTTTTTGCTGATTGTGTTTGCATCGTTATCTATCCTGAATAATGTTTACCAAATTTCAAGTCAATCGGACAAGTCGTTGAAGAGTTTTATTCTGCGAAGATGGTCCTAGCTGGGTCACCAGAATTTCAGTATTGTCGTATTATCACCGGACTATTGCCTATAAGTATGTTAAATTTTACGTTATCCGACCACTGGAACTGCGTCAAAATTCATGTGAAAGTTTTAAAAGCTTGTTAAAAATGCCCACGTGCTGTATTTTCTTGCCAAATAAGTTACTTACCGATGCAGTTCCTTGCTCCTATTCCAAAGGGGTTAAATGTTAAAGGTTGAATCTTATACCGATTTTCGTAAGAAAATCGTTCAGGATCGAACTTTGCGGGGTTCGGGAAGAACTTTGGATCTCGATGGAAGGAATAAACCGGGATCGTCACACCCTCACCTTTGCGGATCTATCAACGAAATAAATTACCGTGTCAAACGTGTAAGCAGTGTCGTGCGAGGAATGCTTGGTGAATTGAAATAGGTATATTATATTTCATGCTACAGAATTGTTCACAGAACAATAAAAACCGGCCAAGTGCGAGTCGAACTCGCACACCGAGGGTTCCGTACAAATTCCGCAACTGAATATAAAACCAGTGTTAGCAGAATCCTGCTCCTAAGTAAAAGTTAGGCAGTGTGAGGTCATTTTATATCGGTTACCTATTTAGACAGATTGAAATAAAAAAAAAAGTTTTTTAGGCCGATTTAGTTTGTTGTGCTATAAGGCCTTCTTACAAAATTTCAAATTTCTAGAACAACTGCAAATACCCCTATTTTTTTGGAGCTCGGCAATTTGTATGGAAACACCATTTCTAGTGACTGTAGGTATCTTTGATTGAGTGGATTTAGAAGAGGGTTGATTTTAACAGCTCTAAGCGGTTGCAAATTTAAGTATTTGGGTTTAATTTCAACTTTGTTTAAACTTTACGCGATCCCGAGAAAGAGGGCATACAACAAAGGGAAAGCGAAAGTAAGGGGTTCCGTTTTTTCCTTTTAAGGTACGGAGACGGAACCCTAAAACTGGATTAAAATCTTGCGAGTGGTTACAGCTTGACCTTCTACCAACCTTAGCTAAGTAACCCCGGTAAGGTCGATACATAAAATTACACATACATACATAAATCACGTCTTTATCCCTTACGGGGTAGACAGAGTCTACATAAAATTATCTGCTCACATTGGGGATCGAACTCGGAATTGCAAGCTTTGTAGTCGGATGCTCTAACCTAGCCACTAACCACTATGATACACAGCATTGTTTTGCGTCTTCAAAATCAATGTAATGCCAGTAGGTATAAATTTATATTCAGTTTATTTTACGATTTCGTCCTTTATATATATATTGGGTTTTGTATATTTTGTTGTGCATTAAGTTTATATCCATCTATCGATTTCTTTAGTAACTTCCAAATTAATGCAACGAGTAAACTTACAATGTAGTCTTCTATGGCACTGTCGTTGGGTTTACCCAAATTATAGTCTTTCGTGCACATTCTGTCCACAGCACCACCCGGTGTCCACAATCTCAGCACTTCTATAAAAGATAAATAAAATTGGATTCATTTTCTAATTACTTTTAGTACCAAAGCAATATTTGTATGCTCACCAGACACTACCATGTCCAAGTATGTCATCTCGTGTATGGATGTGATATCAACCTTGCCGCCAGTTTTCCTGTCATTCTCTCTAATCTCCTGAGCCAGCTTTTCCTGGACGTCCATGTTAAATGCAAGCTCCTGAACAAGGAAACTCATCACTTGCGAGGATGTTTCTAACCCTCCGATGGAAAAGATTATTACTTGAAGGATGATATCTTCATCTGACAAGTCTGGAAAAAATGTTTATGATAAACGTTTATTTTAGTGACCTCATTATTTTAAGGTTCAGTTTTTGAACTAAGTATGACTGTCTCACCTCTGCTGTTGCTTTTTTTTCCTATACTTAATTCTTCGACAGTTGCCAGCCCAGCGTCACTATTTGATGTCTTATCTTCGTCATGAGTTAGATTTCCTGAAATATTAATATTATGTATGACTAGATGTTCTTCGTTCGCGCAGAATCGTTTATAAATCGCTATCCCGCGGGAACTATGGTGTTTTCTGGGATAAAACTATCCTATGTCCGTCCCTGAGATTGAAAGTAACCAATAGCAAAGGTACCTATAACCTGGTAAGCATGGAGAATCGGCCTTAGACACAAGAAAATCTGTTTTTATGTTTTTCTGTCTAAGCTACCTAAAGAACCGATTTTCATGAAATTTGGATATTTATAAGTAATATGTTAATCGGTAATATTTAATGATAAAAATATATGAAAGTCGAAGGTTTTTTAAACTCGTAAATGGCTTCTAATTTCAAATTTTCACACTACAAATGACATGTTACCGTTTTTAAACTCCATAAGTAGATGGATCATGTCCGGCCGATTGATCTTTTTCTCCTCGCGTTCACGCATTATGCGCGTTACCAACTCTTTGAAGAAGTAGAGAGTCTCCTCCGGGAACATAGTCACTTTGAGCATCTAAAATAAAACAAAACAATGTAGGTATCTACGTAAAATTAGTACCTAAGCGTAAATAAGGGCCTTAGAAAACCAGAAAAACCGGCTAACTGCGAGGCGGACTCGTGCACCGAGGTTTTCGTACAAATTCGGCTTTTTCCACCTATACGCCCACAATCTTGCTGAATGTGGCCTGTCAACCCCGTAAGGGATAAAGACGTTATTTCTGTATGTGTATGTATGTATAAATATTGTCGAATTTTGGCAGCCGCCTTCCAAGCAAAATATAGGTAGTGTGAGGTTATTTTATATTGGTTATTTATATAGACAGATCTGATATTCATAAAAATATTCCGTGTTTAGTATTTTTTGTCACAGCGGCAACAGAAATACATTATCTGTGAAAATTTGAACCATCCGGCTATCACGGTTCCTGAGGATACAGTCTGTCACCAGACTGACAGACAGTCGAGTCTTAGTAATGATGTCCCTTTTCGATCGAAACCCTAAAAAGTATGCAATGCGTAATATAGGTACAGTATTTTATGTTAGCCCTGTAGGCTGGCTACGCTTCTGCAATCCTCTGCTTTTGCACATGTCCGTGCATGGGCAGTGGTCCTAACTTACACTCCTTTGCATTCCTTTTCGTATAAAAAAGGCACAGTCGTAGTGTTGAAAGTTTCTATGTAATTTTTATTTTTAAAATATTTTGGTCGTCACCTTCATTAGAGCGGGAAAGCTCTGGAGACCGAAAAACTTGAGCGTCTGAATGAACTTAAACTGTAGAGCTGTCGCTCCTAGTTTGTAAAATTGTGAATCGGCCACATTCTGAGAGTTCTCTTTTATTCCCAAAAAGCACGAAGCCATTGCGTCATTTGTGTAGCGGCTGGCAATGTCTTTGAAATCCACGTCGTAGTAACCCTCTGTTGAGATAAATAGTAAACTTATCGTTCTGTTCAGGAATCAAATATCAGACATTAGCACAGATATCAGATACACCATAGATTACACAAATGCATCTACTTCGCGTGTCCAAACCCCGACCAACTGCCGAAGTTTATTCCATACGTTTTGAAAATAGGACGACATTTTAAGTGCGGTGGCTCCAGTTAAATCGTTTCAATCATAGAGGCATCAGTATTATTGAATCTGTTTGGATTTCCTGTCACTAAATCTGGGCTGGGGCGTCACAGTAAATTTTAAAAAGTCGGCACGCTCGGTTTCAATACAAATTTTTATAGTGGTAAATGTCACGAGAAGGCTGAGGCATGAGTTGTATTGAGGACATCGCTGTTTAGTGACACAAGCTACCTGTAAAATAAGTAAGGGCATACAGAGTACCTACAAGCAATTTTTAACCATGATATATTTGTAAGATTGTACTTCACTAGTAGAGTGACCGAATACGTATTTCCAAATGTGTTCACTTCTCCAATTTCTACCAGAATTTAAGTTTTTCTTAATCTTGTTGATCATGTTGTCACCAGCTTCCATCATAAAGGGTATCATGAACCGCATCTTGGAGCTGGTGAACACTGGACTCAAAGTCACACGCATATCCTTCCACTTCTGACCTGAAAAGGAAAATAAAGTAGTAGGTGTATGCTAAAACTGCCTAGCTCATCTGAGATTAGACACGGACAGCAATCATTGCTACGCGGTACACTCGTAACCGGTAGCAGCATTTTCCGTTTTGTAGCGAATTTACTGCCTTAAGATCAGAAAACTCGACTGTCGGGTACTTGGTGCTGAATGTGAGGATCTAAAAGCAGTGGTTGTGATGTCACGAAAGTCTAAGATTAAGATAAATCGTGGTAGCTAATAACCCCTCCATTATATTCAATGTTGTTTTATTACCTTTTAGTGCAAAAAGTGTCCGACCGAAGAGTGGATCCGACGTATCATCAACAATAGATGAGTGGTCAAGGAAATGCTCGAAATCCTTCACAGCGATCTGTTTTACGAGCTCGATGTCTCTGATGATGACCACAGGCCTCATGAACTCGTAACTGCCCACAAACCTACAGTAAATAAGTAAAATGTCAATTTCACTTAACCTACTGGTATGCCAAATTTAAAGATTCTAGTAATAATAGTTCCGGAGATATGAAAAAAATCAGAGTAATGATAATAATATTATTCTCTGTTCCTTCTGTTTCTCTGTTTTTTTTTTAATAAAAATAAATAAGGTGAGTGTGTTTTATTATAATACTAATGTTTAAAAGACATTCTTGTTGTCAACGGGATAAATACCTGACCGCGATTACCATCAACCCGTGTACCCGTCTATCGTGATCATGATGCATGCAACTGCGTCAAAACATAGGGAGCTCGTTAAAGGTAATTGAGGTCTATATCCCGTTGATGATTACTTACTTTTCTCCTGGAAAGCTTGTGTAAATCTTGTCGATATTTTCAAAGTACTGTGCCATCTGAAACGTCAGTTTCGCCATGTCACCAAAGAACGGGATAGGAGTCAGATTCTTCACGCCATGTCTACTGAACCTGGTGTATACGTGATGTAGGTACAGCACCAATGGCAGGACCAGAACTAGCACCCAGAACAGCATCTAGGAGTAGAAATGTCCAGTTTGCAGGTATTATTATTTATTATTTACGGGTTGCTATACAGAGTGTGTGGCAGTCGCGTGTAGGCGACTGCGACTTTTCAATGGTTTATGTGTGATTTGACTACAAGTAAAAATGGCGATGTATAAAAATGTCCACTTGCATAAGTTCATGCGTATATAATTTTGCCAAAGTATAAAAATGTACACATGTATATTAAACCAAATATAAATATGTTGCGACAATAGACTAAACGAAAATATGACGATGTATTTAAAAAAAGTAGTCATTTTTATATTCCGACTTGACAAGACTTAGACATTTGTATACTCTGAAAGTAGTCATTTTTATATTCCGACTTGATAAGACTTAAACGTTCTGAAGTATTGGCTTTCTAATACTCAGACAAATTTATGTTTTACAGGTAGACATTTTTATACATCGCCATTTTTACTTGTAGTCCATCCACGCATAAACCTTTTCAATAAATTCGGGACGCCTCTGAGACTTGTACAGTTCCTCCAGTTTCTCCAAGATCTCGTCATCGAATTCTGATTTGGTATTAATGGGACCAAACTGGAATTATTCCCTTTCCAACAAAAAATATTCTTCCAAATCGGTCCACACATGACGGAGTTCTGAGGTAACAAACATAAGAAATAAAAAAATCAACCTAATTGAGAACATCCTCCTTTTTTGAAGTCTGTTTAAAATATTTTTAATTCGGTCAGTCTGTCATTAGGTACAAAATAAGTTTCTGTAAAAAATACAGTTTTAATAGGTACAAACACTGCTGTCGTCGGTGTCGAATGTAGGTACTTGGATTGTAATCCATTCGATATTATGCACCAAATTTTAAGCCAGTCGGACCAACCGCTGTAAAGTTCCCTCTTACGAAGACAGAAGGTCCTGGCCGAGCCACCAAAATGACACTACCAGGTAGGTACCTATATTATATTGTCATCTGACTTGCAGGAGCATGCTAAGTATCAGCTCAATCGGATGAACCCTTCTATTTATAAATTGAGCTACAAGATTCCACCCGAACAAACATGCATTGCTACAATGCAATTAAAATAAAAGTTTTCATTATCAATTTTATTACTTTCTTTAGTTAAGTAAGTTAAGTTTTTTAAGTAAATTTTAGACTAGACTTAATAATCTACACGGTCTCTAAGAATTTTTCCCAAATATTTTAGCAGGTGGTTGGGTAATAGTTTGACCAATTTACCTCTATAAAGCTTTTATTGAATTTTTTGATTAAAAATTTAGTCCCGCTCTTGAAGAGACGAAGCTCACTTTGAACATTGATCAAACTAACCCCAACACCTGCTGAAAAGCCCAAAACAATTTTATGATACCTTGTATTTTTGTAGTCACTTACCTTTTCACCGCTTTGTTTCCAAGTGGAGTGAGACAACTTGTTGCACCGTTGCTCAGAGCTTGACTGTCATCTAATACGTAATTGTATGAATAATAATGACACAAAAAAATAGTGAAGCTTAGATCACGGTTATGTCTCAGGACGGGGTACGTATTAAAATACATAAAGTTTAAAATGTATAATGGGTTAAAATACATAATGGTTTATAATATATAATGCGATTTTCTCAGAAAGTTACAAATTAACAGGATTGTTATAAAACAAACCTAACCTAACCTAAACCAATCTATAGATTACGATATCAAAAAAGTTCATTTAGCTAATAGTTTTACAGAAAATTGCGTTAGGTATATATTTTGAACCATTATGTATTTTAACCCATTATACATTTTAAACTTTATGTATTCTGATCCGCTCCCCTCAGAACGTTAGGTGTATTTTTTAATTGGTCTTTTTTTCGGTACCTACATCGCAAGTTAAATAAAAGCTTGTAACTTGTAAAATATGCTATCTTTGACATTCTAATCCGTCCAAAAGGTGGATTTGGCACATGGCAATCCCTAGTAATCCCTACTAATCCTTTCCCTACTAATATTATAAATGCGAAAGTAACTCTGTCTGTCTGTCTGTTACGCTTTCCCGCCAAAACCACAGAACCCATTTTAATGAAATTTGGTACAGCGGTGGTTTTAGTCCCGGGAGAGGACATAGGATAGTTTTACCCCGGAAAATCGCATAGTTCCTGCGGGATGGCGATAAACGAATTCTGCGCAGACGGAGTCGCGGGCAACCGCTAGTAGGTTATAATAGCTACCAACCCGTGGTCCAAGTAATTTGTCCAACCCGTAAAAATGCTGCCATCATTTTGAATCACTCAATAATATTTTAATACAAAATTAGGTAGGTTAGGTTAGTTAGGTATCTTCATTTGTCCGAAGAGCAAAATACCTAGAAAGGGAGGCTCCGTCATAGACCAGTTAGACGAACTGTAGTTTGTGTTTGTGTGTAGTTTGTTTAGGAGAGAGAGAGAGAGAGAGAGAGAGAGAGGTTTTATAGGGGTGACGGCAACAGTGTAATAGCCAAGGACCCAATAATGCACAATAGCTCTTATTTAAGAAACGAAGGGATAGTAATTTATTTTACAATCATCATTTTATAACCATAACCATCTATAAATTATATTATTGTCTATTACCGGTGCTTGTCAGCTTAAAGTGTCCGATAATGGTGCTAAGCCTCCGCTCCGGGCCCGCGAGAAATGTTGGGCATTTCTCTCCGCGATCGGGTTCGCAATACCGAAATCCGCAGCAGAACAAGAGTCACTGACATTGCGAAAATCATAGCCCAAAGGAAGTGGAAGTGGGCTGGTCACATATGCCGCAGATCTGATGGAAGATGGGGTAGGAAAGTGCTGGAGTGGAGGCCAAGGACTGGGCGCAGAAACGTGGGGAGACAGCCTAGAAGATGGGCCGATGACCTCATTCAAATAGCGGGGAGGGACTGGATGCGGAAAACTCAAGACCGCAGCAAATGGAGGGCTATGGAAGAGACCTTTACTCAGCATTGGGTAGAAAAAGGTTGAAGAAGAAGAAGAAGAATATAACTAATTAGGTAGTTACCACTTTATTTCTTTGAAGCTACTTTCATTATCGGTAGATTACCTATTACCGGTTCGTGTAGGAGTCAGGAATTTATGTTCTAACTACCTATTCATAAAGACATATTTAATTTTGCATCCATGATCGGGCTTAAATGATGTTTATTGTATTGTATTTAGAATTCTATTTCCATGATTATTTTAATCTCATTTGTCATATTATGCATGTAAATCACTTTGTCCCAAATAAGATTTTAATTTTGACTTCCACCTACTTATACTTTTTTTTTATGCATAGGTAGGTGGATATTTTTTTAATTTTTTTTATTGTAATATTTTAATAGACATCTCGCAGTATGGACAATGTTATGTACTCCGTTATTGTCGTGTATATCAGACTAATGTACCAATTAAGTTTCTATGGCTGACACTGTAATATACATGATGTGGATGTGCTGAATAAACAAATAAACAAATAAACAAAATAAATAAACATATTCGATCGAATGGTTAAATAACAGTTAAGAAAAAAGAAAAGACAAGACAAAAGTTCATAACGGAAACTTTTGATAGCAAATATGTGGCGACAAAGGCGAGTTGAATTACGTAGTTCTTTCATACTGTTGTAAGTTATTTACACGGCTCCTTTTAGTTACTAATAATTATAAACTTGATATTATCTCGTTTCAGGTCACTATAATAATATTATAATATAACACCTCATGTGTAATGATCAACATAGCACACTTATATTATAATCATATATATGTCAAATATATGTCATAATCACACTTGTATTATACCCGTTTATCTAGGGGTGACAACCGGAATTGATACTGAGTAAAATTCAAATAATTTAATAAAAAACACACAGACCTTTGTCAGGTAAGTGGAACAACGTTGAGTCACCGATTTTTGCTAAAATGTAAGTAAGTAAATAAGTAAATGCTTTATTGTACAAATATAAAGAAACAAATACAATTCACAAAAAAAAACATTAATATATGCACAAAGGCGAACTTATCCCTATAAGGGATCTCTACCAGTTAACCTTTGAGTAGATGAGAGGAGCATTAAACGAGGGACCGAGAACGTGAGTTTAAAATTCCAGATAATGAAAACCACAATAGAGCGTACATATCCTAGTACAGTCAAGTGTAATAATATGTATCTAGACAAAGTTTCAAAAATAAGTACCATACGCTCTTACGCCAGCGTAATAAGGTTGTGGGACATATTTTTGAGAAGTTCCTATCGGTACTTATTTTTGCACTTGACCGTACAATGAACAAAACATAAAATAAACTACTAACTATCATTACACACATGCATACATACAAAATACAATAAGAGTACACGCATACAATATCTAAGGAGATGGTGTGAGCCATATCTTCCTCAAGCCTTCCTTGAACGACGCCACGGAGGCAGACTGCCTGATGGAGGTCGGTAACCGATTCCACAGCCTAGCAGAGTGAACTGTGAAGGATTTGGAGTAAGTTTTGGAAGATGAAGGAGATTAGCATTCGACCGTAGCCGATGCTGGCTACCGGCAGCCAAGTAGTTGAATCGCTCGAAAAGCTACATAGGAGCAGAAGGATTAAAAATAATGTTGAAAAGTAATGACAGAACTTGGATATTCCTGCGATCTCTGACAGGCAACCGCTTAAGCTGCGTGCGGAAGTGAGATACGTGGTCATAGTTTCGGAGTCCAAAAATGTATGAATGTATGTATGTATGTATATATAACTCTTTATTGTACATAAAACACATTCAATTTTACACTTACAAAATGGGCACGTATTGAGCAGTAACTTGCCAATCAGTGGCGTGTAGTGGGGAGTCGTCAAGATAGACACCGTGAAGGCGACGCAACACTATTTGTATGCGCTGTCTACCCTGGCGACCACCCAACTGCACGAGGTTGCCGTTCTAGTAATTAGTCAAATGACTTATAAATAATCTTAAACATTTTTGTTTATACTCTTTTCTTAAGTCGTATCCAATGCCCTCCTTTCATCACGATGTTGAAGGTACCGGGGGTCAGTTTGATGGGCCAGCAGGTCTTCTCGCAAGGGGATACCTCCATTTGGCGCAGCAGCTGATAGACCATCGCTTTAATCTCCAACGGGGCAAATCTGGAGACTAAAACAAATAAATAAAATTATACACACAAATTTATACATTACCGTTTATTTATGCGGTAATATAGACTGTATATCATAGTTTCGTAATCTCGGAATATCAATATCATGCTTTGGGGGGTGCGAGTCGGGTTACCTCCGCGTGTGGTCAAGAGCTGCGGCTCCTTTTTCGATCCGTCCGGGGGGAAGAGCAGTGCTTGATCCGGCGCACACTGGGCATCGGTTAATGATTTCCTGGCAGTTTCTGAGGGATATCATTGACCGTTGGCTAAGAGCCCGACAGGGGGGAGTGGGGTCTTTGACCATTACCGTACAACGTTGCCGACATTTTGTCACAAGATTTTTTAATCATATTTTTGTTACTTTGACATTGGCGAAGTTGTCGTCGCTATAACGACTTGAAACGCCACAAATAAGAAGAAGAAGAATATCATGCTATCGAATGTTCGTACAGGATTACTCGCAAAAATACTGGGTTCTTACGGTACTTTTGCCAAAGATGGCCATGTCATGTTATCATCACACATGTAGGCACTCGTCTCGTCGACTGTGTAATATGCTTTCTTTAAGAGCGTGTTCTTTATGTATTTCTTGAATAATACTTATGACAATTTCCACGCATCTACAGGCACTTTGTTGTAGAACCTGACACAGTTTCCCAGGAAAGATTTACTTACTTTCCGTAGACGAAATTTAGCAATGAAAAGCTTGTGTTTATTACGAGTGCTGATATCATGGATGTCTGACACTTTCTTAAAGGATTGAAATTCTTGTGTGTGTACATAATCACATCGTGCATGTACTGCGAAGCTACTGTGAGAATTTCTATCTCTTTAAAGCGCTCTCTTAATGACTCTCGGGAGTTCAGATTGTAGATGGTTCTTTATCATCTATGTCGGCTAGATCTGCGTCTAGCTCTCGGTCGAAAGACACTGATAAGTTGCATTCGAATAAACGCCTTCTGTTTCTCTGCCTCCAGCACCAATCTTTTCTTTCGCGCTGCTACGGATGAAGCCAAGGATATTTTAGATCTTGCTGGCGACGATGGGCGCTCATGCCGAGGTTGAACAATTTGTTCCTCTTTTACAGAAATACCCGCTGTTACCAATATGTGATCCGCCATTTTTTATACTCCATCGACGAGCGGTTTCTCTTGAGCATTTGAGACGTGTTGAGGACTTTCTTCCCTGCAGGTACTTGAATCTTCCATAATCGCTTACTCTTTTCGTCGTACGCTGAGTGTTTTAACTATATTCGATGGAGGCCTGTTGAACATGAGTCTGGTTTTTTTTTTTTTTTTTTTTTTTTTTTTTTTTTTCTTATAACTACCTCCAACATAATCGGAGCCTATGTTAGCTGATTTCTTGCATACCAATTCTCGCATTTGCTACCGCTCGTACTTTCATTCCGCATACTTTTTCTTTCTTTCTTGCTTCTTCTTTCTCTCTTTTTGGGTGGGTTGCCCCACCTCTTCTAATACTTGATTTAGCTACTCTATTTCTTAATATCTATATCTTTCCATCTTGCATTCTGTTCTCTTTGTCATACCTTCGATCATTTGAGCTGTCCACTTTACCATTCATCATCTTTTACTATTTCTTATATACTAGGGAAGGGATGTAACGGCAGGTTTTATCTTATTTTTATTACATACTTTACTTATTTTTTCTGGCAATTAATCTTGGTTTTTCATTCTAGCTAGGTCTAGGTCTAACAATTTATTTTGGTTTTTATTCTACGTTTATACATTTATTTCTTAGCTGCTTTTCGGCTATGTTTATTCTATGTCTATATTTTGTTATACTTAACATTAATATAATCATTATATTATGTAAATATAATTATACTACTTTTTGTTTCGTCTTATCACCATCCCACTTACTCTTACGCAATAGTCTAAGAACTTATCTCTGTTTTTACTCAGCATTATATCACTTAGACCTGTTTCCGTCAGTTTGACATCAATAGCCCGTTCCAGTTCCAATCTGTCCAGTTCATGTACCGGGCAGTCGAGCAGCACGTGCATAACAGTCTCGCTTTTGGCTGGATCGCAGATGCACGATGGGCTGTCCTTACACCTGAACCGGTTCAGGTATTCGGAAAACCCGCCGTGCCCCGTCATCACCTGTGTTTTTATGTTGGTACACCTGATTTTTCTCACGATTCTGTACGCCGCCACCGCGTCCGGGAAGAAAAGTTTCGTGACAGCTGCGGTACCGCCCGTTGTGTATCTCTTGTTCCATACCTCAAGCGTCGCCATACGGATGCTGCGCTTGACGTATGAAACCGGACAAAGGTCGTATTCGGGCTTTCGCTTGGAATTTACTGCGGCCTCCTTTGCTAGGTAGTCAGCCCTCTCGTTGCCCTCCAACCCTATATGTGCTTTCACCCAGTGCAAAGCAACAGTTTTGCCACTCAGAATTGAAGTTCTTAT
The DNA here is from genome assembly GCA_949127965.1 of Pandemis corylana. Taxonomy (NCBI): domain Eukaryota; kingdom Metazoa; phylum Arthropoda; class Insecta; order Lepidoptera; family Tortricidae; genus Pandemis; species Pandemis corylana. The sequence continues at coordinate 12,798,545 of OX421856.1, read as the reverse complement.
GTTTTCTCTGGTCTCTACAGCCAAGGGGTGGAGGCAAGCATGGTTCCTTACGGTCTGAAGGGCCGCCATCGAGTCACTGTAAATCCCAAACGTGGAAGCTCCGTGTTTTGCAATCACCCTCGTTGCCCTGCATATCGCCAGCAGTTCGGCTTGGTAGACCGTGCAGTACCTAGACATCGCAAGTTTGATGGCTTTTGTCTCGGCTTCGCCTCTCCATATGGATAGCGCCGCTCCGACTTTGCCATCAATCTTGCTCCCATCCGTAAATATTCGAATATCATATTCGCTGTGGGAATCTAGTTCTGCACGGTCCGCCAGGCTCGTGACCTCCAGGTCAACACATTCCGCTGGGTGAGGGGTGCCGACCAAAGGGGCCATCCGTTCCACCTCCCTGTCCCCCAGTTCCTGTTGGGGCACCCCCCTTTTGGCCTCGTACAGTGAGGCTACTTCGCGAACCCGGAGATCGAGGGGGAGAACCCCCGCCAGCACCAGCACGGAGTTAAGGGAGACGGTGCGGTAGGCTCTGCACAGTTTCAAGGCGATACCGCGCTGCACCGCACCTAGCTGCTTTATGATACCCAGTTTTTCAACGGCCGGTGCCCAGGCGCCGGCAGCATACAGAATAACCGGCTCAACCGTCGCCACATATATTACGCGAATAACCTCTGGGTGCAGGCCCCAGCTGGTCTTTGCCACCCTCATCAGCTGTTTGTGGATTGCTATTGCCTTGCGACCATGAGTCTGGTTCGAAGTGACCACTTTGTAAGGGGTCTTTGAATACGAAGTTATTATGTACGACACACTTTAGCACATGGAACTGAAACTGAACTTAAAATCTAAAGTGCGGTGTTGCTCGCGGCTGTTATCGTAAGACTGACAGAACTGACAGCGTACAGTTGGTTATCGCGAGCTTTGTGACACTGCACGTTTCTACCCTAGATTTAACATTTTTTTTTTAAATAACCGTAAAAGTAAAATAACTTGGGAAGCGAGATTTTAGGTAATTTTAGATCACCTAATTAAATAATAGCAAAATTAAAGTATTTGAGCGCATCAGTAACAGAAGTAAAGGTCGTAAAGGGCAAATAAGTAAATTAAGGTTCGATAGAGTTCAAAATTCTGAACAAAACAGAACTGTATATTTAACTCATTTTCCGTATTTTGTCCTTTACGCCAATTGACCCTAAAGGTATCGATAACTTACCCCCTTATTCATAAACGCTCTATATAGGCCTCTGCTAACTTAGCAATCGTTTGTCCTTATCTGTGAAAGGTAAATGTGAAAGTGACAAATAAGGACAAACGATTGCTAAGTTAGCAGAAGCCTACAGAGCGTTTATGAATAAGGGGGTAAATCTTTTAAAATAATTTTATTTCTTATTGTGAAACCTGCCTTTACTTAATTTTATTCATAATTAATTCCCATATAGGGCTCCAGTAACAGTCGAGCAAACGAATATTCGTGTCTCAGGTCTTCTATGGGATTTGGCATGACAATCGAAACTTCAATTACGATTTGACGATTTATTGTTTCCACGCTTCTCGATACATGTAATATTCGATCCAGTAACAGTCAAGCCAACGAATATTCGTGGCTGAGATCTTCTATGGGGTGACAATCGAAACTTCGATTTCAATATGTGTTTTTTCTACGCTTTTCGATCCAGCGAATACTCGATCCAGTAACAGGCGAGTCAACGAACATCGATGGCATGATATTTCGAGAGTGCGTATTTGAAACTATGATATACAGTCCTAAGTAAATATAATTATACTCGATTTATTACTATCTATACCATTGAGCTGTAATGATCGCCCTTTATACATTCAAAGCCAAATAAAGTACTTTGCGAAATTACTTACCGATACAGTTCCTTGCTCCTAATCCGAAGGGAACGTATGTAAATGGTTGGATCTTGTGTTGATTCGCGGGGGAGAATCGTTCTGGATCAAACTTTGTGGGGTTCGCGAAGTACTTTGGGTCTCGATGAAAGGACCAAGCCGGAATTCTTAAACCCTCACCTTTGCGTATCTGTCAATGATATAAGTAACCTGTTCAACACCAGCTTGGAAACTAAATTAATTTTGGCGTACACAATTTTTTTTATGAAATGTCGACCTTTAACAATCTCACGATATTTTGCCATGATACATGCAACTGTGTCTAAATATCAGGAGCGTATCAACTGTTATTCTTAGTATATACCCGGTAAAATACCAGAGCACAGTTATCTTGGTCTACTTACAGTAAAACATCGGGAGCTCGTTAAATGTTATCTCAGTATACGTCCAGTAAAATGTCGGGAGTTCGTTAAATGTTATCTCGGTGTAAGTCCAGTAAAGTCTCGGGAGATCGTTAGCATTTATCTTGGTATATGTCCAGTAAAATATTGAGAGCTCGTCAGCTGTTATTTTGGTCTACGTCCAGTAAATATCGGGATCTCATTAAAATTATCTCAATCTACGTTCAGTAAAATATATCTTATGTAGCTAACCCTTGACTCATTTAAAAATTACTTACAATGTAATCTTCAGTGGCATTGTCGTTGGGTTTCCCCAAATTATAGTCCTTTGTGCAAAGTCTGTCCATAGAACCACCCGGTGTCCATAACCTCAGTGTTTCTGTGAAAAAGTAAATTCAGTACAAATTTTTCCATGGTATCAGTATCAGTGCCACGGCAATATTTGTATCCTTACCAGATACAACCATGTCCAAGTACTTCATCTCATGTATGGAATTAAAGTCAACCTTGCCGCTATTCTTCCTGTCATGCTCTCTGATCTCTTGCACCAGCTTCTTCTGGACATCAACGTTAAAAGCAAGCTCATGAACTAGGAAAGTCATCAATTGACCGATTGCTTCTAAGCCCCCGATGGAAAAGAGTACTGCTTGAGCGATAAGGTCTTCATCTGACAACACTAAAAAAATAATGTTTATGATAAACTTTATTTTAATGTCCTCACCAATTTCTTTTGTAGTTTCTGAACCAGATATGATTTTGTCATCTCTACTGATACTTTTTTTTCCTATTTTTGATTCTTTAACAGTTGCTAGTTCAGCTTCACCGGTCGATTCTTTATCTTCTGCATTAGTTACACTATCTGAAGTATGAATATTTATGGTTACTCAACTCATATTTTAAACAATTCGCAATATGACAAGTTATTTTTATTGCACGTCCTACAGAACAAATATCTCTCTTTAATTCCAATATGCTTTTACCACTAGGTATAACATTATTTTCAGTTTGTAAATTATTGCTAAAGTTATCTGATTTAATGAAAGTAATAAGATAAATAACATTAACTACCTACCGGTCTTAGCCTGCATAAGTATGTGGATAAAATCCGGCCGATGGATCTTTGCCGCCATGCGTTCTCGCATTATGCGCGTTACCAACGCTTTGAAGAAGTTTAGAGTCTCTTCCGTGAACATACTTATTTTGAACATCTAAAATGTAAAGACAGTGAGTACTTAAATTGAACGTTTTAAAATAGTCTAGGATTTTGTTTAAATATCGTTATTTCATTCGTGATTCTTGGTTACTGACACAACAATTATTAATAAAGGACAAGCGACATAAAAGTAAAGATCCTAAATTTTATGGCCAAACGTCGTCATTAATTATCTGATTCATAAGGGTGTCCTCGGGTGTCTAAAATTTATGTGCTTAAATTTTTTGATCATAAATGTTTGGTATAAAATTATTCATAGGTACACATTGTTCGTCCTGAAGCATTTTTAGTTTAATACTAGCTGTTGCCCGCAACTTTGTCTGCACAGAATTCGTTTATCGCTATCTCACAGGAATTACGCACTTTTCCGGGATAAAAAGATGCCTATGTGCTATTTCAGACTATAATCTATCTATGTTCCAAATTTCATCCAGATCTGTCCAGCCGTTCTAGCGTGAAACAGTAACAAACATCCATCTATCTATCCATCCATACTTACAAACTTTCGCGTTTATAATATTAGTAGGATTAGGATTGTAGTCTAAAATTTTAATTCCTAAAAAACTATAAGTTAAGAGTATCCATAATATTCTTAGGTCAAATTGTTTTTTGGCCTAATATACAATGTGAAAGTGAACGAGTAAAATGAGTCAGAGCAGAAGCAACTTGGATAGGTTAGATTAGAAGGCTAAGGTGGGAGCGAAGCAGAGCGTAGCTCTCGCCTTAGCCTTCGTGGTTATTTTGCTTATGATAACTCAGAACATCTCGCCAAGTATTATCTATAGGTACCTATAAAAGAGAAAGATGACGGACTGACTGCAGGTACGGTTATTATCTATTATGTTATTTTATGCATCCCTTAAAATAATAATAATAAATATCTTGGGACAAATTACACCAATTGACCCAGCCCCAAACTAAGCAAAACTTGTACTATGGGTACCAGGCAACGGATAAACATACTTATATAATGTAGATAAATACATACTTAAATACATACAACATCCATGACTCGGGCACAAACATTCGTATTCATCATACAACTGTCTGCTCCTACCGGGATTCGAACCCAGGACCTCTAGCTTCATAGTCAGGGTCACTAACCACTAGGCTATCCGGTCGTCATTAATTAGTCCGGTAGTAATTAGTGGTTACAATAACATTATTCTACCTACATATAATACGTTCGGCCAAACAATATTATGTAAAACAATTTCGATCAAAAAATTTTCGACGTTTAAATCATTCAACGAAACGTAGTATGCAAAAATATACGTTGCGAATAAAATTGGCAAAAAACTTTCGGTAAACCGATATATATAGACCTTATTGATGTTTTGCTCATTCATTACACATAATAGGTAACATCTACTATCCTCGTAATAACATCGAATTCTATTTTAATGTGAAATTAAAATTTTGAACATGAGTCTGCAAAACAAAACAATTTGGTTTGACTTCGATTTTAATATCAGTCGAGATGACGTTTTATTCGAAATGAAATTTCAATTGCAAACACAATTTTGGCAAATCTCACGTTACTTTATATCGAACGTTGAGATAGTTGGGATCGACCTTTAGTTTGACTGTGAAAAAAAAAAAACACTTTTTTTTTCGAAAGGGGTTGTGTAAAAAGTTTTCATTTGAGACCGCAATTTTTTGTTTAGATTGAATTAGGTATCGCAAAAACTTGGTACCAACTTTGTTTTGTTATTAAATATCTATAAACTACAAAAATGCGCTGTAGATAAGCGAATAGAGCACAGAGGTTAGATTATTATTATTATTATTATTAATAATAATAATAATAATCTATTATTATTATTAATAATAATAATAATAATAATCTATATCTAAGAGGTTAGATTGATGACAGATAAAAGTGTTACCGTGGAATCGACAACTTCCAAGTGTAGGACTAAGAAAACCTACCACTACATTTGTAGGACTTTGTGGCCATTCAATTATACTAATATTTACTAAGCTGCACTGCATACAAAAAATCAACTGGTTATTAATAATTTTTATGACCTCGTTATTTCGACATATTCGGCGTGGAGGACGCTCCAACTGAAACCATCGATTTTGTAGGACAATTGTTTTTCCGAGTTTATTATCATATTATTATCTTAAATTTTCAATAAAAAAATGACTGTTAGTCAAATAATTTCGACACCTCAAATCATTCACATATCAAATCGACATGTATTACATCTGCGCACTACATTACTTACCTCTTTGAGAATGTGCACAGAGGAAAAACTTGGGCGTCTCGTCGAACCGAAAGAACTCACGAAGATTCAGCCTGTTATTATACACTTAAAAAAACAGGCTCGGGCTGCTGGACCACTACTATTACGTATATATAACTGTAGTAAACGTTATATGTAGTTAGGTAGTACTTTATCCAGGGCAGATAATTCTTTGGAAACATTTTGAACGCTGTCGAGTGGAATAAAAAAAAAGAGTGAAACCAAAGGCCTATAAAGAACTGGGTAACAAAATGTTTTAGAAAATGAACTGATCTGAATGAAATGTCAAAATCTATTCAATATAAGTAAACAATACTAACTAAGTACTTTATAAAAGAAAAAGGATACAATTAACAAACAAATTTAAATTAAAATCTAAAATAAAACTACTTTCTTAAAGTTAACTTGTCTAAAAAAGGTCCCCGTGGCATAGTGCCCAAAAGCCTGGCAGCATTCCCTCGTTGAATCGCTATACTTATTCGTTGGGGGAGATGGCTGCCGGCCCTTTGGTCACCAGTTGCGTCCACCAGGCGCTTTTGTATGTCTTTGATGAGCATATGTGCGCCGGAGCCCCACGGACCCAGGGTCTCAAATCCGTCAGTTGTGAAATTGTACGCTGGACCGCGACCCTTAATTGATTGAAATAAGTTTCGTCATCATCTCTAGCCTATATATTTCCAACTACTGGACACAGACCTCCGCTCACAATGAGAAGGCTTGAGCTATAGTTCATCCGCGAGCCCTCAATTGTTTCGCCGTTTTCTTTCACCAAAAATCTCATGGTAAATTTCAAATGAGAAATACATAAATTCCGAAAACTCAGAGGCGACTCAAGAACTCAAGATCCTCTGCTTGAGAGGCCTTAGGTCAAACCACTACTCGTAGGCTACCACGGCTTTTTTAGAGGTGGGTTGTCGGCGGTAGATTGACTCACCTTCATTAAACTGGGAAAGCTCTGGAACCCGAAGAACTTAAGCGTCTCTAAGAATTTGAACTGAAAAGCATCCCTTGCCAATGTGTAGAATTGTGAATCGACGACATTCTGCGCGTCTTCCTTTATCCCTAAAATGCACGAGGCTATCACGTCGTTTGCGAAGCGGGTGGAAAGGTCTTTAAAATCCACGTCGTAGTAGTCTTCTGTTGAATTAATAGTAAATTAATAGCTAATAGTATAGTAGCAAGTGTTGAAATTAGTACGCGATTAGTCACGATAGTATTAGTAGCTACGCGAGCGGAAACTTCCACTTCCTGGACAGAGGAAGACGTAAAATTGTGTACACACATAGGGCGGTGATAAAGAAAGCCTCAGGTCGCATGTTTATCGCCCTCACCTTTGGTTCATGCGATTAGTTCCTGCGATCTGAGACATTCTTTATTTCGCCACCTTCGGGGTGTAATCTACTATTGTTATGTTTTATCACACGATGGTCCCAACGGAAAACCAACGCAAGCTGTTTGGCCTGCACAATGCTGTGTTTTTCCCTATTAATGATTTCTTTGTTTCTTTCAGCTTGCATTGTTACGAATAAACTTTTTCGTGCTTTTTCTTTCTAAATTTAGCATTTTGATCAGGCGTGTCTTTGAGGATGTCCGTTTCCTATCTTGCTACGGATCCGCAATTTGTGTATCCATGCATATTTTCTGATCCTATATCTGTTTTTAATACATTTTCTTTTCGTGTTGTTGAAATATTTTATTTCTAAATAGTACTGCATTTATATTACCTGACTCTAAGTTTTTCTTAATTTTGTTGATCATGTTATCACCAGCTTCCATCATTGAGGACATCATCATTTTCATTTTGGAGCTGGTGAATGCACGAGTTATGGTAACACGCATGTCCTTCCACCTCTGACCTAAAAAAAATTCGTTATAATATTCTACGGTGCTAGGCTGGGAATAAAGAAAATACACATAATGACCAGATTGTACCAGCTGCTTTTCTTCTTGCGAGAATCTTAGGAATCGTATTGTAGGCGATGCATTTTTAGGTGTTGTTGCCCTAGGCATAAAGGCTAATATGCCACGGAGCGGATACTACTCGTTGGATGGTGGTGACATGATACTCAACGTACAAAATAAATCATAGCACTCGTGAGGACCACGGGCAACTACTACATTATTACTTCTACACTACCACTGCTAAGAACACGATAAAATATACCTATGAAGCTGATTAAATCGAGGGTTGAGTCACAGAAAAAAAATTGAATAAAAATTCCGAATTCCGTATAACGTGCTTGCGTAAATATACTGCATTGGTAATTAAAATTTTGGAATGTGGAATTTCCTCAGACGAATTAAAAAAGGCTCTTGTAAAACCTCTACATAAAATAAGACCTAATCATGATTATGTTATAAACAAGTAGGTAGCTATCACAAAAAATACATTAAGTCATTGATAATAAAGATATTGAACAAGTGACTAGCGCAATTATTTTAGGTAGTAAGTATTTCAATAGACAGTAACGTGAACTGGACATCGCACATTGAGAAAGGTAATAAAATAGTGTGAAAGGGTGGGTCCGAGGGTGGTGATATAAAGAATTTCACATATCGCAGGAACTTGCCGCACGAGCGAAAGGCAAGGACGATAAACATACGACCTGACTAAAAAAACCTTTTTCTTGACTCCTTACAAAACCCGTAAATCCTTACAAAATCCGGCAATCATGCCGCCATCGTCTTGAAATTTTTGGCCTCTGAGATGCTCTTTTAATCGTGGAAATAGATAGGAATCTCTAGGAGCGAGGTCCTAAGACCTTCGTCTTGGCTTTATATTGATAGAGCACACTTCGTATTCATCAGACCTCGCTCCTAGAGATTCTTATCTATTTCAACGATTAAAAGAGCATCTCAGAGGCCAAAAATTTGATGGTAGCCATCGCCATACTTGAGTCTTGGCAGAAATTTGAAGATGATGACGCCGTGATTGCCGCAGTACGGGATTTTCTAAGGGGTCGAGAAGAAAATTTCTTTTTACAACAAATTTAATATTTAGGAAAAAGATATAAAAAGTGAATACCTACTCCTAAAAGATTAATATTTCGATAAGTAAAATAAAGTTAATTAAAATATATCTGCATCCTTGCCATTATGTACCTACTTATTGAACAGCCCTATCCTGTTTATTATATGTTTGTTGTTTCGGTTACCTTTTAATGCAATGAGTGTCCGGCCAAAGAGTGGGTCCATTGTTTCATCGACAACAGACGTGTGATCGAGGAAATGCTCGACATCCTTTATAGTGATTTGTTTTACAAGATCGATATCCCTGATAATAATCACAGGCCTTGTGAACTCGAAGCTACCCACAAACCTAAATCAAATAAAAAGTTTCAGAATAGAATAGGACTTAAACCACTGATTATAATCATTTTATTACACAGATAGGGAGTAAATTCTTGTATTAATAAAAAACGATTACATGATGAATAAGAAAAAAAAAAATGTTTTTGACAATATTACTTGGAAATTTCAGTTTTTGTTCAAGTACAAAAATGATTATAAACAAAGTATGAATATTTTTTTAACTCTTGTGGCGTGATCATGTTGAGTATGTTTATAGAAAAGGCTCCACGAAGCGAAAACTTTTTACGACAGTTATTTAAACATTTTTTTCTCATTTACAATGAAGACGGAAGTTCGAGAAAATTTTGTTGGTGTCAATCGCTTACTTTGTTGAAAAATTAACTTTAAGTAAAATTTCCAACGGGAATAAGTTCTTTGAAGTGTTCAAATACACTATAATTTTTTCAAATTTTTAAAACAATATTCAATAACTTAAAAACATTAATCAATGTGTCGTACTCGCTTTTGACACTATGCGCGCAACCTAAAAACGAAGCGCGGAGACCCATTTTCAGTTTTAAATTAAAATTATAAATAATGGAGATAGAGTTCCGAGAGCTAAAAGTTTTTTATTGGAAATTTCCTCTTCTTTAAGAATATTTTTTTGAAATTTCTTAAATATTAATAGTCTATGAAATATTGACGAAAAACGAAATGTAACTAAATCTTTAATTGTTTAGGTATAACTTTTGCAATTTTTTTATGTGCTAACACACTCTTTTAGCACATTTTTCTAGGCGTCATTCCGCATCCAATGAGCTATCGCACATAATTTTAAGAGCAGTATCTCTATTTTAGACCATTTTGAACTAGTCGGCTAGACTATTTCACGGGGACCCTCTCCCTGACTTTTACACAAGTACCTACCTAGGTACATACAATGGATTTGGACGATCCCCAAAGCACTATAGAGGAAATGAAGTATTACTTCAATGCTTTGTACCGTACACTGATTATACGGAAACGTAAATAAGGGGGCGTCCATTAATTACGTGAGGCATTTTTAAGGATTTTTTGACCCCCCCCCCTCCCTCCTTGGTGAGATGTCGTAAGATTTTTCTCGACCCCCTCCCCCCTACCCCAATCTCACGTGAGATTTTTCGAAACTTGTACTTTGGGTATAAAAGTTTTGGATTTATTAAAAAACATAACACAATTTGCCTAATAACTTTTATTTAAGACTAGCAAGGACTAGTACCTATTTGCAAATATTACTGTAATCTTAAATTACAGTGGTCAAATTAAATAATAAATACATAAACGAAATTTAATAAAATATATATTCTAATTCAGTGCATTATACCAATTTCTGCTAAAAAAAAATTACGTGATATTTGCCAAGACCCCCCTCTCCCCCAAGTGAGATTTAGTAAGATTCGGCTCGACCCCCTCCCACCCCTAAATACCTCACGTAATTAATGGACGCCCCCTAAACAGAATCGAACTGCGGTAGGTATTATTCTTTGACAATGTAAAAGTGACAGTCGACGTATTTTTTTATGTTCTAATTTAGTTCTAGGCACGAAGCTTATCAGCCATTAAATGTCACAAATGTCATATCGACCATTTAAAAAATATTTTTAATTAATGATAGGAAATAAAAATAAGAGCTGCAGTTCCTCGATTGTTAAGACGTCGACTGTCAAACAAAAATATAATTCGCACCTGTTCAACAAACTTTACTTAGCCAATTGTGGTTGAAAAATGATATCATTATATAGTATATATTTATCGATGTGCACGGCGACAAAGTGGTGGTTTTACTTTGAATTGCGCGTTTGCACCGACAGTCGAAATGCAATCTCGCCAGCAAATGCGCGCGCGTGAGACAAAAACAAGTGCACGATGTAGTCTAAAAAGCTTGACCAGAAATATAAATAAATAACCTGCTTTGGTGTCGCCACTGCATCTTTTATTTTTACACTAAACTTAGTATAGTCCATACAGAAATGAGTTTGGAAATTTACCGCAATATGGCGATGTTTTTTATATTTGTGGTCCGGCTTTAGTTTTTTGGTAAAAAATAATATCTCTCTCCATATTATTACGTTACTATGTGACTCTTGACTGGTGTTTTGTGTAGTGATTAGTAAAATATTTATTAATTGTGTGGACCTTAAAAAAAGTACGTACTCTTAACAAACGAAAATCAGATCTGTCAATCTGTATATTTTATTATCTGTCCCGTGTCTATCCCGGAGTTCGTTTAACCCACTTTTATTGGTTGGATTGACATGAAATTGTGTAAGTCTGGTGAGAATACAATCTGGTAGTAAAATTCTGGTGGCCCGGCCAGGACTGTGTCCGCAAGAGGGAAATCTTCAATGGCTGGTCCGATTGACTTGAAATTTGGTAAGTATAATATTTATACATAATAATGTACCTAGGATAGATGATAATACAAGTACAGTCTGTTGACTGAGAAGTCTAGTCAGTAAAAAATCTTGAGTTGTTGAGAGATAACCTACTGAAAGTGAGATAACTTACTGGCTGGCAACGTATCTGCAAATCTTTGGTGTTGCGAGTGTCCATGGGCAGTGGTCTTCGGTTACCATCAGGTGACCGCATAGCTCGTTTGCTCCCTAAAAAAATGACTTGCCTCTCTCCCGGGAAGGTTCTGTAAATCTTGTCGACATTTTCAAAGAACTGCGCCATCCCGAATGTCAGCTTCGCCATGTCACCCAGAAATGGGAAAGGAGCCAAATTTTTGACGCCACGTCTGCTGAACCTGGTGTACTGGCGGTAATATAGCACTGACACCAGGACAAGGGGTACAACCCAGAGGAGGAACAGCATCTGTGAATGAAAATGTAATTTATTCTTTACTTTATAAATATGGTTTTTGGCAAAGGGTGAGATATTATTATGCCACTGACAAGTAAATACGCGCCCACTGTTTTTGAGAAACGTAAGATCGCTGCATTCTGTGAGTCATAAGGCAAGCAAATGAAGATCTTTTAGGAATCCAATTTTGTTCCTACTACCAAAAATACGCAGAATGGAATAGTTGCGAATTAAATAAAATAATTGAATGTTTTTTTTTATAATTGTTTTTCTTATTTTTTTATTTTTTTTCGATGTACAAACTAATTTGTGTAAACCATCAAAAAATATATATGGCCTCCTTCACTTTGTCATCAGATTCCCATCATACTCTCCACGGCAGGCATCATACCAAAATCACTCCATGCAAGCATCCGCACACTCAACATACATTCATCCAATTACACTCTTTTACAAAAAGCTGTAATCCTAAATACATGCCGCATAGTCCGCAAATTCCTTTCCATATAAGTGTAGGTATACTTATTGAATAAGTAGGTTTAAGTAAACAAACTCAGAGAAGCGCTTGGCTTAGGCCCGCGCAAAAATTTACCTCCTGGCTTAGGAGAGAAAAAAAACGTAAAATATAAATAATAATAATAATAATAATTTGATTTTTGTGGGGTCTGTGATGTGCTCGTACTCGATAGTCTTTTGTCAGGAGGCAACAAGGTGCGTGCCTTCAACGCCTGGGTGATACCCCCGCTCATATACTCCTTTGGCATACTAAGGTGGAATCAGACTGAGCTGAATGCCCTGGATCGAAGGGTTCGTTCATTGCTCACTACGCGTCGCATGCTACATCCACGCTCGTCTGTTATGAGACTGTACATCCCACGGAAATGTGGAGGCCGTGGCTTCTTAAATGCCCAGGACCTGCACCAGTTCTTGAAAATGGTCGTGTCACGCTCTATTGGGATCAATCTATCATCACGGACAGGACTATTGTCGCCAATAAACCTGATATCGTGCTGATAGATCGATCGAAGCGCCAGGCAGTGCTCGTAGACATCACGATCCCCCATGACGTGAACCTCGTGAAGGCCGAGAAGGCCAAAGTCAGCAAGTACCTTGACTTGGCTCACGAGGTTATCGCCATGTGGCCTGTTGATTCCACGATCACTGTCCCGATAGTCGTTTCGGCGAACGGTCTAATAGCGAAGAGCCTTGACCATCATTTGGATCCAAGGTGGCGGATTACATTTTTATACAAAATGTTGATAGATGTCGTTTTCAAGTAATTAGGTGGCTCTGATTACGAATTTGGATTATTTTTTTGGATCCAAGATGGTGGATGACAAGTATGACAACTTGACACTTTTGACATAAAAATGTTGATGGGTATCGTTTTTGAGTAGGTAATTTGGTGGCTCTGATCACGAATTTGGTATAATTTTTTGGATCCAAGATGGCGGATGACATTTTGACACTGTTTACACAAAAATGTTGATAGGTATCGTTTTCGGGTAATTTTGTGGCTCTGAGCACGAATTTGGCATAATTTTATGGATCCAAGATGGCTGATGATATTTTGACATTTTGACACAAAAATGGTGATTGGGTGTCATTTTCGGCTAATTTAGTGGCTCTGACCCTGAATTTGGCATTATTTATGTTTTATTTACAGTTCATACGGCCAGGTACAACGGAGAACACCTTTCAGCTGTTGATGATGATTTTAAAGAAGTCGTAGAAAAAGTGCAATGCAACGTTGTATTTAATTAAGTCAAAAAAAGTGCGTGGTGTCTTTTCTTACGATAACCCACACCACTCGCCTTTTGACCCCTCTTATACAACTGTTGCATAAAATACTATAAGCTACAATTAGATTTTGTATTCCAAATTATGATTATGAACGTTACTAAAATGGTTGGTTGATAAATTGGGTGAAGGTATTTTAATATTTGATTTTTTAATTTGCACTGCATGGGTTTGTAGACTCAAACTCTGAAAGGCCAAAGCAGGAAAAGGAAGCAAAAATGCCCTTTAATATTATGACTCTGTTTTTTTATACAGTCACTTACGTCTAGTAGGTAGTGTTAACTGTGTCGAGTTTGGGTGACAATTTTTTAGTGGTTCCACCAGAAAAAAATAAAAACCGAAATAATTAAATACGAATTTTCTCTAAAACTATTTTACTTTACTATACCATTATTTCCCCCTTCTGTTAAGCTTAATTAAGTACATATAAGTTTTAAGTGAAAATGGACTCTCTACCTTGAAAATGTTATATATGTACCTATATAATTTTTATTTTTGTGACCACTTACCGTTACCTTCGTTCTGGTTTTACTTATACGTAGCTGAGACAACTTGTTGCGTCGCTGCCTAGAGTTTGACTCTCATCTATCCAATATTATATCAATATATTAAAAACATTAGGTACTGAACCTTAGATCAAGGTCAACCGCGTCACAGTACTTTAAACAGCATGTTTATCAGATTATAATAGGTAAACACATTATCTTAAGATGTAAAAAAACATGCTTCACTACATACCTAGTATAAAATAAAGTCGCTTTCTCTGTCCCCATGTCCCTATATCCCTATGTCCCTTTGTATGCTTATATCTTCAAAACTACACAACGGATTTTGATGCGGTATTTTTTAATAGATAGATTGATTCAAGAGAAAGGATTTTATGTATGATTCTACGCAGACGAAGTCGCGGGCAGAAGCTAGTATAAAATAAATGAGATTAACAAAAAAAACACATTATGTATTAAGGATACAATAACAATAACTAAGATACAAGTTAGCATATTTTATCTCATTTCATGTTTTAATGCCATTTTATGGCATTTTTATTAACTTCTGCGTGTATATTACGTTTCTGTAAAAGCTGGGATTTGTAGACGCTATAACCCCAGGTGGAGTGAAAGCGATTTTAATTGAGATATTTGTATAAAAGAACACATGATCAAGTTTAATATTATGTTGTTCGCTAAATTCTAGCCCTAGTTAAGGGTAATTAGTTGAAAAAAAATATTCGGGGCTATAGCGTCTAATTGATCTCGTTTCTTATAGATGCATTAGTCCCTTCCTAGATTTCAGGGGTACCAAACAATTTTATCTTCTAATAGGTTCGAGTATATTTTTTACATCTCTTAGTTGAAAATTTTACAATGAAATGAACAAACAAACAAAATAATTATATTATGTTATGTAATAATAATGTTGAAATCAAAAATCACGTATAATTTATAAGACCACAAGAATATGACGGCATCGTGTTTACTTGTTGTTTTCCTTTTGTAGTGCCCCGCACCATATTGGGAAACCTAAAACCATAAAATTCAGAACTAACACAAAGTGATCTGTGAAATTTTCAGATTTTTCTCACGGGAGGAATTTTCCCAAATTAAAAATTATCCATTGAAATCCGTTCATTGAATTAGTATTAACGTGATGCTAATAAAAACAAACCGACAAACAGACATGAATTCTAAACAGCAATTTCTGTTTTTTTTGTAAACGAACTAAATTTGTTATTTATGTATTGTAGGTACAGATTACAAACTTATTCCTTTATTAGACATATGTACAGTTAGATTTACAGCTATAATATTATTCTAAAATAAAAGGTTTTGGACTTGAGAAAATGGGGCTATTGCGTTACAACAGACGCAATAGCCCCAACAGGACGGACGCAATAGCCCCGAAGCTAAAACATAACATACACATTTTAAATTACATATTAACTGTAAATCTTAAGTTAATTATATAAAATAATCAAAACAACATATATTCCAATGAAATAACAAATAAGTACGGTACCGTTAAACCAGTCCTTGGCCTTGTGAGAATTTACAAGTGGCGTGATCGTCTATTTTTGTAAAATATTCATTTATGAAATTAATAAATTAAACTATTGACGTTGTGCTTAATAATTCTTTACGTAGCAACTCAAATTACATTGAAAGGTGTGATAATAATTGTAAACTTAACATATTTCGAGAAAAATAACGCAACAGACTTCAGGTAATACTATTTCTATAATTTATTTACTTTTAAGTCGTGATTTGGATTAGGAATTGAATTAGTATTAAATATATCACATGATTTCACATTGATTATTCATTCCATCTTTATGAATCTAATTACCCTAATTGATTTAAAATTCACTTTGTGCTTTGATTTAGAAGTAAATTTAATATTTAAGATACAAATATAATTTTAACAATATTTATGTTGCGGTAAAGACCAGGCGCCTCCACCGCCTAAGTCAAATAGGTTTCGACACCATAGTGGGCGACCTCCTTCTGGCCTGCTTCAATTTATTTCAGGGGGATTATAAGGGTGATTATGTCGGATTGTCTCTCGATCCGTTTTGTATAAAGGGATATGAGGACTCACAAAAGTGTAACCATCCTAGAAGCAGGATTTTATACCTATATTTTAATAATTTAGTTAGGATGGCTACGCTATGCGTTTGGGTGCCTGTAAACCCTCCTCACATTGAGAATGAATGAAACAACTCGGTAAATTAATGTGTGTGTGAAATGTGTACTACCTCAATATAGAGGTCTACAACCAAGAACTGGACGTCTCCTTCCCCCCTTACAATGCCCCACGAAGACACCCGTGTGATTCCCTGCTGCAACCCCATGCCTTGGGACCTTTCCCAGTAAGTAAGTTGATGAACATCTGATATTTCGGATATCACGGAGCGACTGGTTAGGCCTCCCCTCCGAACATCTACATTCAGCAGTCAGAGAGACACGACCCCTAGTGACTACATGCATATTGAAGACACCAGGACCCCAAGATTAATTTAGACAACCTACAGACCTTATAATGAACCAATAACATAATAGCTGGAAAGTCTATATCGGTACTTTGTGCAATCTATTTGCCAGCAATCTGGACCATTAATATAAAGCTAGCTAGAATGAACTAGCATTTGTGCCTACTAGTTTCATCCAGTAAACCTGTGCAGTAACTGCTTTACAAAATATAACCTCTTTTTGGTCATTTGAGCCATTAAATGTATATCATTATCATTACTTTTGGATCACCCCTAGTACGTAAACCGCTT
This sequence comes from Pandemis corylana, assembly GCA_949127965.1. Taxonomy (NCBI): domain Eukaryota; kingdom Metazoa; phylum Arthropoda; class Insecta; order Lepidoptera; family Tortricidae; genus Pandemis; species Pandemis corylana. The sequence continues at coordinate 12,781,625 of OX421856.1, read as the reverse complement.
CAAATTGTAAAACAGATTCATGTCGTAAGAGGTCAGAGATCACGGTTTTATATCAGTTTTAATTTAAATCTCCACCACGTAACGAGTTAGAGTTAGACACTTGAGTTATGTTCTTCTAGTCGGGAACATCTACCTTAATATTTTAAATATTCCACCAATGGGCGGTGTTATTTAATTATGCTTAAGGTAAATTTGAGAGCCGGTTTAAAAGCAGCGGTAAACAAAACCTTCGTTCGGTAAGACAACTATTTGAGTTTTTTAAAAATTTGTTTGTTTCAGATTAAAAACGTCAATAAAAAAATGGTAGTACCTAACACGAAATTTTAAATTGATCGCGGTATACTTACTTGTTAAAAGGTGGATATTTAGAGAATTAAAATAGTGAATGGATATTAAAAAAAAACAGATTCGTCACATTTTGTGTTATTATTTTGTGCAAGGTCCGTCTGGATCACTACCACCATCTTACTAGCTAATTATTCGTTTTCGCTGTTAAATGTGTTCAGCCGAAGAGCGTAAGATAGGTCGTGAAACTAGCCTTTAATTAATTTTTGAACTTACTTTGCAACAAATGAAAGTTTTTTTCAACTTAGTGTGTACCTTCATAGATATTTTTAGTAAAAAAATGTATAAACAGATCCATAATAACTCTACAATAGGTTTTATATGTATAACGGTAGAATATGTGATACATATATACATACATACATACCGTCACGCCTCTTTCCCACAGGGGTAGGCAGATACTACTTTGTTCCACTTGCTACGATCCTGACATACTACTCTTCATACATGCTCGTTGGTTTCGGTTTCGTCGGTTTCGGGTGACATTAAAAAATACTTACGCTTTTATTTTTTCAATACAGTTGCTCGTAAATTGTGTCTTATTGCACTGCATTTAAACTCATAATACAGCTTATTACGCACAAGTGCTGTAATAATATTACCGCACGAGTGCGGTAATATAAACTTTTTTTTAATCTCAGCAAACGGTTCAGTATCAATAGGAACAAGGAATATTTTCGTGAATATTAAACTATTTTAGTTTAAAGATGATAAATAAACATTTAATTTCGACAAATTATTTATTTTTATCTAAAAAGGGACCATAATTTGCATATTTCAGACATTGATTAATTATTTTATTATAATTTTAATATTAGGCTGTTTAGCAGTGTTGTCAGTGTCTTCGTCACGCGCGTGCTAAGTGCACAGCGCGCATGCGCGAGTGCTGCGTGCGGATTGGCGCGGAGAAATAATATCTGCCGCCATTTTTCACTGATATTGTTGATTCAGGCTATGTTATTTTATTACTTTAAAAATTACTAGTTCAAAAATAAAGAAATGTAGTGTCCGTCGCTGGAAATACTAAAATATGTTCGGACAATGTTCGGACAGTTATATCAGTGAGAAATCCAAGGTGTTTATTACCAAATGATAAAGTAAAGTTCTAAAGCAGCTCCAGAAGCAATGTCTGGTAACAAAGGTAAACTAAAGTTCTTTTATTAACTAAATTTTATTTATTTTTCCTCGCAAATGTGTTGAAAAACGTCGTATGCGACGCGTGTGCTTTGGTAATTACACATCTCGGCTCTCTTACCCGCGCTCGCTTGCGCTCGCGCATACAATACGCCTCGTGTGTAATTACCAACATAGCACACTTGTATCATAATGTACTATTATTTAGTTTTATTAACACTATAAAAAATCGACACTTGGGGCGTCTTAAAAATCAAATCTCTCACCGAATCTTTTATTTCGGGGAAAAGGTAAAAATCGCAGGGTGCTAGATTTGGATTATAAGCAGGATGAGTCACAATCTCGGATCTACCTTTTCCGAATCCAAAAATGCCTTTGTCTTCTTGGCGGTGTGAGGAACCGCATTGTCATGATGCAAGAGGCTGCGGCTTCTTGGTCGTCTCTCGAGAATCTTTTCAAAGACATTGGGCAGACAAATGGTTGTGAACCACTCCTCATTAACCGTTCTTCTATTACCTAAAGGCGCACTAGCATATCCACACGAGGAGACCACCTCTATAAAAAATCCAAGTGGCACCAGCGGGGAAGGGCGGGATTTCCCAAACCTGCATTGCACATACGACCGAATAGGGAATCCGTGTGGTTTTTAGTGGGTATGCCTGCCGTCGCGGGAGATTCCCATATACCCCCGGTAAATCCGGTCCCGGTAAAAACTTTCCGTGTGACCTAAGTAACGCCGTTATTTGCATGTTTGGTTTAAAAATATTGTAATCAATTCTTCACTGGTACCTACTTATTGCGCTATCGTCAATTCACACTGTGTCCGAAGATTCAAGGAAATAAATGTTTACAAATTTCAAACCAGAGAATCAGCGAAGCGAGGTAGCAAACGCATTTATTTACTTAAAATGAATAAAAACTTAGATTTTTTAACCAATACATTCCAGGTTCGTTGCTGTTGAAACATTATCAGTGGAAAAAAATGTAGAAGGGACACGGAATCCTAAATCATGGAGGAAAATTCCAGGACCTTTATCTCTGCCCTTTGTTGGGCCTTTGTTAAGCTTTTTACCTGGTGGTAAGTTTTTCTTGCCATAACATATCGCGTGCTTTTTATCAAGGAAATCGTATCTATCAAAACTGTACCTACAAATAAATGACATGTACATACCGTAGTACATACTCCCCCAACGGTTGTCTGTTCTACGAGCGATATGGCCTGCCCATTGCCACTTCAACGTACCTACTCTTCGAGCTATGTCAGTGGCTATAGTTCTTCGGCGAATCTCCGTATTCCGGATTCTGTCCAACAAAAAAACTCCTAGCATAGCTCTCTCCATAGCTCGTTGAGCGACTCTGAGCCTCTCCAAAGGGCCAGCAGTCAAGGACCACGTCTCAGACCCAGTCATCACTGGCAATACGCACTGATTAGACTAAACTTATAGTTACTTTTTTAATATTTAAAAAACGAGTTACTTCTAATTTAATTGATTTTATTGCGTTAAAATGAAATAGAATTCAAAGTAATTTCGACCTTCTTTTGACAGGTCCTCTGCATGGGTACACAGGAGTTAATCTATCTGAACAAATTTACAAACTGTACGGCCCAATAGCTAGGATCGACGGTGTACTTGGGATGCATAATACAATTTGGATATTTGACCCGGACGCTGCTGAACATGTGAGTATTTCAAATAATCATTTACGTAAAAAAATTACAGAAGAGTAAATATTGAATATACTTAATTTAAAGTAATAGTTAAGTAATATTAAATTAAAACGTTTTCTCCATTACGATATAGAACTGAAATGCAATTTTAATGCACATTGATTTTAAGTTCTCTTATATACTTGACTACAGACAACTTATTAATTGGACCTCAGTGATTTACTTACTGAGATTTACCATCAAGGCACAAAAAAAACATGACACAAACGCGTAATTCTTATCTTTTGGCAAACGTTTACTATCTGCTAATTATATTAATATACATACATACATATATCACGTCTTTATCCCTTACGGGGTAAACAGAGCCTAAGGAAATATAAACTTAAGGCCACGTTTAGCACGAATAAGGACTTATAGGTAAGTGAAATGAAATGAAATGGAAAGGAAAATCAAAATAGTCATGGGTTGCTAGCCGCATCGCATCGCCTATACCATGATTCCAAAGACTTTCGCCCATTCCCTCGATGAGCTTTTACCATCTGCGCGGGAAGAGAAGCAACTGTTATATTCTATGTTTTTTCTTTAGGTACTCCCATACCAGCATGGAAGAATACCTACTAAATAATTTACTTCTTTAAAAGTTACAAAACTAACCTATCCTAAACTAGATAGATATTTGGTTTCTTTTTAAAGTTTACGAATAAACATATAAAAAAGGTTTGCCAATTGACGAATTTGAGAAACGATATGTTTGTGAAATTTTGGTTTCCTACTGAAATGATTTCTTCCTTTTAAATTGGGAAATGGCACAAAAAATACTTAAACTTTTTTTTCTCCATCAGATCCTTCGAAGCGAGAACACGATGCCAATACGTCCTATATTTGACTCGTTGGATTACTACCGCCAAAGGCACAACAAAATCTATGATCCTCGTCGTATAACTGGATTAACATCTGAGTACCTACCCGTTACAATTATATTTCGTTATTTTTATTTTGTTAAATAGTTCCTTGCAGGTGGTTAAAATAATTAAGTAGATACGATCGTGCCAAAAACGTGTGTGTCAGGTTCGACGCGCACTGTAGTTCAAACTTAGGGTTGTTTCACACATACCACAAGCACACCACAATCACACCACGTGGGCAGGCGTATATTTTGTATTGAAACTTAATAGTACAATTCACACTTACCACATCGCAACGGCAGCGCACCCACCGGCGGCACAGCTTTAGGGTTATTACACACGTAGGTACCACAATTTTACCGCGTCGCAGCGATTCACAAGTAACCACATCGCAACTACTAGTGACACCCACATTTTGTAGGCACCACAACGCAACTGCAAAATGCTACAGCGACACTATTCACACGAATCTAACCACTGCTTGACCGTATTTTAACGCTACGACGTGGTGTGGTTGGTTGTGGTTCGTGTGAAACAACCCTTAATGTATGATTTTATTTGCTGCTATAGGCAAATCAACGCTTTTGAATTATTATCGCTTGCATTCATTTTACTCAAAAAACTCCCATACTGGCCGTGTATGAAAATTGGCTTTTAAGGAGCAAACTCCCAAAATCTCGGCAATATTTTTTAAACACGTCACTATAACTCCTTTAAATTTCAGCGTTGGTGAAACTTGGAAAGAGTTTCGGGGTAAAGTGAACCCATTTTTGCTTCAACCAAAAACCATCAAGTTATACAGCGACGTGCTTGAAGATATAGCCGACGAAATGATTAAACGGTAGGTATGTGCTGATGTCTCAATTGCGCAAGTCTATTAACAACTCTTGTACCTACTTAATTTAAAACTCTGGACAGAGTTTTGCAAGGCAATTTATGTAATGTAAGTCAGGTTATAATACAACTAGCTTTTGCCCGCGGCTTCGCACGCGTGAACCATGAGCATTTCAAAGAAGCAAGCAATCAAGCAAGCGAGCAAGCGAACCTGCAAGCTTTCAAGCAAGCATGCAAGCTTGTAAGTATGCAAGCAAGCATGCAAGCAGGCATGCAAGCAGCAGGCATGAAAGCAGGCAAGCAAGCATGCAAGCAAGCATGCAAGCAAGCGTGCGAGCAAGCACTCAGCGAGAATGCATGAACCTAAACATGAAGTAATCAAGCAAGCGAGCAACCAAACCTGCAAGCTTTCAAGCATGCATGCAAGCATGTAAGTATGCAAGCAGGCATGCAAGCAGGCATGCAAGCGAGCAAGCGAACCTGCAAGCTTTCAAGCAAGCATGCAAGCATGTAAGTATGCAAGCAGGCATAAAAGCAGGCAAGCAAGCCTGCATGCAAGCAGGCAAGCATGCAAGCAAGCATGCAAGCAAGCGTGCAAGCAAGCACTCAGCGAGAATGCATGAACCTGAACATGAAGCAATCAAGCAAGCGAGCAACCAAACCTGCAAGCTTTCAAGCATGCATGCAAGCATGTAAGTATGCAAGCAGGCATGCAAGCAGGCATGCAAGCGAGCAAGCGAACCTGCAAGCTTTCAAGCAAGCATGCAAGCATGTAAGTAAGCAAGCAGGCATGAAAGCAGGCAAGCAAGCATGCATGCAAGTAAGCAAGCATGCAAGCAAGCGTGCAAGCAAGCACTCAGCGAGAATGCATGAACCTGAACATGAAGCAATCAAGCAAGCGAGCAACCAAACCTGCAAGCTTTCAAGCATGCATGCAAGCATGTAAGTATGCAAGCAGGCATGCAAGCAGGCATGTAAGCGAGCAAGCGAACCTGCAAGCTTTCAAGCAAGCATGCAAGCATGTAAGTAAGCAAGCAGGCATGAAAGCAGGCAAGCAAGCATGCAAGCAAGCACCCAGCGAGAATGCATGAACCTGAACATGAAGCAATCAAGCAAGCGAGCAACCAAACCTGCAAGCTTTCAAGCATGCATGCAAGCATGTAAGTATGCAAGCAGGCATGCAAGCAGGCATGCAAGCGAGCAAGCGAACCTGCAAGCTTTCAAGCAAGCATGCAAGCATGTAAGTAAGCAAGCAGGCATGAAAGCAGGCAAGCAAGCATGCAAGCAAGCACCCAGCGAGAATGCATGAACCTGAACATGAAGCAATCAAGCAAGCGAGCAACCAAACCTGCAAGCTTTCAAGCATGCATGCAAGCATGTAAGTATGCAAGCGGGCATGCAAGCAGGCATGCAAACAGGCATGCAAGCGAGCAAGCGAACCTGCAAGCTTTCAAGCAAGCATGCAATCATGTAAGTATGCAAGCAGGCATGCAAGCAGGCATGCAAGCAGGCATGAAAGCAGGCAAGCAAACATGCAAGCAAACATGCAAGCAAGCATGCAAGCAAGCGAGCAACCAAACCTGCAAGCTTTCAAGCATGCATGCAAGCATGTAAGTATGTAAGCAGGCATGCAAGCAGGCAAGTAAGCATGCAAGCAAGCGTGCAAGCAAGCACGCAAGCATCCATGCATGCAAGTAAGCACGCAAGCATGCATGAAAGCAAGTATGCAATCAAGCATGCAAAGCAAGGACTCAAGCAAACATGCAAGCAAGCCCCCCGCATTGCCCCGCTGCCTTAATTTTTCTGAAACTAAATATTGCAGGATTTTTATAAAACAAACCCAACCTAACCTATAGGGCTGTCCTAAAATATATCCTAAATAGCTTTATCTAGCTTTATCTTTATCGCTATCCCGCAGGAATTACGCAATTTTCCGGAATAAGAAAGAAAGAAATTAGCCATGTGTTATTCCAGACTATATAATCTATCTATGTTCCAAATTTCATCCAGATCTGTCCGGCCGTTCTGGCGTGAAAGAGTAACAAATATCCAAACATCCATACAAACTTTCACAATTATAATATTAGTAGGACATATTTTACTAATTTTACTAATAATTTGATTTCTTACCTGCAATCACAAATCTCAACGTAATAAATAGTAGTAATAGTACCCACTTAGTAGTAATATATTCATCATCATCATCATCATATATCCCTCGGGAACCGTTCATTTTTCCGGGATAAAAAGTAGCCTATGTGTTATTCCAGACTATAATCTATCTATGTTCCAAATTTCATCCAGATCTGTCCAGCCGTTCTGACGTGAAAGAGTAACAAACATCCAAACTCACAAACTTTCACATTTATAATATTAGTAGGATAATCTGTTATTGTCAATACAGTCTCCGCAGGAAGGAACTTTTCAACGGTTGGTCCGTTTAACTTGAAATTTGGTACACATAATCTTAGTAGGTACGGTATGATAATGCAAGTAGGTCTAGTCAGCAAAAAAACTTGTATTCAAACCGTAATTTTTGAAAACTTATTTCTTACCAAATTGAAAAACAACAAATCGTTTTAATTATTCTTCACTAGCTTTTGCCCACGACTTCGTCTGCGCAAAATCTAAATTGCGTCCTACCTACCTACCTCAACAAAATAAACACATATCTTGAATGGACACCCATTCCCATTATTTTTTAAGATCTCAATTAAAAGATAATTATAAGCGAAAAGAGATACGTTTTTGTTTCAATAATAACAAAAAAGTTGAAAATAATACGTTTTTATTGTAAACCATTAACTACTCCACCTTTGTTTGGCATGTTGGTGACTTTGTGAGACAGCCCTTGCATCGTTATATAAAATGTATGAAACAACTTCAGACTGCAGCCAATCTTCGCCTACTACACATTTTCTTTAAAATATGCCTAGCCTGGTGTAGTTAACCCAAGTAGCAATGGCTTCTCTAAATTTTGAATCATAGATATCTTGGAGTCAAACAGCGATTTTTCGCCATTGTCTTGGCTAAGTAAATTTTTTTCTTAAAGAAATCTAATGGAAAGCTAGTGGACAGAGTTTAGTAAAAGTGGGCACAAGTTTTCAGTGTAAGTTAAGGTCGACTTCAATACTTCTTTAAATTTACACTTAAACCCTATTTAAGGCAAGTTATTATGAAAGGCCATAACATTATCTTCAAGACATCCTATAGATTTACTTAAGGCAAATGTTTTGGTGTACAAGATTACTAGAATACCAAGTTAAGATTTTTACAATAAGAAAGATAGGAATTTTTCTAGACAAAAAAAAACAGATTTTAGTATTCACGTACTCCACGTAGTTATTAAACAGAAAAATAATGGCGAAATAGTATTAACAAACCTGTAACTGTCATAAAATGGCGGAGCTCATTTATTTGTTACGAATTACTAGGAATGGATGTCACCTTACTTGTAGAAATAATACCGCCGAAATTTCAACGCAGATTCGTTCATCGAGTAAAATTTATGGATCTAACTATAAAATAGACGGGCTTTAATAATAACATAGAAATGACATGAAAACTTACGAATTATATTTACATCGCCATACATGCACGTCCCTTTTGCACATTTTCTATTAAAAAGAGATAATTTCCCTAACCATACGAATATTTGTTAATTTTAAATCATTTTAAAGAATAAATTACGCTGACCTAAGCAGAAAAAATAATGATTTCAAATCTGTTTACAAATATTTAGTTTTCATATGCAATTTAATATGGCGCTAATTCAAATTACATTAAACAAATCAAACTAAGGACAATGTTGACTTAGTAAGACAAAGTTAAGAATAAGTTAATACTGTTAATACTTAACTGGTTCCTTTGAGCCCTTTTTACTCAACATTGCATTAAGTTCGTCTTGGTTAATTCAACCAGATTCAAGTTAATCTTAAGTTAATCTTCGACAAATGTGAGATAAGGATAACTATCCTTAAGTTGGTTTTTGACTAGACATATTTAAGACAGTTTTAAATCTGATTGGTTTTGATGAAGAGAAAATAATCTTAAGTCGTCTTATTTAAAGTCAATTTCGAATTACATACTAACAAGATTTATTCAAAGAAAACTTTGAGCCCTATTTATTCAACATTGCATTAAGTTCGTCTTGGTTAATTCAACTAAATTCAAGTTAATCTTAAGTTAATCTTCGACAAATATGAGATAAGGATAACTATCCTTAAGTTGGTTTTTGACTAGACATATTTAAGACAGTTTTAAATCTGATTGGTTTTGATGAAGAGAAAATAATCTGAAGTCGTCTTATTTAAAGTCAATTTCGAATTACATACCAACAAGATTTATTCAAAGAAAACTTTGAGCCCGTTTTATTCAACATTGCATTAAGTTCGTCTTGGTTAATTCAACTAAATTCAAGCGGATCTTAAGTTAATCTTCGATAAATATGAGATAAGAATAACCATCCTTAAGTTGGTTTTTGACTAGACATATTTAAGACAGTTTTAAATCTGATTGGTTTTGATGAAGAGAAAATAATCTGAAGTCGTCTTATTTAAAGTCAATTTCGAATTACATACCAACAAGATTTATTCAAAGAAAACTTTGAGCCCGTTTTATTCAACATTGCATTAAGTTCGTCTTGGTTAATTCAACTAAATTCAAGCTGATCTTAAGTTAATCTTCGATAAATATGAGATAAGAATAACCATCCTTAAGTTGGTTTTTGACTAGACATATTTAAGACAGTTTTAAATCTGATTGGTTTTGATGAAGAGAAAATAATCTTAAGTCGTCTTATTTAAAGTCAATTTCGAATTAAATATTAACAAGATTTATTCAAAGAAAACTTTGAGCCCTATTTATTCAACATTGCATTAAGTTCGTCTTGGTTAATTCAACTAAATTCAAGTTAATCTTAAGTTAATCTTCGATAAATATGAGATAAGAATAACTATCCTTAAGTTGGTTTTTGACTAGACATATTTAAGACAGTTTTAAATCTGATTAGTTTTGATGAAGAGAAAATAATCTTAAGTCGTCTTATTTAAAGTAAATTTTGAATTAAATACTAACAAGATTTAATGAATACAGACTTAAATATAAGATGCCTTAGTGAAAACCAACTTTAGATATTTTTAAGGCATATAAGACTTAGCCCGGTTTTAGATTGTTACTTAGGTTCATATTATATTAACACATTCTAAGTAGATACGACTTAACATGTGTAAGTCATGGAAAAGTTTATTAAATATTAGCGGTAAGGCATGCCACAGGCGAAGATAGGGAAATATACCCATACTTCGCCTATTGCCTTTGGGCCAATAATTGAAATTCAAAGCGTTAATGATTTGTACTGATAGCAGGAGTACTCAAAAACGTTTTTTTTTGCCACAATGGACAAAATGCTTTCAAATTTGAAAGATATTTTCGAAGGCGAAGATACGCAACTCGACGTAGTTATGAATCCTTACTTGTGTATGCTATTTTCCGGCATAAAAAGTAGCCTATAACCTGACCAGTGATTTACTCAACAGATTAGTAAAGTTTGCATCAAAATCCGTTAGGTAAGTCGTTTTCACGTGATGCGCTCGCAAATATACACATAAACAGATCAACAGACAAACAGACAAAAAATCTAAAAACTGTTGGAACGTGTTCTGTTATCGATTTTAAGTATCCCCAGCGGCCCTCTTCCCTCGACCCTCTTCAGCTTTATTATTATGTATAAGTCACATAAGTAAGTAAGTTTCATCAATATCAATTTACGTGTGTTTTATTCAATTACTAGAATGAAGGAAATTCGTGACGAAAACAATATGATAAAAGACAAATTTGCCTCAACAATGAATTTATGGGCACTGGAATCGATTGGTGTCGTGGCGTTGGGTACTCGCCTGAACTGCTTCGACCCCAATCTACCAGAGGATTCGCCGGCCAAACAGCTGATTCGAAACACTTATGAACTGTTCGCAATAGCAGAAAAGCTTGATCTGGTGCCTAGTCTTTGGCGATATTATGCAACACCGAATTTTAAAAAAGGCATGAAAATTTACAAAAATCAAGAAAGGTACATACGAGAAAACTACATTTATGACAAAGTTACAGTTAGGTATTCAAAATAAAGTTAAAATTTACAAGCTTATTATCATTTTATTTTAGATTAACGAAGTTATTCATTGATACAGCGTTAAAAAAGTACGAAGAATCTAAAAAAAGTGGGAAACCTACTTCTAACACGGATAAACCAATTTTGGAGAAATTGTTAGATATTGATGTCCATGTGGCATTCACTATAGCATCGGACTTGCTGTTGGCGGGAGTCGATACGGTAAGTTGCATAGTGGAGTCAGTTGTCGCTCTATCTATATAGGCCTGGTGTTGTAGATTGGATGCTATACGCACGTTCTGTTTTTTGTATTTTTAATTTTATTTTTATGTATTTTTAAATTTGCACTATGGACGGAAATGGCTTTTTTATGCCGAGATCTCGGAGGACTGAGATGTTGTTCGGAACTGCGTCCAGGGGCCTTACCATCACGTCTTAATGCGATTCAATTCCAAATCAAAGTTGGATCGATCGCTATCAGATCCATACTAAGTGTCAATACAGCTAAAACTAAGCTAAAATCGGAATTGAATAAGCATTAAGACGTCATAGTAAGGCCCCAGGTGATAGATATAATACCAAACATTCCAAGTATGACACAAACCGATATTTTTTTACTATTTTAGGTAGCCAACTCTGTGATTCCAACACTTTATCTTCTCGCCAAAAATCCAGATAAACAAAACAAATTACGTGAAGAGTTATTAGCGAAGCAAGACAGGCAGGCGTACCTCAAAGCTTGTATCAAAGAGTCATTGAGAGTCATGCCCGTGGCCCGTGGAAACGCAAGAACGACCACAAAAGAATACGAGCTGATGGGGTATAAAATACCAAAAGATGTAAGAATAGGTACACTTAGTCATGGACCCGCTCTTTTCAGAGTCGGACCTAAGGGCGTGCGAGTGGACGTGATGCGGCAGGCGAAGGCTTGCCGTTGGAGCGAAGCGACCCGCAAGGGACGCACTCGCGGAGCGGCGTGATCTCGGTCAAATCGGTCGGCACGTAACCCCGGCCCGTAGGCGCCGGGAACGTGGGCCGCTGCGGGGGCTGCGAGGAGTCAACCTCTATAAAAAATCAAACGGTCACCGGCGGGGGAGGGCGGGGAATCCGGAACCCGCACTCAACGGTGCCGTCGCCATCTGCCCCATCCCGGGGCGGCCAGTGGGCGTCGCGGTGACACCTAGTGCTCCCGTAACGCTCACCGTCCATGGCCAGGAGGGAACGTGTCGGTTTTTAGACGGTAGGCCTCTCCCCTCCTTCCATTAGGGAAGTCAGCGGCGAGCTGGAGAGCCCGTCATACTCCCGTTGCTGCCCCGAGCGCGGGAATGCATAAGGTGCAAAGGTACACTTAGTCATCGGCAGGTAATATAATTAAAGTCAGTAAATATTAGGTAGGTACATTAAAAACGCTTTTATTTTCAGATTATGTTAATTTTTTCCCATCAGTACATGTCGGTAATGGAGCAGCATTATCCGAAGCCCAATGAGTTCATTCCCGAGAGGTGGCTCGTCGAGAAAGACGACCCTCTGTACTATGGCCACACGCATCCCTTCGTCACCTCCCCGTTTGGTTTCGGGGTTAGGATGTGTATAGGTAAATTAACTATACTGCAGTGCTCTTGGATGGTATTGACAATTTTCCCATTTGTTTTTTGTCATCTTTAGGTTGTGTTCAAACCAACCTTCTTTTAAAGTCTGAAAAATCCTTTTAAGTATTTACACCTGCACCCTAAAGGTTAATATTCATTTGTTTCACCAGGACATCGCATCGCGCAACTGGAAATAGAAACGCTCGTATCGAAAGTCGTGGAGAATTTCCATTTACAGTGGGACGGACCAACGCCCAACATCAAGTCCTCCGCGCTTAACTACATGATAGAACCTTACAGCTTTGTTTTCAAAGACGTTTAAAACAAAACAGGAAGATTATATCGAAATAATGACGGCGTGAATCGTCAGGAGGTTCCTGCAGCCGTAACCGCTAGTAGCTTGAGCCCAGCTCCGTTGCCGGTGGCACCCTAGATTAGGTTTTTATATTATTTTGTATTCATATTTTTTAATATCTGAATATTGTAAAAACCTAGCTTAGAGAATGGAAATAAATATACATAGGTACCTAATAATAATAATCTTTGCTTTTGCATTGAAGTAATGGTCATAAATATAGGTTGTTGGCGTTGAACCTGCGGTGCTGATGTGTGTTGTTGGCGTCGAAAAGGTTAAGCTATTGTTACCTTGTAATATTCTGTATAGGTACCTTTTTTCTGTTTTGGTTGTTATATGTGGTGTTCAATAAAGAGTTATTGTATTGTATTGTATAGAAAGCTTGTGAAACATAACCTTGCACAACTTTGTTGGGCAGGAAATGAATTTTGGTTTAAAGTGAAAAAAAAAGGCTAAGTGTTACAAATATTGTTTATTATTATTTTACTCACTAGTTACAGCAATCATTTCATCAATCATCAATGGCAGCCTTATCATTCATGGAGACCATGGCCCCTAAATTATCATCCTTCCCTTGTTTAAGCCTCTCCCATATAAGTTCCGCAATAGCTTTCTGTGTTCTTCTCTCTAGCTTTTCCAATTTCTTTGACACATCTCGTTTTAAATCCCAATCTGGTTTTCTAGGTGCAAGACTAGATACATCCAGATCTTGAAGAACCACCTGAAAATGAGAAAGTTACATTTTAAGATGAAAATTCCTAAATAAAACACTTTTTAACCTGAGGCCATAGCATCTAATACTCTTGTAATCACAATCATATTTACCATTTCTTTCTGTCACTTGGTTTAAGATAAGGGTAGAAAGAGGGTGAACGAGATTGTGAGTGTCTGCATGAGACAATGTCGCCTCTGGGTCGAAACCCTTTTAGAGAGTGATTAAAGAGTAATAATATAGAAAAATAGAAAAAAAAAAGTGTGCTTTTTGATTAGTGGACTATGTAAAGCAGCAAATAGTAGTATTTAATGCCTAAAGAGTGCTTATAAAATAGCTTACATAATATATTCTTGTCAGTAAAAATGTTGTTGTTGTTAAAAAGAATTCAGTTGTTACAGTGTGTTATATATATATATATTTAGATTATTTTTCTCAATAATGAAAGATTTTTTAAATACTGGTTACCTTCTCTTTGCCAGCTTCTAGTAAATCCTTCACTTCATCCTCCACCGCCAGTGGTAATGCATCTTCCAGCTTTGCCTCCTGGAGCGATTCGTCTTGTGGTCTGTAGCTTCGAAATTTGGGTCTGTAATAAAAACCTTAGCTTTACATACAAAAGTAACAATAACATCCATAACCTAAAAACACAGCGGTAACTTACTTTGGCAGTGACATTTTCTCGGCCTGCGGATCGGACGTGTCATTTTCGGAGCTCTGGTTCTTTCGTTTAAAGTTTTTAAGTCTTTCTTTCCTTTTTAGTGCGTGGTCCTCTAAACTACCAAGGCTTTCACCTGTATCCATGATCACCATAACTTTTAAGGACAGAATTTGTTCAAAATATTGCTTTGTTGAAGTGCAATTCAGTTCAGTGACAGTTTAGTGAGTACTTATTTCTCTATCCTGGTTAAATTTCCAGATATATTAAGTTTTTTTGTATTGTAAAGTAAATAAAACATGAAAGCATCAAACAAACACAATTCAACACGAGAACACGCAAACAATTAATCTGCTCTGCAGCTGTCATCTGTCTGTTATTCCGTCTGTCACTGTCAATGTGACGTTGATTTTAACCAACTTAACAGGCGTAAACTGTTTAAGGCAAATTTAATATTGCCGAATTAATGCATTAAATTGATTAGGTTGGCAAGATTGGAGACATGCTAGCCTAGCGACATCTTAATACAACCTTTTTTCAATCTTTTCAACTTAAGTGGATAGATGTCTCTGGTGTACTATTCAGTCGGACGTGCAAAATACTCGCAGACCACGTTTAAAATATTAAATGCAAGTTTAGCACAAGGGGTGGCGACTTGCTTTGTCGCTGAGTGCATATCTTTATTGCTTTAAAAACACGTTTTAAAGTACGTACCTACGTCTAGGTCCTAGGTAGGTCCTAGGATAAACATAATGACAAGCAGGAAAATGTGTCGCGTGCTAGCCGTTCTAGTGGTACTTGTTTAATTAATTTTCTAGCCAGGTAAATCTAACAACAAGGTAACTACCTAGGTAAGACCTTACTATATTTCCTGCATACAGTTATATATTATGTAGAAGAGACCAATTGGCATTGTTCATTTTTTTTAAGCTGTGCTTTTAACACCTTTATTTGATAAAATGGACTATTTCAAGCAACTAATTTGAATATTATGCTTTTACGTAGCTTTGTTAATTAATAATAAATACTTTTTCGCTGTTTGATAATTCTTGAATTTAGACAGAATCCCAATCGCCTTCGTTCGGCTGGCTATAAAAAAACGGCTTTGTCTATGGTTTTGTAGATTTGACAGTGACACTTGACAGTTGCCGTAGCCAAACTTTTTTTTTAATTTTTGAGGCAAACATTCGATGCTGGATTCTGTCTAAAAACCCGGTCGTTCGGTCAAACAAAGGTTTAAAGTACTTTTACAAAAATATCTGCAATCATAAAGTATTTTTGAAATCGGACAAGATAAATCGGATAATTGATGGTTTTCCTCGAAATGGTTTTCGAATTGGAGCATACTAAAAAAAATGAACAATGCCAATTAAGTACTGGATATTCGATATTATAATTGCAATCTTCAATGAGCTCATTTAATATTAGTACGGTTATATTACTAAAAAGATTACATTTAGCTATTATTTTGATGTAAGGGCGTCGCCAATGGGGGCCAAGGGAGGCTGCTGCCCCCTCTAGAGAATCGAAAATGTAGCTCTTAATTTTTGACAATGTTGACATTCAAGTTTAGTGCCGCCATACTGTTTGTCCTGCCGATAGGCGCTGCTATATACCTTTACTTCTCCTAGCCATGGTGACGCCTCGTTTTCACGTCTTTACTTTGCATCAACTCCGCGAAATCGCGTTATTCGTTTATTGGCGATACCAAAACGTTGTATGAAAAAAAACAATGTATTCTCTACCTAAATAAAACTCGTCCCTGGATTCAGCGCTGCGACGGACCGACAGTCATAACTACTCGTAACTTGGCCTACTTACGAGTATGCAATGCACGGTGTCGGGTGTCTCGTCTTTTGAAGTAACTTTGATCAACGTCTAAATGTTTATTGCCTTAGTGTGAAGCCAATAAGCAAACGGGTCAAGTTAAGTGAAGCGTTAAATCTACCGACGCGGTTTGTTAGAGAAGAACATCCCTAAGTACCTAACGACCGTGCAGTGCTCGAAGCAATCTGACTTGTACCGAGGGTTCCCTACTTAACTATGTATCTATGTAAACTCTTTATTGTGCAAAATAAACATAAAATAATGACAATTGACAAACACTGAGATACATGCACAAAGGCGTACTTGTCCCTTTAAGTGATCTCTTCCAGTCAATCTTAATTAAAGTAAGTAATTGTTCGAATCAGAAATAGACGGCAAATATTTACAAGTAGGAAGTAGGTTTACTTAATAGACAATTATGATCTGTCATTCGTGTTTAAAGTAATTTGCAGTTTTGCGCGTCAATTTTTGAAAGAACATTAGGTATGTAGTATGTGAAAATACCAATCAAAAGAAGTTAAAAATTGAAAATTTGAAATACTAGTAAATAGTATGAAGGAAATTACTTACAGGTCCAATTAATACCTACTAAGTTGAAAATTGAATTTGAGCTGTAGTTTAATAGCAAAACATAAATGTTTCCACTTTCGAATGGTTCTTTCAAGTGACGTGCTTTCAAGAATCGGGCCCTATTAGCCCTGTAAGCGTCTAAAAACAGACGGACACGGCAAAACCATATTGGTTCTGTTTCGTAATTTTGACTTCGGAACCATAAAAAAGGTAAAATGGGAATAAAAAGTTCATTTTAACACATTTTATTATTTACAAATCTTAAATATAAATTAATCTAAATACATAAAAATAGACAAGAAGTACGAGTACAGAAGCCTAACTTAATAAAAGTATATTCAATAATTTTACAAAAAAATTATACATCGTCAGTGCTTTAATAATTAGAAAGCTTAATTCTTTCCTGTAAAAATTATTTAGGCCGCTACGTCACTAATAAGGGCCTAGTTGCCTACTAAGTACTCGTACTGTTGTTAGCTAACGCTATTCTGATCGTGGTCATCATTTTTGCTAAGACACAGGATCATTTTTTAATGTGAGAACAAGAAATAATATTTACTCAGGTATTCGTCAACAGCATCTTTTTAATCTAAATACTTAGCAATTTAAACATGATTCACTACTTATGGCAGTTCGTAAAAATTACATTACAATAAATAATTTGTGTATTATCTAATACTATGATATAAAAATGAGTATAAAACAAGGCAGTGGTGATTGTTGTTTTGAATATTCGGCTCTTCTTTGGTTTGTTCTAGAAAGAAAACGCCGTAACAGTCTAATGTTTATCATAAAGGTGATTAATGGCAATCAAAATTAAGGCTTACTGGTGAAAGTATAAGAAGGACGTTGTTTTAACGTTTTTTATTGTATGTCTTAGGATTATACTCGGAGTCGGTAAAGGTTCCGATTTGGTACTATAGAATGCGTCAATACAGTGTATGGCAGTAAATTATTCTGAATAAAAATGTAATAAAGTAAGGTATTTATGGTTATGGATTTAATTCCTTATAATGGCCTAAGGTGTCTTCTGCTGTCAAACGTAAGCCTGTTTGAGACGTTATTGTTGATAGGCACTCCGTGGTTGAGCGACAACACTTTCGAGACTATGTTTAGATCTTCAGGACTTCTGGAGTTCAATCCGGTTTGAACTAACAATTGTTTCAATTCTATGTCAGCTGGGCTAAACTGATTTTGCCTAGTTGATGGAAAAAAACGATTATTAAAGATGGGGTTAAATGTATTAAACCGATTTTGATTTTGGTTAGCATTTTGGAAATTATTAAAGCCAAAGTTGCCGACGCCACTTTCTTGTCGGAAAACACGATTTCCTTGTTTTTGTCTGAAAGGGTCGTCTAGCCGTATGTGATTAAAGTTTTGTTGTTGATTGAAATTCGGCTGCAAAAAGTTGCTTATGCCATGTGGGAGATGGTTTTCCTGCAAGGGAAACTGCTCGTTTTGCTGATTACGTAAGTGAATCAAAAAGTCGACGGCCTCTCTGTTCGGCAGCTGTTGTTGAATTGTTACACCATTCGGGTGGTCCAGAGGTACACTTGCTTGGATTGACACCTGAGTGCTCTGTGGGCGGAGGCCGTTGTTTTGATTAACGAACTGATTAGGAGCATTGTTTTTTGTCAATCCCTGTAACTGAAAATTATTTACAGAAGGAATGGCTTGAACACGTTGCTGTTCGAACTGGATTTGCTGTTGCCTTTGTGCTTCCTGTTGTTGTTGCTGCTGCTTTTGCTGAAAAAAGAACTGTTGTTTCCTGAGCATCTCCTCCTGTTGTCTCTGTTGAATTTGTAACAAGCGGAGTTGTTCTTCGAGGACCCTCTGTTTTTCCTCGAGCTGTTTTTGTAATGCTAACTGGTGGCTAATGAAGTCTGGTTGACCGCCGTTGTTTTGGTTGAGGTTTTGCTGTCTTACGACTTGCGGTGGTATATCAATTGCGGAGAGAGATGGTCCGGCGAGAGGCGTCATGGAATTAGCGATATTTTGTTGTTGAAATATCGGCACAACCTTCTTGGGCAATCCTTGAGCGTCTTGATGAACTGTAAATGCTGCTACTAAAGGCGCTTGAAACACTTGAACATCACGCTTGTCAACATCTTCGATATTTTCTCCATCTTTGTTGTGCGTGGGGCGCGGCGTGGTGGTGGTGGTAGTAGTGGTGGTCGTCGTGGTCGTCGTTGAGGGGGTAGGCCTGGTGTTGATTATATTATTAGAAGTAGTATCTGAGACACTCCTTACTTGCTGCACATTTATGCCAGAACTTCTTGTTTGGGATATTTCATTCTGAGGCGATTGGGTAGGAAGTGTTGCGGTTACTTGATTTTCAACATTTCCTGCGGTCGTGCTTAAGATTGAAATATTATTGTCAATGAAAGTAGGCGTAACATTTGTGCTGTTTGCAAATGCTGATTGTCCATTTACTACGAAAGAGTGTATTTGAATTCTTTCTGGAGTTTGAGTGGGTGAATTTTTAGTAATGTCTTCACCAGTCTTCAAAAGTTCAGATTCTGCTGTCGAAGTGCCATCAGTAGTATCGGCGTCTGTTGTGACTGGTTCGCCGTCCTCGAGATCGCTCAGAGCTTTGAGCAGAGCTTTTCTGATGTAAGGGTCCAGACGCACCGATGGTTTTGTCTCGATGCTGTTGAAATGGTCGTTGACCGCGTCGGTCGTCGAGTCCTGCGCTACCACTATTGCAAATAGGGTAGCCAGAATAAAAGCCGGCACCTGTAAATAAAAAAATAAGCTTTTTAATAAATTTGCTAGCTGTACGCTATTCGCCATAAGAAGATACTATACTCACGAGTAAAAACAACGGGTCACTTTTCATACAGCTTTGTATGGATGGAGACTCTTTATTTTTGCTCGTCAGTGCAGTTGTTTATAGGACAGTGTGCCTATGAAGAATTATGTCGGTAGGTAAGTCGACAATCCATTTGCGTTGGCGTGTCGCGATTATGATAGCTACCTACTTCCACGTTTCCACGATCTTAATGTTTTTAGATGTGTTCGGTTACATTGTTCGTGTAACGTGAAACAATAGGCGTTTTCTTGCGGGGCCGTTACACAACTTGATGAGAGTCGCTCCCGGTCGCGCCGCGCTAATGTGAATGTATGACTATTTCCATTATCTCACTAGTTGCCCATGTCAGATCTCGAGTTCAAGATTTGTAACAATTTCGTAAATGGGACAAATTTGTCGTGGTAATCATGTTAATAGATAATTATAATTTGTTTATTAAAAGGTATGCACGAAAGCAACTACGGGACAATTTCAAACATCATTAATTACTTATGGATTTCTCTGGGTCGTAACATTCATTTATCAATCCCTGGGTTGTTGAACAATTCTTAGTTGGGCTATTGTTGCGTGCGCGCGCGTGCGCGAGGCTCTGACCGGCGACCTTTAGGCCCGCGAGCGGCCGCATGTGTCATAACATAACACACTTCACCGTGGGCGTACGCTAACGCTACATTCATTTCAGCACTCGTACGTAATACATCCACACCTCATTACCCTACGCACTGCCTTTGACTTCCGAATAAAGAATACAACATGGGCTGCAGCCTCCACAACTTAATCAAGCTTACGCTTTTTGTACAAATCGCATAACAAAGAAAATTGTATAATTGACCAGCCTAGGAGTTCTGAACTTTATTCAAATTTCAATGAGTCGGCATAATTTACTGTTCTGTCTACTGTTAAATTGATAATGATCAACGTGCGATGAAATGTCAGGCGGTGGCGGCAGATGGCTATCTCTTTCCAGCAGCGAGAGGAGGGTGAAGAAAGTTATTTGTCGTGCTTTATGAGCTGGCCATTGTCTATCTCGTTTGCGCAGCGTTTACAAAAGATGCCGAGGTGACCGCGCGGCGCTAGGGTTATCGTAAAAAGTATCAAAGCGGATTGGAAACTGCGGGAGTTTAATTTTATTAACGGAGATATAATTGTCTACGGATATCAATAAAATATCAAACGTTAAACTCTTACTTTAACATCGTTCATTGGATTACTAATTACTTACAGATTATTCATTAGCTTATTTTGCTTATGATTTTTTTTACTATTTTTATTTATTGAGTAGGTAAGTACTTGTGAGTTATATATATAATTAGTTTATACAAGTGAAGGTACCTTGTCCTATGCATAATAATCCGTTCAACAGATAGGCACATCATTATGAGGATGTGTTTACTAAGGAAATGCATATCCATTGTACAATAGTGAGCGATTGCTTCATCTGTTTTGGTATTTAACAAAAGCATATTTTTAAACGCGACAACCATGTAGCATAATAATAAATGTCATTCCTGCAATTGTCACCTTTTGTTCTTAATGTTTT
Organism: Pandemis corylana; assembly: GCA_949127965.1. NCBI lineage: Eukaryota > Metazoa > Arthropoda > Insecta > Lepidoptera > Tortricidae > Pandemis > Pandemis corylana. The sequence continues at coordinate 12,760,563 of OX421856.1, read as the reverse complement.
GTTAACTAAACTAGGCTCCTGACTTAATACACTTTTACTCTTTATATCTACGCTACACACTTATGCGAACACGTCGCTTATACACATACACATGGTTAAATAAGGTCCCATCAATATTGGAAATAATCAGTGGATTGTAAAAGAAAAAAAAGTCGCTCAAGTATGTCTCCATCATCACCTTTAAACTCTTATAAACATCTAATTAGACAACCTGTGGTGTCCATTGCAAAAGCGCGAGGCAGAGGCGCGGGCGCCGCTTTCTCCGCGTCGGGGGCTGGCAAATGTCAACATCCAGCGCGGACGCACCCACGCGTGACACAATGCCAACGGATCCGCCCAACGGATCATGGGGTGGCCGATTTTTTTTAGCTAAATGTCACGTCGTGTTGACAATAATGTAAATTAGCGGCGTGACAAAATTAAGGCCTGTGCATCTGTCAATTTATACTCCGTCAGCGCAGAATTAAATACCCACAGGCTGTGTTACACAGGGATAATGTAGATTCCAAGGGCGAGGCCAGACGACCGAAATATTTTGAGTTGTGACTCGCGTAATTTCAGTCGCGTAATTTTTGTTGCATACAGATTCCAACTCATGCGTCGCCGTGAGAACGAAAACAGGAGTTTTGTACAAAACCGAATGTAGCAGAAATTACGCGAGTCACAACAGGACTCAAAAAATTAAGCTCGTCTGGCCCCATCTTAAATAGTGAAAGAATTTTTAAAATCAACACAAATGTTTTCTCTTTATAGTATTAGTTCAGATATAGATTTACTTAGTATGTTATGTTTGAGAACTATGTCACACTGAAGTCTAACAAAACCACCATAGCGACTCGTATTAATTTGTTTAGATATAAATACGGAAAGTGTCATAGTCGCGCACTGTGGACGCCGCGCCATATATTATTATATCGTAGGTATATGTATATGCTTACATTAAGACAAAGCCGGTAGCATTAAACTACGTACATTTATAAAACAATTGTTTATAGGAGAAAGAACCAGTGATCAACGACTTGGTAAGTTTCAAATAGAATCGGTCATGTGAGTTGTAGGTATTAGATGAAGCAGTGATGAACCTACTACATCTGTTCCATTGCACGCATAATGACACAGTCCCTGGTTGACCGATCAGTATTATTTTTAGTATGTTTTCTAAAAATGAAACCTAGCTAGTTACTAGATCGATTTATTGCTCCCGAAATCCCCTGCATGCCAAACTTCATGAAACGTGAGCCGTCTCCGAGATCCCGATTATACATATACAAGAATTGCTCGTTTGGTATTAGATACGCATAATAACAAATACTCGTACACGCCGACGCAAATTTCTCTATACGCATACGAGAATCGCAAAGATTTTTAAAGTAAAAAAAATGTTCGCGGCTTAGCCGCACCAGAACCTGAATAGTCCTTAAGTGTATTGGAGTAAGTATTGGATAATTAACGTATGTAAATACACTTTTGGTTAAATCATGTTAAATCATCTGTTGAGTTTCGTAATTACAGTGATACTTGCGATCCACCACGGCTTCGCACGGGCTATTAAACTAACGTTTAAACCTTACTCTTGAATTATTACACCTATTGAAAACCGCGTTAAATCCTTAGCGTAGTTTAAAAGATCAAAGCTTGTAGACGGCGTGAAGCCACTTTGTTTTATATAAAATAGCCGATGCTCGCGACTCCGTCTGCGCAGGATTCGTTTATCGCTATCCCGTGGAAACTTTGCGATTTTCCATTTAAAAACTACCTTATGTCCTTCCCCGAGACTGAAACTATCTCTATACCAAATTCCAACTGAATGAGTCCAGTGGTTAGACATGAAAGCGTAACAGACAGACAGAGTTATTTTCGCATTTATATTATTAGTAGGGATTAGTGATTTTACTAGTCATAAGTAGGTACTTATTTAAACGTAGAATAAATCATAACAGAAAGAGATATGGAGACATTGGTAGTTATGTGATTTGTGCTACATATAGCCTCTCCACCAGAGAGTCGTGCCTGAAGCCCACACGTCTTAGCGATATTGAGCTTTCAGTGAACGGAACATCGAGAGGAAATCTGCACGCACCTGCGAAGCAATTCAATGGTGTGTGTGAAGTTCACTAGGCACAGGGCACCCGTGGGAAATACCGCCAAGGCCTCTAGTGGCAGTTTCAATTACTTATAGGTATATAACTACAGAGATACTCAGTTTTATGATTAAGTTTTACATCAGGAAACCATTTTCCACCAATAATTTTTATATCAATCATGAGATTGATATAAAAATTATTGGTGGAAAATGGTGAGATTTCATGATGTTTTGTTTTGTAAAAAAAAGTAAAAAAATCTTAATTTCATGCTAGACGCAAGAGGGCATTTTGACACAATGTTAAGAAGGAACCACTCAATTAAGTAAATAAAAGCCAACTAGACAGACACACGAGTTGACTCTTCACGACATACATAGTGACTGGATTTGGAACGCTGTCAATTTAAATATCATATCTTTAGCATCTCTAATTATGCTAATTACTGATTTTATTTTCATGTCACCGCAAAATCTGTGTTGATCAGAATCGAGCCGAGCCAAGTCGCGCGCGCATCCCTTGCGCAATCCGTGGTTAAGCAAATTAACGAATGAAAACATAATATTACGTGGACACAGCACTAAGCCAACTTTCCAGCTAGGTATCATCTATGTGGCAATCCAACTAGGAAATACATTAGTTCTGTATATGACTCGTCGATAGTCATCTCAGATTTCAGATAGCCAAAAGTGCAACGATAGTGATAGCGTATTTGCAATAACAAACGTACTTGTCTGTAGTTTGGCACCACGTAACGCTGTGTCAAACTTCCCACACAACAATGTCTTTTTTCGCAATGTTGTTTTGTAAACTTCAAGCTTAAATGGTCCAATTAGCGTGCTCCTTTGCCTAGATAAAGAAAAGAATAATCGTTGCACAAGAAGACCAATCGCCGGTCGTAAATGTGACAGCATTGTTGCAGCTGCGGCTATTCGCGACCGATGACATTAACCTTCCATCAATAGGGTTGATGATTGGATAAATAAAACGAAATTCTATGTAGTCTGTTAGATTATTAAACACCCTAGCCTTCCGTCCGCAGCTTCGCCCGCGATAAATTAATTTTCCCGTAGGAAAAGGTATTTTCCCGCGGTAAAAAGTAGCCTATGTCACTCAGTGATAATGTAGCTTTCTAACGGCAAAAGAATTTTTGAAATCTGTTCAGTAATTTCGGAGCCTATTCAATTCAAACAAACAAACAATCAAATCTTTCCTCTTTATTAGTATAGAAGAAGATGTCAGACATGTATTTTGTCGTTCGTCAATCAAACATGAAGTTTGGGAGTGGGTGCTCGTGACGTCACATCTGAATAAAAAGTAGGTGGTCATCAACATTATCCCTTTTAGGTATTTTAACCGAATGCAGATAATCCCTACCGTAGTGTGGTAATGCTTTCTACATATTGCTAATACCGAACGAACTTTATAATTACAGTTACCGTGTCTTACCTTCATAAGAAGATATTTATTATGCAGTTTCATGCTGGACGTTCATAATTATGGACGTATAGCCTGTGATTCTTTTACGAATAAAAGAAATTGCTTGATTGAAATAAAGCGTTTTCTAAAGGGGATAAGTAAAGCGTTATTATCAATGTTAATATCCATTGGGTAAGTAGAAGTGGGGAAGTAAAAGACGCAACCTTTAACAGTAGCTGGAGTTTAAATTATGGTGACTTTAGGTATGCATGCTGGTCCGGGAGCAAAGGAAAAACTAGAATGAGCCAGTTGCTTTTCTTCCCGCGCTTATAGAATAGAATAGAATAGAATAGAATTTTATTACCACAAATAGAGTATACATACATTTATATAAAGTAAATCAAACTTAAAACTAAGCGTGGCAATTGGATTGGACTCAGCTTATGGTAAAAGCCTATCAAAGGAATGAGCGAAAATCGTAGGAATCATGTTACAGGCGATACGGCTAGTAACCCATCACTATTTTGATTCCACCTTCCACCTATACGCCCACAATCTTCCTAAACGTGGCCTGTAGGTCTTGTTACCTTAGGCTCTGTCTACCCTGTAAGGGATGAAGACGTGATTTGTGTTTGTGTATGTGTATGTATGTCTTTAGGTAATAGCAATGTAGTACAGAACCGTAAATGGTATTTAATTAGTTATGGCCATGACAATAGTCCACGGATCTTTGACGAGTGCCATTACAAAAATAGAAGCAATGTACAGTCAGGGGCATAAATTTAATATAATTATGTAGGTACGTTACCAAGACGTCAAAACACGGGAGCGGATCAGAATACATAAAGTTTAAAATGTATAATGGGTTAAAATACATAATGGTTCAAAATATATAACGCAATTTTCTGTAAATTTTTTTGATATCGTAATCTATAGATTGGTTTAGGTTAGGTTAGGTTTGTTTTATAACAATCCTGTTAATTTGTAACTTTCTGAGAAAATCGCATTACCTATATATCATAAACCATTATGTATTTTAACCCATTATACATTTTAAACTTTATGTATTTTAATACGTACCCCAAAAACATCTATACACACAAACAATAAGGCCTAACACATATATTTGACATGATGGCTGCATCGATATTTATGCAAAATTGATTCCTGACCCACTGTGAAACCCTCTCACAGTAAGTGTCATGTCATAGTGACGTTACATTGAATTGGTAAGGACAATAATTATCTGACGTTTAATGTGAGAACGTTCTACGGTGTTTAGTACTCGTAGTTTGAATGTTACGCGTTATGTTATGTAACCAAGGATTATACGTAAATTTTAAGTTCACACAAAGGATAAGTATTGATTGCTAAAACTTGACATTTAAGTAATTAAGTACCTAGTGCAGCATTCAGAAAACAAACAGTTTAATTTATTTAACAAGTTTTTTCAAAATTAAAGAGGATAATGTTATAAGCGACGAGGCTAGCAACCCATCACTATTTTGATTCCATTTTCCACCTATTTGCCCACACACACACACAAATTACGTCTTTATCCCTTATGGGGTAGACAGAGCCTAAGGTAATAGGTACCTACAGGCCACATTTAGCAATATTGTGGTCGTATAGGTGGAAAATCGAATCAAAATAGTGATGCTGGGTTGCTAGCCTCAATCGCCTATAACATGATTCCTATTATAATCACCCATTCCCTCGATGGGCTTGCCCACAATCTTGCAAAATGTGGCCTGTAGGTACCTGTTACCTTAGGCTCTGTCTACCCCGTAAGGGATAAAGACGTGATTTGTATGTGTGTGTGTGTATAAAGAGGATTTATTTCACTTGCTCGTCGATAGCGAGAAAAAACAAACCAAGTAATTGACAGCCGCACTTTAACCAACTACGTTTCCCTATTCCCGATATACACGTATAAGTAAATATATCTCATAGTTAAAGTGAAACCATCCGTGTAATAGTCGTAGCTATCACTTATAGCGGAGGCAGCAAGGGAATACCAGTTTGAGTTGAAGTCGTGAGGATGACCCACGACCGGCTCCCATGCAACCGACAATCCTCACATATTTAACTTTGTTTTAAACAGTCTTTCGTATTCGACGGATAACCTGTTTGGCGCACGACCAGACTAATCAAGGCATTATGAAATACGTAGCGGTAGTTTTAATCACAAATCGTCGTATCGATCACTGAATGAAAAAGGAGAATATAAGTACATAGTTTAGACGATTCTTGTGTTAAGTTGTGGTCAAGAGGTTGTTTAGTAATTATTGGCGCAATCAATACTCGAAGATAATCAAAATAATTTACGTCTCACACAAGCAATTGCATAACTTGTCAACAAAGAAAGCAAATCGCTTTCAATGGTGAACAAATACTTTTGTTAGATCAAAGGGATTTCGTATGCGGCGCGCACGATTCAATCTAAACCTAACAATTGAGGTTTATTGACAGAGATATTCATCCGATCGTGTCGGGTTGTATGAATAGCTAATTTGTTCAGCCTTTGACTGCCGATGGCTGAAGACGCTTCATAACCTGACACTAATCATTAGTTATGTGGCTCGCCGATGTGAGCATGTAATGTAATGGCTTCACACGCGGCAATTAGCATCCGCTCGTTCGCGTTAACTCTAATGGAGCTTTAAGATGCTGATTAGATGTGTATGTGGGTGACCCCAGTGCAAGTATTTAAATATGTAGTAATTAAAATAGGGAAGAACTCAATTTCGATTGAATAAGATATATTGTCAGCGTTATTTTTACAGCAATTTTCGGATTTTAGGTGACATTGTAAATGAATGAGCTTAATTATCAATTTAAGCAGACAGCGGCACTGCATTCTAAATTGGTACGAGTATAGCACTTTATTATTTGAATAGGAAATCGTTTTATTTTTGACGCGCTAAGGCATAGAGTTAAAAGTTCAACAATCTACGGGAATTCTTAAGTCTGCTAGGTGCTTCATTATTCAACAATTTGATGGCGTGTGGCTTGACGGAACATTACGGGCGCGCGGCGCCGGTAGCATTGTGCAAGCACAATCCGGCCGAAGCTCGAGTAGGCGCAATTATCAGAGCAACGACCGCCGCAAGCTCCCTCTGACACGCTTCACCTATAACATTATCTATCACTGAAATAAGAATAATTCTTTATTACGGTACCTAACAAGCCACGTTCCTGTCCTTTGCGCAACCCAAAGTACACGCATGCACACATTGTAACGAAATTTCTTATTAATATCATGGTAGCCAAAACACACGACATTAATTTAGTTTTATGACAGGTTGCTACATATTTTTGTAAGTAATCTAAGGCCGGGTTAGTCTGGTTTATATCTAATGCAACGTGACGGCTATGTCTTACACGATTATTAAAATTAATCGATGCATTTCATAACCGTCACCGATTCGTGACTGCGACCGTTGTTAAATGTTTTTTAACTCTTGCACAGCACAGACATTACTTTTTAGCCCGCTTTCGTGTTAATTTGTGAACTAGATAGGCAACCATTAAATATGTCTACACTCGTAAAGAACCTAGCATTGAATAAGTAAGCTGCATAGGTCAGTTAAGTATTTACTTGTAAACGAGAACAAAACGTCACTTTGCAATTTCAAGAAAATGCTTTTCGTGTGTATACCGCCGCAAGCTTGGAAAACATAAAGAGGAAATATTTTCCACACGTGCTTCTAAGATTTTATGAGTCATAAAGCTAAACGCAACTCGCTAAACAGCGGTTGGGAATGCTGCTTTCTATGTGCAGTTCTTGCAATATGGCGCAGTTAGCCTGTGGGCAACCACCCAGGAAATTGGAGGTCAATTTAACAAATATTTCTAATAATACAGACTTACTTATCGCGTACCTAAGGTTATGTACAATAGCTTAAAATTTACGTTTCGAAATATTCATAAGAATCCATCTATACGACTGGAACGTTCATAATCATCAGTCATATGCCTACAATGCAACTTAATGTATTTTATTTATGTCATAATCACGATAAAGCTATATCTCACATTTGGCATGGCTGTAATGAGTTTTCCGCGAGGTGCTGCGGCAGCGGCCATTTGCGGTAGTCCACAGTTTTCCGGACAAGGTGCTAACGACATGAAACGTTAAAATAAAAGTTAACCGCATATTTCTTGAAATTATACAAAATTATGGCAAATTGTAAACTGCAAATGGAGCTAAAGTTCCTCGAGCCAAGTCCAGATAATTCACAATATTATACACGCCTGTTCAACTATTTCGATGTGCAAATTTGACACGGAGAAATGAGACTACGTAATAATGTTGAAAAGCATCTGTTTACCATTTATTATCATGTGAAACATTAGGTTGACCTTAGCCTGATGGACCGTTAAAATGTCCGCTAACTATTACGCAATTTCACGAATACACATCGGGTTGCGCCTCACAGTTACGTTGGTTCGTGTCGATGGTGAGACACAACTTTTTGTTTATAAACTCTATTAGACCGGCGTCGTTGCGTGACACTTCAGGTATGTTTAATTTCCATGGGCGGTTCAATTTTGTTTTGACGGCTAGTAATCAGAGCTGAGACGCTCTCACAAAAACAGAAAACAAGAGCAAGTTTTTCGAATTGCATTCGCTTGCGTAGCTGGATTGCGAGTACAATTTTCTTAATGTTTAGTAGGCAAGTCGAATATCTTTATGTATGGTTTGCGAGGAAACTGCGTCACCTTTATGCGTAACACATATTATCAAAGCACTAAGAAACAAAAAAGTATTTTTGGCTAACGCAAAAAAAATTAAGGATTTTTAGGACCAGTTCCATCACTTATAATTATTTTTTTACACTACAACCTAAATGTTTTCTTTACACTTGTAATAATAGACCTAGACGCGGAACAAATAATACGTTTCTCTAGTTTCTCCGTAATTTATTTTGATAGAACAAACGCACATACATGGTGTTTAGCTTGTGTACTGGCCGTGTCAACTCTGGCGCAGCTAGAGAGCCAATTTAATAGCTCCGCGTTTAATACATTTAATTGCGATTGTACTATTATACGTCACACATCTTGACGCTCCTAAATTTAGGTATGCTTGCGCAAATGATTATACAACAGACAGTTTTACGAAAATCGCCAGCTGTCGATTGATTGTGTTTAATTAACAAAAAAATGTTTTAATGACTGACTTTACTATTCCGAGGTGTCAGTATTATGCAAAAGGTCATGGTGATGAATGATCGTTATTAAGCATGGCATTATGGTGGTAATCAAACGTCGAGTTTCCTAAAATAGAAAATATATTAATTTGATATTAAAACCTTAAGTTACCAAGGCATAGTTTACCTCATAGGATGAAAGTGGAGTAACTAAACAGAGTTATCTAGTTTGAAATCGCCCTGTAGTTGAATAGTTCACAGTTCGTGAGGGCTCTTGCCGCTCTCCCTTTGAGTTTGTTTGCCCACGATGCACAGTTCCGATATGCACACGGCGATACGCTCCAACTGCATTCACTCAGTACGTGCCAGTGATGCACTGCTGATGGTACTCCTTTTAATGATCGCGATGATGTGTTGTTGCCATAATATATGAATACGTGTAGATACTGCGAAGTCACGTTGTACAAATACATCCCATGTTATAGGTAATAAGATATACGTTATTATACTATAATTGTTCCGTTTCCGAACGTTTTCTTCACTACTTAACTTCTAATTTACGATACTACCTTTTAAAACTACCCCACGTCGAGAATTAGAACAGTGATTAATCAAAATACACCTTTAACGAGACTAACTGCTATAAAGCTATATCTACTAACATTATAAATGCGAAAGTTTGTGACGATGTGAGCGAATGTGTATGTTTGTTCCTTCTTCACGCCGAAACGACTGGACGTAGTTCCCGCGGGATAGCGATTACATGTCTAAGTTCGTAGCTGCCTACAGTCGCAGCGTACTATCTAGAGTTCTTAAGTCTAACTCTACACGGACGAAGTCGCGGGCTGAATCTAGTATCTATATACGTTTTAAAAGTTATAGATGCGTTTGACGAAATTGATTCACCATAGTTATTTCCACGCATTTAACGAGAATAACATCAAAACCACTATCTTTACAAAATTCATTCATAAGTCGGTCATTAGTTTTAACTTCCAGTCGTTCAATTAGTTGAGGTCGGCTATTGAATATTAAATCTCAATTCACCGTAGTGCAGTCGTGTGAACTATGAATTATTGATGGCTCGACTACTTTCCTTCGATTAAATAACAGCCGCGGCTACGAGCAGACGAGCATGTTAGCCATCTTACTTATAGCGGATTACGCAACTCTACGACTAGATCTTATAAAAAAATATTAAATCGAATCGACTCATCGCACAATACAAATGAGGTATCCCGTTATATAAAAACCTTAAAGTTTTTAATAACAAATTAGTTTTTACCGCCATCAATATTAGCGATAGTAATAAAATAATGACTTTATTGTGTTCGATTTTATCGTAGCGAAAAGTAATGCGTGCTCATTTGAACTTTATACTTGTTATGATTTGAGATATGATTCATGAAACATCAACTAAATTACAAACAATATAACACAATACACCGATGATGTGTTTAATCTGTCACGATTACCAAATCGTTGCCTGGGTAGTTACTGAGTGTTAGATATAATAGTTTGTTATCGAAGAAGTGTTCAGTTGTCGCAAATATGTGATTTTACGTTTCCGCAAATAAAGTGAGAAAACTACCTACATACAATTAGCTCAAAAGAAGCTGAAAACTTTTGTACATACTTTCAGCGATTGGACGGCTGCAAAAATGATTATGAATTTTGCAAGGGGTGTTAAGCGGTGAAAAATCGATCTAGTTAGGTTTTATCTCTGGGAAAGCATTAAACAAGCAGATATGCAGATTTGCATATTTTAATTTAACTGTGTATTTTCATCTCTTTACAAATGGCTGACTTTCTTGATAGATCTCCGATATGCGTTAGCTCGGTCAGCCAGGTCTGTAAGTACTTTATTATTAAAAACATTGCAATATGTAATGACCTGAATCAAACAAAATTAATTAGCAACACTATTTGTACTTAATATATTTTTTATAAAAAGATGCAGACCAGTGGAATTATCTATTGCTATCAAATATTTGAACACTATATATATATATTTATACTATTTATTTATTATTTATTTATTTATTTATATATATTTATATTTCAATGAACAAAAAAATATTTATTTATTCTTTATTAATTATTTTTTGATATTTTAATATTTTACGTAGATATTTGTCATGTTATTGTACATACCTGCATTATTGAAGTAATTTTCGTATTTCTTACTTCGGAAAACAGGTAACTGTTATTGTGAACTTTGGCCTAGAATGATTCAATGGATTATGAAAATGATCAAGCCTTATCTTATGATGGATGATGATTTGTAACATTAGCCGTGCGTGTGCGCTCGGGGCCATAATAAATGTGTTAAACTCTAATATAGAAAAGTACTTAAGTCCTACGTCAGTCAAAGCTAAGCGCCGGCGCCACACGTCACGTCGCCGGTGAAAGTTTACGTCATAACAACGTGCAGATTTGCGCAAATTGACTTTTCTTTCTAATGCCGTTTGCGACTATCTCGAAGGTAGCAAATATCTTCACAATTGAGAGTTGGTGACACAACGATTAAATTTCATTTCATTACACACGCAACTCGCCGATCATATTTACCTAATACAATTAATTAGCTTAGTTTTTATGACCACAATAATTACAACTACGTGTCGCAGGTAGGAAATGAAGGTACTTGGCGTAATTCGAAGTCCTACAAATACAACAACAAAATACTTACTTACGGTTTTTTTTGTTGATATTTATGGTTAGTATTTTTATTATAAGCTTTTATTTAACTTGCAACGCATGTATGTATGTTTGTCTGCGTGGAATCTTGCAACTCAATTTTGAAGCAGATATCTTCAACCGATTGAGCTGAAATTTTGCATTATGTACAATACAATAATCTGGTAGTGGAGTTTTGGTGACCTAGCCAGGATCGTCTCCGCAGGAGGGAACTCTTCAACGGTTGGTCCGATAGGCTTGAAATTTGGTACACACACATATTTAAGATGGATGACAATGCGAGTACAGCCAGCAAAAAAAGCTTGTACTAAAAAATGAAATTTCTGACAGAAACTTGTTATAATTTTAATTAGTGTGCGAGTTAATTTAATTTTTATTTATAATCTTATTATGTTTATTCCAATAGTGTTTGTAATTTGATTTTTTTAATATATTAGTTTTATGAAAGTAAAACCTAAACGTCGTAACAAATGCGTTGGCTCTACCATTTCTCTAAGACCTTCATTAAAATAAACATTTGACGGCTAATAATCTCAATATGCTAAAAACAGACAGTTATGATCGATATCCATGTTTCAGTAAGCCTAATTAAGTCGGAAAGTAATCAACGCCTTTGTGAACTAATGTTGCTTTCTTCAACTGCTTAATAAGTTTATAATTGGCCTCTTCCTAGGTTCATAATCGATTAGCACTACACGATCTAATCAGCGACTATTACAAAAGGCAAGTGACAAGATGGTGCGTTGATTCGACAAGCGATGCAAGTCATTGTTTTATTGTTCTAGTGTACCTATACATATCTAAAAGACATGGTGGAAATCAAAAGAAATCATACACGGTATAAAAAGCCGGCCAAGTGCGAGGCAAACTCGTTTTTTTTCATACATACTTCCTTGAAAACATAATTACTTTTCCTACTTGATGAAATAAAAAATGAAAATCAATAGTATTCGGATTTTTTCCGACATAATTTATTGTGGTGTGAGGCCTCATATTTGTTGAAGTTGAGTATAATTTTTAAGCACTTATATAAACATTATTATGTATCAAAAGGAAACAAGACTGAAATAGCCGCTTGCTTCCAATCAACCTTGACAAAGATAGGGAGGGGATAGTTCGCGTGCAGTTCCGACACCCAATATCCGAAATTGCCTGCAGAAAACCGTATTGAATAAGAAGATGAGCCCGAATCAAAAGACTTTAATTGACACAAATGACAACCGTGCATGAGAAAACGAAAGGAGAGAAAATTTTCCGAGGTAAGAAAACTACATTTTCAGTAAAAAAATATATAATAATCTGGAATAACGTAGCTTTCTATTTTGTATTGGTGAAAAAAGTATTGGAATTTGTTTAGGTAAGTAACACATTTCAGAGATTATCCCCACATGCAAGCAAACTAGAAAATGAACGAAGTTTACTTCTTTATTTTATTAGTATAGAGATTATATTAATTTCCGTGTTTCTGACGAGTTGGTAGGTAGGTAGTTAAAGCGTAGTACGTCACGAAAGCTAAATCATACCATGCACCTTGTTTACAGAGGCCTATAGCTGTGGGGTATAGTGACTCCTATTGACCTTAGTAACCGGGGTCTGCAAGACGGATAAGACTTCTGTTCAATTTCCTTCTGCTTCCGAACGTATTATGATAATCGCTCGAAAGCGAGCACAGCATAGCATAAAGAGCAGACTTGCACGAACTCTCTACTACATCTCTACTACTAGCTCTATTCCCAAATAAATCACACTGACTCCTGATTTTTTTTTAAAATGTGTGATTGTAGAAATTATGCATGCGCCAGAACGAAAACTGTTATCGCAGCCAGTTAATAGCGATAAAATCACCAAAAGCACGTTGCCGACCTTACAGAGTAATTAAATTAGAGCAGTAACAGAGACTGAAAAATAACGAAATTGTAAAAGAAAGGACAAGAAACTCAAAATAGTTTACGTCAATAGTTTACTAGTCTAAACAGTGGTCTATGTCATTCAGACGTTATCTATTTGTATAATGTAGAGTCTGTTTCAAGTGCGAAATTAAATGAAGCTTAATTCTCACAATTTAAACTATTGCAATTGTATTGTAATTGACTAATCTCAAGCTAAGCGACAAATATCCCATGACTTGCGACAGTTGTCAGATCTAGTTGTGAATGAGCATTGTTGTTTGTCCTAGATTAGTGCACAATGTTCTTGTTGCATTGTATAACTTGTCGACGATATTCATTCTCTTAGTATTTCGTCTGTTGCCTTCTATCTTCTATGTTACGGACTAATTAGCACTGATTGAACGATAAGTCGACGCCGCGCCGAACACAATACCGACACCTTACGTACATTATTTATGCGTAATCATATTTAATGATACAATCATAGGTTTATGGATGAGCACACGTAACTAGCGATTGGAGGATTTTGTGCGTAATGATTCGTTATTTCAATACTTTCAAGATTACATCCGGAACGAATTGATTTAGACCATTTTAATCTTAAATTAATTATCAGGAGTTAATAATATCATGGAATGTTTTATAAGCGTCTACCAGATAAATCAATTCTATTTCTACGGGGGTATAGCCGTACGTTAGATTGGTATCATTTTTGTTACACGCGCGTAGATAATGTAGGTCGAACATGGATCATGATTGATGACATTATACACTGATCATACTGTCATGTAATAAACCACTTGATACTAACGCAACACATCTACGAACAAGCAATAATTACTGTTTGTTACACTGTATAGTAACAACTTTAATTTAATTCAACATACTAATTTGATGCAATTACATTTAAAGCAATTGTATGTTTGATTGCTCATCTGAGGAGGTATTGTACATATTATTATAATAGTCATTCGACTCGTTGAAGAATATGATGTATTAATTGCTTATTGTCTTCGAGCAAAAGCCACTAATTCCTCTGTCACACCCACACGTCAATTAATCAGTTATCTGACAAAGACCTATTATGAATTCAACATTATAATGATATCACTGCAGGTAGGTACATGAAAAGTGCAAGCATCCATTCACCACGCCCAAAATTAGATAACTATGTGGTAACAGAATGAATAGAGTTTATAGTTTGTCATTGTGATGTGTTGGTAAGTGGGGACCTATTGAATTTTCAAGTCGTTAAGTACGGTTTTAATAATAAGTAATTTACATAAAGTAAACACAAACTGTGCGGCGAAGGTAGAGAGTAGACAGAAAACAACATTTATCTTTTTGACATCGTGTGGGTGGGATTAAACGACTTTGTAAACCACGAATGGCCGATTGCCGTAAGTTCTCACGCCGAATACGAAAAATTCTTACATGACCTGAGATAAGGAGCTTTTAATCGATACCCAGTTTTCAAATTGCATAAGGAATTCCTTGGGGGCTATAAAGAAGTGAGTGCTGTCACGTTACATTGAGATTGGAATGGGTAGAACGCTCCACAGGGTACTCACGCTAGTCCGCGTTTTGTCGGGTGTTACACATACTGTAAGTAGGTGCCTATATGACGAATCGGTTAAACATTTAATAGGCTTCTCAATTGTTCATATAAAGTGGAGAAGAGACTCAAATGAGATGTTATAGTTACTTGCTTTTGAATTATAAATTATTGTTTGATCCGATTTATTAATACAAATTGTTCCGGCTTGATTGAAAAATGAATAGTTTAAGGCGCCTGCCATGTTGGTATTCTGCCTATTGTATGCCAGACAAGATGGATGGACTTACACAATCATAGCATAACCTTTATCTGCCTTCTATAAATCACGCTTCAGCCGAAAGCTGCGAGCAAATGAAGAGATAAGTCGCTCGCAGGCGTGCACCGAGTATGGAGCGCCATTTATATTGTTGATCAACTAATACTCTATGGCATAGAGTTTATGCAAAGGATATATATTACAAGATGCTAAAGTATGATACAAATGCCTACGCATGAGTTGCAGCTTGCACTGACAGAAGATATGTAAGAAAATGTAGAGCCGCAAGGAAGCATTTGTGCCCAATATATGGCTCTAACTCTATTTGAGTTGATTAAAATGTATTATGGTTATTAAATCATTCAAAATCAAAATACTTTCTGTACTAAAGTAAAGTTTCTTCTTTTATAAATCTCTTATTCATAAACGCTTGTTGCGAACGTGTGTTAACTTACATGTAATTCGTCTTTATCTATCACAAAAACAAACATATATATTTCTTTGTCAGATTTGCATTGTTTGACAAAATATGCATTTGGCTGTACCTAACTCGTTTTGGGGTAAAAGTTTACCCCAAAACGAGTAATGGTAGTCATCATATCACAATCACAATCCGCTATAAAATTTAAAACTCGCAGCGTATAATATTAATTTAATTTGTTAAATAATGAACATCTGTAGAGATTAGGCTTAAACACGGCGAACAAAAGAAATGTCCTCTAATCTACTGGAGGATCGTGAGAAACCAGTGATATCCAAAATTTGTGCGCCGGCGCAGGCTTTCACTGTCCCACGGCGCAACCGAATACGTAAAGTGATTCTAAACAGCTATCAGCTCATCTTTGACAAATAAGATATTTCACGCCCGTCGCCGTGAAGTTAATATGGGAGCCAGAGTAATAGAAATTAAATTTATTTAGTACATTGTGTCTCGCGCCGAAGCGCTGGTAAGTGAAAATTAAATCTTAACTATGTTCATGCTTTATTGTTTCCCATATTCTATTGCAGCTATATTATTAACAATAATAAAACTATAAATTAATAACTTAGCTGTTTCTCACTTAATTACAGCTTATTGTTAACAGTATTATTTTAATTGTACTACTTCCTTCACACGTCACTAAAGTGTTTATAACAGTAAAGTATCATCAATCAAGATGCACGCGTAAGGTGCGAAGAGCTGTCAGACTGTGATGCATAACGCACTGTCAGGTGTCGGTGCATACGATCATATTTCAACGAAGATACTATCAAATGCATTTGTTGATCCTAAGAAAGGGAACTGTAGTTAGTCATCATTACAATAACGCCGTCATAAGTTTACGAGTGCTTAAGTAATTAACACGTGTGAAAAAATTCATTCAACCCACTGGTTGGCACACTTGTCAGGAGGTACTGCAAAAATATATATTTTGAGCATGAAAAGTAGGTACGTACTCGTAGGTACCTAAAAGTCATAATTATAGGTACAACTTTTATAGAAAAAGAGCCAATAGACCCACAGTTATAGCTGGACATTATGAGTCTGTTATAGACACTATAGACATGTATTGATGTTTCGCCAATTGTGCCCGAGTCAACTCATCGGCGAACCGTCGAGATGAAAGAACAAAAATGTGTCATCGTGATCGACACCGCTATAAGCACGCTTTTACTTTCATCCTACTTATTGTGGAATTTCGTTATTATGTCACGGCATGCTGTCATCCTTAACTTTGGTACTTGACTCGCCACTTATCGTGTTCGAGTGTTCAAGGTATATTGTTAACTGATGTCAAGTGATGACGATTAAAATAAGAAAATTGTCGTTGGATTCCCTTTTAATTTTCTATCTAATGCCATTAATTCTATCTAGCAACCATTTCAAGGTACAGGGGTTTTTGAATTTTTTAAAGTTTTCGAGGGATTTCTGAATAATAGATCTCATACCTAGGAAAACACGTTTGCATTATACTGAACGAAGCTTATTGGCAATAATGATGTTTAAGAATATCTGTTTATAAAACTGTTTTTCTTTGACCTGCTAGAACGCTAAGACAATGTTTCTCCTTCTGCGTCCAAATCTATATAAAGCAGACGATGTCGTTACTTTTGGTTACAACATTAAAATCTTTACCCATGTATTTTTTGGCACACATTACGATACTTCCATAACGAGAATGGAAGTTAAGTTAAGTAAATGTAGTTTTTCTATAACTTAGATTCCTGGTTGAGATCATAGGTCACAGAGTAGTCATTAGATAGAGAGTCTGCATCGTTGCGTAATTCGCGATGTCAATAGGTACGCCCTGTAGCTTGCCGCATATATTTTGCATTAGTTTCGCAATTTGGCGACACTGTCTGGTTTTTACATAATTTTATAAGAATATTGAATTGGGAAAGAAATCATTTTGAATAAAATCAAATACTGTTAACAATTTGTATCGCGTATTTTAGTTTAACACTCGCATTATTGAAAAAAAAATTTTTTTACAAATTAGAAAAACTTAAGTTAATTTTTGCACATCGACGCATCTCTAACAACCAACTATTAAAATTGGACCTCAACGCAATCTAACACCACGCACATTAATTAGGTCGTTAAAATTTGATTATAATCTACCCACGAAATTCTTAGGAATCATGTTATATGCGATGCGGCTAGCAACACATCACTATTTTGATTCCTTTTTCCACCTATACGCCTACAGTCATGCTAAACGTGGCCGGTCTTATTACCTCAAACTCTGTCTACCCCGTAAGGGATAAAGACGTGATTTATGTATGTATGTAATCTACCCATCAATATTATAAAAAAATCTTGTCTTTGGTTTTTAGCCTGGTCCTTTTTACCAGACTGCGTTTAAGCCCAAAAGATTTATGAGTTTGTTATTACAGAACTAAGGTTGGTTTCCCTTTTCTTTCTTCAGAGTATTTATTTATTATTAAGTAAGAACACCTTCACTATTTATCCTTTTATAATTTCATAATTTTAGTTATACAAACTAACTAAAGGATTATCACCATGCTTAATATTTTATTGACATATATGCTACATTGTTCTTCGCATACCTATTGAGAAAAATGGTAAAAAACTAAAAATCTACCATAACATACGAAATTCAGTATTTGGAGTGGAGGGTAATTATAAAGACGGATGAGTTTAGCAGCCATGACAGCTAATTGCAGTCCCGAGAGCGCCAGCGTTTTCACTTAGTCACTTTTCTCCGCATAATATGATTATTATTATCCACAATTTAATCAGCGTTTCTTATAAACAACGTCAATTTACTGTTTATAGCTAGTTACGAATTTTATTATGCATAAATAAAATAATAAATATATTTCACGGGACTACAGACACCAATTGACCTAGCCGCAAACTAAGTACCTCTAAGATTTAAGAACAAACATCCGTATTGTTCATATGTAATATTTATCTGCCCCGACCACCCGGGACCTCAAGTTTCATAGTCAGGTAAATGGTAAATGTATGAAATCACTAAAACAAGATCTCAATTATAACGTAGTCAAAACATGTGTAAGTGCATGCCGGAGGAATCCTTAAGCGGCGGCATCTTCCGAGTTTCAAGTAAACGACTATCGTGATCGCACACATCGATTACGTAAGCGTGGGGGGAAAGTGCATCGATTATTTTATAGTATCTCGGTTCAACCAATATCATATTAACACAATTTCAACCCCTGATCCTTACCTGAACTCTTACGTAAGGTTTTTTATGAGTAGAACACAGGCGCGAGTCGGCAACAATGCTACACGGCTGTCTCTGTGATTGGTTGAAGTTAACGGTTGATGGGTACGAAATAGTTAAAGATCGCATAATATTTATAAATTATGAACGGTGGCTTATCACAATTAGCCTTATTTTGATAACTACAATATCATATAAGGGACCTGATTGTTTTGTTTCCGTACCGTTGTATTGTATTATGATTTCCCTTTCCAGCTATACGCCCTTAATCATGCTAAACGTGGCCTTAAGGTTTTGTTACCTTAGGCTCTGTCTACCCCGTAAGGGATAAAGACGTGATATATGTAGGTATGTATGTATGTATTTATATTGAAATAAAATTATATCAATCCTTGTAGATGTTAGCTTAAAATTTAATGTAAGGTAAGGCGCGCAATAAACCTGAAGGACTGTAATCAGTTAATTGTTCACAATCATTAATAACACAGAGTTAACTCGCGTAGTATACGCTTCCAAGTGGCTGGTTAAAAGTTTAATTACACAGAGCAATTCACTAGAAAGGTAAGAATGATAATCTTCTGTGCAATTACAATGAATTGGTAAGGAAAGAAAACGCGTGGGAAAATTCATTAGTCAAATAATGTTTAAGGGATTATGTGTACCATAGACGTAAGAGCTACACTTTGATGAATGAAATGTCTTGTCGTATTTACAGTACTAAATTCATATTCTGTTAGATCACAAATAAAATTCAGAATTGCTTAATGCCATTATAAAAAAGAAGCATTTAGGTACATGATTGGAAAATATTTGTACTCCTGCATATAGTTTTTAATTCATTCACAACACCCTGAAACTTTGTCATACAGAATTCCTGTAAATATAACAGATATAACGCACGCAAACACTGTCACATAAGCACAGGTACACACACACACACGTCACTTTTCAGGATTCACACAAAATACAAATTTGGTGCTAGCCTATTTACCTACGGGCTACGTGTCGTAACATTCAAAAATGCTTCGCAAAACAACTGAATGCCACACTGAATATTTCAGATATTTTAGAATTAATTGTTGCCGCTTGCTATCCTTGATTAGCATAATAATTGAAAACACTGGTACTCACTAGTCGCATGGTGTCGGCCGGTGTCACTAGCACTTGAGCTTCGAGTCAACAACGATCCACAGTCGGTACAACGAGGGTCCGGTGCTCACTTGCGCTCGCGCTGGTGAGTCGACATGCACTGCGCGCGCTGGGGCCGCTGCCCGCGCCTCCGCGCCGCCCAAAGCAGCTCCGTTGTGTAAACTATCAAATGTCAAGTCGAGGATATCGTACACGAATGTCAATACGCTTTTTTTCATTATTAAACGATTTGTCACGAGCGTTGTGAGATTAAATACTTGTTAAGAAAGCTTACCTAAGCTGCTGGCTGGTTCCACGATGAGCTGTA
The DNA here is from genome assembly GCA_949127965.1 of Pandemis corylana. Lineage (NCBI taxonomy): Eukaryota > Metazoa > Arthropoda > Insecta > Lepidoptera > Tortricidae > Pandemis > Pandemis corylana. Next base: position 12,740,356 of record OX421856.1, on the reverse strand, counting down.
TAAACAACTTATAAGAGTGGGTGGGTAGGAATATGACTAAGTGTAAAGTACCGAAGAATGTGACTCGCGTGTACGTAGCCAAATCGTTTTCTTTTTCACTAAGTATAAAATATAGGTAGTTTTTTAATCCAATCATAATTATACTGGTAGGGGCTATAAAAGAAAAGATTCCTGACCCATCGTAGTACTTTGTCAAAGTAAACGTCTCCAATGATTTCCCCTTTCAATTAAATGTAACGTCACTATGACATTTACTACGACGGATGAGAAATCAATTTGTTCAGTACGAGTACATAATCTGATGAACAACTAATCCAAATCTACCCATCACTATTTTGATTCCTTTTTCCACCTACAATCATGCTAAACGTGGCCATTAGGCCTTGTTACCTAAGGCTCTGCCTGTCCCGTAAAGGAAAATAGACGTGATTTGTGTAGGTATCCAAATCAATAGCCATCAAAAGCTCATTGGTTAACGCATAGTTTTTAAACAATTAGATGGTATGTTATGTGCAAAGATGCTGATCGAAATCATCATGAGGCAGCAAATATCAATTGCAATTAGTTGAGCACCTATCCAATTTGATTTGTTTCAACAAAGATTTCGTGAGGGCGTTCTCGGCATTTAAAAGGGTCCGCGGTTCGGTTTATTTTATGCAATGTTTACAATAGATTTCACCTGTCACATTTAAAGTTGTAAACGTCCTGCCTATTGTTATGGAAGATTCGGTTAGCACCCATAACGATAACTGTTGAACTGGAGGTAATCGTATTACGTGAGCCCCAGTAATATTTACGTACATGTAACAGTATGCGCGGTTTCCCGTAGAGCCTTGTACACAGTGGATTAACTGAGACCACTCGAATAAGTATGACCAAAGAAAAATCCCCAAGGCGAAATTAATGCCCATAACGATTTATTTCTGTTTGATGGTTCCGTGTTGGTTTAAAACCGAAACGTCAGCAATTAATAACATCATGTAAACTGAAGTGGCCCTCCACACTCGAGAGCAAAAAAAAGGCTTGAACGATGACGTAATCTCGTAAGCCCTGCACACTCGCGTGCAATTTCCCGTCAGCATTTAGTTCCCATGAAATGAGGTATAATTTTCTATTAACTCACTTTAAAGCAAAACGCACGCATTTACGCGTACTGCGTGCATGCATTGTCAATTATACAATAATACTCATTAAAAACAGATTACGGCGAAAAGCGCTTCATTACTGCTCTATCTCGACGTTTACCAACAACACAGCGCAAAAAACTACGCTGACAAACCGGCATGCGGTACAGTCGAGGGCATAAATACCGTTACAGCCATCACGTCCAATATATGTGACATCGGCCTTATTGTTTATGGCATGAAAGTGTATAGATGCTTTTGATGTCTTGGTAAAGTATATATATTTATGACCTTGACAGTGCAATTTAATCATAATGATACACTATTTTTTTGTTGCAAGTTATTAAAATGATCGTAATACTCACTAACTATTTCTCAATAAGTACTTATTCAAGCTTAAATCAAATAGATTCAATTTGAGAGTGAGTAGACAAAAGCTCTTCCATATCCTTGACAGATTTTTTTCAACCGCTATCAGTATTTTGTCGCATATATTGCTGAAATAAGCGGGTGGTAGGGCAAGGTCCGTCCGGATCGCTACCACCTTGCACTGCTGTGTTCCGGTGTGGAGAGTAAGACAGCCGGGGAAACTACGGGCACAAGAGGCGTTTCATCTTAGTCATCTAGGTTGGCAACGCATCTGCAATCCCTCCGGGGTTGCGGGTGTCTATGGGCAGTGGTGATCACTTACCATCAGGTGACCCACTTGCTCGTTTTTCTTCCTATTCATATAAAAAAAAAACATACATGTCTTAGTGAAATAGCCTGGTAAAGGAGTAAGTGGGTCGATCTGATGATTACCTGATGGTAAGTGAGCAAGACCGGACCGGTGTTATTAATCTCGGTGTGGCTCTTTGCTTCGATATTTGTGACAGGATATTGATAGAGTTTGAGACGTTATTATAACTATTCAAATACATATATAACAATAATCGTGCAAAAAATCCTTTCTAATCCGTTTTCCACTTTTTAATTCAAGTCTTCCGATTTTAATTGAGATGTACATCGTCTTTCCCATTGAGTTCAGTCGTGATTTAGTCATTCTAGTGACTGAGACCACTTAACGCTATCTGTAAACATAAAAAATGTGTAAAAGTTGAATGAAATCGTACGCTAATAGTATTCCGTCGGGGTCAGCGCCGCGACCGGCGCAGGCGCAGGTTGCGCGTCCGCGATGCATAGGACTTTCTTTTCCGTAAATCACCATACAGCTTAGTTGGCTGAGCGGACAATGTGGTTGTTATCTGTAACGCAGTTACGCAATTGTTTGTCGATAGTAAATATTTAACCAAAATTACAAAGACGTTCCCTTAATGCTTTGTGTGTCTAATGGAAAGTTTTTCTTTGAATCAACAAAAAATACCGTGTTGTATTTAATTAACGATTCGTTAAAGTATCTAGGTAACGCAGCGATGTATTATGTTACAAGCATAATTAAAATTAGCAACATTAGAAAGAATAATTTGCGTTGTTGATTCGCCTCATTATCTTCATTTTACTAATAGCTGGTAAAATAAAAGACAAGTAAAAGAGCCATTGTCGGCCTATTTGTAATTTTTTTTTTTATTTAATTTTAAACTTTTCGGGACGCAATCACACGCAACAAAACGATAAATCAACGAAAGCTTAACAAAATGAACTTCAGATTGATGTCAACTAATAATTTTTAATATGTAATTACTCGAAAGGCGATCTCGTATCTTCCCTTGGTATTGGGATTCATTCATGCGCGTGTATAATGAGTAGTATTCTTGAATCCATCAATAACTATCGCAGTGATCTAAACGCGCGGTTACCGAGTACGCGGGGGTTAACTGGGGTCAGGCCATGGCCGTAAATCAGATAGCTATCATTCATTTCGAGATATATTTTTTTACAATAACTAAATTGCCGAGGCTATGTCGGCAGGCTTTGTGGCACCTTCAACGCCTTGTTACTGGACGCACATTACGTATGCAATACACCTCCCTCCGAATTTTCCAATAGCCAGTGTATATGTGAGTATTAATTAGCTATCGTAAGTAGCCGTACGTAGCACACAACGATCTGTCAATAGATTAAAAATCTTGATCGTATGCGATTGCGAGTACGTATCCGCTATTAATTTCATTAAAGACTCTACTTCTCGACCTTTAGCCCTATCTGTCGATTATAATAGACTTTCATTATTGGACTAAAAGAAAGCGAAATAAGTACACGAGTTTGAGCAAATATCCCACAAACGTGACTTCTTAGAGTTTGCTATTTACAATAGAAAGTATGTACATCTTGCCCAAGCTTTTAAGACAGAAATGAGCAATAGTCAATTTATCATTATGTTACGAACTGCAGATTCGCAATTTGAATTGCCAAAAATTTGTAATGAACATAATTTATGCCTACGCATGTTGAACGCTGACTTGACAATATCCGTGACGGGCCAGCCAAATTAACTTCCGATATTAACTTGACTCAATATCCCATCTTCACATTCTCACCGAATGACAAGATAATGCAATAACGGATGTCTACAGGTAGGCCATATATGACCTAAGAAATTATTTAAGAAGAAAAGACGTAGCCACACCTTGCAGAAATGACAGTTTTTTACTGCTTTATCGTCATTTCGTCATATACGTGGCTTTCTCCGGCGCGTCATTTACATACGCACATCTTTGTTTGCTCTACGAATTTCACCATCTACGAGGTGCCCACGCGCAGGCCAGCGTCCGCGGCAGTTTAATTATAGTAGTAATGAAATGTGTTTACCTACTGATACTTGAGTTTATCCGAGTGTGCTTGATGCGTGTTTGCATTGTCTCTGTTGCTTTACGCGTGGGTATGCGCGTAATTTGTCAATTGAGTTCAAAAGCACACGCGTAATGATGATGTAAAGAAACACAACATCATTGCTTTTTCATGCGGCATTCAAAAAATTAACATTACCTCTTCAAATGCATCTACTATATTAAGTCAAGCTCGCTTCGACATTGTGATCCAGCGATAAAATATTTCAACATTGTCAGACTATTAAGAGCTACGAAATTTAAAAAAACGGCTCATTAGACTAATTCAGTGGTTTTGAAAAAATGCGAATTAGGTTTAATTTAATAATGTGTGAATAATGCTACCATACACCTCTTTTCTCACAATCTTTTGTTTTAATTTTGACAGCTCATTATAATCGTGCTACTTGTGATACTTTACTACGATAATCTATTGAGTAAGTTTGTGAATAAACCTTAATACGAAATGAAATTACGCATAATTATCATTTGCTTTCATTGTCATTTTATTTATATAACAGCGACTTGACTAAAAGAGGAAAACATTAGGTTGCACAATTTGACTTCACTGTGACGCCGAGTGAGGTACTATACCTTTTGCCGTAATAAAGGTTTAGGTCATTGTCTCGGCTTGCCAGGGCGTGCGATTTAATGGCCAATACTGAGCGGAGAGGGGGTGAGATGGTGAGATTTAATACGATTGGTACTCTTAGAGAGACGAGTTTATTGGGTCCCAATGCGTCTCAATGCACTTCTTAAGCAATGCGAGGCTGCCGGTGGCCGGGCGCATGTAGCAACCGTCGCATCATACAATTAACCATAGCGTTGCATTCCAAGGCCCGTAACCTTTGTTTTATGTATTTTTTTACTAATGACTTAAGTCAAGACTGTGGTACGCAAACCTTTTATTTTTGTTTGCTCTGGCTCAACTACGCATACATTCTCAGAAAACAAACAGTACACGATTAGGTTGTAAGTTTTTATCGCCTTCTGAAAACTGGAGGCCGGAGTTAGTCTAGGGAGGTGAATTTGAAATTATTATACAAATCAAATAAGGAAATAATCTCGTTCCAAAAGTTTTGCTTGCTAATACATACGTAATACGTTATATGTTGGGTTAAGCCAACACGGAGCATTTCGACCGCCGTATATTTTGCGCCACGAATAATTGAACGTATTATATCCATACAGATAAAACAAATTACTTTGCTACGAAGCGGACCACACATGTTGCGGAGTAGCAAGAACAGTGGTTCATGAATGTATTCGTCGATTTTGGTAACGCAGTAGACACGGTGGTAGAAACGCTTCGCAGAAATTTATGGCCAGAACACATTTAAAGCAAATGCTGTAGGTAGGCGTTAACTAAAGAGCAAGAGATTAAAAAGAGGTATGGTATTGCAATTACATTCTTTTTTTAATTATCATTTTTTGTTTGATTATTTGTGACTACAAGTATGGTTCCGATCCGAAAAACTTGTTCAAATTCCAATCTCCGCGGCGAGACTGACTGGCGTTGCCATTTCCAGTCGGCTGTGGTTTTGATGTTAATACATATTCATAATAACCTAATAGCCGACGGCTGCATCAAATTAAAAGGCTTCTATTTGCATAAATAAAATTAATATTGAAACTAACGTGACATCTGACGAGCCCTCCATTGATTTAAAAATTACTAACCTAACCTGGAAATTAAAATTCACAATCCACAAGCAAAAAGGCTTCTCACTTTGTTATGGAGGTATTTTACGTGGTTGCGATATAAATCAATCTTTATTAGCTCAAAAGTAAATTTTGTAATAATAAAACAAATACAAATAAGAAAAGGTTTATGATATTGAAACATCGTACCACAGCTGTTAAATATTTACATGTGCTTTACAAATTGAAGAATCAAAAAATGGATAAAAAAGTTTTCGAATATAAAATAAAATAACAAGGTTTATAATAAAGTAACAACGTATTATTCACGTGGTGTCTAAATAATCTTTAATACTCTTAGTTTGATAAAGGTTTAAATAAACAGTTGTAACACTTAGTTACATAAAATAAAATTGTAATATTTACTTAGATTCAATAGTATTTATTAAAAAGCAACAAAGCTTACAACATTTTAGTAACGGAATCGTACATTCGTTATTTTTTTGAACTTTGACGTAAACTTACATTTCTATTAGTTGCGTATGTAAGAATCCTATTACTGCTAGTTCTTTAATTCTTTAAAACCTATGAATAATATTACCGATAAACGGTGGACGGGTTTAATAAATGTTTAGATTAGACCAAAATAAAGCCGATGGGATGACATTAATACTGCTGCAATCGGTTTCAAGCACCGGATAATCTATACGACACCTAATGATTCATTGAAAGTACTTTCATTAACATTTTTCGATAAAATACTACTTAATAGTGAAATTCTATTTAAATTGCCGCTGTAGCTACTTCAACTTGCGCAAGTTCACCGCCCAACTAACAATTTTCGAAATTTAAAATTAAGTCACAAACGCTTTGTCACTTTAATTAACAAACTGTAACAATTGCTTGTGATTAAGAAAAGACTTTAATTTTAAATGTGGTTTTACCTTAATGCTTTTTACACAATTTTACATTCTTTGTTCAAGAGCAAACCTTATCGCAACCTCTTAGTGCTAGCTTAAGTACTAACTACCTATGCGGAATTATTTACAGGTTTCCTAGAACTAAAATACTGACTAAAAATACACCATTAGTTCATTACTATCAACATACACCACTGCATTTCTGAGAGATACATATTACAGCGTTTTACTTGATCTCTACTTTGTGGATACAAATACTCAAAAATCACCCAGTGTCGAGAGAGTTTGGTTACTGCAGGCGTGCCCCGACCATCGGTACAAACACTGTCATATTGCATGGTGCTGAAAAAGACTTACACGGAATGCAAGCGCGTTTTGTATACACCATTGTAGTTTCATTAGAGCGGAGTGACTTAAAGCAGTCTTGCCAAGTTGCCACGTCACAAAGTGCTGGCGGATGCACCCTCTGCAGAGTGAGTCGCGTTGACTGCAGATTACTACAGGCCTACCTGTTGACAAGCGGAATGACGTAGAGCAGTCTTCCTAGGTTGTCACGAAAATGGTGCTGGCGGACGCTCTCTGCAGAGTGAGTCGCGTTGCCGGCACATTACTACACCTGTAGTCTATTTGTTGACAAGCGGAATGACGTACAGCAGTCTTCCTAGGTTGTCACGAAAATGGTGCTGGCGGACGCTCTCTGCAGAGTGACTCGCGTTGCCAGCACATTACTATACCTGTAGTCTATTTGTTGACAAGCGGAATGACGTACAGCAGTCTTCCTAGGTTGTCACGAAAAAGGTGCTGGCGGACGCTCTCTGCAGAGTGACTCGCGTTGCCAGCACATTACTACACCTGTAGTCTACTTGTTGACAAGCGGAGTGACGTAGAGCAGTCTTGCCAGGTTGCAACGAAAAAGGTGCTGGCTAACACTCTCTTCAGAGTGACTCGCGTTGTCAGCACATTTACTACATCTTGTAGTCTACTTGTTGACAAGCGGAGTGACGTAGAGCAGTCTTGCCAGGTTGCCACGAAAAAGGTGCTGGCTAACACTCTCTTCAGAGTGACTCGCGTTGTCAGCACATTTACTACACCTGTAGTCTATTTGTTGACAAGCGGAATGACGTACAGCACTCTTCCTAGGTTGTCACGAAAAAGGTGCTGGCGGACGCTCTCTGCAGAGTGACTCGCGTTGTCAGCACATTTACCACATCTTGTAGTCTACTTGTTGACAAGCGGAGTGACGTAGAGCAGTCTTGCCAGGTTGCTGCGGGCATAGCGGCCGCGCTGTGGCGCGCCGTGTCCTGGCCGCCCCCACAATGACTCCCACGTCACGTGGTGCTGTCGGGTGCTTTCCGCAGAATTCAGCCGCGTCTCCTGCAAGTTTCAGGACACACTTAATTCGTGCCGCTACTTAATATCGCATCCAGAGATATTTATCAAGTCTTTGCGGGTGATAGGGCCTTGTGCAAGGTCCGTCCGGATCGCTGCCACCATCTTACTCGCTAATCTTGCCGCTAAGTAGCAGTGCTTGCACTGCTGTGTTCCGGTGCGGAGAGTAAGACAGCCGGGGAAATTACGGGCACAAGAGGCATTTCATCTTAGTCCTCTAGGTTGGCAACGCATGTGCAATCCCCCCGGGGTTGCGGGTCTTTATGGGCAGTGGTGATCACTTACCATCAGGTGACCCACTTGCTCGTTTGCCTTCCTATTCACATAAAAAAAAAAAAAAAAAAAAAAAGTTTAAGGATATGAAAAACCTATTGGCAGAGTGCAAAGCTGGTGGAGGGGGTAGCCTAAACGATCACAGCGCTCGCTACGGCTAAAATTGTCATTTTTGTCGCTGGCTTGAGCTGTCAAATCCATATTGCAGTAAACATTTTCTAATCGTTTTTGAGATAAAAATATGGTCCTGGTAAGATGTGTTGTTGTGAATTGTAATAACACCAAGAAGAATAGCGACTGTAAATTTTACCAATTTCCAAGACCATGGTGGAAACGAGACCGAAGAAATAAGTGAATATTTGCCGTAAGAAAAAAAAAGTAAGTTACCTAACCTCTAAAATTTCACTGAAAACAACAATTTTAATATTATTGGCAATAATGTTACTGACTACCATTGTCCAAGATTGTGTAATATAGTAAAATAACACAAGATTTTATTAATAATTTTCACAATATTTACTTACTTCTTGTTTGACAGCGGTGACAATATTGTCCATAATGGCCGCCTATCACGTGGCGCTGTCGTCGCGCACGGTCCCAATATGGCGAGTTTTTTTTTAATGGAACGAATGTAGGATTTATGACATGACGCTCTACGTGTGCAGTTTAAAAATTTTGCGGATTAGCAGGATATAAAAGAGTTGTTAAAGAAGAGATTGTCCTAAGATGCACGTGTCAGAAAATGTTTTCTGTGAATCATTGTGTACCATAAAAAGTCATTAAGCGATGAAATTAATTTCTACTTAAAGCAAAACTAAAAAAAATAAACTTACCTCTTTCTTCTGATATTTCACCGTCATTTGATGTTTTAGGTCTCTCAAATAATCCTCGTTCAACATTTCACGCCACCTACAAAAATAAAATATACTTGTCCGTTACTTATGATATGATACTACCAGTATAATATCATGCATCTTTTACGTGTAATACCATAGAGCTGAGCATTTTGAAATATCATTAAACGTAATTACGCTGCACTATAATAAGTAAGCGCTATTATAATTAAAAACTATTATCGAACCTATATATAGCTGTGTCAAAGATCATAATGTGACGGGCGGTGGCAAACGCTTTATTAAGAGACCTAATGAAAACCGTAAATCTTTCGCCGTGTCATATATCACGGCGCGGTAGAAAGCCGTGACGCAACCGTGGCACCTCGCGATCGATGGCGGATCACACGCCGCCACTGAACATTGCATGCAATGGGTGTCGATAACCCAAATCTGTCATAACATCTAGGCAATAAGCCGACTGGAACTATGTGTACCGCGGACAACATTGTAAACTACTTGCTTTATTAGGTCGATTGCAGGTATCACGCACCTAATATCGGGAGCTGTTAATGGATATTGTATGTTAATTTTAATAACCTTTTACCGATTTATGGTATTTTTGTAACCGATTGTACAGAAATTGAGATAACGATCTCTGCGAGCGATGGGAAGAAATATGAACCATCTGCCCGCCCGCCACCGAGTGCGATATTTTTCAACCGTATTGCACAACGCGTTACAAAAATTCCATAATGATACAACACCTTGGCTATACCGCGCGCAGAATTTGGCAAGATTGTCATAAAAATAAATTATTTCCATTTATAATGTATTCATTAAACCGAAGCGTTAATTAATAAAATTTCACAAAACAGCGTGATCATAATGGGCGAGCATCGAAACATTCGTTACGTCTACGTTCAGGCGTTATAATGCAGCAGTGCAGGGCAGTGTTATTGTTCGGAAATGCAATGGTTCATCGCTTGTATCACTTTACATAAATATATACCTGTAGGTATATGAGAACCACCGCATATGAACGCATATGAATTTACTCCGTATAATTTCAACATTTATTGGCCTTTCGTTTATTGCCGAGACAGCAACCTCGATGGCCTCAGGCTAATAAGTTGTTGAAGAAAATCCACTTACATTAGCAGAAATTCTCTCGAGATGTCACGGCAAGTTTAATACTTAAGTCGAGGGTCAGGTACCACGACCTCTTGGAATTAAAAATCTATTATTCTAACGAACCTTGGACACGCCGATTATTCGGAATAATGCCCAACTGTTTTCGGTTACATAAGTACGCATCTGAATAATAGATGAGCGTATTGTGAAACTACAATGGGATGCTCGCAAATAAGTGGCATGTGTGTACGGATTCGAGAATTTTGACAAAGGAGAACCGTCTTTTGTTCTTTGACCTTTGGTGGTACGTACTGGCAGAGCTGGTCGGGCGGGCGCGTGACGTCGCTGGAGTGCAGCGTGCGCGCGCCGACGCGCCGGCGCCGCGCCAGCAGCGGCACCAGCTCGATCCCCCCCGTCTCGCGCAGGATCCTCTCCTCTGGTGTCAACTGGTTTTTGTCCTCCATATTTACCGATCTTTGCTTATCAACTTTCACTTCGTCATCCTCAGGCACCATACGGTTTATCTTTTCACCGTTCGACAGCCTTTTAACAAATTTCTTCTTTTTCGATTTATTTTTTTCTTTCGCTGTCATCACAGAATCATCTTCTTTTACTTTTTTACTGTTACTAACTTTATTATACTCCTCCCTGTTCTTTTCTTGAGATTTCGTGTTTGGACTGTTCGTTTGTTTGATGTCGGGTAGTTTTACATCGGTAGATTTCACGTTCTCTTTGTCAGACGTATCTTTTTCGTTTGAATCATCATCTCTCTTTACATTAGGCAAAGTCAGTGAAGATCTCTTGTAGCGTTTGTGTTCTAAATGCAGCTTAGTAAACATATCATTATCAGTCCAGCCCTGTAAGTTATTAATTTAGGTTCTTTCTTATCATATAATTAAATTCAAAAATTAAAAAAAAAATTGTGCAATGACCACCATACCATAGATTTGGAAAAATTCAAGCCAATATTTCGTGGGTTCCGCCACGTAGTTCCTCCTGGTCCTGGTTTACCCCAAGGGCCATCCAAAGTTTGCTGAAAAAAATACTTCTTATTTATAATCGTTTGTTAATTTAAGTAATACCCGCTTCGCTTCCGCAAAACCAGACAAAAAAAATACATTTTGCTATACTTAACGAGTCTATTTATAACTCCTTATGAACAAAGACGTTAGTATATTCAGTCATTATTAGAATTAAATTAAACATTAAGAAATTATTCCTGTACCATTTTTCTCTCGTATTCCAAATTTCGCTTCATTTCATCTTTAATAGCTTTTTTCCGCGTATCAACCATATCATCTGAAACAATTTTTATTACGACTACAGTACGAGTATTGTCAAAGAAATTGCTGCATCATTTGAACTAAACAAGCTTGCAGTCCGTAAATTTAGCAAGTGAATTTATTGAAATATTTGCACGATAAAGATAGTTAAATTGATTTTTTTCTAAAGGTCACCGTAATTAGGTCAGCGAAATAACAGCACGCAATTTTTTATAGCCGTCAATTAGGCTCTTTTTGGGCCTACGGCTTGCACCCAGGTCACCCGCTAGATAACGTACAGTCGGTGATGATGCCAGGCGTGAATGCAATTAAATGATGCCCAAAAGCGCTTTACACTTTCAGCACTTAATCATTTCTAATAATAAGAGTCCTTGTAAAAATATAGCTATTAATCAACATCAACATTTTGCTGTCAGATTTTTCGCTAACAATAAATCTTGAGAAAGAAACGTTTATACGACTGAATAGATCAACTTGTAAACGCTAAGACTTGCAGGTTCATATTTGGTATTGTTGTATCACCAACAATGTTCTTTGGATGATAGTTAGGTACCTACTATAGGTAATTTTATCTCATCGACTGTACATAAAGGCGCAGCCCTTACCGTAAGGTGTAACATGTGTGTAAATGAGGTCCTGGATCGTACTAGTGGGCCAGGCCCCCTTTGCAGGTCTCTGTGCCCCCCTTGGGAGGCTCGCCCCCCTCTTTGAAAATCCCTGATATAATATGAATTTATTCATCTAATCTAATACCTTTAAACTTCGATCAACAATACAACTAGATTCAAGGTCCCATACAAAATCAAAGCGAAAAAGTGGCCCTGTTGCTTATGCTTATAGCTATATCTGTTTTACCTTCTTTATTAACGTAAAATAAACCTTAAGTCTAAGCAACAAAGATCCAAATAATTATAATTGTATATAATACTTACGACGTTTCGTCACAAGCGAGCGAAAGCGTTCGATAAACAAAAGAACTACCTTCGTTTCAAAAAGATGTCATTCTGTTTGAGGAACGGGGTAATAATGGAGTCGCAATTAAGTATCTTCCATGCTGATCTGGGAGCAAAGAAAAAACATAGAATGTACCAGTTGCTTCTCTACCCGCGCAGATGGTAAAAGCCTATCGAGGGAATAGGCGACATAGGAATCATGTTATAGGCGATGAGGCTAGCAACCCATCACTATTTTGATTCGATTTTCCACCTAGACGCCCACAATCTTGCTAAATGTGGCCTGTAGGTACCTGTTACCTTAGGCTCTGTGTACCCCGTAAGGGATAAAGACGTGATTTGTGTGTGTGTTATAAATATTGTACGGCTTGAACTTTTCTTGAAGCTTTACGTCTTCTTTAATAAGTGATAGCTCCTCTGTTCCTTCTCACTATACTTCATCTTATATTATTTTAAACATTTCTATGTAACTATACCTACAATTTGGGAATCGCCTTTTTCTGTAATCTACGTCTTTGGCTATTTCCAGTTATGTCGAATTTGACAAAATGAATCGAACATTATAGCAGAATTTTTGTAAGGCATGTAAAGTTCTTCTTCTCTTTCTCTCGCGACAATAGTTACCCATTCCGCACAGCAAAAAGGATCACTAAGAAATCTACAAAAAAATGCAATATATATTTTATTTTAAAACAAGAACTACTCCATGAATTTCTTGTTCTAAAACATCCGATTATTGTCAAGATGGTGGGCCAACATTGGCCAAACAATAAATTATTGATTTTAAAATGTAAACTGCCATTTTTTACGTACTTTATGAAATACTGACTTGTATTTACTTAAAGAAAGATATTCCTTCCGAAACCTTAGTGTTTCGGTGGCTGTCTTTGCAATTTTTGAACGCACATTGTGGCATTTTGACACGTCCTCACGTTGGCCGAGGTTGGCGCATACTGTCAGAACTAAGGCCACAAATTTATTTTGTGGCCTTATTTCTCGGAGCCGTTTTCAGAGCTATCACCGTGAATCTAGTTGTATTGTTGATCGAAGCCTTTAAACGAGCGATTCTTGTATATAAGGTGTTAGAAAATTAGGTGCGGATATTTTTAACGTATGTAGAATCAATTAAAAACATAAATTATTTAGTATTGTGTAGTAATATTTTTTGTTTCATACAAGAATAATAATTACCTACCATTATCGTCCAAAGATAATCATCCTTGCATAAGACACCTACTGTAATTAATTAAGTATGCTTTAAACTAATTAACAACGAAGCAAATAATTGATCCTCTAAATATCCGCATCTGATTTTCTAGCACTCTGTATATTATAATCTGAATCTCAAAAACGGCTTCTACGATTTTCATGAATTTTAGTATGCAGGGGGTTTCGGGGGCGATAAATCGATCTAGCTGGATTACATTTTTATAAAACGTAGCAAAAAAAACACCGAGATAAAGCTCAGCCATCCAGGTACTAAAGGAACTATGAACTCCATAAAAAAACACCGTAGCTACCTAATATCTGGCGATACGAGTTATGCTGGTCGGTCGTCTGCCGATACCGGATGTCGTTGTCGATGGTCTGGCGCAGGTTGTCCGCGAAGCAGAGCCGCGGGTCCTCGCGCAGCCGCAGCGGCGTGCGCCGGCACCGGCGCCGCCCCGACCAGCGCCGGCATACCTCGAAGACTGACACGCCCTACAATATGAGACATATCTAAAAGATCAAGGGAAAAGGAGGCTCTCCAATTATTTTTTGATCATGTTTACTTGGCCCTTATTAATTCTGATATAATGACTAGGTACAAGGACGACGACGACAGTATTGGAAGACTACCTAATCGGTGGACCAGCAACATTGAAACGGTCGCAGGGAATCGATGGATGGAGGCGGCTCAGGACCGTTGTTTGTGGCGTCGTATGAAGGAGACCCATGCTCTGTAGTGGACGTATATGGGCTGAGATGATGACGACGATGAATGAGTACCAGGATCAGATTTTAATATTAATTTGTTTCTATTGAAGAAGTAGTATTTGTTAGAAGTAGTATAGTTAGTAGTATTGTAGAAGTAAGCGATAAAAAGTGCTTGCAATACCTTGGTATTGAATTGAATTCCCAAGAATGCACCAAGGCCTTGCAACAATGCCGAAAATGTACGGCGTAAATGATGCAGCAGATGGCTCTGAGAATTGAACTTTATCTGTAGCAAACGATGAGTTATTTGATAGCAAATTTTCGAAGAAGAAAATAATATAGACACTTACAAAAGTGAAGCCTAATCATGCAAACAAATTTTATGACTATTAAGAATAGGCTAAGCTCCTTATTCATAATCGGGGTCGAAAGAACAGACGCCATGTTGGTTGATAAATAGATTAATGAGCAAGTTTTGGGGAAATCGGTAGACGGGTTTTTACTCATCTTTTAGTTGCGCCACACTTACGTTTAATTCACGCTGCGCAATATGAATGACCCCTTACCTTATATAGATTTATAGCCATCGGTCACTCCTTACATAATAATTACCGCTAATATCCAAGCACTGACTTAAACAGATAAAATATTAACTATGTATTAAGATATTAAATGACTCCTACGGTTCGCTTTTATGGCCCTAATTCCGGATAACGTATTCCGATGGCTCAGATCACTTTTTAAATTACAGCTATTTTTATTGAGTTTCATTCACGCTGCACACGCGTATAATTTATGACCTGCATTTTTATGTGAGATTTAAAACGTCGTAAAATTATCAACGTACCTATAGTAGGATAAGGTAATGATTTTGTTGGGATTTGCCGATTACTGATATAATATGATATGATACTAACATAGTATTTATTTTTACACGCAGTTAGCTGCAAAGATACGTATCTAAGTTCTCAGTTAGTATGAGTGCGCCTACACTAAGGTAGTTATAGTTACTATTATCTGCAAGTGTAGATGTACCTACATATCGTTGCGGTATTACCGAAATCAACAACAGAATAAATGACCCAATTGAGCCCCAACCTTTCTGACACGTCAATCATCAAGTAAGCAATGTAAACCGAAACCATTTTCGTGGAAAACTCGTTAAAGGCACGAAAGGTGCCCTACATAAGTCCATTCAACATTTATTGCATATGGATTTAAATTGTCATAGGATAGTCTGTGGCCGGAATAGTAGTAGGTAAAGTGATTGCTGTTGGTTGCTATAAAATGGCTAAGTACTAATAGATGTACCGTAGAACAGGGTGAGAAGGGACTGCGGAGGTAGTAGTATTTTGTGTTTTCACCCGCTACTATTTGTTCCTGGCTCAGCTTGCTCCAAAATTAGTTTAGTTATATTTTTAGACATAATTATGTCTCCTTATTTCTGGTAATTTCGCATTTTTTTATTTGTTTCTGTCCTTTCTGACCCCACTACGGGGTGAGCTGGGATTTGCCTATTTTTAGTGTTTATTGTTTAAACTATGAAACTAAACGACAGATAATCATTATTAAACTAAAATTCATATCACCGGAACATTTTTTACTTATTGAACGTAAAATTTGGGTCTGGATTCTGATCTGGGTTGATCGAAATATGACGTTGACGGTGTAACCTACTAACCTACTTGAAAAGGCAAATTTGAAATGCGGCGCCCTATTACACTTATAATACCTACATACAAACCGATTTATTACGTTTTTAGGGTTTAGTAGCCAAAATGGTAAAAATGGCTCTCTTACTGTTTCGTCCTGTCCGTTTGTTTGTACACACACATCTTATTCGGAAACTTAAAGGCCTATGTGAATTGATGACAGTTTTAAGACAGGCTAGTAAGTTACAAATACGTTATTTTGTATAAAATGAATATTTAAGGAGCTATGTGTGTCTACCTGCTTGTACGTAGTATGTGTCCTAACCTTGAGTTCGTCCTCGGGGTAGATGCCTTTGGTGCGCAGGTCGGTGCGGCGCAGGCTGTGCGGGTCGGGCGCGCCGCCGCCCGCGCGGCCCCACGGCTCGTAGGCCGCCAGCTCGGCCCGAGCCTGACACAACGCACCACACTTATGATTATAACTAAACGTATACAACTCGACCGAGCTAAGTTTGCACCTCGCTAGAATGCGGCGTCCCGCCTGCTTCCCCGCTCACCTTCCCGCGATCGCCCTGTTGCACCAGCAGTTAGCATCTTTGTCACCGATACGCGTCTTACGAATTTTTGTCTCTTATTAATTGAATTTTAAATTTTTAAACTGTTCTTGTTAAAAAGCGAGGTGCAAACTTAGCTCGGGCGAGTTGTAATCGCAAGCTGTTGTCAGAGACTTCGTGAACAAAGAACTGGTTTATAGTCCAATTTCTGGGCTAAAAATTGTTCTAATTCTAAGTCCAGATTATTATAGTCTCTAACAAACAGCTACCTATACATCCATACACATCTTTACAAATATTCGAAACACTTTCGTGTTTAATCTTGTATTTCTATTTTCTGTACCTAGTTATCCATCGCTACAATCCCCCCGAACTCCATTAAATGTTTCAATTTGTGTGAATAATAAAGAACCAAAGTTTGGATAGGAAGACGTATCAAAATTTCACTATTAGGTAAGTACCTCTACTTTTGACTGGAACATTTGCATTGTAGGCAGCAGTCATACTCGTACCTATGCCGCTGGTTGCCTTCCGTGTGTCTACTAGACTAAACAGATTACAGGAGTTGCATAGCTCAACTCCTCAGATTTAGGCACAGTTACTAGGTGTCGGGATCACCTGCCGCTGCTGCTCCCTTTGATCCCGCGCGCGCTGTTCGCGCCGCTCACGCGCGAGCCGTTCGCCCTCCGCGCGCGTCAGCTGCGCTTGCCGCCGTTCCCGCGCGCGGCGCCGCGCTGAACCAGAGGAGGGGCCGCTCAGCCTCCTGTAAACCATAAACGTTACTTACAAGTCGACGCAAGTAAAAAGAACCTCGGGGTCTGGTGGGAGGGATAAGTCTTCCTGAACAACTTGTTTGTGAAAACGTATCCTTATCATCAGTCACTTGCGTCGACCTGTACGCCATTACGAAGCTAGATTAATAGCTGGTCAAGCTAAGTCGTTGGCGCAAAGATTGAAGGGAGCGTCAAATCTGCTCACATATTTTTTGTAGCTACTATGATAAGCTAAAAAGTGGACGCTAAGTCATTGTTTGCCGATTTGTGTAAAAAAAATTATAGTCACAAAAAGTACTTAAAACCTGAATGCTAGTAAAAGTAAAGCTCCAATAGCCAATTTTATGGCCAAGAAACACGTGCTGCTCTTAGTGATAGTTTTACAAACGAATATATTTCCACACAACCTAGCAATTAAAGTTCCTTGTCATCTTTAAAACCAGCAAACAGTGTGATAATACCATTGAACATTAAACAAAAGTACTTATATCGCACACAAAAGCGTTACCTACCTACGCAACCACTGCGAGTGCAAAGCAAACATTGAGAAGTTTCACTCATCCTAACATCACGAGACCAATAAATTACAGCGTAATCATAGAACAGTATGGGTTTGTAATTACATAGTGAAGGCTGGTTGTCGCCGGGCGGGCATTCGCGCTCGACTGCGGCGTCTGCGGCCGCTGAAACAACCCGCCGCTGAATGCAAAGGCTTGCACGCTTCGGGAAACGTTTCCATTATTCCATTGCCGACACGAAATCGTATAACAAACTAAGCTAACTGAAAACGAATTGCGAACTGCGGTGCGGACAGTTTTAGAACTCGTTCATTCGAATCACGATGTTGACTAAATCTAATTAGAGAAGTTATTTTTGAGTTGATTTTACCGACGTTAAGACGAAACTTTTATCTATTAGGTATAAAATTTTATGGTTAATTAAAGTGTATTCACAATTTATAACGCCAATTACCTTGAACGACCTTTTATTATCAAACTTACAAAATAATTCGAGAAGCCCGAGCAATAATGTTTGAACTTTAGTCACATAAATGGAGAGGTCAAAGGACATTTTTTTTCATAACTGTCTGTCATTTAAAAATTTAACTAAGCAGACAATACAATATTAATGGAAAAAATGCGCACTTTATTAAAGCTACTGTTGATTGATGTAACTATTTGGGTCTTACCCAACGGAATACAAATAAACTGCAAACACTCTATTAAATGAAATCGATAAAGGTATTTGCATAATTACCGATACCTAGAACTTTTTGAATTCAATAACTCCTTACCTATTTGTGAAGCGTTTATTTCCTGTGGAGAAACTTCGCGAACTGACTTATTTTGTTCAAAGTAAGCAAGTAGTTCTTGCTAGTCATTGATAACAATGTGCCCCGCACACTAACTTTGACTCTCCTTTCAGAGACCAAATTGAAAGAAGCCACAGAAAAATAAACAAGTAGGTCATCCGATCGCTAAACGGCGGGGGCGTATCGGCCTAAAGGGGTGTGCTCACAAATTCTAGTGACTTAGTATTTTTAGTGTCGCATGTGTCTTTCGCAATCGGAATGTTTTTCACCAGTTACAATATTTAATTAGAACTATTTACAATGTAAGTAGGTAAGTAAAGCCGCCAAACATTCGTCAATAGACAAGTGTAACTTTATGATTTAAAAAAATGTTTATTATTTTATTGGTGCTCCAGTTTTATTAAAATTGTAAATTAAAAATGACATTTAATAACTATAAGTATTACGAATAAATGAGTATGAGTATGAGTATGAGTAACTCCCTACTATATAATATTATAAATACGCAAGAAACTCTGTCTGTCTGTTACGCTTTCACGCCTAAACCACTGAACCGATTTTAATGAAATTTGGTACGGAGATAGTTTTAGTCCCGGGGAAGGACATAAGATAGTTTTAATCCCGGAAAATTGCATAGTTCCCACGGGATAGCGATAAGCGAATTATGCGCAGACGGAATCGCGGTCTACGCTAGTATTAAATCCTAGTTGTTTTGTTACCCGCGTCCCAGTCTGTGCAAAATTCACTTATCGCTATCCCGCGGGATATACGCTATTTTCCGGGATAAAAACTATCCTATATCCTTCCCCGGGACAGACACTATCTGAATGCCAAATATCAAACAAATCTGGTCAACGGTTTAAGCGTGAAAATGTAACAGACAGACAGACAGTTACTTTCGCATTTATAATATTAGTAGGGATCTTTGTCTTTGCAACCTTCAGTCTGCCTGATGGAAGCGTCCCTGTGTATGTGTGTTTGCATGTGTCTGCATATACCATATTTAGAGTTTTAATTTAAGTATCATCCGACTTTTTTTGCTGTGTCCCGGTTTAGGTTTAGGTACACTCAGTAAATGCACACGAAAGAGTAAATGTAACACATTTAGCAGCAGTTATCTAAAATAAATAGCGAGCTGATGGGTGTCAAAGTGTATCGTGTTAAAAATACCGATACCTAAATAAATTCTTAAGTGGTTTGACTGGATCTACGTTTATTGGAAACTAGCTGTTGCCTGCAACTTCGTCTGCATAGAATTCGTTTATCGCTATCCCGCAGGTATTACGCAATTTTCCGGGATAAAAAGTAGAGTATGTGTTATTCCAGACTATAATTTATCTATGTTCCGAATTTCATCCAGATCTGTCTAGCCGTTCTGGCGTGAAAGAGTAACAACGATCCATCCATCCATCCATACTTACAAACTATCGCGTTAATAATATTAGTAGGACTAACTGTTGCCCGGCCTTCGCCCCTGCTGCAATTTTTTTTCAATTTTTTATTTTTTTTATACTCCGACGTAGGTACACAAGTGCTATATTTTGATAATCCAGATAATGTAATACAATACAATACAAATACTCTTTATTGAACTCCACAAATCAGTACAAAACAATACAGAAACAAAGAACAAAGTAGACAATAGGCGGTCATATCGCTTAATAGCGATCTCTACCAGAAACCAATAAGACAAAGAAATAAGTTGGAGACAGTTCAAGTATGTGGCGGAAATAGATAGACAGGAGAACCCCAAGGATAATAAAATATATAATGCACACAGGGCTTGATTTTTAATCGAATGTAATTTCGTAAAGGTACCCTTGGGAATCATGCAACGCATACCTCGCGTGCATGAATTATATGACCGCGGAAAAATTGCCTCAAGGTCAAATAATTTATCGTTAATCAATATAGTTACAATCAAAGGCCTCCCTTTGCCAATATATCTCGTAGAGTTGCAAATTTACATACGGCGATGGCGCGCTTTGTATCTGGATTTTATTTTGCGAAGTTGTTATATGGTATGGATATAGACTTAGGTAAATTGATTAAGCCAGACTGTACGCCATTAATAGGTTTAGGAATTCAATTAGATTTTGAATACCAACGCGACGTAACTATTAGCTCTATTATATATACCGACCGCTTAAAGAGTCCTTGCCCGCGCGGTGTGGAACGACAGAGGGGGCCGAGAAAAGTGCGGGCGGCAGGCGCATTACCCGCCCGCACCGGGAGGCCCCCTTTGTTGTCCTACCCCGCGCGGGCGAGGACTCATCTAAGCGATCGGTCTATACTATAGACTCTATAGCATTTGTGTTAATTATCACCTTCAACAAATTTAACAGCAAAATAGTTAAGTCAACTTTGCCACATGGAGTAAACAGGCGCCTTTTATACTGACGAGAAATAATGATCTCGAGAATGATGATGGGATTCTTCAATAGGCGCAAAGTTGTATGAAAAGTTACCCGTTATTTTCCAGCTGTTCTAACAAATATACTATTACTAGCTGTTGCCCGCTACTCCGTCTGCGATGAATTCGCTTATCGCTATCCCGTGGGAACTTGGGATATTCCGGGATAAAAACTTTCCTATATCCTTTCCCGGGACTGTAACTGTCACTGTACCAAATTTCAATAAAATCGGTTTAGCCGTTTTGCCATTAAAGAGCAACAAAACATCCAGACATCCAAACTTGCAAACTTTCGCCTTTATAATATTACTTAAATTAACGTAATGAAGTTCTTTAGCATGAGGAAATCGCAGGATACATGAGAGTACTCACAGCAATGACAAGTGAGTACCTACTTACCTAGTCTTTTTTTTTATAAAAAAAAGAGAACATAGCTACTAGGTATTAAGATTACCGAGATTATTTGATTACCTATAGCTACTTCTTTTTGCGTTCATGGTGTCAATGGTGTGGTGTGGTTAGGTGTACCTGCTATACTAAAACCCGTAGAACACTATCCATTTAATTGTTTTGACTCCATTAACTGCAAACCAGTCTTATCCATGTCGTTATTCCTAAGGATTGCCTAAATGTCGCCCCATTTATAAACATTCCGCAAATAAAGTACACCGTATGTTTGCCGTTTGGCTGTTACGGGCGCTTCTGGCGAAATACGGCGCCAGCTGCACAGTGCAAGTGTTCACGAGTCCTTAAACATTCTGTTATTCAGTTCATTCTCGACTTAGTGATGTAGTAATAAGAGCCCAGTTCAGTTTTGTTGCGACGGATGGATGAAACATAAACAGCCTGTGACTGCAGCGTAGGCTTTGTATGTCATTTCCAGTTGGTTCGGTGCCGCCGGTGCCGGGCGCGGGCATCGATCGTGTTCGCGGGCAACAGTAACTGCCTCCTTGCATCCATAATCCTGCGACTTTTTGTACGACTGTTTAAAAGTATGAGTTATTAGGTGGCCGAGTGTGTAAGTAAGAATATTGACCATAACAAAAAGTACTATGTATATAGTATGTAGCAAGACGCCACTATAATTAAGGATGTAAAAATCCAGTTTTTAAGAATTTACTTTTATCGGAGCATCCAAGTTGGATGGTATACGTTTAATGATGGCGAAAATGATATTCTGAATATAGTAAGTCATGTTTTTATTTCTTGATAATGTTGGGCACTCCAAAACAGTGATTTAATACACGGCTGCATAACATAACATGCTGCTGGCGGCTACAGTAAATGCTGCTGGAAAAAAAAATAGGACACCTGTAGGGCTTGAACAAAGCTTGAACCCGTAACTCCTCGACATTCCGTACCACGCACGTATTCAATTGGCAGCGGAAAGCGAGTTTGTTTTGTACTATGTAGTGATTATTAGCTACTATTTTTCTGGTAGCTTAGTTAACTATTTATTTAGAAGAAACATATTTTTTTAATATTATTATGAGACTTGAATAATTAGATAAAAATAATCGACTGCAACGGATACCTAAGAGCTGGCAGCTTCCTCGCACAGCGAATTAGTATTGCAATACAGCGGGGAAGTGCTACCAGCATCTTTGGCTCAATGCCGCGGGGGAGTAAGTTTTAGATTTATTTTAGTTTTAGTTTAATTAATTTATCTTGTCATACATTTATATTAGATTAATTATATATTATTAAACTGATACCTAGGTATTTGTAATTGAAATGTTTACCTCATATAGTGACAAAACATGTTCCCATCCATGCATCCAATGCATTTCTATCCGTGTTTTTTGCAAATAAAATTGTTTATGATTTACGCCGTGCCACCTGAATCACGGATTAGAGAAATTAATTTTTCAACGAGAAATTATTGTCATGAAATAATCGTTTAATTGAACTACATTATACATACATTTAATAAATATTTTTATCGAATTACAAAAAAAATTAAACTATGATAAAATCTAAAAGTTAACTAAATATACACGAGAAATTATTAGACTTTTTTAGGCAGTCATCGTCTTGGTTTTGATGTGCCCATGCATTGTGACTGTAAAAATAAAAATGATAAAACTACGCAGACTATGAAATTGACATTTTTATTAACGAATGAAAGCATGATTAGCTAAATACTCGACAAGAGTCGTATTTGATGTGATAGATATAGTTACCGGCATCTGTATTGGATAGACCAATGCATTCAAAAGCATCTTTAAGATAGATACAAACGGCTGTACAAAAATAATTGCGTTAGATGTTTTTAAGCACCTGATTAGCCAATGACTGTACCGTGGTAGTAGAAACAAAATCAATGAATTGGAATTTGGAACTTGTATTCTGATAAACTCCCACCCAAATACAGGATAAAAATTTCCGCAATAAATAAAACAATATTCTGTAACTAATATTTATAATAAAAATTATTTATGATTTTCATTTTACAGAGTATTCATATTTACAAACAATATTATCTACGTACACGTCTAAATATAAATAAAATTCATTGACTCCCATGTTTAAAGTAAAATGTACAAAAAACACACAACTCCATATCGTTTATTGTATTTGCTGACATAATGACCAAAATATAAAACGAATCATTTTATACTATAGCTTGAAGCCCGACCAAAACTACGAGAGGTATGTCATGGGGGCGCCCTAAATTCTTCCAAGTTATCTGATCGGAACTTATAATTTAACTACATTTTCTTGACTTCATAAAAATTGGTAGGTACGCGATACGTACCGTTGTTTGAAATCTAAAATTTAAAATAACTGTGGGATATGGGGGTATGGGTACAAACAGAACAACAAGGATTTTAGAGCCACTCAACGTTATCAATTTGTTTGGTGAGCGTAGGCAAACACGATTTATACTGAGACTGATAACTGTACGAAACCACCTCCTTGAAGGTACATAAAGCTCATGTAGTTTCTTACCCCCTTAATCATAAAATATTACAAACCCTCCATAACTAGGTTATGATTTGTCGGCGTCTGTAAAAGGCAAACGTCAGAGTGACCTTTAAAGACACGCAAACCAGACAAGCAAGAGGATCAGTCTCCGAGTGTAGAACGCCACGACCACCCATTAGCTCGTCATTTAAGTCATCATGTCGGCCTTATATTATTGTTACCTTTTTAAGTGACTAATATTTTGTTAACTAACAAGACCCTACAAACAATTTATAAAATACTGCGCTATTGGTGCATCCCTCTCGGGCCCGTTCAGTACCTCGACGTAAGAATCCCTCCGTTACACTGAATAACGTTTTATTTGCATTATTTACAACATATTTACTCTAATTAGCGAATAGAATTTATACGCGACAATTTTGCCTAAATATAACTGTGCGGCCTGATACGAAGCTTACAATTTAATACTAAATCAAAACATACAGTGCACACGAACTCTAGTATGCGCACACTTAAGAAATTGAGGTAATTGGTTTTGAAGATAAAACACGGGTAACTTATCCAATGACTCTCAGAATATGCACAGCTGTGGAGCGCGCCGGACGGCTCCTCCACGCGTGTCGAGAGGGAAAACAACAAAACTAAAAAGAATTAAGGGAATGAAGTACAGTCGACGTGTGCTCTGTGAATGGGAAATGCTCATGTCAACAAAACATGCAGTTTATAATGATAACATTGTATTCAATAACATTATTGAGCATCCATTACTATTGTACGATTATGTACAGCTGTATTTGGTAACGAGTGGTCACACATACGCTCCTTCCTATCATCCGTTCATATTGTCGCAGATAGTTTATGGTGTTTTATATTTTTTATAGAAAACTATCTTAAAATAAATCAGGTCACACAAGTGAGAGATACAAAGGTACTCTTACAGTACAGAAAAGAAATAAATATATACATAAAAAGTATAGTAAATATCTGTCACGCCTGTGAGGCGTCCAAAAATGTCGGTCAGACCGATCGTTCGAGTATAACACATTCTAAATACTTTTAATATGTATAAGTAATGTATACTGAATAAAATTCGCTATATTGAATAATTTATCAGGGCACATCTTTCAGCTCGACGTAAAAATATCTTCGATAATATCTAGCCGTATGTCGGCTCAGCACATAACCCGTCGCAAGCACTCTTCACTCACACGTAAGTCCGCGGCCCTTCCGCCGCCTCTACCAAAAGGTATCCATAATTCGGGGGCCGCGCCCGAGCGCGTCTCGGAACTCTCGGAGTACTCTCAGGACGAATGCTAGAAACGGTCGACGTCCTGTAATGCTCGTTCGAGTCGCTCGGGGGAGGGGGGCAGCGCGTCCTGCCGCGCTGGAACTGTGGATGCCTTCCGCGGTGATCCTGTGGGTGGTGGGGGGCTATTTGATCCTGTTGAGGACGAGGTCGGTGGTGACGACCAGCCCCTTCTGGTAGGGCGAGTCGGCCAGCTGCGCGGCGAGGCGAGCCGCCTCCACGCCGTGCTTGCGCGCCAGGAACCGCGTCTGCTCCAGCCCGCGCGACTTGTGCACCAGCTCGAAGGCTTTCTCCACGTCGCCCGCCTCTTGGAACCGCCTCATTATCATCGGGTTCAGCTCAGGATACTGTAATACACGAAACATTGCTCTTAGAACCCAATCACACCTCTAACGTTCATAGGCATAAACTCTTGTTAAGCTGTAATGTTTTGAACTATCCCGAATTTCACTCCTTCCTTCCTCCCGTTGCAATTCTTCTGAGTTTGTAATTTATGCTTGATTAGGTAATGCTACTCCGTCACTTCTTTCACTTTCTTTGACATTTGCCTGCCTACATACAAAATAATACTATCTCAATAAAAGTGATCGTAGATTTTTGTAGCAAAACTGGTGCAATGAAGGCACAATGATATACGACAGTGACCTAGGGTTGTACAGGGGTTTAATTTAATTAACGTTTAAAATAATGTAATAGGTATTATGTTGTTGTTTTAAATAAAACACTACACTTTTTACTTAATCGGTTATAATAATTATGTGTAATAATTAGTACTACAACCAAAAATTCCTTTAATTTTTTAGAAGGTATACATCCTACTAATATTATAAATATGAAAGTTTGTGAGTATGTTTGGATGTTTGTTACTCTTTCACGCCAGAACGGCTGGACAGATCTGGATGAAATTTGGAACATAGATAGATTATAGTCTGGAATAACACATAGGCTACTTTTTATTCCGGAAAATTGCGAAATTCCTGCGGGATAGCGATAAACGAATTCTATGCTGACGAAGTTGCGGGCAACAGCTAGTAGATCATAAAACTTAAAAGTAGAGGTAGACAAAAGGCGGTCTTCAAGCCGAGACTTGAATCTATTTTTTTTATGAAATTGTTATTTTATTACAAATCATCTCTACATTATTACTTAGTTCTAAATGATTTTAATTTTATTTGATTCTTGGTTCAGACAATATAATATTTGCCACTAAATAGGTACTGTCAACCCTAGCACTGCACCAATAATGCTACAAAATCTACGAGCAGTGATGCTTATCATTGTATCGAAATATAATAAACGTTACTCATTTTTATTTCATTTCATTTATAAGATAACATTCACTTTAATATGTATATCGATTGGTGGTTATTTAAGCATAATTTATACAATTTTGCAGGCGACCTCACATTTTATGAAAGAACACATTTTAGGACTCAAATTTCTATGTTTACCAATAACAATAATAAGTATGTCTCACCTTTTCGCAGGCGAAGAGTACTGGCGCAGTGGCGAGGCCGAGCTTGAGGTCGGCGGCCGTGGGCTTGCCCATAGCCTGCGCCGAGGACACGAAGTCCAGCATGTCATCTACCAGTTGGAAGGACAGGCCGAGGTTGCGCCCGTACTGGAACGCTAGCTCGCTTGTGCTCTCGTCCGCGCCGCTCAGAAGGGCCACCTGACATGACGCAGTCATTTAGCTTCAGTTTTTTTGAACATACAACAAGTAAGGTATACAAGCAAGTGTAACAATCACCAGTGCTTATGATCTGCTAAACCAGCGCAATCCAGATGCGTTGTTAGCCTAGAGCAGGGGTCGGCAACCTTTTGAGTCGGAAGAGCCAAAAATTACTATTTACAAAATTTCAAGTTTTTAAAGAGCCACAAAAAAAAATCTCGCCAACAATAAATAGCCTCAATACTTTCATAAAGTTTGTTGATAAAGAAAAATATCCATTTATTCATATATAAGTAGTGTTTTTCACAACAAATAATCACATGAAAAATGAAAACAATAAAATTAAACATTTACTTACTTACAACACTACTTAAAGCGAGTATAAGTAGCTGAGAGACAGAAATAATGCCTAAACCTCGTTAATCGTTTCAGAACATTTTTTTTATAAAATAAATAATATTTGCGAATGGAACTAAAGAGCCGCAGCCTCACATCCAAAGAGCCGCATGTGGCTCGCGAGCCGCAGGTTGCCGACCCCTGGCCTAGAGGGTGAAGATGCATCTCACGTGCCAGTAATTTCACTAGCTGGCTTACTCACCACGCCGGAATACAACAGCGCAAGCACTGCTGCTTGACCGCAGGATTAGCGAGTAAATTGGTAGCAGTATCTGGACGGACTCTTAACAAGGTCGTACCACCCGTATCCTACTAGCGCTCAGTAACACCAACTACTCCCTAGCGAGCTGTAACTGCAACTGTGCGGTTGCTGCAACTAGTGTAGGTTCGCGTTCAGAGCCTCTAGTGTAAGTTTTCTCATATAAAAACGTCTCGAACGCGTTCATGTAAACATCTAAATTACTATGGAAAAATTGGCAGCGCCACTTGCGGATCAAAACGGCAACAAACTGTTCTCATAGTATTTGACATTTTTGACGTATTTGGTGACCGAAGACTTACACTAAGCATACTTTTCGCGCTGTACTCGCCGCGAGTAGGCCACACGGACTCACACACACACTTGAACCTTGTTACTCTTTACTTTATACGTTTAGTTTCCTGTTTGCAGGTGAGTGCCTGGCCTTAGGCACATGTACACATAAATACAACATAATATAAAGAGGGAAGCAGTTTTTTATTTTTTTACGTGTTTCTATGTTTTCAGGTTGCAGGTGGGGACTAATCTCTAGAACTACTGAATTGACCTTAAAAATTCTTCCACTAATAGAAAGCTAGAATGTACCTGATTAACAAAGGCTACTTTTCATCCCGGGGATAAAGTTCCCGCGGAACGTAGACGAAGACTAAGTTATGGTCACCAGCTTGGCATAATCTATATAAATAAAAATGAATCAACGAAATGTATGTACGCGCATAACTTCCGGACGACTGCACCAAATTTGATAATTCTTTTTTTGTTCCAGGACCAGGAAGTAAAATTTAAAAAAAAAACTAGCGGGTGCGAAGCCCCGGGCAACAGCAGCTAGTACATTTATAAAAAAAAAGTCCAAGTGTATAGCACTTGCTTGCGAAAATCATACTCGTTAATTTTTACACTCAAAGCTTGTGTGGTGTTCGAAGTAGCAAGTTCTAGGTGGCAAGTGTGAAAAGCGAGTGACGATTGATTTTTGGGCAGATGAAAAGGAGAAGGCTTATTTCTAGCAAAATACACACATGCCGTCAAGTCGCTATCGCTCATTAATGTAATGACATGTACCATGTTAATAATTAACCTATCTGTTTAGTGACACAACCACCTTTACCACTCAAAGGCATCATTTGTAGTACGGTTTTAAATACTAAATACCAGTTTCGTTTAAGTCAATGAGAACTTTCATGAAATATGGTAAAGCACTATCTAGTCAACCAAACTACAGTATTTTCAACTTGAGAACGCTTATATTATAAACATAAACTTACGAGTTTACTGTCATTTGCTCAAATTAAAATGTCAGACAATTTTCACTTACTCATGTAACAATCAACCTTATTGCATTTTGTCTCTATTTTACCAAAAAGCAGGTCACTTTCATAGAACAATAAAACAGTTACAGAGTTAATTTGTAATTGTGTTAACTGGCGCAGAACAACTCGCACGTTTAAGCTTACCACCTCGACGACATTTTACTGTCACTTAAATAGTTTCTTATTAGCATTATCTTATGAGGAATTGCCGTCTCGGAGCGACTTACAGGTTAACTTCAATTTTACCGACGTCCTTCGGCAAACTTTAGAGTTTAGATTGTGATCGTATGTGTGAATTAAAAAAAACTACGATGACAGCCAAATTGCTGCGTGTTTGTGTCATTAAAATATATGAGTAAGGTGATATAAAAAAAACATTCAAACAAATTTAGGTCATGTGTCATTGTCACTATCTACGTTTGCTTTATTCGTTTTCAAAACTTCAAAATCAGCCTTAGAACCACAATGATTCGTCTAGTATGTATGTAAACTCTTTATTGCACATAAAAATCAAAAAATACAGAAATACACAGAAAATAGTACAACGGCGAACTTATCCCTAAGAAGGGATTTCTTCCAGCTAACCTGAGTTACTCTACTTACTGAGTTACTCTAGTACCTAAGCTAAAGAACCTACCTACCTCATCATGACCGCATACAGTGTTGAACTACGAACAAAGGCAGGTTTAGTGTCCTCGCTAGCTACTTACCGCTTTAACGGAATTGGCGATAAGGGAAGCAGTCTTCCTGTATGTCTTGGTGAGGTAATGCGCGAACCGCTCATTCTCTGTCTCCTTGCTGCCCAGCTGCATAAACTCGCCCTGGACCAAATCTGTCACCACCTGGAAGAAACGAAGCAAATATGTAAGTAACAAAATATAAACATCAAAAGATCCACCAAATGAATTATACAGGACCAGCCAACGTGACCGTGTCATCGTTGACAGTAATTAGCGAAATTTATTTACACTGTGTTGATTGATAAAACTTCCACGTACCGATAGTATAAATATGCAACCTACAAACTCGCTATTTTACCACAGTAGAAGGATAATAAATTAAAAATGGGACAAGGCATCAATTATTTATGAGCACTTATTTGCAGAATATCATTCTTGACTTGACCTACGCAAGATAAAATAATCTTTTGTTCTCTGAGCAGAGCTCATTGAAGTGAACTTGATTTTCCGAATGAATACGTATCGGAGTAAAAACACGAACAGGATGCAAGCCCTAATTATTTTGGCCTCGGTCAAATACCTAGATGGCGCGCGCATTAAAGTGCGTGAAAACTCCACATATATGCACAATGTGAATGTTGCCAATTAATACTGAGACGGCGTGGGACTACCTACAGTCCTAAACCTTTTATAATGAGGGTAGGTCAGTGAGAACATACCTGGCTGAGCACAAGTGTGACGTCATCGCTGCGCAGGCGAGCTATCATCATCGACGCCACGGCGAGGATGAAGTCGCCGGCCATCGCCACCTGCAACCAATCAAAACAGCACATCACAAAAATGCTACATTCGACGTCATTGACCTTTGGAGATCTGCTCAGGGCATTCGTCATGTTTCATAGTTTCCAGTAGAACAATTATATCGTCGTTATGTAAAATAGAGATATCATTGATTTGACTTGAGTGACCTTAAAATAAATCATTCAATCTGTCGTTCCAGGGAGTAGCATTAATAGTATAGTTTTTTGTATTGGCTAGAATTGTTCCATTACAATAGGAAGAAAGGAATATTTAGGTAGTTTTTGCCGACCGAATGTAGGTAGCCTTTCTATAATGATTTTCCTGATAACATTTTGAGATGCAAAATTAGATTTTTCGATGCTCTTAGTCTTGATGCAGCTTCGATTCAGTTCAATGTCGAATTATAATTGCGGTTTGCAAATGAACTTTTAAGGTTCATTGTAAAATAACTGCACTTTAAAATAACTTGGCCAGCTTCATACCGACGTCGATTAAGAATTTTAAATAATAAAACATTCAATAAATAAAACTATAAAGCGGATACGAATCGATAATTACAATCACATTACTATTTATTACAGTCCTTAAATACATGGGAGAAGTTACCTACAAGAGGTTATTGTTTAATTTTTTCTTTTTACAAACACGACTACTTTTGTAATTATAAACATGCTGTTCTTTATAGGCAAAGAGGTAATGTATGGTAAATAAATTGCACCGGTATGGTCGATATGGTAGCTATTTATTTGATACATTACAAGCAGGTAAAAATAAAGTTGTTGGCTGCGACATTCGCCGCATGGACTATTAAGTATAATTAATTTTTATCCGGGTTGTCAATTGATCGATTCTCACCCACATTGAATACTAAAATGTTCACTCGTAAACAGTTTTCAATGTGTTTTATCTGCCTTTATTAAATTGAAAGATACAATTTAAGAATTGCAGATTACACGTTTTAAAAGGTTATGGGCCCGGCATGTTGCGAACGGAATAAATTAAATTTATACAAGGTCTCTTAGATTAATTCCGGAATATTTCAGCCGGTGGTTGGGTTAGTTTGATTGAAACCTTCTGTTTAGATTTTTCATCGTAGTTTTTGATTCAAAACTAAATCACCCCATTGACGCCGTACACTTAACATCGATATGTATGGAAACATTTGTCAAGCACAGTTGAAAAATACTGAAAAACATTTACACATTTAACTTCCATGCTGGTCTGGGAGCAAAGAAAGAACACAGAATGTACTAGTTGCTTCTCTTCCCGCGCATGGTAAAAGCCCATCGAGGGAATGGGCGAAAATCATAGGAATCATGTTATAGGCGATGAGGCTAGCAACCACAACAATTTTGATTCTATTTTCCACCTATACGCTCACAATCTTGCTAAACGTGCCCTGTAGGTCTTGTTACTTTAGGCTCTGTCTACCCCGTAAGGGATAAATACATGATTTGTGGATGTATGTATGTGTATGTATTAACAATGATACGGGGACCCGGGTTACAGAGGCCCCTAACTTGTGTAAGCAAACATTAGGAAAATGTTATCCACAATGTCACATCATATCGTTTGGGCCCCCCAACCAATTTTGATACAGGGCACGCTACGGCACTGCGACCAACCATGTTTTTTATCAATAAGTATAACGCATATAGACTAGAAATAGACACAGTTCGCAACAGACTCTTCTCCACAGTAGGTAAAGTTTGTGTCATTCATCCGAAAAGTTATCTGGCATGGCGGTTATTTGCGAGTCGGACTCGGGCACTGTGGGTTCCGTACAATAAAAAAATAGGTACTTTTGCAAGCATACGTTTTACCACAAGCAAAAACAACTATTTGTCGCTGTCTACCCCGTAAGGGATAAACACGTGATTTGCGTATGTATGTAAAAACAACTATTTATTCATAGAGGAACCTTTTTTCTTTTGAGATACGGAATCCTAAAAAGAGTTCCATTGTCTACTCCATATTACAAAAACGTATAGTGCAGTTATCTGATACAGTCATCAACATGTTCCCTGTAATAACTATCAACAGTGTATTTTTCATAAAACAAGGGGCAAGCCAAACAAATGTCGGAGATGGAAGCGGGCGTAAGAAACGCGCGTCGCACGGCGCGTGTTTCGTGGGCGCTCATTTCTCCGGTCGTATCAGGAATGTCGAGAAAGTCGGTGATGCGGCGGCATACTAATGGCGCGGGCGTTTCGCTGCCGGCTTCCGACGCAGCTGGCACGGACGGTGGGACTCATTAGCTCACTGGACACTGGTTAGCCTACATCGAGAGCCGGTGGCGTCGCTGGCGCACCCACGCCGTGCGTACACAGGGATCGCGCTCCGGTTTAGGATTAAACCGAGAGTAATGTTAGTCATAGGGCGCGCTCGACACGATTTTTCATTCAACCGCAACATGGTAATTGCTAAGAAAGCAATTCGAATACCAATCAATTTATGCAATTATTCAACGATATGAATAATGCACAATGCTAAGATAGTTTTTTTTTAATAAATATTCGCTAACAAGCCCCTAGTTAAATCTAGTATTGTACATGGCTCGAATCCAGATTAACGTATTTGTCATGCACCCGTATTCCATTAAGGTATTCATCTACTATATAAAAATAAGTCGGGTTTTCCTTCCTGACGCTATAACTCCAGAACGCACGAACCGATTTCCACGGTTTTGCATTCGTTGGAAAGGTCTCGGGCTCCGTGAGGTTTATAGCAAAGAGCGAATCCATCGCAGACGGAGTTGCGGGCAACAGCTAGTGATGTAATATATAATACTATGCGATTGATAAATAGTCGCAATTCATGGCTCAAGACATTAACAGCCGTACCTAGAAATTCCAATTAACTGTACCGTTTCTTAAATTAGTATTAACTCGTTTTAAGCCAAATAAACATAAGTTAAGCTCTAACCCCTTATTCATAAATGCTCTAAGGCTTCTGCTAACTCAGCAATCGTTTGTCCTTATCTGTTAAAGGTAAATGTCAAAGTGACAGATAAGGACAAACGATTGCCAAGTTAGCAGAAGCCTACAGAGCGTTTATGAATAAGGGGGTAATTTTTGAAACCGGGTTTATTAACCTGAAATAGAGAAATAATTTGTTAATAATACCTATACCTTTCATTATTAGACACGCGGTTTCATTTTTGTATGAGCCCGTAATAACCTCTCCAAAAAATGATGTCACGGTAAAATACGATTTGGTGCACAACTTTTTTTTGCTAACAAGCTCATTAGAATTAAGTTGACTTTCAATGCGCTTCACATAATGGATTTAACGAATAATAGGTAGATGTTTTATTGGTGTCCATGACATGTCCACCCATTTCTAGAGCATTCTAGCCTTGATTTGTTTTCCAAGATATTTAAAAAAACATATGTAGTTCCTTAGTAGTATCTAAGTTGCTAAGTAGTGCAAGATGCAAGTAACTAAGTTTATCGATTTATCATAAAATTTTAACTTCTTCGATTCTAATAGACATTCAGGACCAATCGAACGTTACTGCGCAATGTAGACCGCAAAAGTTGTCGTTGGAAATACTAATTTACTACACTCTGCTACGATGCATAGTTAATGAATGAGGAACGGCGCGGGCGCAGCGCAGCGGGCATAGATTACGCAGAGTGCAGTCCACCTACTGTACGGTTAACTGTAACAGGGTATGTTGGTATATAACTTAAGTAAAAACGAAATACTACTTTAGCGATAGTTAAAATGCTTTATATGTGCTGTAAGCATTAGTGTGCCAGACACCCTAAAACACTAAATTTATTGAACAGGGGGCAGGCAGCGCCGGCGCATCGTCCGCGCTCGGTTGCGCAAGTCGCGCACGCATTAACACACTTTCTGCCGACGACTATCCGGGCTAAAAACGCATCCGCCGCGCATGCGCAGGGAATCACGCTAGTGCTGCCGCCGAACTATTCCGGTGAACGGCGCGAGGTAAAAACTATCGCTCAACCTTAGAGCTTACTGCAACATTACATACATGGGCTAACATTAGAGACAGAATTAAATTATTGATTAACTTAAGCTTCGGCATAGGTTTATTAAATTAAGCAGGGGTGTTCTTTAACAAAATCGCCCGGCTCGACCAACGTTGAGACTCTTGTACCTACTGATATAATGCTGTCGAGCGAACAGGTCACGTTATGGTGGCCGGTTAAGCGCAGTGCTGAATCTGCGGATGCGGTTTGTAAAGAGAACTAATACAACTGAAAGACCATAGTCAAAATGTTACACAAAAAAATGAACAAATCAGTATCGAACATAACAAGATAGTACCGTAAATAGACGGAGTTAATTTAACAGTTATCAAAAGCATGAAGCATGACAATAGCAATAGAGCGCCAGTCGAGCAAAACTGCTACGATGCAGAAAATTAGCAAGCGAACATTTCCTACGTTAATGTTGCTGATAAAAATATCTACAACTCAGATACTAAACAGTTTAGAAATAAGGCATATCACGTGTCACATCTTAATCAGAGTTGTGTTATAAAATAAAAGTATGCCTTCCATGATAAGAGTGAAAGGCTTTCACAAGAACGCGTCGAAAGTCAGCCCATCGCGAGCCACATGAATAATTTACCAGAAAAATCTCTACGATTTCACACGGACTTAATTCCGAACGCGTTGAAGTTTCTATTCCGTAATTCAATTACGAACACCATTAAATGTCGGTACAGATTTTATCACTATGCTTAACATTGTTGAACTTCACACTACAATTTTAACGTAGAGCTTGAAATATAAAAAGCTACAATCGTAAGTTATGATGGGCCATTTAAGACGGTTGAGTAAAATCCGTCTCAATCGTCTCTTCAAGGCCTCACTCAGTTTCAAGACTGGATGGCAATCACCCCGGTAGTCGATTCAGTTCAGGCAAACGGTGTTACATTCCAATTTGGCATTTTATTTTTAAGCGGCAATTTTTCTGCAAGGCAGGTTTCGATTTGAAGGTTATTTGGACTGGGGTTTCGACATGGCTGTCGAGTGCATTCTGGTATTGGTGGGTGCTTGAGACTGGTTGCGGTCCATCATTCTGTGTCAAGCCGCGCGGTGGTTTCGCAAGGCAAGGTAGCCTTGACAGTGGTGTTTAACAGGTGGCTGCGGCCGGTGCTGCAGAGGCGGCGGCCGGACGGAGAATGTACCGCAGGTTGTAAGTAACCCGGTTGGCCTTGAGTCCCCTTATCCCCTCCCTTAGCAGCTACCGCTACAGTCGTATACGCGGCTAAAGTTATAGAGGCATATGCACACTATCCCGGTTCCGGGCAACGTTGGTACTGATTTTCAAAGCTGTAATTAGTGCCAAAATTGGGCGGCAGATTCAGGAACGTTAATTACGATCGAAGTATAATATAAGGTATAATAACATTAAATAACAAAACATGGAAGATTAAATTGGTCATGTCCAGATGAAGGAGGATTTTGAGCCAGACCCTCTCACGTTCTCGCATTCTTGTTTTCATGTCGTTAAAGTTTCTTAAACGCAACACAATTTATTCCTAAACATTTTAATGTAAGATGATTGAAACTGATAAGTAAATAAAAAATAACACACAGGATCTACTTGTACGCTTTTGTCTAAATTGTGACTCAGCGCATCTCAATTTAAAATTGGCGAAGTTGTATGCTAAGGAGAAGGAGAGTAAAGTTTTTGAGCTGGATTATTTTCTTCTCAGCGACATGTAGGCGGTTAAAAAGCTGTTTGTTAAAAACAGCTGTAAATTTGTGAGTAGAACAAATCTACCTTGACCTGTCCCCACTGTGAATTATGTAGTATTTTTACATATCATTTGAATTCAGAACTGCGCTGTAGGAATTTGTGTCCTGGTTTAAAGCGGACGACACACAAACATTCCGCCTACCCCAACGTCCTTGTTAGCTACATATGTAGTACGGTAAAAAGAAAAATGATCATCGTTTTTTTTCATGAGCGTAAATTTAGTAATGTTTGATATTTTCATAAATGAATGCCTTCGAGCTAGATTTAAAGTTAATTTGATAAAGCTTTATCCTAAACATCGATAAGAGTTAAAATGTTAAAATACGATTTTATCGAAGTATTTCGTATCGAGTGAGTGGCCCCGGTCCGAATGGTTGCGAAACATCGTATCTACCTCTAGTGGCGATTAATGATCGACGAGTGGGGCGTCATTTCGACACACCTGGCTAAACGGAGGGGTACGTATATGTAAACGTCCAATACCGCTAAAATCCGGTTACGCTGATACGGGTTAGATGTGAATCTCCCACTCTAATTAATCAATTGAATTCTATATGAATACTAATGGTGGCTTGCGGGTGCAATATGCCCGGTCGGCAGAGTGGCGATCTAGCAGTGAAAGTTAGCGGCCGCGGAGACGCGCAGTGACCTTGACATGGTGTCGTTCACTCCGACAGACGGTTTTGTTCACCAAAAATTTAGCTAAGAATGTTGTGTGTTATCCGCACACATGAAAAAGTGATAATTGTAGAAAATTTACACGCCATCCTTGTGTTGTTAAATGTATCTTAAGGGAAATTAAATCACGCTATTGCAAGCACCGGGATTACGAGATTCCGATTCATGAATATTACAGCAATATTGAATTAAATTAAACCATTATAATATACAAATTATAACTAACACATGATATTGATATTCATATATGACTTATTCATTTTAGCCATAATGAGCTAGTATAGGTACTTAAGTAGTTACCTACGTTCCGTTCATGTATAATTGATTCGATTCATGGACAAAGCTTGGTGAAAGTTTCAGATCATTGACCAAAATTCATTCGAGCCAGTGAGAGTAATTATTTACATCTACGTTTGTATAGGGTTAACAACCTTATAATTAATTATATAATAAAAACGAGCATACAGCAATTTTTACTTAATTTAAGTAGCTCTATTTAATTTATAATAATCGCGATCGAGTCGTCAAATAAAAAAATGTAGTTGACACTGTCCCAATTAAGCTAAGTTCGTATGTCGCCATAATGTATAAACATTAAAAATACAATTATTAGTTTAGGATAGGACAGCGAGTGACGAGGTCGCGGGCCGCAGCCGCGTCCGACCCACTTCTGCTGTACAGTTAGGTATACTCCAACCAGTTTTTGCCTCGCACTCTTTACACACCAGCATCGCATCGGTGGGTCACTCGACGAAAGTGTTGAACGAATTTTGCTTTCGACGGTCGACCGGTCCCACAATGACAAACAAATAATGGAAAGTAATGGTACGTCTTCTCGTTCATTTATTAAGACG
Organism: Pandemis corylana; assembly: GCA_949127965.1. NCBI lineage: Eukaryota > Metazoa > Arthropoda > Insecta > Lepidoptera > Tortricidae > Pandemis > Pandemis corylana. The sequence goes on along the minus strand of OX421856.1, from coordinate 12,702,800 downwards.
AATAAATCAAACAGCGAAGTGTAATGATGCAACACGTGTTAATCAAATTGCGTAGCGTCAAATACAAATTAAAAATGCCAACAGGCTTCCCAAACGCAGGCGAAGGGACTTCAGAATGAAAAGTTTTATGGCAACATTAATATTATGTACCTACTATTATTGCGTAATAATGTATCATGCATAACACAACCATCGTGCATTTTATAGAGCACCTCTACTGTCTGACTACGTATTAATTCACCATCGAATATTTATACATACCTAATACCTTAATATCAATTGCGTAGAGCGCATACTTGTTTTAAACTGTAGGTTTAATGAAAGAAACAAGTAAACCATACCATTACGAGTAAATGAGCTTTCCAGTTTGTAAACAAAATAGAAAGGAGTCGTGAATAAACTTGAGGAAAAGTACTTTGTTATTATAACACTTAACAACAACGACTTGAGTCAAAATTCCATGAGTCAAATTAGTCTGGTAATAAAACGTGATTTTTACGCAAACCGACGGACTCGTATAATTAGCTATGGATGTAATGAAGGTCCGGGGAAACTCTGAATTATTAATTATAATAAAAACTCGTCATATGAGCGAGAAAAGGGCTGTTGGCTGCAGACGAGTTCCATGAAATGAGCTTTAGCAACAACTCAAGAATGCAGAGCCATTCGTAACAAGACAGGTGTAAAAAAACAATTTACCACTGCAATTATCGAAATTGGATATTATGTTAATTCTACCCATTATAAAATACAATACAAAGAAGGTATAAACAGGCATCTATAGTTTATATTAAATTTGGCATTTCACCTGATATAGATGTGCAGTTTTACGATGTTTATAAAATATGTGAAAATATCAATACTTAAGAGAAATAAGTTCTTAACCATAGCCGGATGTAAATCTTAGTAAAACCTCCATACATATGTGACAATATTTCTCAAAATTGATGAGTCCAAATCAAGACAGCAAACAGCCTTTACATAACTTGACATTTGGAAATTTCTGGCAAAATTTCTCAGTATTGTACAGGTCAGACCACCTAATAATTATTTTCCATAATAAGCTACTCGATGAAAAATAATTTATGGGTACAGTGACAACTTCATTCACCATTTCGAACATGTTGAAGTAGCATGTAATTTTAAAGGGACCATTTCATTTAACAACATTTACATAATTTAAACTAAAAGTACAATAAGGCTTTTAGTCTGCCAGAAAACGTGTTATAGGTATTAAGTGATAACCAGTATACGAACAACGAGATTTCATAGCGGCAGTAACTTGGAAACTGTGCAGCAAAACTAAGGCGTTTAACCTCGAGCCCTGTGACCTAAAGAACTAATGCGGCCAATTTGAATACTGATACAAGGATTACGCAAGAGTCTTAAGCCGGGTGGATAAGTTCAGTGACCCTGGCTAGCACCTGACGCATCGAGCAGCATGATAGATGCCGCCGCTCGCCGCCGAATCACGGAGAAAGCTGCCAGCGTGGCTGCCGGCTGCCGGCTGTCGGCCGGAGTTACGTGTCCTTCCGAACGAGATGCCGACCCTCCGTAGATTGGGATATAATAAAAAAAGTACTAGGTAACGCAACAATAAAACACAATCTTGTTCTTGTTCATGTTTTGTAGTGTCAAGTAAATGATTTATTCTTCCTTATAGGCTTAAACAAGCTGTGCGGATTAACGCAATTTCGATGTAAAAAAAACAATCGGAACTGAAAGCGTTAATAATGAGACAGTGCCAGATTGCCAGAACTATGTGGAAACAACTGAATTAGAAAATGCTTCGTGGCTCAAACAATATTGCTTCAAATGAGTGAAAAAATTAAAAACTATCAAATAGTTACGTTGAAATTTGACATAAAATGAGCCGGTTTGTCTGCGCAATAGACCATAAATGTTGGGTAATCTATGAAAATATAAGATCAGTCACTGATTATGTAAGTGCTAATTTAAATGCATATACGGATATCCGTCGAAAATGAAAAGGGCGCGGTTAGTGGACGCGACTCGCGGCCAGCGAAGCACTTGCGTCAGCCGAGGCGGGAAAAGAAACACGGACACCTGACCATTGCGGAGGTCGAAACGAGATACACATAGAAATCGCCGAGAGATCCGCACTTTCCTTCCAGCGCCGCGGCCGTCTACAAAGTATCGCTTACCGCGCAAACGCATGTACAAATGCACTAATGTAAAATTCAGAGCGCGTATACAGCTCATTTAAACTCGTTATTCCACCGCATAGCTGCCGTAGAACAATAAGTACCGCGACATATTCTGAACAATGGTCTCAGATACGATAGGAATCGCCAATTCGACGCTGACGTACTCCCTATATCTTTGACAACCTTGCCATTGCTGCTATTGTCGCAGGCTGATATAGAATAGGCATCTTATATAAAGCATCATTATAAATTCTATTGAAAAGGAATGTACAGTTCGATGACTGATGTATATTTTGTCATGAAACAAGGCTCTCTTTAAATCCCGTGCTACGACTAACACAATCATCAAAATGACATAATGAGAACAGTAAACAGTCTTACATCCGGGCATAGTAACAATCTCGTAGACGAATAAGCCGATAAGCAAATAGACACGCCTAGTCTACGAGATGCCATAAGCGTACATGACATATATATGTACACACAGAGTAGGTACGAACACAGGGAGGAACTGCTAACAGAATCAACATTTGTATGTTTGAGTGACATAACTCAAATACAGGTTATTGGATGAACTGGTGTGAGCGAACTGATATAACATCCGCTAGTACGAACTTGGTAGTGTCCACAAATATTGCGACACGTCCAGAAGAAATACAAACAGAGGATCATGAGAACTTAAGAATTATGGCATTTGGGTACCTGATAGTAATATTTTATCATTTAAGAGATGAGAGCCAATCTTTACTTAGTTAATTTTCATCTCAAAGTTTGAATGGCTTTTAAAAGAAGCACAATATTTCAGGGAATATACTTTTTTAATCAAAGTTTTCATCATCCGCTCGATTTGACCAGAATTTCACTGAAATATGACGTGATCTGTACAGCTTTCGACACGTGAACAAATAACATGACATATCTATGATAAACACATACAGGTCGTTTCACTGACTAGCAAAGGTCGAGTTAAATTGCTCAACATTTAACCTACATTAAGCAGCAAAGTCGATTTATACAACGTGTAGCACAAAGAAGTCACACGTCTTTACCTTGGGTGCTTACTGTCGATCTGAAATCGTTTTATGTTGGAGATCACATCACCGGAAGATATAAGTGCGAAACGTAACACGGCATTTTATTTGTGAAGGACGAAGAGTAACGCGTCGCGCGTACAAGTTGAATAAATGAACCTTTATAGCTCTAAAAACTAGCTTTGAATCCGTTTGTTAAATCATCTGTATTCCAAGCGCAGCGTTCCTTTGTTTGCATCACTAGCAGTGGGAGCAAGAGCATACGCATTGGATTCCCATATTCTTCCTAATTCAACATTTATTCTTTGTCATACTAGCCATGATATGAATTACAACCATGCCGCAGTGTCGCAGATGCTTACGAAAAATGCCTTGACGAAACTAATGGCCATAATAGGTTTAACAAATATATTCCTTTGAAGAGGGACATGTTGCATAACGATCGTGTCTCAAACGTTAATGTACTAGCGGCTTCTGTATTGGTTATATATGAAGTTTAATATATTCATGTTTTATTACAATGTCCATTACTACATTAATGGCATTTCTTAATTTGGGCGTGTTGAAGGAACAATGTAATTTTGTGGTGCAAGATTTTGAAGCTAGTCGATCTTTCCTATTTACAACATAAAATTGCAACTAAATTGCAGGCTTTGTCCTTGATTCAAAGATGACTATCAAAAGAATTAAAAAACCTGAATGATATGGATCTGGATGTAAGTTTTCCAATTTAATGTTAATTTTAGCGGATTATCGGCGTAAGAAAAGATTGGTCTTTTAATAATTACTCTACTCTATAAAATATGAGATAGTAAGGTGCGGCAACGCCAAAAACTGGCGAGGCGCATGGCCGCAAGGCACTTTCACCGGGGGTCGCCCAGCTTTCGTAGGTATGTGAAGCCCGTCTGAGACTCGCCGTCTTCGCTCTTAGAAGGTTACAGTACATTCTATACACATTATTACGCGGGCCGAACTCTTCTTCCGTCTTGCTCGTGTAACAGTAAGTGAGAAAGAAGCAGCAGGCGACTAAATTCGATTATAACTACGAGATAGCCCGTGCCAGTGATGCCGCGGTTTACTTCCCACGAACCGTATAATTCTCGTTTCCACCAGAATGGGGCAACAACCTGTGACCTAAGAATCTACAGCTGGCGTCACTTCTAACTTTCTTTTCAAATTAAATTAGGACAAATAATTTGGTTTAATGATACGTCTATCGAGAAAGTAAAAGTTTTACGTTATTAGCACGGTGATTAAACAGCGACTACCATTAGCTAGCGGGCGGCTCACAAAATACGTCACAACAAAAATAGCTTTCTATGGCAAATGAAAACGAAATTGAATACGCCTTACATAGGTCGACCAAGTTCAATATTTGAATAACAAATGGGTAAATATGTAATGTGGTACGGATCTTAAGCCTAAAACCAATATTGCTAAAGCCAATATACTTGACCATTGTAGTGATAATTATTTTGTTTTACGGAGTTTTTTCGACTATCAAGGGAGTGGAGAAACCACTGGCCAAATGTTTGATAATGTAATTACATGTTTTGTAGAAAGTTTTTTATTTTATAAAGTCGGAAACCGTGTCTACGCAGCCTACCGGCGCGAGAACAGCTTCAATGAGGCGCGCTTTGAATGGCACGATCTTAACCCAGATTTTTCACGATCACGACCTAAATTGTCGTTACGACAACGACCGATGTCTTCTTTTTGTTTTTTATTTACGAACGTAAGGTCTAGCGCTGCTTTGAGACACTATTAGACAAATAAATAGGTAAATGTTGACACGTGAAATCATTATAATATTTTTTTTTGCTACTGAGAAGTCAACATATCTAGTTTGTAAGTTAATTTTGTAACACTTCCCTTTGAATTGTTTTTATTGTGACCTAGTTTAAGTGGTTGAATTTAGTTTAGCCACGTTCCACATTTTAACTTAACGCTTACTGTGTTTGCCTGTCATTGGGTTATCACTTTTTCGTTATATATAACGAATTGATTCTTTTTTAGTTTTATAGTGTTGTACCTGTTGGTGAACCATAATAAATAAATAAATAAATTATTCTCACAATTTTGTAATCAACTTCAATATTCTATCTCAAACAAGTAACTGTTCTACGATTTAGGAATTCCAATCGGCCTTAGTAACAGCGATCGGAAAATTCGCAGACATACGCTTCTGCGATTCATCAATGATCGCGACGTGTAGTACATGATAATGATATGCCAATTTGGGCTGCCCCGAAACTCAACGACATAAATCCTAATCGGCAAGTCGCTCATAGCAACAAGCCACTAATACACGTACCTACCGTACAGAATGTTATTTTATTGGTATGAATTTAAAAATCGTTTAAGGTCAAGCAAGCTAGATAGGTGAATAAATTTGTAAAATAAAATCAATCACGCAAATGAGTTTCTACAAAAAAAAAATAAGCTGAATTTGCATCGTACTACGTAAACTTAGCAACAACGCACTTTTTTTAATTTACTTATTCGGGATGGATCCCCAGCGCTTGATATCAAAATAGGGACGAACCGAAGCGGAGACGGCGGAACGACTTTGATGCCTACCAAACGGCATAGCAACCACAAATAGCAGTGGAGAGAGGCCTTTGCCCAGATGTGGAACACGGAATATGCTAAAAAAAATAACAAATTGTAACCCTTATAAATCATGAAAAATTAACGCAGAAGCTGATATTTTGTCACACATGATTCACTAAGACGGGACTAGGCATATTTTAAAGGCGGCATCGCTATGTCGTTACTAAACCTTCATTAGTTTGAATGTTCACGTATGCGCCGCCGGGATTTACGTCAATCAGCATGAGATGCCATCATAGTGATAACTTCTCGTCACATCCATAAATAACTAACGATTCGTATTCAACACCCTACTTCGCCCTGAGCCTTTAAACACGTCATAAAATAATAAAACCCATTTATAAATTCCACAGTGAGCACATCGAACTCGTTATACATAGATACGTATTAATCATACAAATAAAATCTAAGTAGCTACGTCGTGCCCTGCATACTATAAAACTGCATTTGATAGGTATATTTGCAAAGGACGTAGGGGAGGAAAATCCTGCTGGAGGGTATTTAAGAAGTAAATGTACCTACTTAGTTCATTTCTATTTATTTATTCCATTTGCTAGTTCAGATAATCATCTGCATAGCATTCCATCTGCGTATTGTACAAATTTGAATAAAGAAAAAATAAAATGCACAGTTTTTGCGCTGAAATAAATGCTATTGCTATTCAGAAAACCTTTGCACGATTTACATAAATATGTACGAATATTTCATTCGATTGTAAATATTGTAATTTTATTTGTTGAAGAGCCTGCGCGTAGTGCTGCAACTATGTAGGGCAATTCGTGTGAGGCAGGAGATTAATTTTACATTGAAATTTGCAGTAAAACCTGTTAAACGGTTAAAGAACTAAATATTGACTGGACCGACCCCGAGGGTTCGTTCTTTTTAGACAAAATGCAAAAACGGAAACTTTATAGTTTCACCATGGCCACGGCTCTGCTAAAAGACTCTTTTGTACAGTCAGCGTCATATTGTATATCCAAAGTAATCAAAAAGTTCGTCACGCCTTGCTATTTCTATGGTGTACCGAACTATTTGGCCAACTGGGCTTCAAACTATATAACGCTGACTGTACTAGAAAGCTGAAATTTGGCATGTGTAGGTAGCTACATCGATTTTGAAGAAAGTATATTAATAGCGATTCTTATGTGCATTGCGATCGTAATTGTACTACAGAAGTGGATAACACCAATAGTGTTAATCTATACATATAAAATTCAAAGTCCTGACTGACTGACTGACTGACTGACTGACTTAACTATATATCAACGCACAGCCCAAACCACTGGACTTAGAGACTTGAAATTTTGCAAATAGATACCTTATACAATGTAGGCATCCACTAAGGAAGGATTTTTGGAAATTCCCACGGGATAAGGAAAAAACGGGAATTATATATTCGACTCCGAGTGACGCTATCTCAGTAACTATAATAACTAGACTCTTCAAATTTGATACAAAAGTAGGTGATTACAAAACGAAGAAACTAATTTCAGGATTTTTGGAAATTCCCACGGGATAAGGAAAAAAACGGGATTTATATATTCAGTTTAACGAAATCCTGTGAACTATAATTACTAGACTCTTCAAATTTGGCATAGAAGTAGGTGATTATAATAGTAAAATAATGTTTAAATGATTTTTGTAAATTCCCACGGGATAAGGAAAAAAACGGGATTTATATATTCAGTTCTACGGGATCGATTTTTCGTTTTACTGGTCGTATAAAACTGAAATTTGGCCTTCAAGTTCTCTTGGGGAGTGTAGGGGAGCACTAAAAAAAGGATTTCCCGAAATTCCCACGGGAACGGGAAAAACGGGACTTTTCGTTTTACTGGTTGCAGAAAGCTGAAATTCGGCATTTATGTTGCTTCGGGAGTGCAGAGGAGCATTAAGAGAGTACTTTCCAAAATTCCCACCGGAACGGGAAAAATATTTTGTTTACAAAGAAATACTGCGGTAGGCATAATATGGCTAGAAACTTGAAATTTGGCACACATATACCTTGAGTATTCTAGAGGTGCACTAAGAAGGTATTTTTCGAAATTCACACGGGATAGGGAAAAAACGGGAGTTTTTGTTTTACTGGTCGTAGAAAGCTGAAATTTGGTAAGAGCCTTCCTTGATGAGTGTATGGGAGCACTAAGAAAGGATTTCCAGAAATTCCCACGGGAACGGGAAAAACAGGACTTTTCATTTTACTGGTTGCAGAAAGCTGAAATTCGGCATGTAGGTTGCTTCGGGAGTGTAGAGGAGCATTAAGAGAGTACTTTCCAAAATTCCCACGGGAACGGGAAAAATATCTGTTTACAAAGAAATACTGCGGTAGGCATAATATGGTTAGAAACTTGAAATTTGGCACACATACCTTGAGTATCCTAGAGGTGCACTAAGAAGGTATTTTTCGAAATTCCCATGGGATAGGGAAAAAAACGGGATTTTTTGTTTTACTGGTCGTAGAAAGCTGAAATTTGGTAAGAGCCTTCCTTGATGAGTGTATGGGAGCACTGAGAAAGGATTTCCAGAAATTCCCACTAGAACAGGAAAAACGGGATTTTTCGTTTTACTGGTCGTAAAAAGATGAAATTTAGCATTTAGCTTCCTTAGGGATCGTAAGGTAGCATTAACAAAGGATTTCCTAACATTTTTACGGGAACGGGAAAAACCGGGATTTTACATTTTACCTACTTGACATAAAAAGTTGAAATTTGTCGTTTATTCGGGAGTGTAGGGGAACACTAAAACGGGAAAAAACGGGATTTTACGTTTCCAGACGAAACAGCGGAAGAAAGAGACTTAACATTTATAACGTGTGTTTCTTTAAAGGCTTTAAGTGTACTCCGAAAGCACTCCCCAAAATTTCCACGGGAACGGGAAAAAACTTATTTTTTCATTTTACATCTTAGCGCGTACGATGTCGCGGGCAAAAGCTATTTAGGATGTATTTTAGGACAGCCCTATAGGTTAGGTTAGGTTTGTTTTATAAAAATCCTGCAATATTTACAGGTTCAGAAAAATTAAGGCATCGGGGCAATGCGGGGGCTGGCTTGCATGCTTGCTTGAGTCCTTGCTTTGCATGCTTGATTGCATACTTGCTTTCATGCATGCTTTCATGCATGCTTGCATGCTTGCTTGCATGGGTGCTTACTTGCATGCATGCTTGCTTGCACGCTTGCTTGCATGCATGCTTGCATGCTTGCTTGCATGGGTGCTTACTTGCATGCATGCTTGCTTGCACGCTTGCTTGCATGCTTGCTTGCCTGCTTGCATGCCTGCTTGCATGCCTGCTTGCATGCCTGCTTGCATGCCTGCTTGCATGCCTGCTTGCATGCCTGCTTGCATGCCTGCTTGCATGCCTGCTTGCATGCCTGCTTGCACGCCCGCTTGCATGCCTGCTTGCACGCCTGCTTGCATGCCTGCTTGCATACTTACATGCTTGAAGGCTTGCATGCCTGCTTGCATACTTGCATGTATGCTTGAAAGCTTGCAGGTTTGGTTGCTCGCTTGCTTAATTGCTAGGTTCTTTGAAATGCTCATGGTTCACGCGTGCGAAGCCGCGGGCAAAAGCTAGTGTCATATAATTTGTGTTAAAAAAAATTCGCCAGACCACTGTGGCAATTTCTGCATTCTGATTGGGCGACCCAAGGTCAAGCAGGATACTAGAGTTGTGCAAGCAGATATATGACGGATATAGAGAGCAAATGTTTAATTGTTGCATAGCATAAAGAACAAAACTTACTTATTTTTTATTTAAAAAAAGTGAGCATGTAATCATAATTCTAATACACTTAATTCGGATTTGCTTCATGTAGAATGTAGGGGATAGAGCTAAAACTATAGCTAAAAATTTGTGCTATATGTGTAGTGTGCCTGACAAATCAGTGATTGTTTCAGAATTAGTAAAATTTTCTCTTTTGGTGAATTTCGTTAAGTATTTACCTTTTTGTGGTTCCAGAGTACGTTGACTGAGGGTTTTCCGCGCCGGAAGTCGCTCTGGTCAATGACGTCGTCATGTATCAGTGACGCCGAGTGGATCATCTCGCTGATCATCGCGACCTGCCGCTGTGATGCCAGTAGTGCACTGAGGAAGGACATCCATCATTAACACATCATTATCATCAACATGATCATTATCACTTATCAACATTATTCTGAGCTGCGTTTTAAAACTTGGCTTTTATCGCAGTATAAACCAGTGTGATCCACAAAAGACGCGCCAAATTTCACGCATACGTGCGTTAATACATAACTTAAGACCGGGTTAGAATTGTTTTTGATCACATACTGGTGTATACTGTGCCCTACCACAAACTACTACTTTTTGTAAAAGAACTAGATCAATAAAAAAAGTTCCATGAAATTCTACACGATATATGTACTTGCGATACCAATATTTTAATAAAATCATTCTAATTGGTCGAATCTTATGGCTTTCACGTTTTGCCTAATATTAATGATTATCAACTTAACGTTTAATTAAAACAAAAGTGAGGTGATTGCATCGAGTTCGGGGGCAAAATTGGAATTCATAAGTTGTGAACTATTACATCAATAGATTACTACGACCTTGGTCGCCGCATGCGCAACCGATGCGACGCGAGATAGTTTCGGTTTCGCAGACAACCCGGCATTAGTTTGCGGACTAATATTAATGATATCTAATTAATTCAAAGTTGCCAACAGTTATGAAACGAAAAACTTTACTGGATCTCAAATTTATAAAATTTGCTAACCGGCACACCTTTTAATTTTGCATTAACAAAAATGACAACGTTTATAGTTTTGATTGAAGTAACAAATTTTAAAACATTATGTATCTGATTATTGATAAGTCATTTTTTAAGACATCCAAGTAAAAATTTAGGAATTATTATATTAATTCTAATCTTTCGCACAATATGTCAATGTCAAATCGAATATATACCTAAAGACGTTAAGATTATGAAGGCTACCTATCAGTAAGCTCTAGACGAGTCGAGCCGATCCTTATATCAATAAACCTTTGAATAAAAACAACGCGTTCAGGGACAACAGCGGGCCTTGAACGTTGGACGTAAGGTCAGATGACCGAATGCAATTCTAAACTATTGGCAAACGGTTGAGCAACGAGTCAATGAGAGAGAATGGCGTAATGGTCTCGCCGCTTCGGGTGTTTGAATCGACCGCCTAGGCCGCACAATTTTCACAAACCATAATCACGATTAAACAAATGCTACGCTTGGTTGCCGGTAAAGCACCGCGGGCGAAACATTACTTTAGAATCGAGCGCGATGAATCTTAATATTAATAACGAAGCAGACCGTGAGAAATTACTTGCCACTACTTAAAACATTACATACATGCACAAATTGCAGACAGAAACCCTGGCTTTTAAATCGTAATAATAACCTATAAATCCCCTACTTATTTGAAGTAACAAAAAGAACGGTCATCAGATTTTTGCTAGAGCAAACCGTTTTTGTACTTCGATGGCATTGTTACAGACAGACAACAAAAGCTTCTAATTATCAATGAAAACGATCAGACTTGTATATATTTTCGGTTGAGCCTAACTGTGCTCAAGTTGTTGTGTTAGGGCTTGAACCAAGGTTTTAAAAATAGGCTTAAATATATACAAAAAAATAATAATTAAATGACCGAGTAAGCTGCTAATGCGTACTACATTTACGGTTGTACCCGTGACCAGTCATTAGTGTCATTACAGTCAGTGCCACACTGCGGTGCGTGGGCTTGCCAAATGTCACTGCGGTCTCCTCCCTACCAACATTTCGTACTTCGTCGCATTAATTGTTGCTTTACCTAGTCTGGACCTAAACTTAAACGGTCAAATTCGAATAGCGAAGCGAACTAACAGTCTAACTTGCGAACTATACATGCATACGAGTATGCACATGAATTCGCATGCATAATTAAGTGTACAAAAATAGTATTATTAAAATTAGAAAGAAGAACATTGCGTGATGCGGTAACGAATTCGTAATACAAATCCATAAATCAGTAATAATCTACATTTTTGTATATACATATACTCGCTAATCATCATCACATCATCATCTCCCCCATATACGCCCCACTGCTGGGCACAGGCCTCCTCTCAGAATTAGAGTTTTGGGCTATAGTTTCCACGCGGGCCCAGTGCGGATTGGGAACTTCACACACTATTGAATTGCTTCACGGGCGTGAGCTCATGATAAATTTCAAATGTAATTTCGTACATAAATTCCGAAAAACTCAGAGATGCGAGCCCGGGATTCGAACCAACGACCCTCTGCCTGAGAGGCCACAGGTGATACCAATAGGCTACCACGGCGTTTTCTTTAAAGTTGGTCAGGCTACAAAGAAATATTTTGATTCCTTACGCCTAATAACCGTCGCATGCACCCGTAGAGGTGGGCTACTCTGCCACTTGCTGGGTACCGGAGAATGGCCAACGACGACGAGGTAGACCGAGAAGGGGATCGCAGTACGATTTGGACGCGAATATGGAGACCCGAGACTTGTGGAGGTCTAGGGGAGAGGCCTTTGCCCAGCCGTACGACACCATACTAGGCCAATTTAAAAAAAAACACCTGATAATAACGATGGCTGTCTTACCTGTTCTCACCATAAACGTGGTAATTGACGGCCCGCGCCATGAGTATCGCGACCATCGGCCTAAGAGCCTTGCCCTGTCCGTCGAAGTAGTAAGTTGCTATGGTGTTCAGTTCGCTCTGGTTTGTGTTCCGTTCCAGCTCCTGTGGGATTACAGAAACGTTACATATTAAGAATTGAAATCAAGTACGGAACGTGTGTGCGGGTCAAAATACAAAAATGGTTAAAAATATATAATGCAATTTTCGGTGAAGCTATTAGCTAGACAAACTTTTTGATCGCGTAATCTAGATTGGATTAGATTAGGTTAGGTTTATTTTATAACAATCCTGTAAATTTACCATTGTCTAAGAAAATTGCATTTCATATTTTGAACCATTATGTATTTTAACACGCATCTACGGAAAGTACCTATCTAAGAGTCTGAAGCTTCGCATTCCATATGCAACTGGGTATAGTAACACGCATAGGGTACTATTACACGCTTTTACTTCAAGCCAATCCATGTGAAATGTATCCGAGTTTTTTCTTAAGAAGTTGTAGTGGAATTGATCTAGAATAGTCCTGAGGTCATATCGCAATTCATCATTTTACTTTATTCGGAATAAGGGGAGGTATAGTGAATGCGATTGGGAGCGCCCGCGCGTTAGACAACGTGGCTTGTGAAGTGATTAAATACCATCGGTTTCATGCTACAGAAATACGACTATGGCTCGGTACCAGACATTAAATACATACTGAGGATTTCCTGCAAAATCTATCTATCTCTATATATATATGTAAATGAATTGCTGTTCGTTTGTCTCGCTAAACCTCGAGAATGGCTGTACCGATTTGAATAATTTTGGCTGTGAAACATTTATGTAAGTCCAAGAGGTTTAAACGGTGAGAAAACATAAAAAAGGAAAGGGACGAAGCTGCGGGTAACAGCTACTATTTTAATAAATGGAAGATTAACATTTACGAAGTTGGTTAGTAAAATTATTGGGTTCTGAGAGGCACCTTTTCCATTTAGTATCACCTCTTTTTATTGACATTGGTTAAAACAGGAGTTTAATACAACACGCTAAATGTTATGTTTTAGCGGCTAAAACATCTATAATTTATGCGTTAATACTTATTTAACGAGAAAGCGTACCATTAAAAATAAGCGGAAATATAATTGAAAGCGTAATTTCGTGCTAATTGTTTACATAAATAATGCAATAAAATAAATGTTAAAAACAAATTATATGCAATGCATGGACAATCAAAGTTACTAATTAAGAATGAGATCGATGTTTAGGAATAGCAAATTTACGTAGGTAATGTATGTTTTGTATTTATTAAGCATACGAGATCCTATAATTATGCAAGTATAGCTTATTTCACGAATAGGTCTAGGAATGTACTTGTGAACACACACACACACACACACACACAAATCACGTCTATATCCCTTACGGGGTAGGCAGAGCCTGAGGTATGGGCCACGTTTAGCATGATTGTAGGCGTATAGGTGGAAAGGGGAATCAAAATAGTGATGGGTTGCTAGTCGCATCGCCTATAACATGATTCCTAAGATTCGCCCATTCCCTCGATGGGCTTTTACCATCTACTTGTGAAACCATTTTTTAATTAAGTTATTTCGATTATTTAATGCGTGTTTGGTTGTTACTGGTATTTTAAATGCACATGCATGAATATAGCGGACTCTATAATAAATCACTCGGCAACGACAGCCGGATTGTATTTAAACTTATAATTATAATAATCAAACATATCCTAACGCTTACGGATAGGACGCTGTAACATTAGCATAATGCACATCAAAACCCGGGTCAAGGCGAAAGAATACAAAACCCAAACTTAATGTGAATATTTTAACCTCGCATCATGTCTTTATTCGTACGCAATCACCAGAACCTTAAAGCATGACAGATTAATCTATACACACTATAACGCACGATTTGCATTACGAATATTACGTCGGACGTTGATATTTTACGTCTATACAAAAACATGCGCTGACAGGCGTTTAGATAAATCATCTAAAACGCGGTACTCTCACAATAATACTTAAAGATGAAACCAAAATATAAATGTCATGATCTCTGACAACTTCCCGAATGTCTTCAAAGCATTCTATGTTATGTTATGTTAGTTTATTAAGTATTGTTATGCCGGTCAAATGGAATCAACACTTACGTAGCTGCTGTGCTACGGATTCGTAGACCATGCTACGCCAAAGCTACAGTGACAACGCGAACAACTTTAACTGGTGAAGTCGATCTAGATTGTAGATCATGCCTTAAATTGAGTTTTTACTCATGTGGTTTTTTCATTGAAACATTGATAGTTATACGTTATGTTTAAGGACTAATATTTCATGTTTCATTTGTTCATTAATTTACGGTTCTATCCAAGTACATTATGATGTAATAATTGAAAATTATTAAGTATGAAACGGCTCTGACTTGCTGTTTGAAGCACTAAGAATTGAGTCAAATTTTAAACGTTAATCTGATTTTAAAAATTTTGCTTTAGACACAACTTCACATACGTTTCAGAACACTCAAAGCCGCGTAAGGAAATGCATATAAACACCCAGTGCGACGCGGACAACGTATTGCAATTGTGCATAATGAATATTTTCAGTTGTACAGTGTCGCAATTTGATGCCGAGGCAAGTGTCGTCTTCCGACCTTGGCGATGCGGAGTTGAGTTATTGCGACAATTCACTAAATCTCTATTGTACATGCATACCAATTTTATTGTGTTTAACCACCGTGTAAGGTTATGGGAGCAAGAATTTTAAATTACATTTAAATGTTCATTGTATTAATATAAACGTTGCTTGCTGATGTGCGCATTAGGAATAAAGTAGAAGACGCATACATTGTTTATCGGCGTACACTGCGCTTGCGACATTGAATAATTTATGTTGTAACTAAACATAGAGCGAGCTTCCATACTAACAGCATAGCAATAAAGAAAATTACATGTATTATATTAGTTACATATTGGCTTAATAATGTGGCGTTAGAACTACACAATTCGGACGCGATCAGAATCATCAAAGTTGACTAATTTTCATATTTCAAACTCACATGAAATACGTATTAATTTGAGGTTGATAATGAAATGTGCGTTTTGAATATTAGTTAACACCGGCGTTGTTCGGAGACTGTCGTGCGCTTGACACAATAATTACCAATTCAAATGTATTTTGTAAGAAAGGCCCACCTGACGTGTGGCCACATGGTCAATATCGAGAGGCGGAATTTAGGTTAATGTCTAGTCTTAACAGTAATACGGCTGCACATTCGATTAAGAATACATTAGGCTGTAGGGGAACACAATTTCTGGCACGCTTAGTGTTTATCGCACACAAAGCCCGCGTATAGGCGATGTGGCTTGCAACCCATCACTGTTTTGATTTCCCTTTCCATCCATACGCCCACAGACATGCTAAACGTGGTCTTTACTCCGTAAGGGATAAAGACCTGATTAACGTATGTGTGTGTATGTAAAGCCCGCGTTTGTTAGTCCTTTGCCTCAAAAGCCTAAATTCCTGTATTTCACCTCGATCGCATATTTAACAATCGTTATGTCGCAATAGTTTATTTTTGTGGTTAGATTATTATACTAATATAAAAAGCTACAAGAAAAATTACATCAAGTACAAGATTCTATTGAAATTTCCTTAGTTCCAGGTGAAATGCGGTTCGGTGAATCGCTGCAAGAAATTTATGCTTTCGAGGTAAAATACTAACAAATGAAAGCCCGCGTCTTATACGTTTATGATAACTATTGCTGCGCTACATCCTCATTTCATCTGGAGCATAACCCATGTTGGTTCTACTCTAGGCAGCGTTTGTTTATATCTATGTGGCGTCAATTATCGTTACGATACTTGTAGCAATTATTGTGTAATCGCAAACCACACACCTCTGTTCATATCAAATATTGACAGTTTACATGAAAATACGCAATGACGCATTTCTACGCAAGCAAAAGTCTTGTGGAATCAGATATTATTGAATAGTTTGTATCAAACTAGCTGTTGCCCGCAACTTCGTCTGCATAGAATTCGTTTATCGCTATCCCGCAGAAATTACGCAATCCGTTCTTAGAGGATGCCTACGTCATAGTAGCTTTATGCATGCAAAGTCTCAGCCCGATCAGTTTAAAATTGACAAAGTTTCATACAAACTTTCATCCCCTATTTTATCCCCTTGGGGGTAGAATTGATCAAAATCCTTTCTTAGCGGATGCCTACGTCATAACATCTACCTGCATGCCAAATTTCAGCCCGATCCGTCCAGTGGTTTGGGCTGTGCGTTGATAGATCACTATGTCAGTCAGTCAGTCACCTTTGAGTTGAGTTATATATATTTAGATTGTCAAAGTTATATTTTACCACAGCTGTTTTCAACTTACGCAGCTTAGACTGCTGAGTGCGGACGACATTGCAACAATTCGCAAATTACAAGACAAGGTTATCAAAACTGCCCCATCATGACGCCAAAGGTTAAACCAGTGAAGCCTATGCTAATCACCAAAATATCTACCTGAATTAGCGTCTACCTGCATACGTATAATGATTCAGCGATCATATGAAATTATTCTATCAAAATTAAATGAGGTGTATTTTTTAAACACAACAAGAAATGAGGAAGCGAAAATCAAAACTTCCGCGAGTAAGTCCTTGACGCCGGGATTTTGACCCGTTCACTTTTTCGAATCTTGCCTGTACCTATATAAGTAGGTATTTAAACTGTCCGAGTGCGAACCAAAATCAAACGTAAATGCTACAATATCTAACTATTAGATTTATTCTGTCAGAAATTTAAAAATACTCATTCAGAAGCAATGGCTAGACTACTAAATTGAAAGTAGAAGAATGATATCGACATTAGTAACAAAAACGTAGTAAATACTGCAACAAAAACACGTAACATAACATTAAATTAAGTAAAATAAAAACCCTTTAACGCATTAATCAAATAATCATACGTAAAAAAAACAATTTTATGCCGCAAATGCATCATTTTCGCAAACACCTGATTCTGACACCTCTTCAAACTGCTGGACCGATTTTTACCCATGACTAATAACCACAGCAAGGAAACTAGCTAACTAGCTTTTAAATGAAAAAAACCGCATCGAAATCGGTCCATCCGTTTGTGACCCACGATGTCACAGACACACATACACAGATATCGACGTCAAACTTATAATTATAACCCCCTCTTTTTGCGTGGGGGGTTAAAAAATGCTTACTGACACGACTACTAACGGATAGAAAAAAGCACTCAAAACTCTTAACACAATTCTATTCGCAAAGTCGTTCGTTAGAACGTGTCAAATGCTTCCGAGCGCCTTATACTAACTCTAAAAAGTTTCCTACGTATTATACGCACAATATTTTCTAAATCGTGACAACAACACCGAAATTACAATGCAATACAGTCATTTAACACCATGACAACCTTCAATTAAGTGATCGACGATGACGGTGCTTTTACAAGAAACAAACGTCTGCGGCTTGTAAATAAACAACCAGTATCCTCACACCAAAGTATAGGAAACGTTTAGAAACGGGGCCTAGTTTCATACGAGTTTTCCAAGCCGAAAGTAGGCAAACCAGCCTCCTTAAGCGCGACGAAGACACGGCGGGAATGGCGCCACCAAAGGCGTCTTGTGACCGTCTTTAGTGTGCTAAGGCTCGTTCACAACTGCGTAGATTAAATCTAAAAAAATACTTTTTATTACGTTCGATATGCGATTGCGTACAGTTTTTTTTTTATGCTAGGACACCATAAACTTAACAAAAGCGCCGTTTGAAAAGATGAATTAAAAATCGCTAAGGATTCCGAAATACAAGAATCATCCACAGTTCTACCAGGGAACTCTTCTACTTTATCAACAAACTATAAACTTCCCGTTACAATTATTTGAAGATACGTGAAAAATATGCCGTGCTCCCATACTAATGGCCATTGGCGAATTAACGGTCTGTAACTATGTGCGGAATGTTTCTTACTCCGCAAAAGTTGTTTCTTTCTATATCCCTTTAGGTACCTATTTACATACTAATACAGACGTATTTTTGTAATACAGCGTCGTAAAGTAAGCATCAGTAAGCGTTAATTAGCTTGTCATAAACATGCAAACATAAAGGAGTCGACGTATTCTACTCGACTGTATATTACCAGAGTTAATATTTATAGACTAATACGCAGTGACGAGTATTTATTTTGTTACAGTTGGAAATTGTTGACGTTGCATTGGATCCGATTAGCTCAAACCTATTCTAGGTAGTAAAACATTTGTTTTCGCATTTATTTATCTTCTCAAAGCAAATAGACTTTATGACTCTATTTAAATTAAAAAATCAAGGAAGTTTAGTGCATTTTAGGCTTATTGAAAATATGCTTCGATATTTAGATCCCAGTTGAATAATTGTCCATCATCGTAAAAGTAACTACAGTGGGATGTCTCACAGCGCTATCGGCACTTGTACTGCACAGGGCTGTAGGCGCATTCATGCCGTGTCACTAAAATGGTATACCTAACGTAAGACAAAATAATTATCGATGATGCGCGAATTGCACAATCCACGCCCGCCCGCGTGCTAACACGTCGTGACTTTGACACACTTGCCGATCAATGGACACCGTTCACAAAGATCCAACTCGTAAAACTTACTTATTAAAGTTATAAAACTATCAAACGTACGCGCTTTTGTTGTGGTCAAATTTAATATGGTAATTGGAACAGTTGGTATACTTGATATTGCTTTTAGCAGATAATGCACTCTTTGTCCGAAAAACATTCATTTTCAATAAGTTTTTATTATTGAGTACTGAGGAGTGACATGTTTGTAAGCATACATTTTGCAATTCGCGATCCATCGCATTACCTTGAAATTCTTTACATTCTTCAATACCAAACTTGTCTCGTCTTGCCCCTTAAATTTATCTATGTTTTTTGTTCTGAATTCAATTATATTTGGAATGAGAGTAGCTTGGGAGAGACATAACAGCTTAATATGTAATAATATAAATAATACATTTAAGTAATTCAGAATTGACTATGAGTATAGTGAGCCAGAAAACGGCTAGCAATTTCATGAAATAGGTAAAAGTGAAAGGATGTTTGTTAAGACACTCAGAGTTCAATAGTGTGACTGACTAGTTGTGTAGCTTAATCAGTGAGCAAATACAGTACGTAAAAATATTTGGATGTAAGCATTATACTGTAAATTAGCATCTTTTCAAAGCCGGAACGTTCAGTAGTGTTGAAAACTGTAATGTTTGCGAAACACAAACATACTAGCAACTTCGAATGTCAGCTTCATAAGTCAAGGCCGCCTATGGCAGCAAGTTGAGTGTTGTCAAGTTATTTATGAAAATGAAACACTCCAAACTAGTCACAACATTCCAATGTACGGTTTTCAAGTTTATTTTAATTCAGTAGCCTTCATTCGGTATGCGTTTATCTTTTTATTCGTCACTTAACGACAGGCTTGATGTGTGCATACAATAATCGTTTTTTAAAGTCTCTCACTTTATTTCCAGCTACTCGTCTCCTAATGCTAATTGTGGCCTTTAGGTCTTGTTCCCTAAGGCTCTGTCTACCCCGTATGTATGTACTCGTCTCTAACCAGACCATGCTTCTGCGGCAGGAGCAGGAGTCCTGCCACTCTCACGCTCACAGAACCCAACGGCTCAAAATTTGTCCACACGAGTGATATAACCGGCCCAATCCCATTCAAGCCTAGCTCAATATTATATTATAAATTATATGAAACCCGTCACTTCAAATTAAGTAAAAATATGGCAATTATCAGAAATTCACACGAACAAAGCCATCGTCAGAATGGCGCAATGATATTTAATGATAGAAAACACATTAAAATCGTTAATGCTCAATCCGTGACTTCGGATCCAAACTTCAATTGATAACTTGAGTGACTCATCAAATCACCAATACACGTAGTTACTACAGTAATCATTCGTTTGATATTGATCACTTCAAATGTTTCAATTATTCGAAGTAACCATGACGCTGCCCCATTACTATTTCGTCATATTTTTAATTCGTCTCATGATTCGTAATTTCTGTTTAAAGTCCCTATCATCTTGTTACGTTTGATTTGTCTTTCTTGTTTAGGTTCTTTTGGTATTAATTCGCCATTATCTTAGAATATGTTCGATGTGAGGCTCTTTCTTTTGCCTTCGTTGTCAAATGAGCCCACAGACCACTTAGCCCGCGGGCTGATTTGTCCACTTTGTTTTTTTTCGTAGATGACTCGACGCACACTAATCAAATAACTCGGCTCGCGAGTTAAACGTACAATACAAAAAAAGGTAGGTTGGGTTAGTTATCTTCAGTTGCCATGGGCACAATATCCAGAAAAAAAGTCGAAAGCCAAGTGCTCAGCTAACAGATTAAACGGGTCAAGCCACCCACAGAAAAATGAATACGGTCAACCCAGCCCGCAGGCTAAGTGTTCTGTGGGGTCATTTAACCACAAAGGGTTTCTTGTAGCTTCATTAGTTCGCGTCAGGAGACACGTCTTTACAAGTTGCCACGCAACTAACCGATCGTATGTCCTCGTATATGCCGTTGAGATCGTCCTCGAGTAAGCGGTAGGGGTCGACGATCTGTGTTCCGTAGTCGGGCAGGGAGCCGGTGCTGGTGCTCTGAAGGCTGGAGGCGAGGCGGCGCGCCACGCCGGCAGCGCCCGCACCCACGCCCGCTGAACCGCACGCCGGCCCACATGTTGTCACACGCTGGAACAATAAGTACCAAAGTTAGATTAGATATGCCTGTCATAGTAGGTATATACTGTTAGACGATAAATCTATAAACATCTGTAAATGTGTTGTTGTTGTAATACTTTATTATCGTAATTATGTTCTGTATTATGCACATATAATTAGTGACTACAGCGACAGATAAACCAACCAGGTTTTCGCTCGCTGTCTAAGTAAAAAAAGTGTTGTAAATTTTATTATCATAAATAAATAAAAGAAAGGATATACCGGTTTTAAATTTAGCCACACAAACCGATGCAATTTAAAAGTCATCGATGAAAAAATGCCGGGTGGCTTAATTAAGCACAAAAGTGTCATAAACAGACTCCACTAGCTGAGGTTGCATAATGGCACACAATAAGTCAGTTTTCTAAAACAGTAATTCACACTGAAAAGTTAAACCTCGACTTAGTAGTGTCAAACTCAAACTTTAAATCAGATTTAGCAACTCAATATTTTGCTGCAAGGCTGCGTAAATGTGGACTTATGAAAACCTACAATTATGCTGAAAACAATGGAATAACCATTTGAGTACATATTACAAATATTGAGCCATATCCTGGAAACAATCTAATCGTGCCACTCATGTCACGAAACGCGGTAGCAAAATTAGCATCAGAATGGTCTGTGGTCTTTGGAGTTGAGCTTTCAAATAACATGTTCTTTATGTTTTAATGAGTGTCATAAACTAAAGAAGGAACGTCCATAGTCTGGTTGCCTACCCAATTTTTAGACTAATGATAGTTGTCAGTCTTTCATAGAAGTCACTTGCAAGGAAGATGCTACCAGTATTAAATTTGTTAGGTAATGCTAATAATGCTAATAGGCAATGGCTTCAGTTAATCTCTTTTATATTCCGTTATCTCCTTTAATCTTAATAATCTTGAAGGAAGTCTAATAAATATTTTTTAATAAAATTGCTATAAAACAATATCCACATTACATATATGACGGCTGACCTGAACTTGGCATTACTTTTGAAGTTTACAAGAAAAGTGCCTGTAGCACAAAAGGCTGACTTCGAGCAAGACTTTGCAACAATCTTGTCCAATGTCAAGGTGTACAGATAAGGAGGACTTTTGCTTACAATAACAAAGCACGTAACACAAAAGCGTCATTTATATTACTTACAATCATATATTTAATCATGTGATATAAGACACGTAACGTATGCCATTAGCGAACACAAAAACCAACAAATCGGTAGCTGGTGTTTATTAGAAGTGGCGAAGGGTGCGGCGAGTGCCCTTAACTATGCGGCGGTGGCAGTGACCGAGATACGTATTTCGCAATTTAGTTTATGCAACTGCAGGCGAGTGCAGTCCGCACCCGATGGGCCCCGACGGCTGCGCATTGCAAAACCGACACGTATGCATGCACGCGCTGTTCAAAGCATAAACAAACCAGTTTTCTACGAGAAAAATCAATTACCGCGCAACATAGTGTAAACTGTAAAAAATGAACACAAACGGCCACTGGTTTACAGTAGTGCTGACGCAAGTGCAACCGCAGCGCGACACCGACTCATTCCGCTAGGAAAACCCTTGTTAACACAATACCTTTTTACGTGTGGAAATTAAAGCCTACGTCAGAATCGCTAAATAATTGCTAATAATGTTGACACAGACTCATGTCATTATTGACATGGAAAAACCTCAGTTGCAATAATAGAATATCCACATTGCCATTGGCATCTTTTTTGCCAATAATTTTCGGCAACATTATTCAATCAAATCAAATTTAATAAGACTAACTAGTTTTGTGAAGTGTTCATCAATAATAGTTACATAAAATTTGTATCATGCGTTTACCGTAACTAAATCTCGCACTTTCTTCAAACGCGATTGTCAGGACCGGTCGTCCTTGATTGCTATGCGGGCTATGCGGCTCGCCATTTCATAGTTAATCCGTAATGTTACGTTCGATTAGTTCTGTTATACTTTGCAGTAACTAACCACCTTAATTAGTCGAGTCCACTTTCTAAATTTGATTTGATTGCTATTTAAATTTACATATTATAAATGCGATTTTTAACTTTCGATCTCAAATTGTGAATAGATGTTATGTTTGAAACTTCAAAAATTTGCAATATTAAAAAAGTTTTGAATATTCGATTTGATCAGAAAGCAGCAAAAGTTGGCAAACTGCTCCATATGAACAGTGATACTTTTAGTTTCAAGACAGAAATACAAGCTTTAAAATGATGTAATGCTAATAATATTCGAGCTGCGAAAATTTACACGTCGCTCACGGGTGAACAAATTAGTACATAGTTTTATAGTTAAGCATTACCCATGCAAAACCGATAATGGCGCACGTCCGTGTTATTATGTAAATACTCTAAATACAGTCGCTGGTTAAACAGTCGTCATCACCCTTAATTTACTGCGACGTGTGAAGAGGCAGAACAAATAAGATTATTTCCATTTCATCGCTTCAATAAATCGACATGAATTAATTATTATTGAAGAATACGCAACGCACGTCTCACTTAATCTGGAGACCTACCAAATTGGTATACAAATTTAGGCAGTATACGAATTCGCAGGCGGAATGTTCGTATTTAATCTAATCAAACGATAATCTACGAGAACACGAAAAATATTATTGAACTATACTGACAGGTGAATTCTATAACAAAATTCGCGTAACCGAGTGCCCAGTAAAACCAGTGAGTTATGCGTCAGTTATTCAACTACACTCGTTACGAATCTAATATTCTTTGTTCAAATCCCAGCTGCTTGAGGAATATCAATTTAAAATGTTAATCGGTATCAAACGCACATCCTAGAGGCGCCACGCAAGTTGATTAGTTGGTACACGTGTACTAGGTTTGTTTGGATCAGGGTTGCCATTTCCTACAAAGCTTGTGCAGATTGTTTTAAATGAAAGCCCAGTCAGAAGTGGTTTCAGTTATCATTGCCTGCAATGTTTTAATTTCCGTGTTTCACACTCATAACTACAATATTACCCGTGACCACGGCCTCTGCATTGCAACCGAAACGTCGAGGTAATTTTAACATCAAATAATTACTCGATTAAGCCCGAGTTGTTGTACTTATTGCCTATGTCAAATGGAACTAGAAATTCTATCAAAAATGTTAGAATAACTATTATAAATAGAATACGCAGTCCGGGGCAGTTAAATTTTAATTGCAATTCCAAGGTACCGAAACAGGGGGATATGGAAGTAACGTTCAACGGATACGGAAATCTCAATATACTACTAAAAGGGTATTATAAATGTCTAGGCTTATTTTATTGTTATTTCCGTATGTCAAACTAACCATAACGATGAGGAAGTTTAGCGTGAAAAATTGCTAGCCTTAATCTACGTCAAGAGTATTAAAAGACTTTTCAAAGGGACCTTAACATTTTCAAATGAATTGTTTATTATGGTTAGACTGAGCTGGACGTACGCTGCTGCATTAAGAGTTTTCGATTAATTTGAAACTAGTAGAATTGCTCTGTAAACCACCTTAATACAGACAAAATTTCACTCGTCACTTACAAATTTCCAAGCAAAATCTACCTTTGTAGTTTTTAAGGAACACTTGAAAGCTAGTCTACTTAATTCTGTGATACAAGGATAGTTGACCAATAAATTCCTTTTCCAATAAAATGTTAATTATTAGTTACATGACTTAAAATATAAAAAAACTATCGTGACTTAACAAGCCAACGTGACAATCAGCCATATTATTTTTTCTGACGTAGGAACTGTCATAAAAAATATAAGCACTTAATCGGTTCGGTCATTTAAGCGCGCCAACCCTAGGCCACAGCAAAAAATCGTAAGCAATGTAAATGACTAACAACATTGCAGCACGTAAAATTGCATGTGTCCGCGCACATAACAATTAAAACACGATAGAAAGTGAGCGTTTCGACTCTTGCGCATCGGCGGCTTTAAATAGAAGTGGGCAGCGATTGACACGTCCCGGCGTGAGGAATGGGGCGCGCGTGGACGGGGTCGCTTAGCAGATGCCTCTGTTGCATGACAACAATACCGCATTTGATTAATTAAATTGCTGTTAAGTTGTTTTTTATGAGAGAACAAACGAACAAGTGGCATTTAAGTATGTGAGCACCACCCATGATAAACCTCAGCACCGGAGGATTGCAGATGCGTTTCTAGCTTAGAAGGCTAGGATGGGATACCTCGTGTGTCAGTAATTTTACCGGTTGTTTTAGTTTCCACATCGGAACACAGTAGTGCAAGCATAGCTGTGTGGCAGCAGGATGTGCGTCTAAGACGGTGGTAGCACAAGGTCCTACCGGTTTACCATTATTTGTTAAACTACTACTACTAATTACTAGTATTTGTTACTACTTGCCGGTGGGAGGGCCTTGTGCAAGGTCCGTCCGGATCGCTACCACCATCTTACTCGCTAATCCTGCCGCTAAGTAGCAGTGCTTGCACTGCTGTGTTCCGGTGTGGAGAGTAAGACAGCCGGGGAAATTACGGGCACAAGAGGCATTGCATCTTAGTCCTCTAGGTTGGCAACGCATCTGCAATCCCTCCGGGGTTGCGGGTGTCTATGGGCAAAGGTGATCACTTACCATCAGGTGACCCACTTGCTCGTTTGTCTTCCTATTCATATAAAAAAAAAAAAAAAACTTCACAAATGCATCATTTAACAAACTCATCATTTGACAACATTTTATTTTCTACTAAAATATTGACTTTTTGGAAACTTATAAAACAAACCTAACCTAACCTAATGTGAGACACGCCTAAAGGTTTTTCGATTTTTAAAAAAATTAAAGGGTTGTCAAATGATGAGTTTGTGAAATGATGCATTTGTGAAAAGGTTTTTAGCAGATGATGAGATCCAGTCCTACCACCTCCAAAATGTAGGCAAGTACCTAGAGGTTGCTACGAAAGAGGGCTACCGCATATGAATTCGCCGCTAGAGGCGCTAGTGTAGCGTGAAGTATTTAATACATCAATTAGTAGTAGAGGTTGCATTTTTCGGCTTTAATCATGGGTAACACTAGTTGTACTTCCATGCTGGTCTGGGAGCAAGGAAAAAACATAGAATGTACCAGTTGCTTGTCTACCCGCGCAGATGGTAAAAGCCCATCGAGGGAATGGGCGAAAATCATAGGAATCATGTTTTAGGCGATGAGGCTAGCAACCGATCACTATTTTGATTCCATTTTCCGCCTATACGCCCACAATCTTGCTAAATGTGGCCTGTAGGTACCTGTTACCTTTGGCTCTATCTACCCCGTAAGGGATAAAGACGTGATCTGTGTATGTATGTATGTAACACTAGTTGTAAAATTTGTCCCGCCTACTATGGCAGATATACGATATATTTATTAACATAATAAAATAAGCGCCAAAAGAGGTTCCAAATTAAGCAGGATAAGATAAACGGGACTGGGCAACACTGAGAATAGTAAATAATTAGGTATTAAAGATTAATTAAAAAAAACCTGCGATAGCAATAGCAACGGTAGCGCCGACTGGTAAGCTCAAATCCAGTAGCACTCATTGAAGAAATAGTAGAAAACAAAGTCGCTGTCCACTGTCTGTCCCTATGTATGCTTAGATCTTTAAAACTACGTAACGGACTTCATTCAATGCTGTTTTTTAATAGATTAGATTAGATTTATTTATTTATCAACAAAAAAATTACATTACCTATATATGAACATACATGTCACAAATACAAGTGTTTCTGTTGAGATCGTCAAAATTAATAATAACGAGAACATAATAAATTTTAAACAATTAAATAAAAATACAATGTCAATAGATAGAGTGATTCAAGATAGGAAGGTTTATATGTATAATTCTACGCAGACGAAGTCACGGTCAGAAGCTAGTACCCAATACCCAATGGATGCTATTGTGAACTTTCAGAACAAAAGAAGTGGTGTAAGAAAGTTGTTAATATTTATAGCAAAAGGTGCACTTCCGATAGAAGCGACAAAATATTGAAAAGGTTTAGTTACACTTGGAACATTCCGAAAAGAACTAAAACAATTCTAGAATTAATGTAAGTACCTAATTCCTTTCTAGTTGTTACATCGTTTTACAGAAAGCGAGAACTTGTATACTTAATTTAATTTAATTTCTCATACTATTATTACTTCCGCAATTTATATCCCGTCACGATTTCAAAATATATAATGTAGTTGGGGCAACGGTTGTACAAATATATTACAAAACCAAAACTTAGTTAGAATTAGGTAAAAAAATTAGCAAACGATAATTAAATAGGTAATTACGAGGTATTGTTAAATAAAAACACGAGACAGGTGTGACATCTCATTCATCGTGCAATAAAAAAAATGGAACCTTTTCGCGACTTTTTTTTCATTAATTTTGTTTCATACAATACAATACAACAATACAAATACTCTTTATTGAACACCAATAATCATAATGATTTGTTTAGGCGTAGATCGGTTCTTTTATTTTACTTTGTGTGTCTTCTTGCTTAATATGCCCTGTCAATCGTTCGAAGGTTAACTGGATGAATATTCACCTTTGTGCATCTCTTTGTTCTTAAATTATCATTTTCTTGTGTTTTGTGTACATAAATTTCATAATAAAAATTGTGACAGTCATTGCACATCATGGCAACACGCTTACTTAGAAAAGGTTCCACGCGATTCGGTTTCTTCGTCTGTACATCTAATTAGAAACCGAAACCGCCTTGTGTGGAGTGGAATCCACTCGAAACCGGTTCCAAATATGGGTCAACAGCGACACCCGATCTTATAGAAACAAGAAATATAAACACACGTGACGTATATTGAGTGTGTAGCACGATACCGCGTCTTCACTTACGGAGAGAAACAATACCATAAGATAAATAAGGTGCATTGGGGTAGATTCGGAATCGGGGGAATTTCGAAAATCGTGGGTTGTGGAGTGTGGGTGCCAAAGTGGTGCCAAAGACATTGGAGCTTCTAGGTAAGCGTTGCTAGATTATGTAATTGTTCCCCGTTTAGTGGATATCCACGAGTTCCGAAATTCCCCCAATTTCGAATTTACCCCAATGCATTATAATAATAAAAGAAATAAATAATTATAATAGTAATTACTCTTTAATTTACTAGCTGACGTCCGTGGCTTCGTCCACGTAAATTTAACTTTTAAAAGAGTGCATTTTTACTTGTTTGAACTATTTTATTGTCATTTTTTTTCATCCCAATACCCGATGTTGAAACAAAGCATGAACATTGCCTCAGGCTTTAATTCGTATATTTAGTAGTTTTTAAGACTAGCGTTACCAAGCATTCTAAAGACAGACATATCTTTAAAAGGTATTAAATGTCAGTGAACCTTTCTGGTACCCCGCAGTTTATTATTATTATCTAACAATGTAGATACAGTACTGCCACCATTATCACCATATTTTAATCAATTTACAAATTAGATTATACCAAAAATGTCATTTTTTAATACAAGCTTTTTTGCTGACTGTACTCGCATTGTCATCTGTCCTTCATATGTGTACCAAATTTCAAATCAATCGGTACAACCGTTGAAGCATTCCCTCCTGCGGAGACGATCCTGGCTGGGTCACCAGAACTCCACTACCAGTATTGTTATGTGACTTACACAAGTAAACAAAATTTCAGCTCAATCGGATTAAGATATCTGCTTCAAAATCATACATACATACGTTTCAAGTTAATATAATAAATATCCTTGACAAGTTATACATGCACCTAAACCTTCCTCAAGAATCATTCAATCTTTTGGAGAAAACTGCATGAAAATTCGTCCTATAATTTTTGAGTTTATCGAGAACAGACAGACGCGGCGGAGGACTTTGTTTTATAATGCCGACTTATCTGTAATACATATTTAGTCTCTTCTGTATTTCTTCTTTACAGTAAAACAGTACGGCGAAAATGCTTCTATAAACATAAAGATCGTATAGTTTCGTAGAACAGGCACATTTGCATAAACATGGTAAAATTTGCTACGAGGAATCGTAGCAGATATTGCTATACTTAGAAATAACTATGGACATAGGCGGCTGCGATTTGACGAAACCTTATGTCTACTAACTAACATCTCATAAATTACTGTGTTCTAGCAATAAAGAAATTTGACAAGCGCACTCGGAATCACAAAATCATGTTCACCATTCCTTTTTGTCTATACTAAAATAGGAAGAGACGGTGAATACATCGCGATTCAGTTACGACATTTGTCAAAACGGGGGAGCCATGGGTTCACGTAAAAAATATAATGTTTCAGCCTACCTATTCGAAAATATACCAAAATTATCATTTTTTTTATCCTTAACAAGACGCAACTGTTTCGTCCAGGCAATTTTTTCATCCGTCAAAATTCGCGCGGTCTACTCGCAGACTACTCAAAACTTTAAAAATGGAATGTAATCATTTTTATTTACATAAAATTTAAGTTAGTAAAACTTTAATCATCTTTGATTTATTTTGCTTAGTCAAAAATGTATTCGTGTAATTTGTTAAGAAATGTTCAACGTTTATTACGTACATTCCATCTTGATAAATATACCAATCATTCTACACTTACAAATTGAACAACTAATTCCAAAATATACTTCATACGAATTTCCGCAGCGGATGATAAATAGTCAATGTTACGACCTTTAAAGAGCACTCATTTTTTATTATCGAAAAGCCCTTAAATGTACAACATTGTACAAGCACACAAGGTTAGATAGATTTTATCTTGTTAGTTTTAAATAACACCTGAATGTGAACGAAGCGTAGCGGAGGCTGAGGCGCGAACAAAAGACTTCAACGCGCCGGGAACGGAAACTTGTCGCACGTTATTATGAGTAATTTTATAATGTCAAGTGATTTACTCCTAAAAATTAAGTTTTTACTTGACTTTGTTCCGATTGTGGTTTATTATTGCATGTGTAACATGCAAGCTTGACGGTTCCGGGTTGCGTGACGAATACAAATGCTTGTAGTCTAGTCATGGACGTACGTATTTAAGCAAATATTTATCCCACCAAAAACGTTTTCATGTAAAATGTTGCCTGAACGAGACCATATGGCTCGCACTGTCAAAAAGTTATCAGATCTCATGAAAAGCCAAGCTTCTAACTTTACAAGCTCTAGCTTCACAAAATCTTTTTTTTTTTCATAACATTTTTTTTTAATATGAATAAGAAGGAAAACGAGCAAGTGGGTCACCTGATGGTAAGTGATCACCACTGCCCATAGACACCCGCAACCCCGGAGGGATTGCAGATGCGTTGCCAACCTAGAGGACTAAGATGCAATGCCTCTTGTGCCCGTAATTTCCCCGGCTGTCTTACTCTCCACACCGGAACACAGCAGTGCAAGCACTGCTACTTAGCGGCAGGATTAGCGAGTAAGATGGTGGTAGCGATCCGGACGGACCTTGCACAAGGCCCTACCACCCGCAAGCACATATTCTTAATAAGGCTGAATTGTAAAATGACAGTCTCATAATGGACAAACTGGACAACACTTTTATCGCAGAACACCGTGTGTTCAAAAGAACCAGGTGCCAGAATACCTAACTTTGCTTTGCTTTCCTATCTTCTTTCGTGCTCGCCACTTACATTGAAGTACCAATATGTCAGGCAAAAAACTTAAAAAAAATTTGGTTGTAGTTTTCAGATTAAGCTATTTTCAAATTTTGTCGTATCTGTGATTCGGTATTTTTAGTTTGTTGTTTGTTTTTTGTTTGTTTATTTATTCTCTCAGCATAAAATGACAATATTTTTTTTTTTTTTTTTTTTTTTTTTTTATATGAATAGGAAGGCAAACGAGCAAGTGGGTCACCTGATGGTAAGTGATCACCACTGCCCATAGACACCCGCAACCCCGGAGGGATTGCAGATGCGCTGCCAACCTAGAGGACTAAGATGCAATGCCTCTTGTGCCCGTAATTTCCCCGGCTGTCTTACTCTCCACACCGGAACACAGCAGTGCAAGCACTGCTACTTAGCGGCAGGATTAGCGAGTAAGATGGTGGTAGCGATCCGGACGGACCTTGCACAAGGCCCTACCACCCGCAAATACAATACAATAATCTAGATATTAATTTAAAGAAAACCAAAATTATACAATTTAAACCAAAACAAAAAAATCACCTACAACTAAAACTGCAAATTAACAACAATAACATTGAAGAAGTAACTAATTTTAAGTTATTAGGCATAACAATAGACTCTAATATTAACTGGCAAACACATATTCAAAACATAAAAACAAAACTATCAAAATTTGTGTATGCACTAAGCGTACTAAAAGTGAACACCGATCTTGATTGTGCACTATCCGCTTATTACGCGTACGCGTTCGCCTGGCTCCGGTACGGCGTGGTGCTGTGGGGTGCTAGCCCTGATGCCCAGCAAATATTCATAATGCAAAAAAAGTGCATCCGTATACTAGCAAATATACGTATACCAGAAAGCTGCCGTCAGCATTTTATAGAACTAAAATTGTTAACACTACCCTCAATCTACATATTAGAATCGGCACTTTTTGTACGTAAACATCCTGACTTATTCAAGGCAAAGATAGACTCATGTACAACTAGAACACAATATAAAAATAAATTGTTGTTACCAAAGTCCAATTTAGCGATGTTCAAAAATGGACCACAGTATAAATGTACTCAAATAGCGAATAAAATCCCTGAATACATAAGACAAGAATCCCGAAACAATATATTTAAAAATAACTTAAAGACATTCCTAATCAAAAAATGCTATTATTCTGTTAACGAGTTCCTAAATGATGAGACTGTGAAGTAATTCAAACGAAAATTATAGAAACATTGACATTTTAAGCTGCTTATTGATATTCCTTAAATTTATAAGACATTATAAACCATTGTATTGATTCTTAGATTTAATTGACATACTATTGTATTATACTGAAATCATCTCATTCTATTAACAAATAATTAACTAGAATAGAATAACATTAATGAATTTGATAATGTCAGTGAATAGCTTTAATGTACTTAATTAATTTGAAGGCATGTTTTGACATTATATTACAACCCTAGATTTAGATATTAACTACTATTGTGTGCCCTTGCAGGGCGTCATGGACTGACTTAGAACAGTGTTAACATCTTCATATGTATGTACATGACTTGACAATGAATAAATAAATAAATAAATAAATAAAATTACTGCATAAACGAGTTTGATACAATGATTTATGTTGAGATCGTCAAATGTCGAATACAAAACAATAGTTAATCTATTAAATTAATAAAGACAGAGGTAATAAAAATTGAAATAAAATGACAAATATTTTCATCCCCAGGAGGGAGTCGTCAGAAGCAAAAAATAATACAATTTAGGATATGCATATACAAAGGGGTGTTAGAAAAGAAGACCTTTTCAACATCTGTTTACCTACTTCGTATCAGTTAGATCACGTCACGTCAAATAGCGAAGTCTAATGACGTGTTTACAATATCGTTTCTAGGTCGATAGGGTCAATATCATCTCAACATTACATTATCTCAGTCTAAATTGCTTCAATCACGCAAGGGTTAACGACAGGAAATGTTAAGGGGCAGTGCGCACCACACAACTAGAAGCTTAACAAAGTAACTAAGTTAACTACATCCTACTAATTATTATAAACTAGTGACCCATCCCGGCTTCGCACGGGTGCAATGCAGATACTAACACAGCGCTGCTACAATTATCGTTGACCTTGACAATTTATATATCTAAATTTTCCTAATTGAATCACTATCTATAGATGGAAACTGCATGAAAGTCCATCCAGTAGTTTTTGAGGTTATCGCGAAGAGACTGACGCGGCGGAAAACTTTTTTATTATATACAGTGATGCGAAAGTCTATGTGTATACGATGTTTTGACGCTAAGATTTTGACATTTAGGATATTTTTATTAAGGAAAATTTACTAGTTCCCGTGGTATAAATAAACAAATTCTAGGTTAACTGAGGGTTCCGTACATTCTGCGGCTTAAATGGAAGAGTAAAATAAATTAATTGCTTTTGCGGGGCAAATTTGTTATAAAAAAAAGATATTATTGCTTCGTTTGGCATTTTAAATAGCTCATTTAACTATGACATACATACCGTCACGCCTCTTTCCCACAGGGGTAGGCAGAGACTACTTTATTCCACTTGCTACGATCCTGACATATTTCTTTCGCTTCATCCACAGTCATCAATCTCTTCATACATGCTCGTAGGTTTCGGGTACTTCTGTTTGACTCCTATTTGTTATTTGTTATTTAACTATGAAGGCCTTTGAAAAAATGTCTATGATATTGAAATAAGCTATCATCTGTTTGAAAGCCAAAGATCTAACAACTGGACTAAACTACGTACTACGGTATGTTACTAACTATTAATCTCTAATTATCTATCAACCATAATTTCATTATGGCATTTGACAGATTAAAAACAACGCAAAACACAGAGTTCAGTTTCGAAGCAGGCTGTACGATTTGTTAGCCGTTTGTCCAATACGCAGTTCGTCCAAACGATATTTGTATTCGCATTTCGTCCAATACATATTTGGTCCAACATACATATCGCCCAACAGCAGCTCGTCCAAGACGTATTATATCAACACGTATTTCGTCCATCCCATTTTTTGTCCAGCAGACGATCGGTCCAATACGTATTACGTCAACACGTGTTTTGTCTAAGATGTAGTTAGTGCAACACGTATTACGGTCACTTTGTAAAGGTCATGTCACATAAACTTTACTCTGTCCTTATCTATTCGTTGGTTTTTGATATGCGGCTGTCGACAACAATTGGTTGCATTTCATTTTTATTGGTATCATGCTATGCTTTTATAAATATTTTTCCTCAACTGACCGCTTTTTTCCCGCCGGCAGAGCGGGGAAGGAAGCTAGCGAGAGCAATGCACCCGCTCGAATGCACTTGGACTATAAATAATGTGTGGCATTATAACTGGCGCCATTCAATGCGGGGATGTACCTCGTTGGAGATGCAAGTTTTTTTTTTCATACAAAGGGGATTAAGTAACTGATTCATAGGCTGCAGCCATTTCATAAATGGCGCTTTACCTTTAAGAAAAAGGTAAATGTCAGCGACAGAGGTAAACGGATGTTAACTTAACGAAAGCTTAAGAAGCATTAATGCATAAGAGAGTAAATATTCTACAAAAAATACGTAGAATTAACCAGTTGCTTCTCTTCCCGTGCAGATGGTAAAAGCCCATCGAGGGAATGCGCGAAAGTCTTAGGAGTCATGTTATAGGCGATGCGGCTAGCAACCCATCATTATTTTGATTTCTCTTTCCACCTATACGCCCTTAATCATGCTAAACGTGGCCTTAAGGTTTTGTTACTTTAGGCTTTGTCTGTCTGTGTAGGGATAAAGACGTGATTTGTGTGTCTGTTTTTTTTTTTAATATGAATAGGAAGGCAAACGAGCAAGTGGGTCACCTGATGGTAAGTGATCACCACGGCCCATAGACACCCGCAACCCCGGAGGGATTGCAGATGCGTTGCCAACCTAGAGGACTAAGATGCAATGCCTCTTGTGCCCGTAATTTCCCCGGCTGTCTTACTCTCCACACCGGAACACAGCAGTGCAAGCACTGCTACTTAGCGGCAGGATTAGCGAGTAAGATGGTGGTAGCGATCCGGACGGACCTTGCACAAGGCCCTACCACCCGCAAACTGTGTCTGTGTCTGTGTGTAAAATAAGTTTAATAAATCGGTGGGCAGGGTGTTAAATCTCTTATTTATTACTTATTACGGTCTTGGTTGAACTTCACCTAAGATAAATTTCTTTAACAATAATACAAGTCGTACTTATTTTTTTACAAGATACGAAATGATTAAGGCTGATTGGACACGGAAAACGGCCGCTTTTTAAATTGGTCCCAGACCACGTTTACCGGGATTCCAGCGACGACAATAAACAAAACGCGACTGCAGTAAACTTTTAATTTAATCGCCTTTCGCCGACAACACTTCAAGGGCTTTACTACAAATTATACCTACTTTTTTAACGTTTTTATTTATCTGCAACAACTGTATGTTATTGCCTTGCTTACATGATGTAGATAATTTAACAATAATAACAATAGCTGTTACTGTTAGCCAGTTGCTTCTCTTCCCGCGCAGATGGTAAAAACCCATCGAGGGAATGGGCATAGAAATCATGTTATAGGCGATGCGGCTAGCAACCCATCACTATTTTTCTCCTTTCCACCTATACGCCCATCATCATGCTAAACGTGGCCTTTAGGTCTTGTTGCCTTAGGCTCTGTCCCGTAAGGGATAAAGACGTGATTTATATGTGTGTGTTTCTTATATATTACTTTCAGTAATTCGAATGTAAGCTGGAAATATTTATGTAATAAATAACGTACTGTTCTTATGAAGTCCTATACAATTAAATGAGCAATCCTACTAATATTATAAATGTGAAAGTTTGTGAGTATGTTTGGATGTTTGTTACTCTTTCACGCTAGAACGGCTGGAGAGATCTGGATGAAATTTGGAACATAGATAGATTATAGTCTGGAATAACATATAGGCTACTTTTTATCCCGGAAAATTGCGTAATTCCTGCGGGATAGCGATAAACGAATTCTATGCAGACGAAGTTGCGGGCAACAGCTAGTATTTGTATATAAATATTTATGATTAGAAAACTCTGTCTGTTACCTCTTCACGATTAATCTGGCGTTCGTTCCACCACGGCAAATTTAGTTAGGTTTAGCTTATAAGAAAAAGGGACACATCGAAAATCATCGCTGCGGCTTACTGCAGCATCACGCTGAATGTGGCCCTTTTGGCAATTTTCGGCGCTTATTTGTCGGTTGTTAATGTTTAAGATGTTTTTTTGTGTTGTGTCGAATTTTTTGTCAATAAATGTATTTCTTCTTCTTCTTCTAAACCGCTGGACAGATTGTTAGCATTTGTTATACAAATGCTTGAAAATGTTGGAAAATTGCGTAGCTAGTTTTCGCGGGATAGCGATAGGCGAATTCAGCGCAAACGGAGTCGCGGGCGACAACTAGTTGTGTATGTGCATGATACTTAGTAATACTTAGTACAAAATGCAGTGCAGTAAGTCAGCTAATGCAGCCTTAAGAGCCGTTCACACGCAGAGGGATCCGTAATTACCGGCATTTGGGTCGGCTCAGAGGCCACGGATCAAGGACGCCGGTACACGCGTGGCCGTCGGCGACGTGACACTGTTTAAGGCGCGCTTACACTGGTAGTGCCCCTACGACCCGGTCACGACTATGCGCGATAGGCAGCGAGGCGAACGTTTTATCTTCATTGCGCGCTCGAGACGCACGGCGCGCAGTGTTTATCTGGCAGCACACGCAATGAAAACAAAACGCTCGCGCGTAGCTGTTGCCGGCCGATAAGAATACCATAAACTACATACGAGAATACATCCCTCAAAAGGAACAGGGTACCTTTACAGAATCACTTAGTTGCCCATTATTGTGTTTGATTGTCTACCGAAAGCCTTTTTCTCAGACCCATGGCACAGCCGGCCCAAGTTATTTTCCATACCAGTCGGAAATTCGGCCACTTGGTCTTGTAGAAAGAGGTCTTTAGAATTAGAGCAACAAGTATTACTCGGTCACGTGCACATTTACATAAATCAACCTACACATAACTAAACTTGTTTAGGCTAAACGAGATATAGCAACTTGTAATAAAAATTAAAAATCAAGAGTGAATAGTTTGATAAACAATCAGCGAAATTTAACATACAAAAAGTTGCTCAGCCAAAAAAATATGCTGTTTAAGAAAGTGAAACTCATCTTCAGTGCGATTCGTTCGCGATTCGAGTCCCGTTATGGCGGTGAACCACTTGAAATAAATTCGTGTGACTTTTTAAAATTATTATACGAAAGTCCACATTAAAAATGTGATACGATAAATCAAAAATTACTATACAAGGAGAAGTGATACAAGACAAATCATGTATTTGATGATATCAAACGCAAAATGCGAGACGAGATGATCTAAGTAGGGGAGACCGAGGAGAGTTGAGACAGAGGTGAGTTGAGACAGAGGTGAGTTGAGACAGAGGTGAGTTGAGACAGAGGTGAGTTGATACAAAGCAGATTTATCTGAACTGTGACAGTTTATCGGGCTGGTAACTTCGCTAATTCGTTGCTCTTTCTACACTCCACAGTTTGTGTGCAGTTGTGACCTCGCTAACTGTCATAGGTGCAGAGAAAAAGGCTTTGTATCAACTCACCTCTGTCTCAACTTGCCTCGGTCTCCCCTACACTCATTAGTCACAAAGGCTTCACATCTAGGCAACACGAACACCGATTACCCTTGAGGCCGACATACACATGAGCACAGTAATTTAAAATAGACAGAATCAGGAATCAAGCCACCTGTAAACTAAATTGAGGTATGTATTACAAAACTCGAGGATTGAGGTCAAATACGTGCCTCACCAAATTCGATACAGAAACGGTAGGTACGGTACTTAGTAGTTCTCCATTCAATAAATTATAAATCAATGGACCTCAACCATGACATAATTTATTTACGTTCACCAATCTAAATAGAGGGCCCAATTTATCCAATTAGGTATTTAAAAGTGCCGACTTTTTGTGGGAAAAATAAATTATGTTTAGAGGTTTTCTAATTAAGTAGTTATATTATGGATGCCACCATGCTATATGTAGTATTGGAAATTAATGTATTATGCCTTTATATAATTAATTAAGTGAGTTATTACGAATTAATTAATAAGTGAGATATAACTTAACGATTAAAGCCAGACTTGACAGCAATCATTGTTTGAAGCGATGCTTCGTTCTTTAATTCTACAGGTTATTTCGTTACGCAAGTGCAGGACGTGATTATTAAGTACCTAATTAATAAGGTTTCTTACGAAAGTACTACATACAATGCCATCAATGAAATAGACCGAATTACTCATATCATACAATACAATACAATACAAATACTCTTTATTGAACACCACAAATCAGTACAAAACAATACAGAAACAAAGAACAAAGTAGACAATAGGCGGTCTTATCGCTTAATAGCGATCTCTTCCAGACAACCATATATTTAACAAATCGGATAATCGTCCCAGTTTCGAATCTATTCGAAATTATATTGATTCGATACTGATGTACAATTATCCGATGTTTTGATACGAGATTAATCCGCAGTCTTTTGCATTCATTATGTCCAGTCTCACGATAGTTTTCTATAATTTAAAATTACATATAATTAATATTATTTACAAAACATAAATATAGAAAGGGGTAAATAAAAACCATTAACTTACTACGGTCACTTGCTGGAAAAGAAAAATCTAATTTAGTCGCTGAATCTGGTTTAAAGCTCTGGTAGGCAGCTCCATACATTTAGACGCTATTAAATCAAGCTTTTAACAATAATCGCGATTTAACTTTTTCCAGCAACACGGCCTTAAACTTAAAATGTGTTTTAAATCAGTTTCCCTTCCGACACTCCGCTGTATAGTTATCTAATTATTAGTTGGCATTGGCGATGCGATTTCGCGGATACGAACTACATCGCAATACCCGTTATAATGTGTTTTACTTGCATAGTTATATACCAATGCAATGGCCGCCCCGCGTTCGCTATTAAACCAAGTTACCAAATATGCACCCGTCACGCTCTCAAAAATACGCATGCATCTATGCACTACGCGGTTGTAACTTGATTAGGACAAGCTTCTATTGTGTTGATTCGCGTTGCGGCAATCACGTGATTATCACTAACCTTGCCGCCATACAATAAGTTCTCCGTAATTAAATAATGCTGTGAACACACCAAAAACTAATATTGTTTAACTATTGTCGGAATATTAATTTAAATCGGAAAATCCTCGAGACCTCATTAAATAAGACAGGCTGCCATTTATTATCTTGAGTCAAATAATGATTCGGATGTACGAGTAGATTAGCGCGACGATAATGTCGGTGTTAGCATATTATACAAAGTTGGTAATCCGAGGACAGGAGAAGTAAATGACAAATTACACAACAGTAAGCAAGCTAGGACCCTTATCAAACACTAGGCTCACGTGCACAAACGACAGTAATTAATATTGCCTCCACAGACGATGATGAGTTCATTGTTTGCGAGTGGTGACCGAAACGCTTGCCCAACCGGCGTGCCAGCCTGTAGGCCGCAAGGACGACGCCGCCGCGGGTTATATGCTGGCTTATATTAGGCAGATAGTTTTACATCGTGTATAGACTATTTCGCAGCTCGCTGCCCGGCCCTGGCAATCGCTCAGTTAAGCCAAACGGTCATCTTCCAATACTTATATTACACAAAGAGGCTATTAAACAAATGATTTAACTGACAATATTTTAATTCCTAATCGGTAGTTTCGTCACAGCTAAACGCAGCAAAGTTGGCAATACAGTACAGCAGAGAAAATAACAAGGACGTTAAGCGAGCCGGTAGTCAATTTGATTGATAACACACGCATCGCCGCTCATTTTATCTATACCTAAACGATAAGCTCTGAACGAGTTATTAAATATCGGGTATGGCTGTTATCGATTCGCACATTACTATTGATGTTTGAGGGCAAATATGATAATGATAACAAAAAACATTAAAGTTCTCTTGCGTAAGGTTTCATAAAAGAACGATAGATATTTCGCAAAAGTTTGTACAGACAGCAGGAGCGATGGGCGCGACTCTGCACTCTAACGTTTTTTTATAGTTAAATCTCTTTATTGAAGTATTAACTAAAATGCCTATTTAAGTTAATCGAACCAAGACAAATACAATTTTATATCATTAAAAATACCTAGGTAATGGCTATTACATAGTCAAGCAAAGGTCAATAATAAGGCATTCCTTTTTTTTACATAAAACAGAAATTTCTAATTCGAATAAATGAAAACACTTTCCCGTTCCTCAAATGTTCCTTTGTATTGTCATCACGTAAGTAGTTTAGGATACAAGAAAATGTTGTAAGTCGAAAATAACATACGCGACGCGCGTTGCCGCAAACGCTTATACAATAATGTCGACTGAACAAATAGTTGTATGTTCCGCATTTCTACTGAGCATCGTTTAAGCAGGACGTTACGTGCGACGCAACCCATTCCACCGATTCGCACCTAAATCTATAACCCCAGCTAAACATTTTTTTTTTCTTAGTAGAATCTAATTAGTCCAACATGTGTTGCAATTTGTTTCTATCTTCATTTAATTTCAAAATCGTCAAACAAAGTTGTCATAGGGATCTCGTTGTATTTCCAAACTTTGTTTCCATTTCAACTAAGGGCGGGCTCAACTTACGCGATTCGTCTCAGATATTAGCAGTCTGAAACTGACAGAATCATTTAGGGCCGATTTTTCAATCCTCAGATAAGCATTTAACTGACAGATACCCATAGAGTTATTCGTAGAATAGGGCTTATCTGACGATTGAAAAATCGGCCCTTAGACGTTTTAGTCTCGGATTTTTTTGAAAGTCGCGATGCACCTCGCGATTTTAATATGATCGGGTGATAATATGAATAGAAGTATTTTAAATATTCGTTCGATCATAAAGTCAGGGAACAAAGGCTCAAAATTCGGAGTAATTGAATGTCGCAATAAAGCTCTACGTGGTCGGTTTCATGTACAAAAGAAAGTGCAAATAAGAAAACCACTTAACACGTACTAACAGTATGGCTCTTAGTGTGGCAAAATTCAAATAATCATAAAAGTCGAGTCTGAGACTAAGATTTAAAAAAATTAAGCTTGGACTAATGTCCTAACTTTTTACTACGAGTAGTTCAGGTACGTAGATATGTTGATAGTTTCACGTGCCGTTAATGCCGTTTACCAGAATACAGAACTAAGATGTATAATCCAATGAAACCTTTAGCGTAATACTTGATATTGAGAAATTCCTAAGGCTGTGGGATTACTTGACTTGATCTCTACATCTTCAAGTCAGATCAGATGCACTTTAGCTGGGTAGGTACGGACTATGCGTAGGTAATACACATTTGCGATTAAGTACCTACCTACTAATGTGTCCATATCACGAACAAGGTCAATGCTCGCCAAATAGATTATAATCCAAATAAGAAAGGCTAGCACTGCTTCGACAGGTGACTTACCTACCCAGTTTTCGCGCTAGGTATTAAAAATTCAACGAATCATCACATCACACAACTTTCACTAACGGTGAGCCGGCGTACGACTCTCTACCCCGTCGACTTTAGCTTTACGACATAAAGAATTTAACCAAAACGGCAAGGGTAAGTGCTAATTTGAAGCCATCCAATTAATCTCATTTTTCTACGCACGCGATATAAATGACGTATTTATCCTCAATTAGGTGACAGCCACGCAAATGTACACTAGCTAAAGAAATCGGTTTGCAACTCGATAGCCAATGGAAGAGTAAATTAAATATTAATGCGAAAAATATTTGTAATGCTTAGAAAGTTTCGCATGAGCCGCATCGGGACCGTTGCATGCGCGCGCGCACTGCGCGAGAGAGCGCGGCGCAGCTCTGAGTCCCAGGGATGACGTTTGCAATAGAAATAATAATAGTGCCAGGCAATAGTTAAGTAGGTATGTTCCATGATTTAATAGGTAATAAGAGTGATTGATTACCAAAAACTCCAAATTTTTTAGGTAGTGCCTTACTAGAAATTTCATCGGCAAACATGAAATTCTTTAGCGTTTTTCTCATGTTTATGATGGTATTCAATTTTTCACAATCATTAGATCGTTACTCATGTTAACTAGATCGTGCTCACTGTGCTCAGCGAGATCTGCGGCGATTGTCTTGATTGTATCGATTCGTTCAGCTTTGCAAGTACCTAAACGTCTGTTTATAGGCCCCAATACAAAGCTCCGCATTGTTTGTCGAAAGTAAGAGTTGTGATTATGAATATGGTGAAAATCGTTGAACAAACCCAACAGGCGGCCGCGCAGTGCGACCCACTGTCCGGCGCCGCCCGCTGAGGCGCTGAGCCGACCCACGAATAGATTTCACTT
Source organism: Pandemis corylana (assembly GCA_949127965.1). NCBI lineage: Eukaryota > Metazoa > Arthropoda > Insecta > Lepidoptera > Tortricidae > Pandemis > Pandemis corylana. The sequence continues at coordinate 12,660,615 of OX421856.1, read as the reverse complement.
TTCACATTTCCAATGAAAGGCCCCACATAATTTTGTTGGTAACAGCAAAACACCATACAAGCACGTGCCTTACCATTTTTTTGGCAGTCCCATTCATAAATGCCGATTTATTTTTAATAAATCAGCTGACATAGAGGTTACTGTCATGCTGTTATGTAAACAGGACCTCTTCAAGAATGGACAAAATGACATAATATTTTTCTGCCCTCTCATAGGAGTTCTTTAAACTAGTAACAAGGAATTTAGAATTTTATATTTGAGGGGAAATCAAGTAATAAAAGTAATAGATTTTCTAACCTGACATGTCTTTCCAAATATCCGCAATGGAGTTGGTCCAGGAGGTTTCAGTTTCACAAATACAGTTTGTCTGCGAACTTTATGTCCAAATTGACACAATAACTTATCTTGAACACGAGCACAGAGCCTACTCGGGCTTAAACACGCCATAGCTACAACTGCAACGAAACGCTTGAGGACATGAACTACATAACATTCGACTCCAGCATTCGACTTTTCCTCCCCACTTACAGCTGATTGTCAATCGCCATTTTGTGCGGAGTTGCCAGAGAATTATTCAATGATAATTTTTGTATATGGCAAGTAATAATTTCCTTCAAAATATATTTATCACTGAACGTTAAAAAAGATATCTTAAATAGTGTAGCTCAACAAGTCTATGGTTTATTTGCTTAGTTAGGTTGTCACATTGACAGTCTGTCAATTTGACAGCTTGTAGCCTACATAACCTTTCTTTAATTCTGCGCATTTTATCTACAATAAAATAAAACGCTTAATAGTGGAATTAGTGAAAGAAGATGATACCGCGCGTTGCAACATTATTCAATGTTCTTAAGAACTTGGAAAGATGTTTACTTTCTTCGCTTGGGCATCCACCGAGGGGTATCATTTTTGACAATTATTCCTAATTCCTAAAACGTATTTCCGAGTTCCTGTTACTATTTTAGTTTAGGTATTACAAATGTTAATAAAAATTTTTTTACAGAATTTGCCGTAGCTTATGTTCACCAAGAGAATCACATGACACCGAAAAAATTTTCGCTTAAAGATATTGTCGGCGATGGTTTTTTACTTGCGGTTCCTAAGTTCCGCAGAACTATAGAGAAGAGGCTAAAGAGAAAGTATGGATCCCCCGAATATCATTGGAAGATGCTGGTGCCACAGACCAACATTAAAATATGCCATGAATGTGGTCACAACCATGAACGAGGACGACTTTGTGGTCAGTTACTTTGTCTTCTTTCTATCGTAAGCACCATACCTCCAGCCTACATACGTCCCACTGTTGTGTTAGTGTGTTATGTACGCCTGTATGTGTGTTGTCTTGTCCAGACAAGTCACCTATCCCCTTAAAATAAGAGAGCATGAGCTGATTCACTCACAAACTCAGTATGCATTAGAAGGTTAATACAAACCATCAAAATGCTTTGCTACTGTGTGCTGGTTTCCTCATATTTTTTTCCTTCATCAAAATGCATACGTCAAATTTTAAATATAATTTTGCTGATTAAACCCCTAACTATAGAGGAAACATTGGGAAACCAGTAAACTACTACAGATTTTATATACTTACCAATAGAAATACATAAAATTTCTATTCCATGAAATTTACATTAGAAAACAATGTTTTGTTGGTAAAAAGCAGTATTTATTTATACAATTAAGTGTAATTATTTTTTTTAATTCCAGAGCATTGCTATAAAAGAGTTGAAGAAGAAACAATACAAATCCAAGCTCAAATTAAACACAAACTTGGAACTGGTCCAATCAAGGAGGATGTTGTTGTGCTGTACAAGGGGGAAAACCTTCCGGAAAAGGTGGATTGTTTTTATTTAATTTAATGGTACTTAAGAAACAAAAATGATAATCAGCATTTCACCACATTACAATAATTTGATACTTAATTATTCTATTTTTAGCTAAAACAGTTACTTATGACTGCATAGTTTAAATGTTTCATGCCTTGACACATCTTAAACCTAACCCATTTAATCATTTTGGGTTGGTTTTTCGGCAAGAGAACTGGCATTTATTTTTTCTAGGCACTTTTAATTATTTTATGTCAATGGAATAAAACTGCATCTCATCATTTCTACAGTTTCATGCTGTGGTGTCAGACTTAATTTCTGCATCTGTCTACAAAATTTACTCAGTGAGTATAATCAATTTAATTTGCTGGGGTCTTTAAATTTCAGGCCCAGGAGTACTGGAAGGGCAAAAGAGTGGTTGAAATGAAGAAGGAAAGGCCTCAATGGTTCAGCAAAAATCTTCTTCAGAAATCAACACAACAACCTTCTAATTCCACAGATGTCAAGCCTACTGATTTAGCTTAGTTTAAATAAAACTTGAATATACATTGTAGAATTTATTCAATAAATATTTAGTAAAGAACTTAACATAATTCATTTATTTTTAATTAAAGGCCTCTCCTTTGCTTGGAAAAGATAGCCTTTTATTTTAATTTTCTTTCACCTACACTATTTTTTTTATATAATGTTTTCAAATGAATTTGGAATGTTATCAAAGTCATCAACAATGGAGTCTGGTTCTATTTCCCCAGTGAAGTGGGATTCAACATGTGCTTGGAAATCACTAAAACCAGTATCTTTTTGGAATGTTTCTCCACACATTGGGCATATTTTGTCTGTTGTGGGTGGTGGTGTTTCTTTTGTTTCTTGTTCTGGGGTGCTCCTCTTGAATGCAGAAGTATTTAATTCATTGATATTATCATTATAGGTACTGGAGTCAGCTGGTGTTGCCCAGTTGGCTAAACTGTCACTGGTTTCTATTTCCTTATGCTCCGAACTTGTGATTTTTGTATTGTTTGCAATGCAAGTTGGACATTTGTAACCATCTGGAACAAAAAAACATGAAAATGAATACAAAAACATTAAATTTTATTTGTGTTCAAATCTGTTTTTTTAACTATTCTCTATTTTTCTTCAAGGCTTCTTTGGTGGACTTTAGGGCCAAATTCATCAAACACCTCTCTGGCTGCAAAGAGTTGAAATAAAAAATGGTGGTTCCAGTATGATTTGCTACAGTACAGTCAGCATCATAAAGTTTGAAGCATCAAAATCTGCCAAATAGTTCAGTACACCATAGATACAGTATGGATGTTTCATACTATATGATGCTGGTGACTGTACAGTAGGTAAAACTTGCAATTTGTTTAATTCTAGATTGCAAAAATCTCATTTATATTGGGTTATAGAAGAACTTATTACAGAAGCCACATAAAATAAATTCCCTATGGACTAGAAATCATGTTGATTAAAAATTTTAACACTTACATTTAAATATATTCTCAACTCTGGAAATAATTAATTTGAGATCGTTTTCTTGTTGCGCCATTTCTTTTTTCAACTGCTGCATTTTCTCGGCCTGGTTTCGGATCTCTTTGAGAGAGTCAGTAGCAGGATCCTCCATGTATGTAAATCCAATAGAATCTACATTCAACATCTCATCGTCTTCGTCTTGTAGCTCGCTCATCTGTTCATATTGCTCCACAAGCTGCGATTTCTCTTGAATGTAACTGTTTATAACTTTCAAAGATATCTCTTCTAAGCTAGCTTCTGAGAACTTCTCCTGATAATTAGAGCTTGTTTTTGGTGTGCTATGTATGTAGGTATTGGTTCTAACTAAAGGATGCTTAGAATGTTCCGAGTGTGTGACTTTGTCAGGGCCTTTGAGACAAGATATTTTGTTCCACAAATTTTTATTTTCGCAAGAGACCATGAAAACGTGGTGCATTAACTGGGATTTTTGCTTTTTAAGTTCGGCAATCTTTTGTTGCAATTGTAATTTCTCATCTTCTTGTAAAGGAATGTACTGCGAACCTTGCGAGGTCTTTGTGATATCGACTTTCAATCGCATATTGTCCGTCTCCAACGTGTTGATCCTCCGCTGAAGAAGTAGACATCGATCTCTCATAGCATGAAGGGCCAATTCGTGTACACTAACATTATTATATTCTCCTTTCAAAGTCGACTGAAAGGTGGAATCATTGTTAAAACTCACAATGGATGAAGATTCCATATTGAGATATTGAAAATAGCCCTTACTGAATTAAAAAATTACGTTATTTATGAATTAATATAGCCATTTAATGTTCTGGCCAGCAAAATAAAATAAACGATAAAAGTAGGCTGATGAAACGAACGAACGAAAGTGACAGGGAAGGGACTTGTATCTTGTATATCTTTCTTTCTTTATGCTTCGTGTCTTGTCTTGACATCTTGCGAACTGACATTTTGCGAACGAATGGAATGAACATTTCGCTGACTTTTTGCGTTAGTTGGTGCGACTTAAACTGTAGCTCGAAGATACCAACTCAAAAATAAATGAAATAAATAAAAGAGTACCAAAGAATAAATAAAATTTTGACAGTAATGATTTCGCGTAGGGTCTGCTTAAATAAAACTGTAAAATGTACAAAACACTGTTTGGTAGAAGTATTATCGATATTATCTTAATCGTAAGCGAAAGACTATGAAATCACTAGTTATGTTTGTGAAGCTTCTGTTCTGTCATTTGTCATTTGATTTTATTTCATTTTACACAAGTGTGTGTGCACTCACTCAGACTCAAGTATCTCAGTGTTTGGCAGCAGCAGCACGGTAAAGGGTCAAGTTATTTATTTTCCCGTGCAGAATTTGTTGTTAAATTAATTAATTTTGTATACGGAAGCTACGTTATATAGCTAAATAATAAAGTGAACGTGATGTGTGTTTTATGACAATCGATGTTTTAATATAAATATACGCATCAATCAAATCGATGACGAAGCTACTTAGTGACAAGCGTTCCGAAGTTTAAACTGTGCCGATTCCTTGAGCTGAGCGTTGAATGACTATAGTGCGAAGTAAACAGAAGACAGTGAATCACTGCTAGTACCGAGGATTTCTCTATCGTGATAATTCTTAGTAGATTCCGAGTAAGTGAACCACAATTCTTGTTGCTTGTATTATAATAGATCGTGGGAGATTTTTGACTGTCTGAATTTTGTTCTATTTCTGCTGCCTGACCTCGTTTACTGCCTGCCTGCCTGTTTGTACGTATTTAAAAAACATATCTGTAGTTAAGGGACTAGATCACAAAACAATGCTAATCAAGATTATAATAATATGATGATGAGACATTATGATGTTTTATCATTGTCAGTATTGGTGCACAAAGATAATCATTTGCTAATTATGGAAGGACATAGATTTAACACTTATGTTTTTAGTGTGTGTTGTTGTCAATCTAATTTATTTATTTCAACTTTTCTTACACTAGCTAAGGCGTTGATTAGTATATTTTATTACACTTTCCATTACATTGCTTATTCTGGGTGAAAACTTTATTAGTATCATACATACATACATATAATTAAAATAAAATAAATAAAATAAAAATAGCCTTTATTCACTGATACATTTTGTTGAACTCAACTTAATTTACTCCCGCCTCATTTGCATCAGGTTGCCCGTATTGGACATAGGCCTCCTCCAGTTGTCATACATATAATTATCACATCTTTATTCCTTACGGGGTACAGAACCCAAGGTAACAAAACCTTAAGACCATGTTTAGCATGATTAAGGGTGTATAGATAGAAAGGGAAATCAAAATAGTGATGGGTTGCTAGCCACACCCCCTATAACATGATTCCTAAGACTTTCGCCCAATCTCTCGATGGCTTTTACCATCTGCACGGGAAGAGAAGCAACTGGTAAATTCTATGTTTTTTCTTTACTCCCAGACCAGCATGGAACAATTAGTATTATACATATTAGTGCCCATAGGGCGGCATCCGTGGTGGCAATTGCAGCCAGGGCCTAGCCGGTATGAACCGGTACTACACCCTGGCTTGCTTCCTACATGTAAAATTAACCATTTTGCCAGGCTTCTGGGAGCCACCTGTCTGACCCAATTTCATGCAAGCTATTCAGGCACTATCTGAACTTATTCTGACTGTCATCGGATATAATAATCATGATCAAATTAAAATAAATGTCTATAAAAAAAGCATTAAAAATGCTATAAAAACAAAAAGTTGAATTTCATTTTTGCAATAGACTTTATCTTTGATCTTGATCAATGAATATCAATCAAATACATATAGTCTTTTACCAAAATTCAACTTGAGTTGCACCATTCAAGTTCATTGGTAGCTTAAATAAAAAAGGAAACTAAAGTGATTACTAGTGTTACATCACATATATATATTTGAAAAAAAGAAATAGCTTTTTGAGTACATATCACTACAGTGCAATAATCATATATCACTAAAAATGCAGCCAACAATAGGTATTGGATATATGTAGTATGACAATCAGCATTATCATAGTTCAGATAAATACTACCTAGCTAACAACAACATGCAAAGATAAGTATGATAATAAATAATAGCATAATCAATTTCTCATAAGAATATCTGCATGTGATAGAGAAAGGAATGTGCATTGAGGTCAAGCCTAGCTGTATTTTATTTTTGTTTTATTGATTTGGATTTGTATGATTGTCTATAAACTTTATTCTCAGACATTTAATCGTGAGCATACTAGGTTCTTCAAAATAAATCAATTTAGATAATTTAATTGTTAATTTAATTAACTGTGTGGATTAATCTCTTGAAGTGCAACAAGTATACCAGTAAATCAAAGCAAGTTACAACGGTATGCTGTGGTACTTTAATTATTATTTTGTTGAGAATTTTTAGCAACATCTCCCAGTTTAATGATCACCATATCTGTTTGTACATCTCACACATTTTACATATCTTACCTTGCACCTAAACCAAGTATTGTCTGTTTTTTGCAAATGCCAGGCCAAAATAATTCTACATGGCACTCCAGACTGGCCACATAATTAATTGTTCAATATTTAATTTTAGATAGGTTCTTATCAAATTGTTTTTGAGTAGAAGTAGAAGCAGATGCTAGTCAACTTAAAGTCCAGTACCTATCTATGTGTTTATTTTTAAACCCACATATGAGTAACATCCTGAATTTGGTGTAGATTCCCCTCAACACATGTGGACTCCAGATTTTGCCAACACCTTATGACTAATCTAAAACCAGTTTTTAAACAAAAAAATTCCCATGGGTACCAACAAAACAATGTGTTTTTACTTCATAAGTATCTATCTATTTCTTTCGCAATAATGTTACTGCATTGCTTACCAGCAATTACTATTAATCAGGATGTTGACAATTACATACATACATACATACATACATACATACCGTCACGCCTCTTTCCCACAGGGGTAGGCAGAGACTACTTTATTCCACTTGCTACGATCCTGACATATTTCTTTCGCTTCATCCACAGTCATCAATCTCTTCATACATGCTCGTCGGTTTCGGGTACTCCTGACCTGACCTTTTTCCAAAACGTCTCCTATTTGGTCTCGGAACGTCCGTCTAGGCCTTCCCCTCCCAACGCAACCATTCGTACTCCCCATATAGATCTGTTTAGTTAGTCTACTTTCATCCATCCGCTCTACATGCCCAAACCAACTAAGCATACTTTTTTCTATCCTAGTCACTATACTACTACTATACTATGTTACTATCATTTATTATTGGTCTGATTTCTTACTCTATATTTTTCTAGTATCTTTAAAAGAAATAAAGTCATCTAATTAGGTAATTTCATTTTAGTTCACTACAATTGATGCTGCAAGTGTGTGAGGGTTGGGGAGTCCCCTCCCCTCGAACTTTTGTAAGTATTGTATTTGTAGTTATTGCAAGCAAAGCACTATTATCACCACGTCCCTGATGACGCAGTGTTAGCTTCGACGCGAGAAGCCAATAAAATACTGTCACCCATGATTGATTTACTTAATTGTGTAGTGAAGTGATTAAACTGTCAACTTACCTACATCAATCTTGCCAAATAGCAGTATTTTTGTTGAATTTGTTGACCTACATAAGCTATCTCGTAATCTGTATCTTTTTATGTGTAAAACATAAATGCCTGTTATACTATTTAAATTAGTTTAATTGGCTTTTTGAGAAGACCTAATTATGACGACCCATCCAATAATAACCGAGTGAGAATGTTGGTGGGTATCCCACAAGGTTGACGGACGACAAATATCGCGGGAAGCCAATGGCTGCGGGAAGCATTCAACCGATCGTCGTGGGGATCTTTCTAGTCGTGGACTATGGACGTTTTCGGCTGCTATTATGATAATGAACCGAGTGAGAAGGTATCTGAGCTAGTTTTTGGTGTAGGTACCTGAATGTTTGGGCAAATATGAGCTCCGCAAACCGTCAAAGTTGTGTCCTGTAATCTCGTTGAACTTTTCAGGCGGCGACTTTTTGCTTAGTCGTAATTGAGTTCGAAACTTACAAGTAGATTAGGTTTGAAACTTACAGGTAACTTTTATTCAGGTCTTCTATCTACTTATGCGGAATTTTTCCACTGTTTTTTTATTATACCGGTACTAAACTCACTACGAATTCGTAGGGTGTGTCTGTAAATTAATGTTAACGGTGTTGAAAACTGCTTGCAATTTTTATTATTCTATGCTCCAAATTGATTCTGCGCTCCCGCCATGTGTTCCCAACCCGAATGTTTACCCACACTTGGTTGGGCTGACCTGTTTAATGCCACGGGAATTGTTTAAGTCATCGCCGGCCATGTTTTGACAATAATTGCGCTCTATTACACGCATCTCGAGTAACTGTTTATGCAATGTTATATTCTGATTAAGACCAAGGCGTGGGTGATGATGACCTCCGCTTGATTATTTGGAATTGTCAAGTGCCATCGTGGCGTTATGTTATTGCTATTAGCAACTGCCAAACGAGATGGGCATGGTTAAAGTTTCTACTTGGTGGTACGTCGAATGTGGGAATTAACTACAACGGGCAAAGGGAAAGAAACTGGCAATGGGTGGTAAAACAACTTTTTTTCAAAATAGATTGGTAAGTACGTAAAATGCGACATACCGAAAAAGCTGACCTTTATCTGTCTCGTAAATTCCTTCTTGATGATTCTGAGTAGCCTAAGTTTAGACCGATCGAAAAAAGTCATGCAAACGTCTAATCTTAAACACGTACACCTAAGTAGGTACCTAATACCACACGGTTGCATGAAATTTAATATCGTAGGTAGGTACTAAGTATTCAAAACTAGGTCAGTAATTTGCACATTCTTCTAATTTCGGTGGATCTACGGTGTGTCAACATGGCGACTTGTTTGTAATGCTTTTCTTAGAATCTTATTTTGACATCAGTTTGTATTTTGTCTTCGCCCACACGCGTTGCGAATCGAGTTGATTTCTACGAATGACTATCGTCCTGAAATTCGGCGTATCTGGTAGGACTTTAGCGTTTCTGTATTTGCATATTTTGTCAAAAGGCTTAGTGCTTATTACCTGGGCCCATAACCTGTTTCCATAATAAGATTAGTAGGTATTACATTTGCGGTGGACAATGGTATGACATCAAGTGTCCACTATCATCAAATATCTTGCATCCCATACCCATACGAATGCTTGCATAACAAGTACCTAATTAATTCCTCTAAACTTGTCGTTATCGTGAGGTAATACGTGTAGGTTCGAAGTTCGAAATGCTCCATCTAACTTTACTTTAGTGAATGTGATGGTTGGTTTGTTGTTAAAATACTGCTCAAGCTTCTTTTGTTTTCGTTATGGATGTTGAACATTATACTGGCTAGCAAAAATAACAGTTTCCACATAAAAAATATGAAAAATGACCCGTTGTTTTTGCTCGTACGTATCGTCAAATAACATTATTTTACAGACAGTCGATTAGACCTGTGTATTTCGTAGGCATTAGTTGGTATGATTTTTTTTTTCATTAAAAACGAAATACGATCGTAGAAAATTCAATTCTGAGCTGTTAGTATTTTCTGCAGCCAGAAAGATCTACCAAACCAACTGCACAGGTTTTATCTGCGGTATGCGTTATCTCATACACAAGACAAGTATTTTTAGATCCTCCAAGGACTGGACTGGCCATTTTATGTTAGCAGCTGGACCAGTATAGTTGTACAATGTAAAGTTGTATTGGCAGAAACCTAGCAATTTTGGTGTTACTGCGCGCTTTGTTTACCTCACTCGTTCCGGAATGTCCGAAAATAAAGTTTACTGGATTCAACTTTAAGCATGATGCTTTTATTGCGTATAATTGGCACACTGCCATTGTCCGTGAAATCTCCGCAGAAGCATTTAAACGCAAGTTGATAAATAGTACTAAAATACGTCTATTCATAACAGATCCATGCTCTTCCATGCTGCATGATGTTCTTCCATGCTGGTCTGGGAGTAAAGAAAAAACATAGAATTTACCAGCCGCGCAGATGTTAAGAGCCCATCGAGGGAATGGGCGAAAGACTTAGGAATCATGTTATAGGCGATGCGGCTAGCAACCCATCAGTATTTTGATTTCCCTTTCCACCTATACGCCCTTAATCATGCTAAACGTGGCCTTAAGATTTTGTTATCTTAGGCTCGGTCTACCCCGTAAGGGATAAAGACATGATATATGTATGTGTCGTAACAGATAAACATGAGTGTTTCATTACTAACGATTTCTGCTTAGGACACAGTTCGTCCGGTGCAAAACGACGCGTAGGTACGTAATTAAAAATAATTATGTAAACGTGTCTTGTTGCAATTGTCAGGCCATTGATAAGGCGGAAAACTTAGGTACAGGTTTAAAATTAAATCATGGTTTACTTAAGAAAGAATATATAATACCTATTTGTAAATTTAAGTACTTCATGTCCAGTTTTTTTTTTTTCAATTTTAAGGTCTGACAAGTATTGTGAAAGAAGAAAAGAACAATATTATATTGTTTGTTTCAATTATTAATTAATTTTACCAAAATTAGAAGGCTGAATCTTGTATTGACTTTTTCACTAACCAATGGCTGATGAGCGGGTGAAAATTGACCCAGTACCGACCGAGTCTACGGGGAATCCCCGAACTGTGTATGCTAACGTAACTGCGTAGCATTACACATTTGTGGGCGCACCATACTTTATGTCGGTCAAAGTTCCTTTAGATTAAAGTAAAACTAGCACAGCCTAAGCCTCCTAATATTATACATAAATGTGAAAGTTTGTGTGTTTGTTATTCCTTAACGCTAAAACCGCTGAAAGGATTTGGATGAAATTTGGTATGAAGGTAGCTGGTTGTCTGGAATAACACATATGCTACTTGTTTTCCCACTAGATTGGAAGATCTCGAAATGTTGTATGAAGAGATAGTGAATTTAGGAAAGAGATAGTTTCAGCCATAGGGAAGATATAGATTGATTTTATCCTGGAAAATCGTATAGTTCCCCCAGGATAGCGACAAGCGAATTCTACGCGGACAGTCGCCGGCAACGGCTAGTATTCATTATTAATTAAAATTAAAAATCCAGAAGAACATCTACAGGATGTTCATTTAAACCAACCGAACTTGTTGAAGGAATCCTGATTAATTTACAGGCACGGTGTATTGGGATATTGTAGGTAGCTACGTAACAATAATTAACTACGTAGGTGAAGCAATAACTGTAAACAGGATGCATAGATACCGACATGGTTTGAACTGCTTTGTTCTTCTGGCAAATAATGGTTAAAGCGAGTCATGTATTTCAGTCATTGTACTCATTACTCATAGCCAGGCACCTCACAATTTGCTACAAGCATATATTTTTCCTCGTCTCGTCTTAAAACTTCCGATTTCTGAAAGTGCTAAAGAAATTATCCATAATATGTTATCTATGTATGTACCTTACCTATGTAGTGTTGTTATTTTTCCACCCGAGCTCTTCTACATATAAACGATGTTCTCAGAAGGTGCTGTTTTGGACAGCGAATTATTCTGTTTTTAGACCGTAATTTATGTGTGTACAAAGATAAGTTCGCGTTGGCATGTTTGACAGTTTTTAGGGTTCCGTACCTCAAAAGGAAAAAACGGAACCCTTATAGGATCACTTTGTTGTCCGTCTGTCCGTCCGTCCGTCTGTCAAGACCCTTTTTCTCAGTAACGCGTGGAGGTATGAAGCTGAAATTTATATCAATTACTCAGGTCTACTGTCCCTTGAAGCTGTGAAAAAATCAAACTTCTAAGCCAACGCAATCAAAAGATACAGCCGTTTATGCCGCAAATTTCCGCAAATTTTCAACTCTCAAGGGAATCAAAACCTACAAGGTGGTTCCCGTGAACGCAGAATCTTGAAATTTGGTATGAAGGTAGGTCTTATAGCACAGATTAAAGAATAATTGTGAAAACCGTAAATGTGTATGTATGTCTGTATATAGCAGTGACCAATATAAAGTAACCCCACACTGCGTACATTTTGCTTTGGAACAGGGCTCTGCTTACACTGGTTTTAGATATTTATAGATAATGATACGGAACCCTCGGTGCGCGAGTCCGACTCGCACTTGACCGGTTTTTTAACCAGATATACTAATTTATTATAATTATTTTGCCATTTGCACCACCTGCTTTAATGTGTTCTTTTCTTAATTCTGTTATTAAGGTTGTCTGGTAGAGATCGCACTGAAGCGATAATGCCGCATATTGCTTCCGTAATAATTTTCTCTATTACCTATTTTCTTTATGTTTACTATGTGGTGTTCAATACTTAATAAAAAAATCGATTTAATTGCCATGTCTATTTTTTTTTATTTAGTCTCTTAATTTCAATTTCAGTTATTGTTAAGAAAAACCAATATACTTAATATTTATTTAGTCAGATTAATATTAAAATACATGGGGACCCTGCCGCAGCCAGTAGGATTAGACGGGGTTTTCTTTTTATAATTTTTGTTATTTGTAAATATAGATTTTTTATAGTTATTTTTAGCATAGATATGTGGTTTTTAAGATTAGTGTTTATATATATATATACTATATATTTATAAAATAATAAAATTCCGACTTAATATTAAAATCAACGAAATGTTTGCTGTTGTAGCGTCATTCTTTCTCTGACTAATCACAAATTTTCCGCAAACGCTGTGGTTGGTGGAATAGCAAAATACGTAACTGTGTTTTATTTATTAATACCCTCTGTGAAGTAAAACCCTGAAAAGTCATCGATGTAAACTAAGTAATTAAAAAACAATTTTAACTTTTATGTGTAGGTACTGAACGAACGTACATAAATAATTATCATTGTAACTTTCAACTTAATTATTTTCAGGTATCCCAGTTGCGATTGGAAACAAAACACCTATCGAGAAACTCCAATTGTATGCACATTGTGACGCAATTCGGCGTAAACAATAGATTTGTTATGGCGAGGCGGTGATTGCGCGAGCCTTAGCCGAGATGTGGTCGAAGGTTGTCGCGCTGCTGGGCCTGGCGGCAGCCGCCGGGGCCATCCTGGAGGGACCCAACGTCTGCACCAGACAGGAACCGTGAGTGACTACATACTTTGCTTGATACCCCAAAAAAACTGATCCGAATCGGATCACCAATTTAAGACCTATATACGCGGCCGCTGCCAAAGACAGACATGGCGGTCAAACTCAAACCATCCCTTTTTTGCGTTGCATCTGGGGTTAAAAATATTATATAGTAATGTTGGGTAGTTTTATTTCTGTCCATGAAACACCATCTGAATTACAATTAAAAAACTAAAAAAAATAGTTTAACAAACATTAGAAACAAAGCTGTTTATTTGCACGTTTCTGTTTACTCAGCTTGATGCGAAGCGATGGAAACGTTTAGCTTCTTAAACTGTTCGCATTGAAGACCCCGAAACGTATCTGCTCAGAAACGTATCCGACCCGAAAGTACAAAAAGTACGTAACACGTATGTGACCCGTGTTTATATGTAGGCTGATAACGCTGACGTACAAAATAAGTACTTTCGGGTAGGTAACATCCATAGTAATTACCATATGATATTTTAACAATTACTCATGATTAATTACTTATAAAAATGCATTATATTGATATTGATATATTTAACTGTAACATTTCTACAGTGCGGCGGCGGTTGGCGGAGGGGTGGTTTGAGTGTGCTTTAGATATTTAACATATAGTGACTGCAGATTCAGTAATTAGATATTTGTTTGTTTTTAATTTGTTGGTGTGTAGTGTATAAGTTTTACTGTATTCTCTTCTATCTTTGGTTGCGTGGTGTGTGTTTGCGACTACGCGCGTACTTTGTTTGGTTTTTTTTTCTTAATTTATCTCTAGTTGTGAGAGCCTATAATTGGCTTTAATGTCACTACTGTAATCAACTCACACTGTATTTCATAGCTGTTGGATCTCCGTAAATAAATAAATAAATAAATAAATAAATTATTAGTTAAATTGATTAAATTATAAACTGGCAATAACCTCTGTACTTATACCTTATTCATTATGTACCTACCTATTGTGTTTATAAACTTTTTGTGGTAGAGCAATACTGAAAGCGAGTTGAGTATGGCGATGAAAAGTAGGTAGCACGTATCCTGTTACAGAGATACGGTAGGCAAAGCAGCATGAAATAAGTTTGACGCCGAATAAGTAAATCAAGTTTAGAATAATAAAAAATACCTAACAGTTTTTACGTTACTCATCTGTTTACGACCGCGCCAGCCAAAATAGTGCCAATTGAATTGTAACATTTGTAACTACGTTAAGTCTCAAACAGAAGTTGTCTCATTAAATTATTAAAAAAATTACCGTCTCTTTCAATCGAATATTTAATCATTGAAATGTCTTTGTTCACTACATATGTATTTACGTGCGCGTGTGTGCGCATAATAACTAATTCAAGTTTATTTCATTGAAGCGGTAGTGATTCACTCGTCTGACTACTAGTACTAGTTGTTACTAGGTTTTAGGTTTGCAAGCGATGCCCCACTTAAGGAAACAGCAATGCGTAATGAATTGCATTACTAGCAGCTAGAATATTATTCTACTCGGGTGTCTTGCCATACTTATCGCGTGCTCTAAAATTAGAATATTTTATGATAAGCTCATCACAATCCTATTGTAGATTAGTTGCTTTGCATTGTAATATTTATTTTTTATTTACTTAACTCGTCATGTTAAATGTGTGTGAGTTCATAATATATTAATTGCATTGCCAACCCGTTTATCTACTACTCAACCCGATTTGAGGTCCGCGATATACTGCAGGTTTAAATCTTAGAATTAATAAAGAATCGCCAAATCTCACAGCGTATCCTCCTACTATTGCGCTATTTTTAAAGCTATGTTCTTAGTTTATCTCCTTATCTTAGCCGATGACTCATTCTTTACACAAGAAATAGTAAGAAAATGATCTTTAACTCTTCACCTCTACAGAACTGACAGCGATAGCAAGGTCAGGGGAAGCAACAAGAAACTTAGCACAGTTAAAAAAGTCTTTGTTCGGCGTATTGTCCAATAGCCAGTTTAAAATTCTATCCACATTTTATTTCTGCGTAAAAGTTATTTTGCTAAACATAATGCTAAAAAACCCGTTACACGATCTCGCAATGCATTGTTTATTTGCTTTTTTTTCAATACTGGGTCGTCTGATTGTCGCTGATCGGTGTCGGTTGGCGGTATTCACTCGGGTCAGTTAACTTTATCAGAGCTCTTCCCTTCACATGCTATTGTCTCCTTTGTTTCTGTTTATATGATGTGGATGCTACATACATAATACCAGTATAGATAGCCAGCAACAGGATCCGAGAGGGGAAAATACGAGTATACAAAGCACTTGTCTCGATTAAATTTTATTGGGATAAAATCAATTCATCGTGCCCTCTAATTCAACACGCTGTCAGCTATGTCCGATTCTGTCGTAACAGTAGGTAAACTGTTACACTATATAACTAGTACTGTAATTTGTATAAAATAATCTTTGAATATTAATGACTTGTGTGGAAATACTTAACGAGAAATATTTTAATGTACAAACACCTGATGAAGGCCAATTGAAACTTGGTATTTCTAAACACAAAGGTGTATTTAAAACAAACATTTAGTTAATTTCCGCTGAAGAAAATAAATTATATCCGTTTAAGTAAGTAAGAAAATGTTTTATTGTACAAATATAAAGAAAGAACAACAATTCACAAAAAAACGACGGGTTGCACTCCGGGAGTGCCGGTTGAAGTGAAAACTACACACGCATACTCGCGCAAGCGCCCAGCGCCGCTTAAACGACCCAGCAGCAACTCTCCCTCCGTCTTACGAATTTTCGATTTTACAGTCACGTGACCCTGACGCGAGTATAACATTTTTTACCCATCCCAAAAAGTTTTCACTTCATAAATCGAACACGACTCTAGCTTCATTCGTATTTCCAAATAAGCTTAAGAGTACTTTATGTAAAAAACTACACACATGCACACTCGCGCAAGCGGCCTGCGCCTTCTTACGTCTTACGGTCACGTAACCCTGACGCGAGTTTAACATTTTTCACCCATCCCAAAAGTGCACAACGCCGCTAAAGAAGTTTTCACTTCAAAAACCATTAAATATATGCACAAAGGCGAACTTATCCCTGTAACGGAGCTCTACCAGTTAACCTTTGAGTAGATGAGAGGAGCATTAAACGAGGGACCGACAAAGTGTGAGTTTAAAATCACAGATAGTGGAAGCCACAATAGAGCGTACATCTTTAAATGCAACAAATAATTCATAAAACGAACTACTAAATATCATTACCACAGTAAATAAATAGACCAGTATGGAAGCTAGGCATACTTTTTGAAATAAATACCTACGCTCCGTTCGAGCGTTAGGGTTGTCGATTTAATTTATATAAAATTGTAAAGATTTTTGTTTAGTTAGCGCTATAATACCAGCTAGTAACGCCTGTTTTAAAATAACTAGCTACACTTAATTAAGAGTATTAGGGTTGGCACCCTTTATTTGTCTAAAAAAAAAGACAAACGTTTATTTGGTTTCTATGATGGACACGGCACTATAAAACTGTTTTTTTTTTTCTAATTCTTTGTAAATTAATAAAGCTACTTTGCACTTTATATGTTGTCTGACAACAACATCGAAAAGATCCAATAGGTAATTAAAAAGTTAAAAATGGCGGCTACTTTTTTTCATTTCGTTAACGGATTCGATGTCGGAGATCAACCATATCCCCAGATATCGATTTTGAAAGCAATCGGTCGAATAATTAAAAAGTTCAAAATGGCGGCTATTTTTTCTCATTCCGTCCACGGATTCGATGTCGGAGACCAACCGGATACCCAGATATCGATTTTGAAAACAATCGGTCGAATAACTAAAAAGTTCAAGATGGCGGTTACTTTTTCTCATTCCGTTAACGGATTCGATGTCTGAGACTAACCATATCCCCAGATATCGATTTTGAAAGCAATCGGTCGAATAATTAAAAAGTTCAAAATGGCGGCTACTTTTTCTCATTCCGTCCACGGATTCGATGTCGGAGACCAACCGGATACCCAGATATCGATTTTGAAAACAATCGGTCGAATAACTAAAAAGTTCAAGATGGCGGCTACTTTTTCTCATTCCGTTAACGGATTCGATGTCTGAGACTAACCATATCCCCAGATATCGATTTTGAAAGCAATCGGTCGAATAATTAAAAAGTTCAAAATGGCGGCTACTTTTTCTCATTCCGTCCACGGATTCGATGTCGGAGACCAACCGGATACCCAGATATCGATTTTGAAAACAATCGGTCGAATAACTAAAAAGTTCAAGATGGCGGCTACTTTTTCTCATTCCGTTAAGAAAAAGCATTTTATTTAATAATAATGTATTCTTATCTTTCAACATCAGCAGGGAGTTTAAAAAGCTCCGGTTGTGAAAAAGTCGAGTTCAAGCAGCCGTACACTGCGCAATACGCTCTTGGCATGTTTAACACGAAAAAGATCGCGGACTGTCTGGGCGCACGTAACAAACAACCGCTCGACTCAACGCGGCACTCGCGACTGACGGCACCTCGAGGTCCCCTGAGGGGCCGTGTAAAGTGCGCGCCTGTGTGCGTTTCGTTTCAACCGATTTGTTCGTAGTTTCCTTACTGCTTTAGCTTATATATATACTGTGTCATTACACACATGCATACATACAAAATACATACAATAAGATTACACATGATTATACAATATTTAAAGAGATGGTGTGAGCCACATCTTCCTCAAGCCCTCCTTGAACGACGAGCGAACCCCTTGCGAACCGAGAGTTATTATGTATTAAATGTATGTTGATAAAAGTTACTATGTAAATTGTTTATCGCTACCGAGTCCAGTTAAACGGGCGTACAATGGATACCTTATCTCATACATTGTTTTCAGATACACAACAAAGATTCGGGTCTCGGAACAGCAGCCTTATCAAGTCAAAGAGTACACGTGGTGTTTTAGCGTGCCACCCCGCTGTTCCAAGTATAAGATCAAGTTCCAGCAGGTGTTCAAGACCCAGATCCTGGTGAAGTACAGGCCTGTTGAGGAGTGTTGCACGGGGTTCGCGCCAGACGAGGCGGGCCAGCAGTGCGTGCCGGTGTGCGCGGCGCGCTGCGTGCAGGGCAAGTGCGTGGCGCCTAACACCTGCGCCTGCGACCACGGCTACGGGGGCCCCGCCTGCGACATATGTCAGTACACATCCCATTCATAATTTCGCTCCACGCTCCGTAATTCCACGCACAATTGAGGCCAGTGTTGCGCACGCTCGTTTCACTGTTATTGGCTGTGCAAATAAGATAAAGAAACTGGCCGGCAATTACGATAGTGGGTATAGGTATAAGACAATGATAATCGGTTCGCTGTTTTGACTTGAATGCACTAAGTGTTTTCAACTTTATTATCTATATAACTTTAAACCTTAGACCTGACTTCTATCCGTAGCTAGTCAATTTTATTTATTATTTTTAGTACATTTTTATTAGTCTACCACAATAACTAGGACCTTCTCTGGCATACTCCCAATTATAACTATTGAAGTTCTGATGTAGCTGAATAGGTAATACTTCTAATATCATTTGAATTTGAACCAATACATCCAATTAGAATCACATAGCGAAATCTTTCGACCAAAGAGTTCTAAACAACTCCCTTTTTGTCATCCACGGGAACTTAACATGGGCAAACGACTCATCGTCAAAATTCCACAGCATGCCCGAAGGGAAAATGGGGTCGCAACTGCCAAAACGAGTGCCAATGTCTAAACGGGGGGACATGCGAGCCGCTGAGCGGTGAATGCGCCTGCGCGCCGGGCTGGCGCGGCGACTCGTGCGAGCGCGCCTGCGCGCCGCCTACCTTCGGGGACGACTGCGCTGAGACTTGCCAGTGCAGGAATAACGCGACTTGTGACGCTGCTAGCGGCGCATGCGACTGCTGGACCGGGTTCACGGGTCCGCTGTAAGTATAAGGCTGTCACGCTGCTCTTTCTTACTTATTAGAACCAATGCGTACCGGAAGACCAGAAAACGCAGCGTAAGAAGGCCCCCGCATTATGAACTGATGACCTGGTGAAAGCCTATATTCAGCAGTAGACGACTTTTGGCTGATGATGATGAACCAATGGGTGTCCGAAGACGCTGACTTGTATTTTATTGGGCTTACGAGGTCACTTTACATTGTTATGCCTCTTAACAACGCTCCTTATGTTAGCAGAGCACCTCGTGCTTAATGTCCGGGTTCAGGTCCGTGGTTTACGGGAAAAATGTATGCAACAGGATACTTACATCAGCATCACACAACGCTACTGACGCTGACAAACGTTAGTTTGAAACATTGGTGCGAGTTCTCGGACCAATTTAAACTGCTTCCCTCGCGTTATCCGTCGTGGGCTCGACCTAATACGGATTAACTGCCACGCTCTAAATCGTACATACTCGTACTCAGCCGTAATGTTAAATGGCAACTCTGAAGTCTGCATATGTAGTTTGTCTTCATCAGAAACTTTTATGTAAACCTGACTGGCTAAGTAGAGTGTACACTGAATAAAAAATGTCTACAAATAATTAACTGACCTGATTTAACTCAATACAATGCATAAATGTACCTAAATGTAGATGCTTTCTTTCTTTTAACCTTTAGCCATTTCGCTGACATGAGAGGTAATAAAGAATATTACAACATAACTTTTAGGAAGTCGGAAAAAAGTACTAGTGAGCGCCGTCCGATTCGTTACGCGCTTCCGTTACACTTTTAACATTTTTTTAGATACACGACACATTTGTTTAATGAACTATTGTGTCAATTAGGTGCGAGGAGCGTTGCCCCGACGAGGGCCCGTGCCCGCAGAACTGCCGATGCCAGAACAACGGCAAGTGCAACATCATCTCTGGCGAGTGTGACTGCACGCCCGGCTGGACCGGCGAAGTCTGCGCAAATAGGTATACTTATTACACAATTTATGTTAAAAAGCACTAACTATGTATTTTGTATCATTTGTATCACTTGTATCCTAATAAAGGCTTCCTTATTCTTACCTTGAATGTTACTTTCTTTTTTTCGTGGAAAGCTTTCTATTTTTTTTTGAGTGGTGGTGGGTGGTGATCACTTTTCGGCTTACTGTATGTTGATGCCTTATTCTTTGAGTTGGTAACTATTGATGATTTGTTTTTATTATCTGATTGCGCAACTTAAATAAGAGTAGGTATTGTCATTAATGACCTGTACATTACTTGTGCATGTGTGTATGTTTGTTTGTGACATTCTCGAAACAAAACACGTGGACCAATTTTGATGATATTTTGACTTCGAAAATGTCACTTAAGCTGTACCGAAAATTCAGAATGGCGATCATTATGCGCTATATCGTGAAAAAGAAAAAAATAAGACAGCAAATTAAGTCAAATGTGGTGCCATTGAATATGTGGTTCAAAATCATCTCTAGGTTTCTGATATTTTTCATGTTGAGTAACCATTTGGGATTTTTTGGCAGAGTGCAAAGCGGGTGGAGGGGGTAGCCTAAACGATCACAGCGCTCGCTACGGCTAAAATTGTCATTTTTGTCGCTGACTTGAGCTGTCAAATCCATATTGCAGTAAACATTTTCTAATCGTTTTTGAGATAAAAATATGGTCCTGGTAAGATGTGTTGTTGTGAATTGCAATAACACCAAGAAGAATAGCGACTGTAAATTTTACCAATTTCCAAGACCATGGTGGAAACGAGACCAAAGAAATAAGTGGATATTTGCCGTAAGAAAAAAAAAGTAAGTTACCTAACCTCTAAAATTTCACTGAAAACAACAATTTTAATATTATTGGCAATAATGTTACTGACTACCATTGTCCAAAATTGTGTAATATAGTAAAATAACACAAGATTTCATTAATATTTTTCACAATATTTACTTACTTCTTGTTTGACAGCGGTGACAATATTAGCCATAATGGCCGCCTATCACGTGGCGCTGTCGTCGCGCACGGTCCCAATAACGATTTAAAGTTGTTTAGCCATTTTATATGCACGCGTGGATGGCGGGCGGCGGCAATCGCTACGACAACTACTTAGCTCTGAGTTTAAAATAAACGAAACTATTTAAAAACAAAACCCGACTACGTAACTTTTAACTGAATTGCATTTAAATAGGATGTATTAAATAAAATTACAGCATTCGGGGACAAATAAAAAAAGTATGGTATAAAACATAAATGCACAGGACGAGTTTTTTTTTATACAAATGAAATAATTAATTAGCTGATTGAATAAAACAAATACATTTTAAATTCTAGCATATTGTGCTCATACTAAGACCCATAATTGACTTGGATTGTTTTTATCCCTTACGGGGTACTGTTTCATATTTCTAAAAAAATGTGGTTTGTCTTGGCAGTGGATTTGAAATACACCCCCTTGCAAAAAAACGGGCACTATGGTTTATGTATTTTATGTGCATAAAAGCTTACTTTCTAAGCTTTAATGCCTAAAAAGTGAAAACCATAGGTACAAGACATCAGGGTTCTGTTTCTGAGAAGTGCGCTATAATTTCGTGAGCTCATTGTTAATTTCGGGCGAAGGTAAGAAACGCTTCTCTTTTATGGGTTTAGCTTTCCACTTAGTAATTTAACTGTATAAATTGATGATTGATACTAAAGTGTAAGATTACTTTGGGATATACGAGATTATTTGCTATAAACAATTAATATATAGCATGTCATTTTACATTTGTGATTATATTCTCACTATATGGCTTTAGTCTTGCCGCCTTTTAACTAACGAATCGAATCGTGTGGTGACAGCTAAAGTTCACTTATTACAGGTTTAAAAATATTCACCATTTGCTGGCTAACTTGGGATATAACCCAGCTTAACCTCTTATAACGTAATTTTCTATAAATCATACCGATTTAACACTGTTGTTTGCCACCAGACGATATAACACTGGCTGCTTACTCTATGCTATGGTTTTTTAACCGGGCCCGCAGCGCCTATTTGAACTTGTTTTGCGAACTATACTAACGAGCAAAAATGTCGGGTCGCTTCCCATAGAAAGTTATATGAAAAGTGAACAGTTATTTTTGCCGTTCAGTGTATAAAATGGCAACGCTTGAACAGTAGAACACTCAGCTGTTACAAACTCCGGATGCGGGGGCAGAAAGTTATCTTAACGGTGTCATAGATGCAAAACGTGTTCATTGAAATACAAACATTTTTTATTGAAGGCATGTTCGTATAAAATTGAATAATTACTTTTATGTAATTGCGATAATACGCAAAATAATACTCCTCGACTGTGTTTCATTAAAACATGAAATTGTTCTGATTAGCTTGCAACGTGTCACTGTTACATAAAAGCAAATGGTGGCTGCGGATCCGGTTTAACATTCTTCAGTATTCCGATATTCGTAATCTTTTGTCTAGATGCCCAGCTGGAAAATGGGGTGCAAAATGCGAGAGGAGTTGCGAGTGCGCGAACGGGGCGAGCTGCCACCACGTCACAGGGCACTGCCACTGCGAATCTGGATACACCGGGGAAAAGGTAATTGTACTTGTCATCGTGCACTTTGGTCCTTCTAGAACCTGCATTTCTCCACGAATGCTTCAATCCTCAGATATGCACTTTTTTTTTTTTTTTATGTGAATAGGAAGGCAAACGAGCAAGTGGGTCACCTGATGGTAATAAGTGATCACCACTGCCCATAGACACCCGCAACCCCGGGGGATTGCAGATGCGTTGCCAACCTAGAGGACTAAGATGAAATGCCTCTTGTGCCCGTAATTTCCCCGGCTGTCTTACTCTCCACACCGACCTGACAAATACTCGTTGAGTTAACTGTTAGTCGAATTGGGCTTATCTGAAAATAGAAAAATCGGCTGGTAGACATTTTGTAGATATTTGACCCATGCAAACATAAATCACGTCTTTATCCCTTACGGGGTAGACAGCCTAAGGAAACAAGATCTAAAGGCCACGTTTATTATTAGGTATTTGAGGAAGAGTAAAAAGCAGCACAGCCCGTGAGCTCCTAGAGTGACATTCGGGTTTCAGGTACCATTGGTCGATTCAAGTATCAAACCCACAGGAATGAGTAAGACAGCAAGACAGACCGAAGGTGTTTTTGAATACTAAGGCGCATTGGGGTAAATTCGAAATCGGGGGAATTTCGAAAATCGTGGATATCCACTAAACGGAAACAATTCCATAATCTGGCAACGCTTATCTAGAAGCCAAAGACATTGGAGCTTCTAGGTAAACGTTGTTAGATTATGTAATTGTTCCCCGTTTAGTGGATATCCACGAGTTTCGAAATTCCCCCATTTTAGAATTTACCCCAGTGCACTATATCGCACTGTACAATACTTCTTTTACGCTCTCTAAGTACAAAAACAGACCTGCCTGAAATTTCAAATAGGTACGGATGCGATTATTTTTCTGCGAATTTTTATGTCTAATAGGATTTTTTTAATGATTATGATTGAGGAGTGAAAAACAAAATAAGCCGGATTATTTAATCAGCTCTATAACTCGGTCAAGTGTTTTCGAAGTGATATGCTAAAAAGCTTTTCATTAGCCAATAGTAATAATTACCGCCGTTATAAATTTGCCTGCTGGAGCTAAATCCAAAACCAGTAAGCCAAATAAACTTAGCTATACGGATATGACATTCTAATAAAATAAAAACAGTCCATGCAACCATTTCATTGTTTCAAGCTTCGAATCAAAGCTGTTATTTTGATAACATTTCTGCAATGCTACCGTATTTGGGTAGGTATGACTTGTTATACAACATATCAGCCCAACATCATTGTTCTGGTGTCAATAATTCAAGTTAAATAGACTGTTTGGCAGTTACACACAGTGACTAAAACAAATGCAATGATTCATTCGCTAAAGAAAAAGTTCCACTATACTTACCATTTAATGCAAAAGTTTATTTTTACTACGTTGGTGGCAAACAAATATATTTACATGAACTAAAAATACTAAATAATAAATACTATAAGGTTGACTAGAAGAGATCCCTTAAAGGGATAAGTCCGCCTTTGTGCATGTATCTCAGTGTTTGTCAATTGTATTTTGTCTTGTTTATTTTGCACAATAAAGAGTTTACATACATACATACATATTTACCTTGCTACTCCGTTACTCACGTGCAAGATAACTGCTGCCACATTATAAACATAAATCTCACAAACTTAATTATCCCTTACACCACACAGATCTCTACGGGATCATTATCAAAGCTTAGTGAGCACGGCTGTTACACATGCAAACCTACGAACAAAAATGCAAATAGGGGTGTAAGGGATAATTAAGTTTGTGGGATTTATATGTGTTTTATGTGGCAGTAGTGGAGGGAGGGATTGCATGATAAACATATATATTTCGCACAGACTTGGTTATCTTGCACGTGAGTAGCGGAGTAGCAAGGTAACGCCTGATTCAATAAAATAAAATAAAATATTTCCTATATACCTCCCTCAGAAAATTCCCTGAAATCTAATAAGACGGTTTCCAGAAGCACCTCACTTTATCTGATTTTATAATACGACTAGCTTCTGCTCGTGACTTCGTCCGCGTAGAATTATATATATAAACCTTCCTCTTGAATCACTCTATCTGTTAAAAAAACCGCATCAAAAGTCGTTGCGTAGTTTTAAAGATCTAAGCATACATAGGAACAGACAGACAGCGGAAAGTGACTTTGTTTTATACTATGTAGTAATGAAGAAAAAGCTGGAATCGCGTGCGTTCCGCCCATACCATTGTCGACGTCGGACAGGCAACTCAGTGGCTTGGATTTACGATCGATTTTAAAACGTAGCATACAGTAACTAACGGAGCGTATCACAGAAAACTTTGTGCGCTCTTAAAATTCTCTTCCACATAAAAGCGTGAAACCTTTTTCCAGTGCGTAGAAACGTGTCCCCTCGGTACTTACGGGGTTGGTTGCGCGGGCAAGTGTCTATGCCAGCACGGCGGCGAGTGCTCCAACAAGGATGGATCGTGCACCTGCAAGCCCGGCTGGAAGGGCGAGCGCTGCGAGCTGCGCGCCTGCGCGGAGGGCAAGTACGGCCCGCGCTGCGAGAAGGACTGCGAGTGTAACCCCACCACTACTGACTTGTAAGTAACTTGTGTCGAACACTTTAGTGTAATGATGTGTGACTGGAATCACAAGCCTGGCCAGAGACCGTGTGAAGTATGCGGAGCTCACTGCCAACTTCACTAGTTGGAGAGGCACCATAAGAAGATGTGTGTTGCTCTTCTGTGATAAATGATTGCAGCGCGTCTTTGGCTTCCGTACGAAGAATTGATCATGAACTCAGAAATGATTTTTTGCCTTTTTACCCGGCTGCGCGACTCAATTTGCGTTTATCTGTCTACGTATGGTTGTATGTTGCATTTTTGAGGATAGATCGTCAGCGAAACGTGAACAACGATCAATATTAGACAACATTAATAACTGCCTTTACGGCTACGTAGGTGTCAATAAAATTGTATTGTCATCATAGATTATGCGTACGTATTCCAAGTAACCATTAGCTGACCATGTTATTCCGAGTCCTACTCATGAACAACTCGTCTGAGCTAAGTTTGCACCTCGCTGGAATGCGGCGTCCGGCCTGCTTCCCCGCTCACCTTCCCGCGATTGCCCTGTCGCGGAAGTACGGTTAGCATCTTTGTCGCCGTGTGAATTTTAAATTTTGGAACTGTTCCTGTCAGACACCAGTTGCAAACTTAGCTTTTTAATTCTTATGTTAAGCGTTAAGTGTATTGTCGATACAGATGCGACCCGTTCACGGGCGCGTGCGACTGCGCGGCGGGCTGGGGCGGCGAGACGTGCCTGCGGCAGTGCCCGCTGCTCACCTACGGCAAGGGCTGCCGCTCCGTCTGCCGCTGCGAGAACAGCGGCCTCTGCTCGCCCGTCAACGGTAACTCTTATACCATTTACATCAATGTCTTGTTTTTTACTACACTTTAGTTACTACCCTAATGAAAACTGCGAGAGACGTTTAAAAATGTTCATTTAAAAAAATATTTAAAATATATAGATTGTTATTTTTTAAAGCGTTGGTGACGTAGGGAATAAAAAAAATACTGGCTGCTAACAGTTTTATAGCATACGTGCCGATATACATAGTGAGAGAGATATACATGCTCAGGCGAAAGAATTATTCATAGAAAACAACCTCGCTTTAACGCGCGTAAGTTTAATATAAGCAGGATATCATATCTTATCCCAAGTATAGATACTTAACTCGTGTGGTTTACGGGTCCTCCGCTTCGTGTCGGGCTCTAAATGCAGACTTGATTAGTAATCTATTGTCACTGGTGAATTAACTACTATTAGTTTCTCGTTATGACGACTAATAAGTACACACATTTACGTTTCGTTGACAGCTGCAGTTTAAATAGTGCGGTTTTATCGTAATGATTTCACGTAGCGTCAGCCTTTAGACAATATGTTCCTTTAACTTAATTATAAGCACCATTTTAGATATGCCATAGATTACGCAAATGTCACGATTTGAATTAAAACCAATCGTGGCGACTTTTTCGTTTTTCATAAAGCGTTTTATTTCTGAAACAGTAACTTTTTTTAGGATTGATAGTAAACTAACCTAACCTTCTGATGACTTTTCCAAAATTCCTGAAAAATGCACGCTTTCATGTGTTATTACCAATAAAATTATGACTTACTATTATTATGACCTATGAAAATTATGGGACGAAAAGGGACCCGGTAATTTATGTATGCCCGGTGTTTGCGTGTGCAGGATCGTGCCTGTGCGCGCCGGGCTACCGCGGGCAGCGCTGCGAGGTGCAGTGCCCGTTCCCGACGTACGGCGACAACTGCCGCGACACTTGCGACTGCCGCAACAACGCCACCTGCTCGCACGAGACCGGCCAGTGCGTCTGTCTACCTGGGTAAACACTTTTACTTACTCTAGTCCAGTGTTACTTCAACTTCACTTGTAGAATTTCAAAAAGTCCATGGACCCCCGTCTTAGCTTGTTATAGTAAAGGAAAACGAAGCCTAACATAAAAAAAAACACTAACTAAATATGTTTTAACTGAGATGCTATTCTTCCATGCTCTGGGAGTATACAAAAAACAGAATGTACCAGTTGCTGCTCTTCCCGCGCAGATGGTAAAAGCGCATCGAGGGAATGGGCGAAAATCTTAGGAATCATGTTATAGCCATCACTATCATTAAAAAGCGAGCCTTCCTGTTCTTGAATGGGCCGGCAACGCACTTGTGATTCCCCAAGTCTTGCAGGTGTCCCTGGGTGATGGTGATTACTTTCCATCAGGTGACCCGTCTGCTCGTTTGCGCCCTCTTATATAAAAAAAAAATTTTTTTGATTCTCCTTTCCCCCTATATACGCCCACAATCATGCTAAACGTGGCCTTTAGGTCTTGTTACCTTAAGCTCCGTCTACCCCGTAAGGGATAAAGACGTGATTTATGTATGTATGTATTAACTGAGATGCTGCGGACCCCCAGGCTCACATGTTAAGGACCCCTAAGAACTAACCCTGACTGTGGACTTTAAGGGACCCTGCTCTAGTGCCACTTCAATCCTAAGAGTATCTTCAGCTTTATGTACTCGACTCTGCCAACCTTCACAGTCTTACAGCTAAGTTTATTAGATAAGTGGCGAATCCCCGAAACGTTTCTCCAGTTTAATGGATGGTAGGATCTTGTGCAAGATCCGTCCGGATCGCTTATCATCTTACTCGCTAATCCTGCCGCCAAGCAGCAGTGCTTACTCTGCTGTATTACGGCGTGGAGAGTAAGAACCGGTGAAATTACTGACACAATGTATGTGATCAATAAAATTAATCATATGAAATATGAAAAAAAATTGAACTGTTGTTGTTAAACAATCAGGTATAGGCGTTGTGGGTGCGGTAATGACCCAAGACATGTTGTGAAATCGTGTTTTTCAACACACTTGCTCGTAAATTGAGTCTTATTGCACTGCATTTAAGCTCATAATTGAGCTTATTACGCACAAGTGCTGTAATATATTACCGCACGAGTGCGATAATATATATATTTTTTAATCTCAGCAAAAAGTTCAGTTATGTATAGGAACAAGGAATATTTTCGTGAATATTAAACTATTTTAAGGAAAAGATGATAAATAAACATTTAATTTCGACAAATTATTCATTTTTATCTAAAACTGAACATCATTTGCAATCTCAGGCATTGATTAATTATTTTTTATTATAATTTTAATATTGTTTAGCAGTCTGTGTCAGTGTCTTCGTCACGCGCGTGCTAAGTGCACAGCGCGCATGCGCGAGTGCTGCGCGCGGATTGGCGCGGAGAAATAATATCTGCCGCCATTTTTCACTGATATTGTTGATTCAGACTTTGTTATTTTATTACTTTAAAAATTACGAGTTCAAGTAATAAAGAAATGTAGTGTCCGTCGCTGGAAATACTAAAATATGTTCGGAAAATGTTCGGACAGTTATATCAGTAAGAAATCCAAGGTGTTAATTACCAAATGATAAAGTAAAGTTCTAAAGCAGCTCCAGGTAAGCAATGTCTGGTAACAAAGGTAAACTAAAGTTCTTAAAGTCCTTTTTTTAACTAAATTTTATTTATTTTTCCTTGCAAATGTGTTGAAAAACGTCGTATGCGACGCGTGTGCTTTGGTAATTACACATCTCGGCTCTCTTACCCGCGCTCGCTATCGCTCGCGCGTACAATACGCCTCGTGTGTAACTACCAACATAGCACACTTGTATCATAATGTACTATTTTCTACGTTTTCAGTTACGATGGTTTGAAATGCGACCGCCCCTGCGACGGCAAGACTTACGGACTGAATTGCCGCCAACCTTGCAACTGTGAAAATAGTGCGCCGTGCGATCCTGTTACCGGTAAACACTAGTTATTCTTATTCGTATAGGTACTTAATCTACCCTGACATTATTTAATTTGTCTCTATTAGAATTATAATTATATATTAGTAAATGTTATAAATTTTTGTTTCGTTGAATACAAGTAGGTAACTAAAGGTTATAAATAATCATTGACTATGGATAGATAGCGATAACTTACCTACCTCTAGTGCTATACTTGACCTTGGGCCTGTCAGTTACAGTGCCGGATAATAGTTTGTCGGTGTTTGTTTTTTTTTCTAACAAACTGTGTTTTTTTTTTATTTCTTCTAACAAACTACTACTTTTGTGCCCCCGCTAATGGGACAGAATTACGACAAGAAATATTTGATCTAGCCTTATATTATTCTTCTTATTTTCACTAAGTTTCACAGCGCAACAGCTAAACCAACTGTGAAATTAATATACAACATTGCACAAGAAATACATAATAGCAATACAATCAATACAATACAAATATTTTTTATCGAACACCACGAACAGTACAAAAAGATCACAAAAATAAAAAGACACAGAGTTAATAATATGATGTATAGAGTCCCAATGTTTGTGTTGTAGGCGCGTGTATCTGCGGGGCGGGCTACCACATGTCGCGCTGCGAGCAGCGCTGCCCGGCGGGCTGGTTCGGCCAGGGCTGCCAGCACGCCTGCAACTGCAGCGGCAACGCGCGCGGCTGCCACCACGTCACCGGACAGTGCATCTGCGAGAGCAGCTGGAGAGGTCAGTATTACACTAATTACCAGCTTATACAGCTTTGCACACCGAGGTATACCGTCGACCAAAAAGTGCAAACACATAACATTTTTTATGACAGTTCATACTCCGAAAAACAATAAGTGTGAGTTGTAACGGTTGCACCGAGTTTCTTAAACATAACGCCGTTTATAACAGACACAGAAAACCTAAGAAATACACGTCAAAATCGTCGGTTACCGTTGAAAGTTATTGTTATGAGGGTTTTTCTTACTGAACTGGCAACGTCGCATTATTGGTGTTTTTTACGATTATTTCACAGAAATTGAATGAAAGTTTTAAATGTGTCTGTTGTGTTCTTTGTTAAGAATAAGCGCTCTTATAGAATGTTAGTGCAATTCACACCAAGGCCGATTGTCAAATTGACTTGTAAGTGAAAATATTCTATGGCATACTAAAACTTACAAATTACTTTGAACCTTAGGGTGATAAAGGACTTTCTTGGCTGCCTATACATTTTAAGCACTGCTATTATACTCAGCATATAAATACCTAATCAGTGCGAAAAAACGCAGTGACCAAAGCAAGTATGTAAGTAATGCAAGCCATGGTGGTCTTATCTGTTATAAGTGGCAAACTTAAGTAAATTACCTGTTGTATGTGTGGCTTATGTGTGCAAATAGACAAATTGACATTCCAAATCAAAATAATTACTTAAATAAGTTCCATATCAGTTATGTACACTACTATACACAACATGTCATTTACTTACGTTTTTCACCTATACGCTATCGACAAATTACATTTTAAAGTGTGGTTGTTGTAAAGAGAGCCGCGAGAATACGACGCCAAGAACCGCTGTCTATGGAATGCTTCTGATATTTGTTTTGTTATTCGCTGTAAAGTATTTTTTGTAGGTACTTGTGTTTCCACGCTCTTGGCAATTTTAGTTAAATTAGCACTATAGGGTTCTTTTCATTACGCCACCAGTGTTTACGAATATGAGCTAAAACTAAAATCATGCGTGTTTTGTTTGTCAACTACATTGAACACTGTGATGGCATGCTGCTACTATGATTTCATCTACAATTACATTAGATTACATTGTATAACTCACAAGCTAACTAGCAGTTACTCGCTTAACGTAAATGTTCCGTGTCTAATTCAGAAAACTGATTGTTTAGTCAGTTACAAATTGTTTACAAAGGAACAAGAACCAAAGGTCATTAAAATCGAAGTGGTACGAACCTATTTATTAGCTTTCTCGAACATGTGGCTTACTCATATAGAGTACTAGCTGTTGCCCGTGACTTCGTCCGCGCAGAATTAAAATTGGTAACGAAGCGCCTTCAGCTACCGTAACCCGGCCCTGTCACCAGATCTTTTGTTAGCGGATACCTATATCATAATAGCTCGTGCCAGATTTCAGCGCAATCCGTCCAGTGCTTGAGCTGTACGTTGATCAATCAGTCACGGTTGCCTTTTATTTATAACTAGCTGTTGCCCGCAACTTCATCTGCATAGAATTCGTTTATCGCTATCCCGCAGAAATTACGCAATCCGTTCTTAGAGGATGCCTACGTCATAGTAGCTTTATGCATGCCAAATTTCAGCCCGATCCGTCCAGTGGTTTGGGCTGTGCGTTGATAGATCGCTATGTCAGTCAGTCAGTCACCTTTGAGTTATATATATTTAGAAGTATAGTTCTCAAGCCACGTGTATGCAAACATATTAAATTAATTTGGAAACTAACAAGCAATTAGGCTTGTTAGACGTCTGTGTGCGCGATAAGACGCCGCGCACCGCTAATTAGTCCTATTTCGTTTAGAGAACACGCCGCGCGTTTCCTGGCTAAACAATACTGCTCGTTATTGCGAATTAAAATGAGGTGCATAGCCAATCAAGGACAAGAGTGCCATCTGAACCTTACACTTAACATCTCACGGAATTATTAAAAATAAATGAATGAGTTCATTAAACAGTTACTCCTAAATTAAGCTTAATTAGTTCTTTAATACGTCCAATACTATGTTTCTTTCTGGGAAACTCTTTGATTTTAGGTTTCATTTCTACACCGCAATAACGTCATCAAATTTTTATACTTAGACTTTTGATAATTGATATTTTTAACTCTGTTCGTTTTAGAAATAAGATAATTTCATTTTGAGGCGCTGTCGTGCTTTTAACATTTACGAATAATTTTTATTCAACATCGCTTGTTATCATGCCGATAGTATCACTGCAATATCATTTTTGTCATCCAGGTCTCTCTAGGACCCTTGGTACGTATATTCCATCAGGGTATTCTACTAACCTGCTGCTTAATGTTGTGTATGTTCATTAACAGATGTATTTGGTTCTACAATAATGTATGACACAAAATGTGGCGAAGTTTATACTATGGGATCGTTTCAAGATGCAACTGAAGTTACAGTAAAGAAGAAAGTCACCATGAACCCTGATAAAGATTCAATATCTTTAAAGAGAAAGAAATCTGTTAATAAAAAAACAAAGAATAAGTTAAGAAGGTTTAACACAAATAAAATAAAGCTTTTAAAGAAACGACCTAATAAAAACAAAGGTCTGATAAGAGGTCCCTCGCTAACGCAGTGTATATCTTGGAGTGTTCATGAAAAACCAAGTTATGATTCAATTTTAGCGCATTCGACCCAATTACTTAGCAATTTAAGCATTCGTAATCCAAAAGCAATTGTGGTGGTAATGAACGTTGAAGAATCTGTGCTAACAGGCCGTACATCCATATGGGGAGTATCCATCGAAGATGGGCAAATGAACGCAGATAACATGTATTTTGGTAATCTGTTGAAATTGGCGGGTCATGCTTACAAATAAAACTTTATTATGTTTTATGTGGAACTTTATTTATTGTCCTGTTATTCCTGTTTTAACTCGTTATTCGTTTAACAATACGACTTATAATAAAATAAAGTATAACTGGTTCTGTAGTGATCAGCATTGGTGTGTAGTTAATTTTATTTAACAAGTTCACATCCAGTGTGCCATTTCTGATACATCTTAAAATACACAGTAGACGTTACTTTTGGTGACTTAAAATTTGTACATTAAAAGGTTCTTAGATTAGTTATTTATTTCATGGTTATTTTCTTTTTAAAAAATACCTATGTGTAGATATGCCTGTCTCCCAAAAAAATAATAGCCTAATGAAGAAGGATTTATATTATCGTGATTGCGATCCCTATCGCGCAGTGTTGACTCAAACTAGTGTAGTGACACGGCACTCAGCCAACGCATTGACATGTATCAAGCATCCTCAACGGAAGCTTACATGCGTAATGTGATAGCTCGCTACGCAATCGAGCATTCTATTAGCGATTATTTTACTACCTACATTGAACAGGTAGTGCACCCACAACAAATTTTACGTTTATTTATTTACACTAAGCGCAAAAAATCGAATAATCTCGGTACGCATCTTGTTAGGTGTTTATTCCATAACTAACCTTCAGCACTAGTCTGTTATTATTCTTTGCTTTGGTATGATCCAGTTACTCTTATTATCTATAGGTACTTAAGCAGTGGTATGTATATAGCTATGTTGAGTTCTGGGTACTTCATCGTTTTTACTAATACCATGTGGTCTCGTCCTAATCGGCAGTTGCTCGCGCCGCCAATCAACAAACTGGAACTTATTAATCTACGCATTTTAAGTTGCGAAGATGACCAAGTATGATTCGACAGACGCGTTCGATGCAAATAGCACAATCAAACTGCCAATTATGACAGACTTAAGACTCTTATGTCATCTATTAATCTCTTGCTGACGTTCATCAGCCAACCCATAAGTTCCCAACGTGGTCCATACCGCTTCCCAATATTGGGCTGTATGTAAATACTATAGAATAGACCGACCGCTTAGATGAGTCCTTGCCCGCACGACACAGGGGCACACCGCTCTCGGTCCTCTTTGTCGTCCTACCCCGCTCCCCTGTACCCGCGCGGGCGAGGACTCATTTAGGATGTCGGTCTATAAAGGTGTCCAGTACAGCGTACTGATAAAAAACAATATAAGTAAATAGTAACTCCAATAAAGTCAGTACAAATAGTCTGTACTAATTTTGGTGTTTTCACAGCGGACTATATATTTCTTGTAGACTAGCTACCTACTACTAATGATATCCTTGAAATATTGTCTTGCTCAATGGGCGGTAAGCCAAAAATTTTGGGAACCTATGGTATATTCTATGTCAGCCACGCTACTGTGCTGTCCTATTATCTTCTCGAGGCTTAAACTCTTCGCCACCACAAAAATGAAGTGACAGGCTCTGTACGCCACGGAAAAAACAAACGACAAACTAGCTTGATTTTTAGTTCCATAGCAGATGGATTAATTTCGAGTATAATGTTGGTCATCTATAGATGACCGTGGCGTGTGAGGCGTTTCATTGGCTGTCGCGACAAGATTACTGGGGCGGTGAAGGGGTTAAAGGGTCCCTAAAGGTGCTTGATCGGGTTTCTGAATTTATTAATATCGGGGTACAGGCATCCGCTGCGAGACGAAATGCGCTCCGGGCCATTACGGGCCGGACTGCTCGGAGCGGTGTTCGTGCGTGAACAACTCGTCGTGCGACGCGCAGACCGGCCGCTGCGTGTGCGCCGCCGGCTGGACCGGCGAGGACTGCTCCAAGCCCTGCCCGCCGGGGACTTATGGCACCGGCTGCTCGCAACGTTGCGCCGATGGACCTGATGGTAACATTATTAAACTAAACTTTTTAAATTTTTATTGAATCAGGCGTTGCTGGAAGGTCCATTTCAACGAATAAAAAACAATTGCGTTGCTCCTCCGCTACTTCCATCCAAGATAGCCAAGCCTGTGCGTATATATATGTTTTTACATGCAATCCCTACCTCCTCTACTGCCCTATAAATCCCACAAACTCAACTATCCCCTATACAATACAAAACACGAGCTATGCAAACTTTTTTTGTTTGTACATTCGTACACTCGAGGACTTTAATTTGTTGTGCATACATGGAACGCTGTGAAGTAACGCCATGTCGACAAACAAATTTCATTACACAGCAACATAGATTTGTTACGGATCTTGAACCGCGCGCCGAGCCAACCGCGCGTCGCTGCGCGGTCATCTGAACTTAGCCTAAAAAACGAGCTTACTCTTTTCTGAAAGGACCGGCAATGCGCCTGTAACTCTCCCATGTCATGGTGACCCGCTGTTTTCCTCCTATCATTTAAAAGACCTTCGGTAATTCCTCGTTTTTCAAATGCTTCATTTCACGTGCACAACTCATCATATTAGAACATACCAGTGGCGTGGCGTCCATAGAACTCGATTCCCACTGGCTTGCCTATTTTAAGGCAGTTGGGCACTTTATTGTGCAGAATTAGAGGAAAAGGCTAGATTCCCTTCGGCTTGCCTTCTGGTATATTTGACGCCACGCCACTGGGACATGCTAAATAGTTGTCGTGTAGCACTTTTACAAGTCATGTTTATTTAATAATAAGCTTAGAAACTATTCGCTTTACTGTTCTAACCGGCCGCTACAATCACAATAACCAGAGTTACGAAGAAACCATTAGCTTTCTATGCGAAACAATGGTACTAACGATTGTAAACATGAGCACACTATTCGTGTTTCATAACAACCTAGAGCGAGGCGTAGCAACTGTTTGTTATGCTTCTGGTGACGGCCATTACGTGTATTATATCAAATAAAATAAATAATGAATTAGGAAAACGGTTGAGATTTCAGTTCCGACTGTATTTGCACAGAAAAGAAAAGATGAACATATTACTACGTTATACGCCACGGTGTTCGAGTCGTTTTTTAAAAAATGAACATAGTTAAGGGCTTAATCACAACAAAAAATAATTGATTCCTTTGTTTTACGACCGTTTTACCTTTATTCTATTGCAATAAGGGTGAAAAAATCGTAACACAAAGGAATTAATTAACTTTTGTTTTAATTAAGGCCCTTAACTGTATATATGTGTTTTGAAAACGACTCATCTATGAATTTTTTTTAAATGCTACTTTGCACCAAATTATAATTGGGTCTTTAATGTTTTAAATAATTGTTCGGTCGAATTATCGTCGCTGAAACCATTGACTATTCCGGAAAATTATAAAACAAACCTAAACTTTTAATCTATTCTACAAAGGTTATGTAAACTATTATCTGAAACATTTAAACTTTCAGCTGGCAAAATTGTAGACCAAACTTTCAACATCAAACTACCGTGCCGTGACACTCAATCATAATTACACAGACGGATCTCACATATAAAAGTGATGATGATGATGAGGATGATGATCCTTCCGACCGATTTCGGCCATGGCGACCACTTCGACTCCTAGTTATTATGACGCTCATGCGCCCGTAGATGGCTTACATAGCCGATCTTAGCGGTGAAACTTCGCACACAATGAATGCACGTGAGCACACCGTTGACATAATGGTAGCGAACGGCAACCGGCTGGAGCCAGACTTCAATTCATCGCGTTTAGCGTCGAAGTCAACTAAACGCTGCTCCTCGAACTCGCGAACCTCGTCCTGCGCCAACCTGCGCCATTCAGGACGCCGTGCTGCGAAACCCTCCCACTGAGAAGGCTCGATGTCGCATCTTTTCAGGTGACGTTTCTGAACGTCTTTATATCTGAGGAGTTGCCCGCCCTGCTTTCGCTTGCCCTCCTTGAGTTCAGAATAAAAGACGCGCTTCGCCAATCTCTTCTCCGCCATATGCGATGCGTGACCGCACCACCGAAGCTGTCGACGCATCAGATACCACCAACCTTAGTTTGTCGCAGTACTTCGGTATTTCGCACTCGGTCAGACCATCTGATATTTAATATGAGACGCAAGCATTTAAGGTGGAAACGGTCTAAGGTGCGAATGTGGTGACGGTAGACTAGACACACCACGTCTCTGACGAGTATAGAAGGTTAGAGTGATGCTCGACATATTTCAGACTAATTTGTAGTCCTTCCTCTTGGACCGAACTATTAGAACTTGTTCTACCAAAATATATTTCGATTTCATTTAATCATTCTAGAAACATTACATTAGACAAATGATTATTCGACTAACGATGAACTCTCGTTTTAAGTAGGAATTGTTTTGATGTATTCGCAGGCAATTCGACGTGCGACCCGGTGACCGGGAAGTATTCGTGTCCGAGCGGCTTCACGGGCGTGGCGTGCGAGTACCCGTGCCCGCTCGGCACGTACGGCGTCGGCTGCAGCGAGAAGTGCGCCTGCCAGCACGGCGCCGATTGCGACTATGTTACTGGTAAATTAAACTTTTTTTCAAACATACTCTTTCCACTACGTAAAAAGAAGACAAAGTTAAACGTTTATTACGTCTTTGCCGGCCTTGGCAAGCAATATAAGTATGAAAAATCTATTCATGGCTGTTATATGAGTGTTAATAATAAAGTTGTTTAGTGATAAACGTAAGCAAAGAAATATCTTTAGACCGCTTGGCGCTCAATGTTAGTCGCCGCATTTTTCGAAGAAAAAAAAAGAAATTTATTAAAATGATATTTCGCATTTACTTAAAATAAAATGCTCAAACAAGGAAACATTATTTGATTTTTCTTAATATTTATTATTATTTTGTCGCAATATTTGAGCAAAATCACTGTATAAACTTCGGTTTGAACGGTTATAGCCGGACTCGTGTAATAGATCTGCTGCGCTCGATTTTCTAACACTAGTTGATCTGCAATCAGCGTCGTGCCGTCCTCTGCAATAATGTGTAACGTTTCCAGGCGCGTGCCAGTGCCTGCCGGGCTGGCAAGGCGCGGCGTGCGAGACGGCGTGCGAGGCGGGCTGGTGGGGCGCCGGCTGCTCGTCGCCGTGCCGCTGCGCGCGCGCCGCGCCCTGCCGCGCCAACGACGGCTACTGCCGCTGCCCGCCCGGCTACACCGGCGCCTACTGCACGCAGTGTCAGTAACACTATTTTGATTCCTCTTTCCCCCGCCTACAATCATGCTAAACGTGGCCTTTAGGCCTGTTACCTCAGTATCTGTCTCTGTCTACCCCGTTAGGGATAAAGAGGTGATTTATGTATGTATGTGCGTCTCAATGTTTCCAAGTGAGCGTGCTCTTAGGAATGTGTTTATTGAACGTGTTGTTGTGTGATGCAGTCTGCCCGGAGGGCTACTTCGGCGACCACTGCATGGAGCCGTGCAAGTGCCCGGCGGAGGGCGAGTGGGTGTGCCACCCGGAGCGCGGCTGCGCGTGCCGGCGCGGCTTCATCGGCGAGCGCTGCGACGCGCACGCCAGCGACGCCATCGTCATCGACCCCGCTAACGGTACGCAATTCTGAACTTTTCCCGAAAACCACCTTAATCCGGCCCTGTGTCATTTCTTCTTAACTGATGTCCTATAAACTACCTCCTGTAAAAATATTAGCTGTCTAGTTTCAAAAAAATCACGAAGTTTCATAAAAACTTGCAATACTTAAACCACCTTAATCCGGCCCTGTGGCACGATCCTTTCTGATGTCTCTTATTCATACACGTAAACGGACTACCTTCCAGATTCCGTATTTCACGGCAATAATGATTTATATGTTTATGGACTTTATAAATAACAATTGCTAATTAAGAAAAAAAATTGCATTTAAAAGACAGGCCAAAACATGAGCTGCTAGAATCGCATTCGGGTTTGTCTCGCTGTCTCGCGGCCGATGATACCCAAATCCCGAATGGCAGTATAGCTCACGGACTGTATTTTTATTTACCAGATAAAAACAACAGTATACTTGCTTGTTTGCGTTGCTGTATAAAAAAACAGGTTTCGCGATATCATGGCGCATGCGACGTCGGGATAGCCTAGTGGTTAGTGAGCCTGACTATGAAGCTAGAGGTCCCGGGTTGAATCCCGATATTTGTATGATGAATACAAATTTTTGTACCCGAGTCATCGATGTTGTATGTATTTAAGTATGTGTATCTACGTTATATAAGTATATCCGTTGCCTGGTACCCATAGTAAAAGGTTTGCTTAGTTTGGAACCAGGTCTTTGGTGTAATTCCTATGATATTTATTTATAGACTTCCACGCTGGTCTGGGAGCAAAGAAAATGTACCAGTTTCTTCTCTTCCCGCGCAGATTGAAAAAAGCCCGAGGGAATGGGTGAAATTCTTAGGAATCATGTCATAGGCGATACGCAACCCATCACTATTTTGATTCCCTTCCCACCTATACGCCTACAATCATGCTGAACGTGGCCTTTAGCTCTTGTTACCTTTACTCTTGTTACTACCATATAGACGTGATGTGTTTATGTATATTTATTTATTTGTTGGATGTTGTTCCAGTGGGCGGGTCGCACACGGGCCTGACGGCGGCCATGGTGGTGCTGGCGCTGCTGTGCGCGGCGGCGGCGGCGCTGGTGCTGCTGTACTACCGCAAGCGCGTGCACAACCTCAAGCGCGAGATCGCGCATGTGCACTACCACGCAGACCCCGCCTCGCAGCCTGGTCAGTACCAACATGTCAACTGTGTGACGGCGGCCATGGTGGTGCTGGCGCTGCTGTGCGCGGCGGCGGCGGCGCTGGTGCTGCTGTACTACCGCAAGCGCGTGCACAACCTCAAGCGCGAGATCGCGCATGTGCACTACCACGCAGACCCCGCCTCGCAGCCTGGTCAGTACCAACATGTCAACTGTGTGACGGCGGCCATGGTGGTGCTGGCGCTGCTGTGCGCGGCGGCGGCGGCGCTGGTGCTGCTGTACTACCGCAAGCGCGTGCACAACCTCAAGCGCGAGATCGCGCATGTGCACTACCACGCAGACCCCGCCTCGCAGCCTGGTCAGTACCAACATGTCAACTGTGTGACGGCGGCCATGGTGGTGCTGGCGCTGCTGTGCGCGGCGGCGGCGGCGCTGGTGCTGCTGTACTACCGCAAGCGCGTGCACAACCTCAAGCGCGAGATCGCGCATGTGCACTACCACGCAGACCCCGCCTCGCAGCCTGGTCAGTACCAACATGTCAACTGTGTGACGGCGGCCATGGTGGTGCTGGCGCTGCTGTGCGCGGCGGCGGCGGCGCTGGTGCTGCTGTACTACCGCAAGCGCGTGCACAACCTCAAGCGCGAGATCGCGCATGTGCACTACCACGCAGACCCCGCCTCGCAGCCTGGTCAGTACCAACATGTCAACTGTGTGACGGCGGCCATGG
Source organism: Pandemis corylana (assembly GCA_949127965.1). Taxonomy (NCBI): domain Eukaryota; kingdom Metazoa; phylum Arthropoda; class Insecta; order Lepidoptera; family Tortricidae; genus Pandemis; species Pandemis corylana. The sequence continues at coordinate 12,620,449 of OX421856.1, read as the reverse complement.
TGGTGCTGGCGCTGCTGTGCGCGGCGGCGGCGGCGCTGGTGCTGCTGTACTACCGCAAGCGCGTGCACAACCTCAAGCGCGAGATCGCGCATGTGCACTACCACGCCGATCCCGCCTCGCAGCCTGGTCAGTACCAACATGTCAACTGTGTGACGGCGGCCATGGTGGTGCTGGCGCTGCTGTGCGCGGCGGCGGCGGCGCTGGTGCTGCTGTACTACCGCAAGCGCGTGCACAACCTCAAGCGCGAGATCGCGCATGTGCACTACCACGCAGACCCCGCCTCGCAGCCTGGTCAGTACCAACATGTCAACTGTGTGACGGCGGCCATGGTGGTGCTGGCGCTGCTGTGCGCGGCGGCGGCGGCGCTGGTGCTGCTGTACTACCGCAAGCGCGTGCACAACCTCAAGCGCGAGATCGCGCATGTGCACTACCACGCAGACCCCGCCTCGCAGCCTGGTCAGTACCAACATGTCAACTGTGTGACGGCGGCCATGGTGGTGCTGGCGCTGCTGTGCGCGGCGGCGGCGGCGCTGGTGCTGCTGTACTACCGCAAGCGCGTGCACAACCTCAAGCGCGAGATCGCGCATGTGCACTACCACGCAGACCCCGCCTCGCAGCCTGGTCAGTACCAACATGTCAACTGTGTGACGGCGGCCATGGTGGTGCTGGCGCTGCTGTGCGCGGCGGCGGCGGCGCTGGTGCTGCTGTACTACCGCAAGCGCGTGCACAACCTCAAGCGCGAGATCGCGCATGTGCACTACCACGCAGACCCCGCCTCGCAGCCTGGTCAGTACCAACATGTCAACTGTGTGACGGCGGCCATGGTGGTGCTGGCGCTGCTGTGCGCGGCGGCGGCGGCGCTGGTGCTGCTGTACTACCGCAAGCGCGTGCACAACCTCAAGCGCGAGATCGCGCATGTGCACTACCACGCAGACCCCGCCTCGCAGCCTGGTCAGTACCAACATGTCAACTGTGTGACGGCGGCCATGGTGGTGCTGGCGCTGCTGTGCGCGGCGGCGGCGGCGCTGGTGCTGCTGTACTACCGCAAGCGCGTGCACAACCTCAAGCGCGAGATCGCGCATGTGCACTACCACGCAGACCCCGCCTCGCAGCCTGGTCAGTACCAACATGTCAACTGTGTGACGGCGGCCATGGTGGTGCTGGCGCTGCTGTGCGCGGCGGCGGCGGCGCTGGTGCTGCTGTACTACCGCAAGCGCGTGCACAACCTCAAGCGCGAGATCGCGCATGTGCACTACCACGCAGACCCCGCCTCGCAGCCTGGTCAGTACCAACATGTCAACTGTGTGACGGCGGCCATGGTGGTGCTGGCGCTGCTGTGCGCGGCGGCGGCGGCGCTGGTGCTGCTGTACTACCGCAAGCGCGTGCACAACCTCAAGCGCGAGATCGCGCATGTGCACTACCACGCAGACCCCGCCTCGCAGCCTGGTCAGTACCAACATGTCAACTGTGTGACGGCGGCCATGGTGGTGCTGGCGCTGCTGTGCGCGGCGGCGGCGGCGCTGGTGCTGCTGTACTACCGCAAGCGCGTGCACAACCTCAAGCGCGAGATCGCGCATGTGCACTACCACGCAGACCCCGCCTCGCAGCCTGGTCAGTACCAACATGTCAACTGTGTGACGGCGGCCATGGTGGTGCTGGCGCTGCTGTGCGCGGCGGCGGCGGCGCTGGTGCTGCTGTACTACCGCAAGCGCGTGCACAACCTCAAGCGCGAGATCGCGCATGTGCACTACCACGCAGACCCCGCCTCGCAGCCTGGTCAGTACCAACATGTCAACTGTGTGACGGCGGCCATGGTGGTGCTGGCGCTGCTGTGCGCGGCGGCGGCGGCGCTGGTGCTGCTGTACTACCGCAAGCGCGTGCACAACCTCAAGCGCGAGATCGCGCATGTGCACTACCACGCCGATCCCGCCTCGCAGCCTGGTCAGTACCAACATGTCAACTGTGTGACGGCGGCCATGGTGGTGCTGGCGCTGCTGTGCGCGGCGGCGGCGGCGCTGGTGCTGCTGTACTACCGCAAGCGCGTGCACAACCTCAAGCGCGAGATCGCGCATGTGCACTACCACGCCGATCCCGCCTCGCAGCCTGGTCAGTACCAACATGTCAACTGTGTGACGGCGGCCATGGTGGTGCTGGCGCTGCTGTGCGCGGCGGCGGCGGCGCTGGTGCTGCTGTACTACCGCAAGCGCGTGCACAACCTCAAGCGCGAGATCGCGCATGTGCACTACCACGCAGACCCCGCCTCGCAGCCTGGTCAGTACCAACATGTCAACTGTGTGACGGCGGCCATGGTGGTGCTGGCGCTGCTGTGCGCGGCGGCGGCGGCGCTGGTGCTGCTGTACTACCGCAAGCGCGTGCACAACCTCAAGCGCGAGATCGCGCATGTGCACTACCACGCAGACCCCGCCTCGCAGCCTGGTCAGTACCAACATGTCAACTGTGTGACGGCGGCCATGGTGGTGCTGGCGCTGCTGTGCGCGGCGGCGGCGGCGCTGGTGCTGCTGTACTACCGCAAGCGCGTGCACAACCTCAAGCGCGAGATCGCGCATGTGCACTACCACGCAGACCCCGCCTCGCAGCCTGGTCAGTACCAACATGTCAACTGTGTGACGGCGGCCATGGTGGTGCTGGCGCTGCTGTGCGCGGCGGCGGCGGCGCTGGTGCTGCTGTACTACCGCAAGCGCGTGCACAACCTCAAGCGCGAGATCGCGCATGTGCACTACCACGCAGACCCCGCCTCGCAGCCTGGTCAGTACCAACATGTCAACTGTGTGACGGCGGCCATGGTGGTGCTGGCGCTGCTGTGCGCGGCGGCGGCGGCGCTGGTGCTGCTGTACTACCGCAAGCGCGTGCACAACCTCAAGCGCGAGATCGCGCATGTGCACTACCACGCAGACCCCGCCTCGCAGCCTGGTCAGTACCAACATGTCAACTGTGTGACGGCGGCCATGGTGGTGCTGGCGCTGCTGTGCGCGGCGGCGGCGGCGCTGGTGCTGCTGTACTACCGCAAGCGCGTGCACAACCTCAAGCGCGAGATCGCGCATGTGCACTACCACGCAGACCCCGCCTCGCAGCCTGGTCAGTACCAACATGTCAACTGTGTGACGGCGGCCATGGTGGTGCTGGCGCTGCTGTGCGCGGCGGCGGCGGCGCTGGTGCTGCTGTACTACCGCAAGCGCGTGCACAACCTCAAGCGCGAGATCGCGCATGTGCACTACCACGCAGACCCCGCCTCGCAGCCTGGTCAGTACCAACATGTCAACTGTGTGACGGCGGCCATGGTGGTGCTGGCGCTGCTGTGCGCGGCGGCGGCGGCGCTGGTGCTGCTGTACTACCGCAAGCGCGTGCACAACCTCAAGCGCGAGATCGCGCATGTGCACTACCACGCAGACCCCGCCTCGCAGCCTGGTCAGTACCAACATGTCAACTGTGTGACGGCGGCCATGGTGGTGCTGGCGCTGCTGTGCGCGGCGGCGGCGGCGCTGGTGCTGCTGTACTACCGCAAGCGCGTGCACAACCTCAAGCGCGAGATCGCGCATGTGCACTACCACGCAGACCCCGCCTCGCAGCCTGGTCAGTACCAACATGTCAACTGTGTGACGGCGGCCATGGTGGTGCTGGCGCTGCTGTGCGCGGCGGCGGCGGCGCTGGTGCTGCTGTACTACCGCAAGCGCGTGCACAACCTCAAGCGCGAGATCGCGCATGTGCACTACCACGCAGACCCCGCCTCGCAGCCTGGTCAGTACCAACATGTCAACTGTGTGACGGCGGCCATGGTGGTGCTGGCGCTGCTGTGCGCGGCGGCGGCGGCGCTGGTGCTGCTGTACTACCGCAAGCGCGTGCACAACCTCAAGCGCGAGATCGCGCATGTGCACTACCACGCCGATCCCGCCTCGCAGCCTGGTCAGTACCAACATGTCAACTGTGTTACCTAATCACCAGTGGCGTGGCGTTCATAGACCTCGATATCCACTAGCTTGCCTATTTTAAGGCAGTTGGGCGCTTTATTGTGCAGAATTAGAGGAAAGGGCTAGTAAAGTTCCCTTCGGCTTGCCTTCTGGTATACTGGACGCCACACGACTGCTAATTACTAAACAGATCTATATGGGGAGTGTGGGACGTCCCGGGACCGCATAGGAGACGTTTTGAAAAATGGTCAGGTCACGGTACGCGAAACCGACGAGCATCTATGAAGAGATGATGAATGTGGATGAAGCGAAGGTATCGTAGCAAGTGGAACAAAGTATCTACCTCCCCTATGGGAAGAAGGCGTGAGGGTATGTATGTTTTTAACCTTCTTAAAAAATCCGTGTTATCCTAGCTAGTGGTTAGACCTATGGCCTCTCAAACAGAAGTTCTCAATCCGCACTGGGCCAGCGTGGAAACTATAGCCCAAGCCCTCTTATTCTGAGAGGGGGACTGTGCCAACAGTGGCATGTATATAGGCTGGCTGTGAGATGATAATGAAACCTACTGCGACTATTTTCAACATTTTTAATACCTAGACTAACTTATAATATAACGCATTGATTCATGACCTGGGGATAATCAGGGATTAAACTTGTTTCGTGACAGCAATATGCCGTCAAATAACTGAAAATTCACTCTGCAATTTATTAAAGGGGTAAATAACTTCCTATAATTAAACCGGGTGTAAAAAAGCGCTCGCGATATTTCACATACCCGTCAAGATACCAAAGTAAACGAATTCTCGTGCCATAGGTTTAATTTTGATAATTGACCTCTCTCATACAAAAATAAACAAGGAAAAAAATATAGTTATTTTTTTAATGGCCTCGAAAGCATGTACTATCTGTTTTATCTTACTACGCTTTATAAATGATTCGGCATGTTTTCGGACTAAGTAAGTAACTGCGTAGCTTACACAGCCGTTTATCTTTAAATATTTATTCAGACAGAATACAAAAAGAGGCACATAAAAAACGTTTCATGTAAAAATCAACACGTATTATAGAAAAACTGTTTGCATAAATGAATATTGCGAAGTTAATGTACTAAGTTATTCATAGAGCTAAGTAAACAAACTTCCTTATTGGAATAGTCTACGATTTGTTGACCTTCACTAGTGATGTGAAAACTATACTCGGGAGCAAAGAAACCGGGTCACTTTTCACACAACTTTCTACGGGAAGTGACCCGGTTTCTTTGCTACCGAGTATAGTTCAGGTCATTCAAGTCTACATAAGTGCAATGTAAACTTAATTCATTTTTGCTACGAGAAATTTCAAACAGTAAAATAAATAAATAATGAATTAAAATAGGTATTACAAAAACGATATCGCTATAGATAAATGAGTCGTTTTCAAAACACATGTATATAATTAAGGGCTTAATCACAACAAAAATAGTTTGATTCCTTTGTGTTACGACCGTGTACCTTTATTCAATTTCAATAAGGGTGAAAAAGTAACACAAAGGAATCAATTAACTTTTGTTTTAATTAAGGCCCTTAACTATGTACATGTGTTTTGAAAACAACTACTACAATGTAACAACTACAATGTAGGTTTTTAAGATTCTATCGCATTAGGTTAGCAAAAATCTGTAATGGTAGAATAGTTATGGAAATAAATAAATAAATAAATAAATAACTCAAATATCGCCTAAAATGTTGGTTTACGCTATCTACAAATTTTAGCCTCGTAAGTCCTGGCTTTAGGTAACAGGCGTAATGTTTGAGACAAGAGACACTGAGTCTCAAAATTTAGATCTTGGATCCAATTTAAGCATATAAGTACTTTTTTCATTCAAAAATTTGTACTCCATGCTGTTCATTCGGCAGATTCTGACTATTCGTTTCGGCGGCATTAATACAGACCACGCACAATACGTATTAAATGATAACAAGTTTGGAACAGTGTGTTGTTTGCATGGTTCATCGTTTTATTACAACACCGCTTGCTATTGTTCACAGAGCAACAGCACTTCGACAACCCGGTGTACTCGTTCCAAGGCTCGACGCGCGGCGACGACTCGACAACGCTTCTCAACAACGCCAACCACATACACAACAACTTTGGCGTTGGCAGCAAACTCAACAACACCACTATTGAAATGCTCAAGAACAGGGCAACCGGGTCCTCTGACTGTGAGTTGGATTAGTATTATAGTGGAACATAAAAAGTATTAGTACCTTTAACCGGGGTGACTTTGATAATTTTGGGGCTACTTCGATCGTTTAAAATTTCTATAAAATCGATATTGTCCATATACTGTGAATATTTGGCATGTACACGCAAAGGCGATCGATGAAGACATTGGAAGCAGTAAACGCAAATAAAAATTATTGATATCGTCATTTTAACTACTTTTTAAAGCCACCCCGGTTTACGGTACCTAATTCTTTACACAAATGCATATATTAGACATATTGCTGCGCACATTGCGATCTGGTAGGCTGTCACGCGTGTTAATAAAGATGCCATCAAAATTGCTATTTTTCTGTGAAATTATAAACTCATTCATAGAAAATTACTAAAAAAATCCGGGTCTTCTTAAAAGTTGCCCGCGATTGCTCTACTAGGCACCTTGACAGCTTGACCATGCCAAATGGATTTAAATGCAAAAAAAAATGTTTTAAGAACATTCTTGAATTAGTTCTCATTATGGTTTACGCCATTGAGTTCGAAATATCCATTCAAAATTTATCGTTTAAATCGTTTTAATCATAATGTTATTTCTGAACTGCTAGTGACGTCAAACAGATGCTTTGGTAACAATTTATTTTCGGTTCACATGTATTGCATTATTCTGACATGACTACGATCGTAATTTCATTTGTACGGCGGGAGACAACTAATTAACATACAGTTGTCCGTGTATAAATTACGTCTGACAAACACGGTATACTAATAAGGCGTTTGTAGACAATTAAACATCGATGAATTACTTAGTTAACTACGACTAACTCCTGCTAGCGACTTCGCCCGCGTAGAATAAGTAGGTAATTCACTAACGATTTTAAGTTGTCTTCATTCCCGAATTTCTCGTTCTGGTTTCGGTACGCAATGATAATCTTGTTTTGTGTGCAGCTTACGACCCACTTTCGTGCATGAAAAACAAGGACGCGGATGCTACCAACCCTAACCTGTACCACTGTATCGACGACGAAAGCAAGCTCGATCACGTGTACGACGAGATCAAACACAAGGAGGGATACGGTAACTAACATTAGGCTAACTAAATATGTCACCAAACATTGGTCAAATCTCAACCACTGATTGGTTTATTTCGTCAATGTTGCTAGTTTAGACTTGTCATAATTTTAGCTTCGAGAAACGAGTCTCTATCGCAGAAACTTAAGCGCAGTCGCTAAATAATACTAGATACTACGCGTCTCTGCCGAAATCAGCAGTGTGACCTCACATTCCCTTATCACTGTATGTTTTTGCATTACCCTAGAATGGGGTAACTTTAGGCTGCCGTAACGCAGCAGTTATGAGCAGTAGATTCAAGTAGAAACTTCCGTTATTTTGCTTCACGTTTGTAACTTTTAGTTGATGTCATCTTGGATCTTCTTTTCATCTAGGTACATGTCAAAAACCCACATAGTAAAATTTACGCATATTAATAAAAGTTTTTGTCAAAGGAACCCGTTTTACGCGACCGAAAAGACTTAACGTAGGTACATTTGCGAACCTACCAAACCAAAGCCGAGAGAAGCAGTTTCATGTTTATTTTTCTTTGTACAGAAATGGAGTACGACCATTTGAACTACACTCCACCAGCAAACAAATGGAAGCCGCATTATCAGCGTATGGATAATGGCTTCTCACCGCCCAGCTCTCAGTCGAGCACCGCTCCCAGTGAGGTATCCATTCCACCGATACCTCCCTTGCCAAAGCTGAACGTGGCTCCCGTGCCACCCATGAGGGAAGGGGAACCTCTCAATGCGCCAACGCCACCGACTAGAGAAGAAAACTCGCCGCGGACAAACGCCGGAGAGAATGACGCTGAGACGCCATGACAAAACGAATGGGTGAGACTGTTTGATTCTATTGTGGGTGATTGAGAGGCTTGTGCGTAATTAATTAATACCTGCTGGTCACTCATACGTAGCATCGGCCGATCACCCGAAACCGCAATCGGTGGTGTCACAAGGAATATTTTATATTCGCGAACGTGTAGTAAATTTTAATTACGTAAGTGATCTCTATAAAGTTTCTTTATTATTTTATAGCAAGCTTTACTTTAAATGAATTAGTTATTTTGTGACTTGTATTGTTTAATGTAACTTTATGTATGTAACTGCAAAATGTTTATGATCACATGCCATATCTTGAGTGCAGGTTGTGGCAGACTAGTAAATCGTTAATTAGATAGGTACTTACGGAGTTAAGATATTCATAAAAAAATGATTTATACAGTCATATTTACAAATATTAATGTACCCTTCTACTGAGAACCTTAACTGACTGAATGGCCGTTTTATCATTATTTTACGCTTTTTGTGTGTTAAATGTTATTGTATTTTCGATTTTTTTTCTTAAAACAGAAAACTAACAGACTACAAATGTGAATGGAATTGTATTTTTGTATTTGATTTATAAAAACTACACCCGTAAAGGTCCCACGCGAAGTATACATTTTCAAACAAGAAGTTTATTGTTTTCCAAATCGGACCACAATTACGGAGGTTATCCGTATACAACAAATTCATGCAAATGAAAGTTATGCTGTTCCCTTTTTGAAGTCGGTTAGAAACAGTAGGTACTACCCAAATAATACGAATTAAGCCCACCTTTTTTCATCGGGAGAGTCTCATGTTTCTGTAACGAACAGAGCTAAGTGCTATTAGAATTAATTTAAATGATCCTAAATATGCGGTTTCTCGGGTTGTGAAAATTAAATTTCAAATTGTAAAAAATCTTTTGAATTGTCAAAAATCCAAAAAACTCAAATTTACTGAACGAAATAAAATCACAACGTTTCATGAAAGGTACGCCATTTTAGCTTGGAATTTGTATAGAAATAGCAGTTGAATACAGAGCACAATTTTATTATTCTTTCCAGTCTATTATTACAGTACAAAGGAAAGAAACCTCGACGTCTCTCGAACTTTAGTTACATATAATTTGCATTTTACTACACTGAAATACGTCACATTGTGACAAAATTTCGTTTGGAGCTTGACTTAGTATGTAGAATTGACCTAGAACAAAACTCGCGCCCGAAATATGACCTTCTTGCTTCTTTACGACCGTGTGACAGCTGGTGAAGGCATGATGAAGCAATAACCTTAGTGATATTTTCTAGTATTATAAGCGAGCGACAAAGAAAACTAATCTCACCGTGGATGCACTTGTTACATTCCACTTGTGTTTTTATGTAATTATGTTTATTAATTTCACAATTTATTTCTATTACAACTGCTAAAAAAATATGTACCATTTTTATTTTAAATGTATCTTATTTTTACATTAGAGTAAGCAAAGTATAATTATATTCAATTAATTAAAATTTAAATCGCATATCTTTGAAGGTGACGTAAATGTGTACCTATTTATTATATGTTAAATGTAAAACAAAATCATTTTTAACTTGTGATGTACGTTTTATAGGTATACACGATAGTTACTAAGTATAGTTTAATGTTAATGAGTAATGTATAATTTGCTCAAGAAGTGCCAATTTGGAAACTGAGTAAGGGTCGTTAGACAGATTCAGCCAGCGCCTGTGGACTGCACGCTGAATACTTGCATTTCAAATTGAATATTGATTAGAAAAGTCTATTGATAATTAGTATCCTTACTAAAAGTTATATAACATTGTACAATAGAATCTTTGTCCGCAAAGTATAAGCAAATAATTATTATTACTATCAATATTTATTGTCACTTGTCATTTGATATATCTTTTACATTGTTACCTATTCTACGATTTTTAAAAGTTAAAGGTTAGAAATCAAATCATGATAAGTATTGGTAGCTATCAAAATTGATCACTTTGTCCTATTATCTTATCATATATTGGATTGGATATCGGAATTGTCAGTGTTCAAGTCTTGTACAAAATCAACTGACAATAATTTATTTTGTAAATTTTTACATCGTAGGTAAGCCCTAAAACTTTATGAAAAAAATATCAAGCCATTTTAGCCTTGGCACTCGTGTTTATAATATTGAAACATATAGTTTGTGATAAATTATTTTACGTGTAAGCTGAACGGTTTAAATTAAATAACTCTTGAAAATGTGATTTTGTTTAATTCTTCCATTTTACCACATCTTTCCCCATGGTGGCATGTTTTACAACGATACTTAGTTTCAGCTATTTTATTTCAAATCTTCAAAAGGTACGAAATTGCTGCAAAATGTAAACGTGTCTAATTACGTGTTACCGTAGCAAATATTGTCGCAGCTGGTCTTTCTTCTGTGACGCGTGTCCTTTTTGATTGAGCAAATAAAGTTGAAATTTAAATAGCTTGAAATGTAAAGTGGCTGTAAGTGCTTCAGCCACCGCAAGTGATAACGACGTCCTATTATTTAACTGCTGTATATTTTAAATTGACTGCAACATGAAAGTGATAGTGATTGTTTTGTCGATCTTGACACTTCAGGTAAGTTTCACTTTTAACTCTTGTTTTGCATCGCTAGTTTCGTTTTTGTTATGGAATGTGTGTGTGTGTGCTTTTTTCTAATACACGTGCCTCTAATTACAGGCGTCTGCGTCTTTCTTCGATGAATTCCGTGGCGCAGTGTCGTCGGTTGAGAGCAGCTTCGGGAAGTTGTTGAGTGATGTCATATACGACGTGAGGGAGACTATTGACTGCACTTTGTTAGCTGTCGAACAGGTGCTGGCGCTAGGTGTATTCGGCGATTCATCGGACTATGAAAAAAGGTGTCGAGATACATCGGAGCCTCCTGTCCAACCAGTGATAGTAATAAATAGCCAGCCTGCACCGCCTCCCGTTCAAGACACTTCGCATGAGAAAATAATTCCTGTGCTGACCGTTGCAGAGAGTCGACAAATCGATACATCATTATTGGATGTCGACGAGGTACTGGCCGCGGTTCTAAAAAAAGACGACACTCACTCTCAACTGGAGGGTGTAAAACTGACTCTTAAAAATGAAACTGCGCGTTTAAATGAAATTAGTGACTTGCTGAGGAAACAACTTGAAGAACTTTCGAACGAAGTCAAAGACAAATTTAAGGCTATTGACTTACAAACGTCGGAACCATCGGTTGAGAGCATTTGGAACGATATCAAGTTACTACACGAAATAGAACATAAACATAAAAATACAGCAGAATCTAAGAAAATAAGTCAAATCCTTGATCAGATTTTAAGTATTTTGGATGCGAATGAAGAAGATCGCACTACTGCAGACGATTATAAAATAAAAGAAATTATGCGCAAACTGAGCAGGCAGTCTAAGGATAACGACCTATGGAAAGGCGCCGATGATTATCCCAAGGATTTCCGTGACTATGCAAAAAGATTATTTGACGAAAGTAGAGAATCTGCGTCACCAGAGGATTCTAAAAAAAAGCATGGTTCTGATGATGACAAAAAGGGAAAGTCTGAACCGGGTGACGATAAGAAAACAAAGCCTGATGATGATGATAGAAAGGAAAAATCGGACTCGAGTGATGACAATAAAGAAAAACCTGAATCTAATAATGATGAAAAGGAAAAAGTAAACGGCAAAAAAGGAAAGACTGAATTAGACGATGACAAAAAAGATAAACCTGATACAGATGGCAGCAAAAAGGAAAATGCAGGATCGGACGACGACAAAAAAGATAAACCTAAATCTGACGATGACAAAAAGAAAAAACAGGAAGAGCCTACTACAGTCAAGCCAAAAAAGCGTAAAAGAAAGCCGAAAACAACAACAACAACTACTACCACAACTGAAAAACCATTAACTGTAGAAGAATTAGCTGCAGAATATGGATCTTTGTTTGATGTCATGCCAGATATAGATAGCATACATGCCAAACAAGCGGCAGAAAGCGCTAAGAATATAATTGAGGACACTAAAATAAACGATGAAGTTATGAATAGCTTGGCTGGAATTAAATCTAGTAAAGACGTACGCGACCTCTTTGACAATCTTGATAGTCTTGATGAATAGAATCAATCGCCTGAGTGCGTTATAAGTTAAAATAAAGTAAAAGACAGTTGATCAAACATTTTGCGACAACACATATAACTTAAAATTGTTGTACCTAATTTCGTTTTGGATTGACTGAAAGTGATACCGCCTTGAATAGGAATAGGTTACTAATATGTGTTATTTAGAAATAATATGGTAATTTAGAAATTCTTAAGTGTATGCTTCTTTAACTGTTTACGGGAAATAATATTTGACATCAATTTATCGTAATAAACGTCTTGCAATAAATTGACGCCATTGACAATGAAAATAGACTCGTAATGACGTCTGAGATATATTTACCTGTCGTACGTATAGAAGAGGTATCACAAGTAATGAACACTTGAATATTTTTTGATGAAGTCAGGTTCATGTCGATTGGGAAGCAAAGACACTCATTCTATATTATAACGATTTTATTAACAATATAAATACGTAATTACAAACTTATTATTCTACAATTGAGCTGCGCTACTCTACTGCGAGCTGTCCAACGTGCTTATTTTAGACTTCTAGACTGGTTACTTGCTGCAGGGGCCCGCGGGCGGGGACGCTAGACCATGCGCCAACCTGTGCCCATGTCGCTCTTACCCACTAAGTATCCAATGTGTAAATCTATCGTATTCCTCATCACTTAACAGTGCTTCCATTTCGAGTTTTTATATAAATTATTATTTCTCCTTTTATACTTAACACGAAAAGCTTTTTATAATTAGCAATTTTTTGTGTTTTCTTTTTAATTTTGTACAAATATTTTTAATTTTCCGTTCGTATTAAAATTATGATTTAATTTTTAATTCCTGTCCAAAAATTTGGCACGACTTGTTTAAAATATTTCCAAATATTTGTTTCGTCCGAAAGAGACAATGGCACAGATAACATTTTCACAACAAAGTGCAAAAGTATTTATCAAATACAGAAGAATGTTGGAACAGATGAACAAGCCCAACGTTTAATTATGTCATTTTGCAGTCGCCAACACGCTTAACCGAGCAATCGTGCACATTTCCCACTAATAATTAGAGCACTATTTACCACTTGTATAAACTATATAATATAATAGGTAAATTAAAAAAAAAATACAAATCTAAACCTAAGTCATTGTGTGATATTAAATTATTATAAGGTAACAAACTGTATGTAGAATACAAAAAAAATGTTAGTGTAATAAGCCCTGCCAGAGCAGAAAAAACTATATCTAAGATTAGGTTTACCATTGTTTGTTGAATGAATTGAGCAATTGCTTAAAATAAATAGCTAAATATTGTACTTATTATCATAAGGATGTCTACGTGCTAAGTGGCGACCGATGGGGCGGGCGTCGCGCGTCGCCTCCGAATGGATATGTACAATTAATAATTATACGCACAAATAAATACATTGTTAATATTTCCTGTTTCATGTTTTGCATTTCATTGTATAATCATACCTAATCCTTTTAATGTAAATATTCGACTGATATATAAATAAAAATCCAATATCTTACTTTGTTCAGTACGTAGCGGCATATTGATTTCAATTCTACATTTTTTTTTCTTATAAATAATAAAATCGATATTTTTATTTTTAAGTACATGTTCTATTCTACGACAAATTTGTGAAATTGCTTAGAAGATTAAAGAAGTTTCGCTCAAGAGCCCTCGGGTACTCCGATCTGCGAAGTTGTAGATAAAGATGGATGTCTAAATTATGTTAGTAGTTATGTTTAGTCTCGAATTCGATTTCCCGGTACCCAGGGGGTCCTTGAGCAGATAATTGAGTTGACCATTAGCAAGTCAGCTGGTAAGTATGTAGAAGTAAGTTTAAATATACTTATGATGATAATTGCTTAGTTGTCCTATTCTATTTTGATTCGATGTCTACTTATTTGCTAACAATAAGGTAGGTATGGTACAAAACAAATACGCGCTCTTAATTAAATCTTACGAGAATAAAGCGAGGTGCGATTAGGAGATTACGTTACGTATACATGCGACGCGCTGCGAGCGCCGGCGGCGCCGGGCCGGGCGCGGCTACGGACTACGCGATGCCATATTGAACACAGACAATATTCCTTTGGTGGTGTTTCGTTTTATTAATTAGGGTTATTATCAATAAATTTAATAAAACGTACCTTACTACAAATAAATTCTCGTTATCTCTTTGCACTTAGAATTATTAGCACTTTTGGGCAGTATCTAAAACGGAAATTATTAACGTTACCTCGTCATCACAGCTCAAAAAAATTACCTAGCCGGTAGAGCAGGTGTTAAGGCGAGCAACAGGAAAACTATCGAAGGTTTGAAGACGGATGTCGCGCGCTATTCGCCCTCCCGCACCTACACCGTACAGTCGTAAAGGTTTATCAATGTTGTAGTTGTTCGGGAAACGTCCCCTTTCGCCACTCGTTTATCTTTATGTGCCGGGACAGATAAACTGATCAAGGCCGTATGTGAATATTAATTTGAGCCACATTTAATCCTTCGGTGCAGGAAGGGCGCACGAACCTTTTAAGCGCTATATTTGCTCTGCTTGTTTGCCTACCACACTCCTTTATTGGAATTTTACAATCCAAATAATAAGTATTGAATATAGTCGGATTACATAATATTTGCTACAAATTATTGTCACGCTTTTATATTGCAACTTTGATAGTTTGACGTGCTAAGACAATCATGAGGTAAGCGGTGAATAGAATAGAAAGGCAGGTGTTAGAAAGTAACGGGATAACATTAGGTGCAGAGCTTAAGAAATACGAGAGGTCCTTAATTAGCCTAATACATATAGAGTATGTATACGTGTCGTGGAATAGAACACGTGCCGGGCGGGACGGGTGTGCGTTAGGTCTCGTGTGACGGTTGCCAATTTTGCTGTGATTAATTTGCCGGTACCTCCCAAGCCCAATCTCTTAAGCCGTGACATGGGACACATTAGATACCCACGGAATCAATTTAATCACAACACATTACCAAAAGTCTTTCTGGGGGGTGGTTTTTAAGTTAAAATCGCTCGAAAGGCTCGATTTAAAAAAATCTTTTAGGTCAAAAAGAACCTTGTATTTCTCATTGTTAAGCCAAACATTTGGCAGGTAGGTATAACCTTCATTTAAATTTTAACGTAGGTAGCACAGTTTTATTTTTGGATCGAGCTACTCTTTTGAGTGTTTAACACTTTCTATGCTAGATCTCTACTCCATGGAGGCTTAAAAAGTAATTAGCATGGCATAGCCATTCAGCTTGATTAACCTCCATGGAAGAACTAGAATAGAATCACCCCCCGAAACGGTTAAAACGAGGGTTCATGCTTGCGCTTGGCCGCTATGAGTTTATCTACCAAACCAGCAGATAAAGATGCACTCAGAGGTAAGTGCGTCAAATAAAATAGAAACCCGTAACGACAAAGCGCCTCGCAGCCTCGCGATAACCGCTAAGTTAGTAGGGTTTACGCCGGCGGCGGGCAGCGCACCAGAGTCGAGGTGGCGATCTGGTTGAAGTGCTTGTCTATAGGCACGCGGACGTCGTAGAGCGTCGGCGCCTGCAGGATGATGCCCGCGGTGCCCACCAGCACGGCCAGCGTGAAGATCCACAGAAACAGCCGGTCCAGCACCATCGCCACGTACTTCCAGTCCTCTTTTACCTGTATAAGAGTATTGTTATAGATGTTCCAATTCAAAGTCCGCATCTATAGCAAATGTTGCAAGTGTTCATCTGCAAAACTTCCACGAAATTCGTCTCTCTCAAAGTTTGTTAAAATATCGGGCTTACGGGTTTATAAAGCATCACTTCGTGCACCTATCATTATTTAATTTTTATTACTACTTATTACTTACTCATTAAGAGGAAATCTGTAACCTTTTCCTAACTCACAATCAATTCCCGGTAGAGACTATCAAGATCTATATTCGACTGCATCATTCCATAAAATCACACAATTAAAGTGGGGCTCAGGTCATGCGCGCATATTCTGCTAACCATCACTTTGAATCCCCGAACAAAAAAGTAAGTTTGACGTGTGTATCTGTGACGTTATACCTTAGTGGAATCCTCCAGCATCCTAGTGTGCTCGGCGATGAACCGCACGCAGAAGCAGGTGCGGTGCACCTCCGGCGGGCACGAGGAGTGGCTGAAGCCGGGCGGCGGGTCGGGCACGGGGCTCAGCTCCTCCTCCGCGGCCGCGCCCAGCGCGCCGCCCTCGCTCGACCCGTGCACCACGCAGCTGCCGCCGAAGCGGTTGCTGTCGCTCATGCTGCGCAACACCACAATCACACGAGGGTTAAGAACCACTGACGTAGAGAATGCTTATCTGTAAGACTCCTATTATTTTAAGCAAAATAGAAAGTCGCCCTTGGGATCCCCATTTGGCATGATAAAATAACAAATTTACTCATATATAGGTACATAATGCAGTTTGTCATAAAGATACCAGATACCAGGCCCTCGAAAGCAACGAGCATTGTACAGTCCAGTTAGATCTGTACACAGTACCGTAGTTGTAGTAGTTAGTTACTGGAGTGCAGAGAAAGAACGATGTTTTGATGCTAGTTTATTCACGTTATGTTAAAAGTTATACAAATTACGATATTAAGTTGGCGTTTCTTTCTCTTGATGTGTATCGCACGCGAGTTAGTTGTGCACTCTCTTTATATAACTTAAAATGCTATAAGTACTTAGGTATTTGTTCATGTTTAGCGCGCGGCCTAAACTATGTCGCGATGAAGCGAAAACATGTATACGGTGATGAGACCGTACAAGCATAAACCTCAAATAAGAGAATTACAACAGTGTTACTGCCACTAATACATAACTGGCCCAATCTCCATACTAAATAACTTACGTTGCATATACATATGAGGGCCACATTTTTTGCTGCTGAGTACCTAGGTAGGTACCGATATTTTGGAGTCCTATGACTTATTTCTATGAAAATTTACATTACTGAGAAATTCCCGTATAAATAAAAGATTCTATCTAAGGTTAGTGTCAAAGGTTTGTAAAACAAAAAACAAACTAAAGTTTAATTTATTTAATTACAGACTCGTAATCATTCCAGTCGTTAAATCGCAGTCTATTAGCGGCTTCATCAAAAGCGACAAATTATTTAATGGTCTGGAAAGCCATGCCAGCTCTGTATTACACTCCGATGCCTAAATCTCGCCAAGGCACCCTGTTAAATGAAATACTAGGTACATACTGCCTATATTTCACGGACACATTTCGCCATTGAGTGGTTTTTGGGTTGTAGTTACATTAGCCCTCTTTCATTCCAATGAATAGAGAGGAAACTAATAAAATAAATAAAATATCGGCAGCAAACATGGAATAAAAAGCACCTCTGCGAAGTAGGCACCTATAATACCTATACACGCGCAATCGTATAATTGACGAAACACGCTAAGTCAGCACAAACTTCAATCAACGAGTGGAAATTTTCAGTTAAAGAAGTTCTACTGAATAAGGTTTCACGAAGACTGAAGATAAAAAAAGACTGAAAATTTTATCTGTTCTCCGTAGAGCGAAGGAAGGTAGCTGTCACGTTTAGGTATTTTTTCACATCATTATACCTACTCGATCGCTTTCAAGCCAAGTGTAATTTGTTTTAACGTAAAATTATTTAGGCAAAAAATGTGTAGGAGTCAAGTTTTGAAATACCTAAACAATTTTTTTTTCAGGTTTGCCGGACGGAACTTGCGCTTCTGTGCACCAAGGTCGTGTTAGAGTTTTTTGCAATAAAGATACTTCTAAATAATGTAGATTGTTGTCATAAGTTCCTATTTCTAATTTAAAATGTTGCAAAGTTTATAACGCATCCACAAACTTTCATATGCGTATTCATCTAACCTTTCCGAGCAGTATATAGGTGTACCTTAATACATAAAGTTAGGTAGGTAACGTGTAACTGTCAAGGTTAAAAATAAGGATTCGCGCAAAGTTGCAAACATTTTGTAAGCATCAACCTTAACGCCACTATAATAAGGTATTTTTACACATTTTTGTCACTTTGGAATATATACATTTTGGTGACCTTGACTGAACCTACACAGTCAAGGGAAGATGCTACAATAGGGAGATCTCTCTTCAGGCAGATCTTATGCCTGGGGACCGAAGTCCAAAGGAGGAGAATTGGTAGTATTTATGCAAACTTCGTTGGCGCGAAGAACATTGTGACGTCACTGGCGCTGGCTGCTCGTGCGTCGTAGCAGTTTAGTCTAGGTTACACAGTTATTATCTCAATTACCCTGAGTTAAGATAAGTGGTGTGCGTCAAGTCCTCCTTGCTGGGAGTCCGTGTGAGCGGGCGCGGATGGTTGTGCGGCGCGGGCGGCGGCCAGGCGCCGGGAGCGCAGCAGTCGTCCTCGGCCGCCGCCAGCCGGTACGGGTACAGCGGCCGCGCCGCGCCGCCGCACCGCACCACCACGCCGCACGCTGTGTACCGCGATCTGGAAACAATACAACTGTTACTAAGTCATCATCATCGTCAGCCTGTCCTTAGCCCACTGGACATGGGCCTCTCCGACTACACGCCATTGTGCAAGATGCTCGGCTATTCATCCAGCTCTGTGGGCGTCCTACACTACGCTTGCCGATCCGCGATCGAGTTAGTGAGTATTATTAACACTTTTGTAACGGTCCTTTACTCCTATCTGATCATCGTTTGATTATCATTGATGAGATTAGTGACTCTGACTGTGAAACTAGTGTTGTGGTCCCAGATTCGAATCCCGGTAGGGCAGGCACTTAGTCATTTATTTAAGAAGGTATTATCAGTTAGCTGACACCCAAGGACAAGCTTTGCTTAGTTTGGGACTAGGTCGTTTACCTATTGTAAACCATATTTATTTATTTTAAATTTTATTATCTAGTAACCAGGTTCGGTAGCCAGCTTCGAAATAAAACAGTTTATTGCCATAAACTTAATTAGATATTATTGTAATTTAGTTCCTTATAAATTTTATTATAAAAGAAAAACAAATAATGTTTAACTATTTCAGCTTAATCACTTTATGAAATATAATCTATTGGCATTAGAAATATATTTTCACCAAAGTCTTTTTTCACTGGGTGTACTCAAAGAGAATATAACGAACCACTGCGTGCTGTACTCACCATTTCACTCGTAACACCTAAAACGACAAATCAGAAAGCCTCCAAGTTGTTCAACAATCAAACTCCAGGACAATAAGTACGCGACCAAGTTCATAAAGAGCTTATATTCATTCAGAAACATTTAATACGCATCTGTTTGTGACAAACACGACATATGAGAATGTATTTATTCTCGTTGCGGCCGCGCGTCGTCTTGTAAAACACGTAATATTTCTGGCTCCCTATGTTTCTTTCGACGACACATTATTCATAAATCATAAATAAATCGGACACGATTTTTTCACCGTTTTCTCGCTATTCCATTTATAAGCATTTCCATTCTATGGTGATATAGAATGGGGTTCAGATATATTTACGGTCCAGGGGTTTAACGAGGGTCGAGACAAAGCAAGCTGAAATAAATAAATATGTATTAACTATATAATAGTATATAAAGTCTCCTACGTTTTGACCGCTTAAATTAAGTTTGTTATAATAGGTATAAAACCAAGTATAAAGTTAAAGAAAAAAGCACTTTACTTTTCTACAGTCTGTGAAAAACACAATGAACGTTGCTCGATAAAACTGTATACAATTTCTGTTTGTTATTTTTATTGGCTACTTGTCAAGTCGTAATAGGACGGGAAATGAGCTTTTGTATTCGCTTCAGCGGAGAAATATCTATTGTAGACTCCCGTTTGACTGATTTCAATTTATTATTTGCTGATATTACTTATAACTTTTCGCAGACATTTTGAAATTAAGTTTACGTGATGTTACCGATAACAAATAAACTTGTTCGTAATTTAATGAGACATCTAAAATTTTCGATATCTCAAATATTTCTTATTTATCTCAACTCTTAGGTATTAAAGCTTTACAAAATTCTTTAAAAATAACCTCCACAGGGGTCGGTGTTCCATAAAGTTAAGGCTCAGGCCCGCCTAATCTTCGCCAGTGATCCATTTAGGTAATGTTCTCAAACCGCACGGCGCCGGCAACTCAGGGCTATTACCTTCCCACTTGCCCTGCTAATAGATAGCTCCAACTAAGTGAAATACAATACCGAGAAAACCCCACGAATGATCGGTGAGAGCATTTACGTATTGATACAGGTGAGGTGAGCAAGGATTGCCTTACATATTTAAAGACTTTCTTGGGGCTTAACAAACGCTCCCGCCGTTAACAAGATGCTTGCGCCGTAGCTCAGCGCACTGAATCAAGTCTAATAGAACAAGATCAAATAAGTTGTTTACAGCTGCTAGGGAGTCGGGCCAGGAGGAATGTGGCTTGGTAATAGAAAGTTTCTACACGCGCTTCAACTAACTTGTGAGGTTTGTTTAGCTATGACCATGCTGGGATAAGCAGGTAGGTATTCTGCTTAAAGTTAGCATCGTGAAAGCCATTATGAGTACTAATTATAAGTTTTATTATATTTAGGCTGCTAATTATATGGGTCTGAAATTTCTTAGTATTGTAAACACATTTGTTCACTTACATATTAGCTAGGTACCTATCAAGAGTAAATAAATATAAGCTTTGCTTCGTTTGGGACTAGGTCAGTTGGTGTCAATTTTATTGTCCAAATATATTTATTTATTTATAAGAAGAAATTTTCAAACCATATCGAACCCACGTGAAGCATTTATCATTGGACATGTTTCGGAAATGGGACCACCTCCGACCACAACTATAACCTTTTGGGTTGTCCCCGAGGGATGCTGAACTGCCGTGAACACGTTTTCTGGTTTAATCATGAGGTATAGGTAGAAAAACATAAAATAACACGCCCAATATCAAATTACATAAAGGAGTGATTGCACACCAGCTGGAAACAGTCAATTTTCATACTTAGGGATGTCATCATATTAATCAATGGGCACAATTGATTGTACTGGTTGATTGCGTGTTTAAGCACGTTCATTAAGCTCGATTAACGTTGTATCTATGGTTCGGAATATTCCTGTCGCTTGCAGTATGTTACTTACTGTTTAATGGCAAAAATGTTAGTGTGTTTGAGTGCATAGGTACTGTGTAAGTTTAAGAACCTATTCTAAAAATATTTAATTTGTACAAAACTTGATCCCTGATTGACATATTTAGGTTACTTTTATTTCGAGAAATAGTAAAGTACCCGCGAATTTGAGATGAAGTTGCAGGCAAAGCTTTTGCTAGTCTGATGAAAACGAGAAATTTTCCAAATCGATTGAAGACACTCGCTCAAAATATTCCCGTTTCTCGTAATATTTGATACTGTGAACGGTACATCATTAAGCTTGATGATGATAAAGATAACGTATTTTAGAGTATATCGTAAACTCTCAAAGTATCCGCCGCTAACGATAAAATCGACTGTTTACTAGGTATGTAGGCCATCGTAAAATTTTGCTGCTTTCTGTGACGGAAATACTTAGCTATCTACGTAAAACTCATCTCGTTTAAATTCTAAGCAACTTAAGTTACGATGCGGTTGGCCAAACAAAGGTTCAAGTTCCTGTTGTGAATGGCTTGAAGACACTTGTGCCGTCGCAACTTGCCGAGGGGCGTCTGCCGGTGCAGCGGGCCGAGTTCAGCAGAGATAATCTTAGAATTTACGATTGGTGTTGTTAAAAGTAGCTGATGTGCTTAAATATTTAGAGCAATTGTACTTATTGTTATTTACTGTGCTAACGAGTAAGTTTAACTAGAATAATAATAATGTAACAATAAAAAACAGTGAAGAAAGTCAGTCAGGAGATTAAAATAAAACTACGACACGTCTTGAACCACCGACAAAACTATGATAAGTAGAAGTGATAAAAGACTACATAGTAGGATGTATTTTGTTATTTTGGGGTATGCGACTAGGAGATGAACACTGCTATCTGCCAGACGAGCTGTCATAGTGTATTTAATTAGAAATCTACCCTCATATATCTCAATAATAGCAATATCTAATTTACATTGACTATTTAGGGTAGAGTTAGGTATTTGTCAGTCCAGTTCTCATTTCAAAAAGTTATACAGAACGGCAAATAGCAAAGTTTATTGTGGAAAAATAAAATCCAGTTCCGTCGTTTCTTCACCTCGTTACGTGAAATGCAAATGTTTGAAATTTTTCACCATTCCACCTCTAGCAGCGCACGAAGTTTCACTAAGAGTTTACTTTCCACAGAGACACTGTGTCTACTTCCCAACAGAACTCTAAGCTTATTAATATTAAAGTTAAGAGCGCGGCACGGCCGGCGAGGAACAAGAGGGCAACTCTGTCGGTAGACAAGTCTTTACCAACTTATAATTAATTTACACTTGTTATTGGTCTGCAGTCGGATTTATAACGAGCCAGGCCCGGCACTTCAATCAAAATTGATCAAACTGATTACAACAGGAAAAGTAGAAGTTTATTTTAAATGGCTACGTAACCTGAGGCGCGTACCTACTTAGGTAATTATCGACAACTCGGCAGAATCAACTGGATGGAGCCTAATAAAACAAAGGAGCTGGGCTCTATGTCAAGTCGTATTTGTTCAGTAACTTCTTTCTCGTGTGGAATGGGAAAACAAGTTTTTTTTTTTCAGTGAACACCGAGTCGCGTTCCGGAGACGTGTCAATAACATCGTGGAAGTACCGGCCAGCCCGGAGCGCTATTGTTTGCGGGCGCGGGGCTCGCGCGGTGCTACACGGATATCTGTGAAGCTAACAAGGGTGTCACCTGGTTGTGTCGAACTTGTATTGTGGCCGCTTCATGAACAAGAGCCGCGGCAGGATGTGGATGAACACGCGCTTCACCCACGGCGCCATCCGGTGCGTCTGCGGGGACCGGAAGTGCACGTTGAGCACTACCACCGTCACGCATATACTGCGAACAATACACTTGAAATAAAACCACGTAAGTATGTCTACTTAAAACCCCCTTTGTACCCTATAACTATAATAGTCAGTTTAGGATTCTGCAGTTGCTCACAGTTTACAAGTTGATGGCCGTTAACTTGAAAGTCTACTTAATTGTGACATTATTCCTTTTAATTTCGCTAACAATACTACTTGCGTGATTGTTTTTCGTATGTTACCATATATTGTTTAAATAACAGAGGACACTAACAAAAAAATGCAATTAAAAGCTTAATATTTAACTAACTGCTTTCTGAATAAAATACAAACCCACCAAGGGGGTTCACACCGTCCAGATTTAGAGGAGAACCTAAGGAATTCTGTTTGTTTTTCAGATTTTATTTTACGGCTTCGTCGGTGTGTTTGATAGATATGTTTATTCTCTGAGCTAAGTCGAGTATAGAATCTATATTGGTTTCGTGTTGATTACGAAAACCTAAGAAGATACTGTCAATTTGTCACAATTAGGGAAGTATCTAAAATACGGTTATTTACAATATATCCAAAGTACGGTGATGTTGAAAGGATCAAACTGCTATGCTCGATTTATAGCCTTGTAATAGCCAAATAGCAAATGAGAATGACAGACATTAATTCCTGTCTCCCAGAAAACAAGCATCGCAGTCACTCTCATTAAAAATATTAATGACTCCCGATTCTCGCCTTCGCGTAATAAAAGCTTCGTGTTACATTTTATGCAACACACTTAATGCGTACATAAAATCCGGAAGGGAGATCTCTTCGACAATTTGCGTTGAAACTGTTTCTATGGGTCGGTCGTAGGTATCGTATGTCACTAAGCACAGATGTGTAAAACGACTAGCACGCAAAGCTTTAACTAAACGAGTTAATTACAATCGTGAAACGTTGGCACTCCAAATATTTACATTAATTTCCACGATGTTATTGTATAAACATGCCGAAATCAAATCTCTGCGAGCAAATAGAGCCAGTTTAGGTGTTGTTTGTCTTAATGGGGTGTAAACGGTATATATTAGTTAGGAGAGTGTGATAGTTTGAGACGCCCATATAGGTAAGTAAAGAGCTGGAAGACAGCAATTAATCAAGATTTATTGGACAAAGTTAATGGCGGATGCGGGGCGCGGCGCGGAAGGGGCCCGCGAGTGTGCGCGCGGCTCACTGGGTAAGTGAGCGGCTCCGAGACCCTAACTCAGCAACTCCATAAACCCTGCTCATTCAACACTCTCTTGGGGTCTCAATTACACAACATTTAAAACGGAGAATAGATCTCCTTACCGGCATAAACATACTTTCGAAATATAAGTTAAACTCAAGATGTACTGTCCTCTAACGTAATTTATTAAAATTAAAATCTTGTTGAAAACAGAATCCTCATTTACATAAAAATCATCCTACGGCCTTTGAGCTCAATAAGCTGAGATGCTTTTTTATTTTAATCTTATTTTAGTTACACAATTTTTTATCTTAGCCATTGTTTTATTAATCCCGCGGAGCATCACTCCACTTTTTTGTAGTGACGAGGAAACATTTATCATATTAAAGCTGCTGTTATTTGAAAGAAAAGTCGGTGTAAAAACGTACCGTGCTCTACCATGAAAATTATGTAATGATTAGCGATTTTTTCCAGATAAAAATGAAAAATAAAAATGTTTATAGATAGTGCCATCTACGAGGACGTGTGGATTAATCAAAATTAACCATTAACGACACAATAAGAACTAGAATCATGGACGGATATCGTGAATGGCTTCTGTATCTGCCTTTGGTATATAAAAGTAGCCAGGTATACTCCAGTTAAATTTCAAATAATTACCTTGGGTTTAAGAAAAAACAATAGCGACACGGTATTGTGATATTATGTTGTAGTTAGCGTAAAATACAGAATTTAATATGAGAACGTTAAGTTTGAGGCGCAACGCCCCGGCGGGACACTGGACCGCAGCAAATTAGTGGAAATTGCAAATTAATACGACACACCTTCCACGCTTGCGCATACTAATTATGTCATATTAAGAAGGGGCTAATATTACTACCCCGCCCTTGTTTGCCAACCGGTGGGATATTAAGCGATATTACAATTAAAGTAACAGCCAGAAAGTAAAGTTTGACGTTTGAAGGTTTTGGTTTCAAACTCTACAATTTCGAAATTGGTCTCACTCACTGAGCCGTGATTGTTTCAAGTTCATGAAATGGATGTGGAGTACACAAAGCCTGTTATTTGATTTATTACAAGAACCATAAAGTTTTAACAAAGATTTTATTTTAATAAAAATATAATTTAGGTAGGTTGGTACTGTTAAAGGAAACTTTTAGTAACACACTTAGAGGAACATTTCCTGAAAATTAATGTTATTAAAAAAACGGCACAGCTATAGGGTGTTTGTAGGCAGCGGTGATAATTTACCAGTAGGTGACCTTGATTTCCTTCCTTGTCCATAAAAATGCTGTTATGAACGCTTAGTTAACAAGCATTTGTGCATTGTGTGAGCATCGCGTCCGCTTGACGAGATGATATAAGTCATGCGCGTAACAATTATAACTGGATTCATTCACCGGCAAACATTATATGGAATCAGGTGTATTGCTTTCTGGCTATCCGCACCATGAACAGCCAAACACGGAAGACACCTGGCTCCCAGTAATGTCTCTAAGCGAACGGGTCTAGTTATGAATGTCTGTTAAACGCAGCAATCACTTCGCCACACTTTGCTCGCGCAAGTGGATGTCACACCATAAGACAAATAAGCTAAAATTAAGTCTTACCTGATAGAAACGAGTATCATAGCAAATATGAGGTATTTCCCGAGCAGGGGCACAACCAGCGATGTGGGGGGGATGATCTCCACCACCAGTAGGAAGAACACGTGGAGGCTAATCAGGATCGAGATGGACAGCGTTACCTGCAAACAGGTTAATTGGTTACATGGGCCAAAAGGGGACTTTAGCCTCATTTCTAATAGCTACAGTCACGTTCTTTAATTTAGAGGTTGAGTAACTGTCACCTTATATATTATGACAATGCGAAGGAGTTATTTTTTCGAAATGAGTCCTAAATTAAGGAACGTGATTGTACATACACCGTACCTGTTTGAAATGGTTTCCTTCCGTTAGCATTAACTAACGTTAAGTCTTACGGTATCTCTACGGGATAATCGTTGGTACAAAATTATCGCTCCACTTATTAAAATTTAGATCTGTATTTGCTCCTACTTTTTTTGACATGATCGAGTGGTATTTTAACGTTTGTGATTTCAAACATCGGCACCCAGACCTAACATAAGCCGGCCTTCATCCTTTTCAACCACCATTATAATTGTAACCTCTTCATGATACAATGTCTATACACCCGTCGCGGAAGCAACCTCAAATAATTTTCTATTCTGATTTTGGTTCCCTATTTGAGGTTGGATTTTAAAACCACACGGAAACAAGTCACAACTCAACAAGTAAAAAGGTTATTTGCAGGGTACATGTCAACATTACTAAACACGTTCTGTATTATCATTTAAAAAAATAGCACAAAGCGTATTTGCCCAGCATTTGGTTTGGTGTGCATTTTAATCGTTTTCACCTTTTTGTATAAAGGGTTGGGCTTGGTATTTCAGAGAGCGTACCGTTTCATTTCCTCTCCTATACTTTATGCCTGAAATTAAAAAAAGTCGAACGCTTCTTCTCGCACGCCCACGTCACATTTGTATTCTTGCCCTACTTTCATTAAACGTTTGTGGGAGTTACAGCCGAACCGATAATGGCGCGGTCTTTTTATTTTCCGGACATGAACAATTGTATATTACGAGTATTGGGAATCGTAATAGATATCTAGCTATGAGTACCTAGCTAGATACAATCGTTGTTTTGTGCTCTGTGTTTTACGCAAGAAAACGGTAGGTATACCTACGTATAAATCACTTGATGAGGCAGTTTCTGATTGTAATGGTACGTAGACACCGAGATAAGGAATTTTGGAAGGATGGCAAGGTAAGAGGAAAACATTGTAAGCGAATTTCCGCGCTTCAAATGGCCGAGTTACGGCGGCGGGTGCCCCTTGCGACGTTAAATTCAAATAAAAGGAGCAATTCTGAGAAAAGTGGACAGCTCAAATATTAGCCTTTTACCACGACGATTAACGACCGGAGCAACTTTTACTACTCTCTTGAGAGAAAGACGTGAGTCATTCGTATTTTGCAAAGATATAAATATTTGCTCCTCGGACAGAAGTCATAAGTTACTACCGGACGTTCAACGCCTTGCAGTTTTATGCCGATTAAATGTTATTCTAGTGTGTCTTTACAGTACTTCATATTTTAACTATGTATTTTAAATTAGTGTTCATTAAAAATGCATTAACTCCTAACCAGTAGTAGCTAAATCGTTTGTGAAACAGATTTCATTACACAATGTAGAGCTTGTTGAAACCATCAAGTGAAAATAACTATGTACTAAGTGTGTGTACAAGAGCACGCTGAAATAGGTAAGTACGAGTATGCATTAAACATTAAAGGAAGGTAAAGGTGAGACAGAATATATATTGGCGAATAAATCTAAACCCATGAATAATGAACGTGAGTTTATAAAAGGGTCATAAGCAGGGGTTAAAAAATATAAAAAATAATTATTTGGTACGAAGAGACTTTAAAACATTGTAAGTATACCGATAATGACGCCCCTTGGCTCGTTCCAGGTGTCCCCGTATTTTATAGACAGAATTTTCACATAATTTCATTTTATAGATTTGTTTTCAATGAATGTACAACTATTAGAATATTAAATCCGACATTTTCATTTCAAATACTCTTCATTTCAATGAAAGATGTTTTAAAGAAATTTGTGCAATGAATTTTATTTTGTAGATTCGTTTTTAGGGTTCCGTACCTCAAAAGGAAAAAACGGAACCCTTATAGGATCACTTTGTTGTCCGTCTGTCCGTCCGTCCGTCCGTCCGTCCGTCTGTCAAGACCCTTTTTCTCAGGAACGCGTGGAGGTATGAAGCTGAAATTTATATCAATTACTCAGGTCTACTGTCCCTTGAAGCTGTGAAAAAATCAAACTTCTAAGCCAACGCAATCAAAAGATACAGCCGTTTATGCCGCAAATTTCCGCAAATTTTCAACTCTCAAGGGAATCAAAACCTACAAGGTAGTTCCCGTGAACGCAGAATCTTGAAATTTGGTATGAAGGTAGGTCTTATAGCACAGATTAAAGAATAATTGCGAAAACCGTAAATGTGTATGTATGTCTGTATATAGCAGTGACCAATATAAAGTAACCCCACACTGCGTACATTTTGCTTTGGAACAGGGCTCTGCTTACACTGGTTTTAGATATTTATAGATAATGATACGGAACCCTCGGTGCGCGAGTCCGACTCGCACTTGACCGGTTTTTTTTTCAAAAGATGACAAATGGTAGATTTATTATTCACGCAAGTTTCTTTCTAAGATGTAGATATTCATTATTATTTTAAGAAAATACTTGTTTTTTGTAAATAAAATAATACTATAAGAAAAAGTAGGTTTGGTTAAGTACTACTACGACCGCAACAAAAACCAAATTCTACCAGAAACTCAGGGCTATGTTACCTGTAAATTATCTGGCTGTAGTGAAAGAACCAGGCATGTGTATGGAATAATTTTCATTGTAATGACTATAATAATGAAAATATTAAGTAAATAATATAATAATTAATAATATTTTATTTGTCAGTCTACCATGTAAGTACTTAAATAAAAATAATATTATTGGTCTTAAAAATCAGTGAATTGAGATTATATGAAATGAGTGATCATTCTATGATATGAGAATATGAGAAAAAAAATCTGTGGAACAAAATTCTATAAAAATATCTTCTACAATACAACCCTCGTTCCACGAAGTTGGGAGTGAGAAGAAGTGAAGTTAGTCAGAATTTGGAAAAGAAAACAGAGTATGTATATATAATACCTACGTAGGTATACATCTAATACAGTGACAAATATTGGGTACGTTATTGGAATTAAAATAAAGGTAGATTATGCGTAGACATGCCATACTTTGTCCCACAAATGGAAGTTCTGAATGAATAGTTTGACATAATTTTGATGAGCCATAAAGCGTTTTATTTCTGAAACGTAAGTAGTTTTTTATTGACAGTAATTCTAATGATATTTTCAAAATTCCTGAAAATACACTATTTCATGAGTTATGAAAAAAATTACTAATGAATAATAAATACCAATATAAATGATGGACACAAATAACAAAACTACAAGCGCTTTCGGAAAGCCCATCATTGCCAAGAAGAATGCCCCGTAAGAAACTTTACGGAAAGTAATTTTTCAAAGCAAACACATAGAGGTACGCAAACACATTGCTAAAATACGAATCCATATTAGATCTGATAGATGACTATTGGCCCGTAGTCGTTTCATTACGTCCGGAGCGTGAATGTGTAGTGTGACGCAAGGCGCGACGCGATTAGCGATGCCTGTTACCCGCAGAGCTCCCCCGGGCTATTAGCTCTATTTAACTCCCCCGCAGGCAGGATTCTATTAGCACTCCATTACCAGAAAAAGCGCCGACTTTAAAAACAAGTGCATAAAGTCAGACCATAAAACACGGCGGAGTTGTTTTCTAACTTTGTTTAACGATACACGGTGAAAGGCAAGCAGGTAAATCCTAATACCCGCTGTGTAAATAAATGGCGCCATTGATTCCTCAGTATAATTGACACAAGAAACACAGAACAACTGCAATAAAATTTTTCTCGTCATTTTCTTACACCACATACAAGTCAGCACAGTGAAATCACAAAAAAGCAAGTTATACACGATTTTATATACAAGAAAACACATAGAATGTACCGGTTGCTTCTTTTCCCGCGCAGATGATAAAAACCCATTGAGTTCCCTCTCAATGTGCGAAAATCATAGGAATCATGTTATAGGCGATGCGGCTAGCAACCCATAACTATTTTGATTCCCCTTTCCACCTATGCGCCTACAATCATGCTAAACGTGGTATTTAGGTATTACCTTAGACTCTGTCTACCCCGTAAGGGATAAAGACGTGATTTGTGTCTGTATGTATGTATACAAGATTTTACCGCGTAAAAGCAATCTCTGCCAAATAGGTAACCATTTAAATACGGAAATGGAACGGTACATGTAACTACTTTAACTGTTTGCTAGGAATGCTACTACCTAAAGATGCCGCATTGTGTTGTTGTATTAACCGTAAATAACTTTAGCCAGCTTAATTTATTCAGTAAATTAGAACTCCCACGTGCTTAATCTGTGTTTTGAAGTCGGGATTGCACGTACAGTTTCCCGAGCATAGTGGAGCATAAATCCATCACACGGAACGTGATAAGTATAAACTTTAGATAAGAATTGATTGATTGATGGCGCGCCATGTTTTCCTGTCATTACGTATTCAAAGTACGGACAAGGAAAGCCAATAAAGTTGGTGTAATTTTTCACAGGCCGCGTAACGACGTCGTTATTGCAGTGTTATTCACGCTGTTACTTAGACGCGGCCCATTTATTACCGGTCTAACGCATTAATGACGACCCCGATGAGCCGCCATATCGAATGTGGACACCCATCATTCGTCTCAAGCTATTACGACTAGTTTGGCGACGAAAGATAAGCATACCCAAAGCTTGGTGACCCCATGGTCGTTATTTCCTTTTCATTCCACTTTAAATTTCATAATAAGAAGTGACTCCTCTTGCTGACGAGTTAACCACTTAATGCTTAAGCTATTCTCGAGATTTTAAAATTCAACGACCGTTTAAGTGTTCTGCCTTTCATCTGAATTTTGTATTTACTCAAGGAAATGTTTTGCAGTGAAAATTAACGCTGCCGTGCTTTATATTCTGGAAAGTAATCCTTTCAGATTAAGGATTATAGATGTATCCGTTGACGACGCTACTTTGCCAAGTTTAGAGCACTTTTAATGACACCAGCAATGCTTAAAAACAGATAAAAGTTCACTTACGAATAATAACGAGGTTTAGAGTAGGTGCTCAAAGTTTGGGGCGGGAGTAGGAAAGGGTCGCGGCACGGGCGTGCGTGTCGAAATCTGTGCCCCGCTATCGCTCCCTGTCGCGGCTGACGCAGCTCATTTAAAATATTTAATGAACCTTCCAATTAATTAATGCCACACTTTTAGGCGTCAATTTTCTAATACAGCTGTCTAACCATTATGCAGATTTGTGACATTGTTGCTCCGGCAAACGACGACTACTTACTCAATCGAATTTCCCCAAACTTCCTTCTTGGAGAGTGTCATACAATACACCGCAGTTACAAGATTTCTACTATTATATTGCGATTCAGCGTGTCTTTCTCAAGGAACAATATGCTGTGCAAATAACTTAAAGTAAAAGATCGTGTCCGACAGCACACAAAAGATTAATCATTTGTAAGATACTGCAGTCATACTTTGAGGCGGTAACTGTTTCTAACCATAGTCAAAAGTCTCTGAGTGTGGTAGATACAGATGAAGTTAGTAAGTACCTTTTCTCCGCTGTCCGAGGGCAAATAGAAGGTGAGTACGGTGAGGAAGGAGATGCCCATGCACGGGATGATGATGTTGACGGTGTAGAACAGCGTCTTGCGCCGCATTGTGATGTTGAACGTGATGTCCAGGTACGGCTCGTCGCAACATGTGTAAAATTTCTCGTTCCTGCGACAAAATAAAGCATTTAAGGCCTCGCTACACCGCGGGTACGATAATGCGAATGCGATTTGTCACACTGTCAGACTTGACACACTATTGTGGCGCGTTGTGTTGAAGCTTGTCCCAAATCGGTTTTTCACAAATTTAGTATGGTTTGAGTTAGCATTTCTATTCATAGCGCGACATGTCATTCCGTTGAGTTGTGTCTATTTTCTGACCATACTGAATGTATGGATACGATATGCTTCTAACCTGTCACAAAAACAACATGACACAGAATAGTGCGTTTTCGGTGTTATATTTGCCTAAGTAGCTCAATACTCTTTCTAAGCGTCGAACATAATAATTAAGTTAAGACCAAAAGATATCTTTATCTCAATCTTACGTAATTGCTGCGCTCTATGTTCTGATAAGCCTAAAAGCTAAAGGGCGTTTATTTTAAGCCACAAGCTACAAACACTAATCAGACACCGTATAATAAAAAACCATCAATCACTTTGTCCAATTGTGAAATTCCGTAATCTGATTGTCAACTTGTCAGGATACAACTAATCAACGGAATGTTTGTTTCTCTCGAACAATTTTTCGATGCCTAAGGAACGACATTTAGACAGGCTTGAGAAATGTCAAAATATATAGAACCGACGACAGGTCCACCCTTAACCCACGTTTAATGACTTATTTTTTTAAACCGAGACCTTATACCGACTACCTGTATTTTATTTTACTACGTAACGTTAAAGGCGCGCTTTTGTTGAGGCGGATAGAATTTTTTTCAAATCACCTTCAATTAAACCCATGGCTCTCTTTAATTATAAACTGATAATGTGAAATAGGTTTTAACTAATTTATGCCAATTTTGAAAGTCTCCGATCAGTAGATGTAGAAGCGCACAGTTAAATGGATCCTTTCAAAACCAAACGAGACGATTTTTGTTCCTCGTAAGTAGATGACCAAGGGCACGAGGCAATCGTAATTTGCGAGGTAGGTTCACAATAAGTGTCGCCCGTAGCCGATACTGATCCCATTAGTTCCATGCGGCGCCTGATCCCGGCTCAGCGCAGCTTGCGGAGGCTTGACGCCGGAATGCAATCTCAAGTGGCGCGAACGCTATGGGAATTCGTAAAACATTGACTTCGTACTGTTCGCTCGGCAATTTGAGAGGTTTTACGTGGGGTGATAAAATGATAACGATAATGCAAATAAGAGATAATTTTAGCTAAAATGAAGTAAAAATTCAATACTCCGATTATTCTAAATAACCATCATGTCCAACTCGTTAAATTGCACTTAGCAATTCGCGGCCATTAATTTTATTGTAACACCAAATTCGTTAAGCCCGGCATCATTTTATGTACGGCAGGTAACTGTGCAGTGAAAATATTGTAGCCGGTTGAATGAAAAGCAAAGTCGGTCCACAAACATTACTTTGAGAATCCATTCTGCGACGGGACCAATGAAATATCAGCTCTACATAGAGTGAAGTAGAACGAAAAACGATTGCAGCAACGAAGGAGTAATTACATAAAGGACAATGCCGGAGGCGTTTCAAAGTGGATTCTCCTGTTTTGCTTTCGCCTAGCGCGGCTTGGCTTTAGTTAAGTTAAGCGCATTACAGAACCGTAAGGTAATTTTGTTTATGGGCCCAAGTTTCAATTTACTTCGTTTCACGTGGTAGTGTCATCTTTCTTAGTTCAATTTATAAACAGTTCATAAATTGCAATAGAGCACCGGCTTTGCTGTTGAACTCATATCGACGTATTACGCGTGTAAGTATCGTAGCGTAAGGGAAAGTTAGATGAACCGAGTTTGAGCCACGTTCCGTTTTAAAGGGGTGAATTTCATGATAAGGGTGGCGAATGGGGCTCTTAGAGCAAGGCTTAACGTAGCAAAGCGGATACACGACGCAAAAGTGATGTTGAGGTAAGTGATGTTGGCTTCATAACGACTCTCGCCAGTTCGAGGGCCGAGGATAACAGCTCGCAGCGGAGGACTGCGAGTCCACTCAGTCGCGCTGTGTGATCTGTGTTGGGCTAAACAGCTTATTTACAAGTACATCCATATCACGCAGAGTGGAGCATAACGGAGGCGTTTTCTGTAGAATTCAACTTGAGGTGTCTCATTTTTAAGCGCATGATGCAGTAGTGTGGAAAAATCTTCAAGTATCTCAGCGCTGCTTGTTCATTATCACAAACATGTGTGCTAAGCATATTAACCCGTGCCCTAACACCTTCTATTGAGTCCAATTAAGAATTTAAACCATCCTGGGATTCACTCTAACTCGCACAAAAAGTTCGTCAGGATTGGTCTCATTTTTCTTTTTTAAGAGGAATTCAATGAGGAGCGAAATACGCGTCAGATTATTTTTTTCACTATATATAAATATAAAACAATAATTTGAGCCGGTTACAGTAAAGAGGTTTAAAAGGATAAGCTAAGCAGGTACATTTTCTCTTAATTGTGTTGGAATTTTGTTAAATAATACATTAAACAGTCAAGACTACATGACCTCTACTTAGCATTGCGTTAAACCAACGACAGCTGTCAATCTTCGGCACTACCTATACCATGACAAATAACTATTTCAAGTAATTTTGTATAAACTGCTTTATTCGTCTCTTTAATATTCGCTAAGAACAGTGTACAAAGAAGTGCGGCAACTGGCGCTCTCTTTGACTCGGTTATGCCTTCGGGCATATTGTAAATTATTAATTTGAGAGTCTAATCTGGCATATTTCTATGTTAGCAGTAGATGGATTACGCCACCTCCTAATTGCGGAATACCAACAAAGGGCGCGGTCGGTACTGCCTTGAGAGCGGCGTATAAACAACTGCAAAAGCTTAGTCACGTGGCGCTTTTGATGTTTTTAATTTAACGAAACAAACTAGACACAAGATTTGGTTGGACCATCTTTTGTTTTTGAACAGAAGTTATATACAAAAAGTAACATCTCTCTACACAAAATACCGGTCTCGAAGCACTTCAAAGTTAGCTTCCATTTTTTTTCCTACAAAAAATCAGCACTTAAGATATAAAATATAGGTTAGTGTGGACGATTAAAATGTTTACTTTACCAGTAGGTAAGTAAGCATGACTTTGGTCCCAACAAAATCAATAGGTACCTACTTTGTTTATGGCTAATGTTTCAACGCTGTATTAAAAAACGCACAGCTAAACGGAATGTGTAACTTTTAATTTTTGCAATTTACAATCTGTTGTTTCTTATTAATACCATAATTATTCTCATCGCATCCTACTTCAGATGCGCTATAAATATTCACAGACTATGAGAAATTAAAAAAAGGATTGCAGCTAGGGGATACGAAGCGCAAAGGCAAACAGCTCCTAGAGTCTCCTTCCTCTCGCTGCTTGCTTACTTCTGAGTAGTAAGCAAAGACTATTCCATCAAAAATAAATAACAGTTAATACCAGGGTAATTTCTGCTTATTTCCCAAGCGCGGCATCGTCCAGCGTAAGTGAAAATAAATTACCAAGATATTTTCTCATTGTCCGGTCTGAGATGTCGGGGCTCAACGAATCATTTTCGCCGTCTTAACAAAAATAACTGAATACACATTCGACGTTTCATTCTTATTGTGGTAATGGATACGTTGCTTTGATGGCAAAATGGTTTGCGGACCCTCGCCATTTCTCTGTTATACCTACTTCTTTTACAAAATAATTAGAAACTGACACTGATATAACAGATTTTCAACTGTGTTATTGTTTTGTGAGAATGTCTGGTGATTTGGCGTGGGTTACTGAGTTTGGTAATCTTTTGGTAATCTATCAACGTCCTTAATTATTTTCAACATGAAACTACCGTGAGACTCAATCATATTTACACAATCGGATAACTCACGTATAAAAGTCGACTGATGCCCGACATGTTTCGGACTAGTTCGTAGTCCTTCCTCTAAAAGCGCTCGCACTTTTATACGTGAGTTATCCGTTTATGTAATTATGCCCTTAATTATTGCTTATCTCCACTTACAGTAAAGCTCAGTACCATACGTGTATGAAGCAGTAAAACGAGTTAACAATGAAAAGGCATTTTTTAGTCCCTTTTTAATATACCTATACGGCCAGAATCATGCTAAACGTGGCCTTTAGGTCTTGTTTCCTTAGGCTCTGTCTACCCCGTAAGGGATAAAGACGTAATTTATGTATGTACCTATTTATATTAAAATCAATGGCATGGTTCCTAAGAACAGGTCCCTTATCTCATATAGTTTTTGACTTCTCCCTACAGGCCCATTCGGATTGAACATTAAAGACGTAATTTATGTATGTACCTATTTATATTAAAATCAATGGCATGGTTCCTAAAAACAGGTCCCTTATCTCATATAGTTTTTGACTTCTCCCTACAGGCCCATTCGGATTGAACATCCTGTATATTGCATCTAAATAGTACCAAACCCAATAGGCTTTTTTGCGGTTATTTTGAAGGGGATTCTATTTTTTATTAAAAAAAACAATGCTTATAATGTACTTTTTCATCATAACAATTCGAAGGCATAAAATTTAAAGTCATATACTAATACGACAAATTTTCAGCATAGACAAAGCAGCGAGCAAGACTAGTCGGGGCAGAAGCGACTCGGTTAGTTTAGGTTAGTTGTTAGATTGTAAGGTTTATTTGCAACATCCGATAAAAAAAACTTGACAGCAAGACTTCTATGTGACTATTAATGATATCAGTATCAGTATCTAGTTTTTTTCAGAAAGAAAATATGAACACTATACTACAGATCTGTTCACACACAAAGGCGCGCCCCTTCATATTTTATTTATCTGTATAACACGTCTGCGTGCGTGGCACGAACACGTTTTAAGTCGCTTTCGCTATGTACCGTCAGACACGCACACTAAGACATCTTGTAAGTACAAGCTTTACTGTACCGGACATCGATTATTTTTGAAAAGGGCGCACCTTCGTGAATGAACAGACCTGTAGTTTCAGAAGTGTCCGTTAATTACGTGAGGTGTGTTGGGAAAGAGCCAATTATCATGTTTTTTTCTGCAAGAAACAGTGGCAAATTTCGTGAAATCTGGTTAAATTAGGCAAAACTCACACCATAGTAAATCCCACACGCAATCATTCTCAGATTATAACAAATGAATACACCTACTCGTATATAGATACACTAAAAATGCGCATTTTGAAAAATCTCAATCATGATTAGAATAGGGGGAAAGAGGTCGAATCAAATCTCGTGATATCTAACCAAAGGGCGCGGGGATCGAAAAAACGCCATTGCCTCAAGATTAATGGCTGCCTTTTTCTCTCAGACCTACCTTACGGCAGGAACTTCAAGGATGTCCCATTCCACGGACATGTAGAACTCCGACAGGTCCACGCCGACCGACACGATGTTGCTGCCAGCCTGCTCGTCCATATGCCTTAGGTCCACCTGCATGAGTACATAGGCACACATGTTATACACTACATTGTAATGGTGCTCCATCAATCAAGAACTTGTCTGGGAGTAGTCAGTTTTTTCACATTAGGCTAGCTGTAGTTCTTTCAAAAGGTGAGTTTAAGAAGGGTAACAGAAAACATGAAGTAGTTAGTACCTATTTCTGGACGTACTTTAGCTGATGCTTTGCTGTTAGGTAAATTAACGTGGTTCAGTTTAGATTATAACAATACTTTGTAATCCACTACTAACAATTATTATTGCATAATAGATAAACACAATTATAATCTAGACTAGATAATGTTTACTTAATATATATATAATTTATTCCTTGTTTATTAAACATTGAAAGCTTTATTTTAATTTTTAAGTTATAAACACGTAGAGCAAAAATAATTCCATAAATCATTATTGCTATGTAGATTAATTGTACAGGTGTCGGCGCGCGCGGCGGCGCGCAACGCCGACCGACGGACTCGTAGCACGAGCAGGAGGTACCATAAGCAAGTGCGCAATTATTATTGCTCCATTGTTTATTATTTTATGTTTTATTATCACTATTCTAGTTTAAATATTTTCATCAACACATCCTATTTAATTTCACTTTATTTATACGATACATGCACCCTGTCACACAATGTGTACAATTCGCTAAAACCTAAAAATAATTAGCAAATCAGTAATAACGCTGTAATCGCAGAGTGGCTTCAAGTGCAGCTAAGCAGCTAGCACCAACAAAAGTAACGTTCTTTACTGTGTATTAACGTATTCAAGGTGACCTTCGAAGAAACTCTAGAACCACATACCACAGAGTGTGCCAAGTGGGATGTACCTGTCTCAACAAAATTAAAAATACGCAGATAAAATGTTGTAATATTCGTTCAATACAGCATATCATCAACCATAAACACAGAAGAACCAATGTCAAAAACATCAATATCCCGAATCATGCGAAGTAGGTTTCAGCGCGCAAAACACAGAGAACACCGAGTAAAACATTAGATATGGTTTGGAGACGCCGTGTGAGTTAAGGATGGAGTCGGCCTCTTGTTCGTACGGGGCTATGACGTTACCGTCTCGTAAATAGTGCACTCGACAACATTATCTTTACAAGGTATTTCGCAAAAGAGTGCGATTCGACAGCAAATCTGTAAAGGATTTCGGGAGCGCCGGCTCCGTCGCGTGTGTGTGTCGCGCGGACGCGGCCGCAGGCAAGCCGGGCCCGTCGGAGGCTGGGGGCGCTCGGCGAAGCCCGGCCGGCCGCCGCCGGGCGCCAGCGGCGGCGCCCGCCGGCTCTACGCGCCGCGTGCCACCACTCACATGTCGTTTGTCACCACTGACGTGCAGCGAACATAGCGAGCGATCACTACCATACTTAAACACGAGTGTTGGCACCAGGCGCAAGTTTTATTAAGTGAAGCATGCAATAAACGTAGCCACGATTGAAACGAGGCAGATGGTACCATCGACTTCGATTCGACCGTTGCACCGTTTATACTAGGATTCTTAACATCTAGCTTAGATATTGTGCACTATGGACTGTGTCTGGGCTTTGAGTGGGATAACTTGTTTCGGAATGAATAGGTATCATGCAATGGACGACGAGCGACACCATATTCTTACAGCCACTACGATGTCGCTAAGAGGGAAAGGTATAAAATATGCAACGTGATGACTGTTTATTTGCTCGAAAGTGTAAGATTGAGCCTTTAGTGTGAACGTCACATCTGATTTTTGACAATGTGCTGTGCTTAACCTGTTCGCGTGTAAGGTATCGTGTAAAGCTGTGTCAGAGCCGTGTCCGCGGTCCGGGCGGGCGGCCGCCGTGATCGGGAATGCAAGTGGGTGGAGTGAAGCCGGAGGCATGCGGTGAGTCGAGTGTACATCGATCGTAAGGAGCATGCAGCAAGCGTCGTCGAGGACGTGTACGTGTGTGTGTGTGGCGCGAGCGGAGCCAGCTAGGGAGGGTGTAAGCCCCGGCCGCGTCACCCAGCGCTGCGGATCTCGGTGGTGTAGCCGTTGGCTACTCTCATTGTTACTATGATTTACTTTTTAAGTCGGTACTCGCAGAGCATGGAAAGACTCGGGCGGGGCGGGATGTGTCGGAGGGGAAACGGATCGAGTGAAGTTATTGCATCCCATATCACCTGGCAGTCGGAATTTTATACCTTTCCGTGTCGAGCGAGGGAGGCCGATCGAGCTAAGTGGAACCGGCCGAGGATATTCTGGAGCATTCGTGGTCACGCACGTTGACATACTGCTACTCCACATACTTTAAAACATCATTACATCACCATC
The DNA here is from genome assembly GCA_949127965.1 of Pandemis corylana. Classification (NCBI taxonomy): domain Eukaryota; kingdom Metazoa; phylum Arthropoda; class Insecta; order Lepidoptera; family Tortricidae; genus Pandemis; species Pandemis corylana. Next base: position 12,581,011 of record OX421856.1, on the reverse strand, counting down.
GCAATAGAAAAATTAACTTGCAACATGTCAGAGCTAATGGAGCGAGCTGCGGGCGGGGAGCGTGCGGCATAAGACGCGCGCTCTACACCTCTACGCTAGCACCGTCTTACAGTCAATAAGTAAAAGTGAGTAAAACATACCACATGGACAGAAAAGTAATGATAATTACACGACGAATTACGTTCGAGCCAACAAGCTACTGCATGGACATCGGCCGGGGCGGGGCCCTACGGCTACGGCCCGCGCTCGGCGCCAAGCAGCCTACAGCGGGGCGTCACCTTGAAGCCGTCATACGTCCAGCTGCCTAACTTAAGCACACAGGTTTGCACGTCGTAAGGAAAGAACTCGACGTCGATCGAGCAGGAGGACTTATAGACGGCGGGCGGCTGCCACACCACCATGCCGTTGTAGTAGACCGTGGCCTTGGTCATCAGCGTCACCTCGTAGTTGCCGTCGGCGCTGCGGACAAACAGAGTGGTCAGCGAGAGCAGTGGGGAGCTCCGCGCAATTACCTTGAATCCGTCGTACGTCCAGCTACCGAACTTAAGAACGCATGTTTGCTCGTCGAACGGAAAATATTCCACGTCTATTTCACAGGAAGACTTGTAAATTGCGGGCGGTTTCCATTCGACCAGCCCCTGGTGGTAGATGGTCGCCTTGGTCGCCAACGTTACCTCGAAGTTGCCGTCAGCACTGCAATGTTAACGCACATTTACAAGCCGGCTCGCGGCTCCTAACAGTCTCCGCTGGGTGTCGTGTCGTCAACTGCATACAGGTGCGTATGTGTGTCGCGTCACAGCTACCGCGTCGTCTACGCCTCGCGTCGCCGCGCGGCTCACGCGCTAATCAGATCAAGTATTAGTGATAGGTACCTATACTGTTTAAAGTACAATCCAACGTGTGCGATTATATTCATTACAATAGTACGTTGACTGTTTGTTCTAAGATAACTGATGACGTAGCTGTGTAATGTGTGAACAAGTGTACCGAGTTTTCAAATAGAACGCAGTGTCTGCTTGTATCGACAAACTTAAAATTCGTAGGTACTTCTGTCGTTCAATATTTGATAGTAGAGTAGTAGTTAAAACGACCTACTGAATACAAATTTCCATTTGCAGACATTTCATTGTTGTCATTTTACTACCGTTTAATAATTAGTCGTTTTACATTTCTTTTTAAATTTAAATTCAGGCTCTCATTGTGTGCGCCGTTAGATCGTTGAGTGCGCTCCATTGTGCTCAGGCGATCATTATTCCGACTCCAACTTTATTGTGAACGCTTAGAACTTTCAATGCGGTGATAAATAAAATTTAGAACACGCAACTTTGAAGCAGAAGCCAGAGGCTTATAAGATAAGTGATTGGCGCGGCCCTGCTGTTCGATGTATCTGTCACATCGCGGGTACTTACGCGCCGACGCGGTTTTCTCTGCTCAGAGCTCAACGCACCGCTCGCTTCCACCGATTAATATATCATTAGAACGAAATAAAAATCGAGGTACACAACACAACATAAGGCACACATACATGCAATGGCATTTATTTAGGTTCGAACAGTTTAGTTACAATTTATTTTGATATTTAAAAACACCAACGAACAACAACGAATAAAACCACGTAACTACATAAACGTGAAAATGAAAGAGAAATGGAATGAAAATGGCAATGAGGGTTAGAAAATTGCTATCCGGGAGAATCGTCGAGGCCGTCAGTTGTAGTGGTGTCCCGGGTTAGCGGAGAAGGGTGAAAGAGGCAAAAAGGTGCGCCTTAGTTGTGAGCGGCGCGCACAGGTTGCAGGCCGGGATCGGAAATGAGTAATGTCTGCTGTCCGGACCATTTATCAAAGTCCGACGCTTCAAGGTATAGAACGAAATTAATGCCACGCTATTATTCAACAGTGACACTCCGATAGAAACTTTTCTGCATAAAATTGGTAACGTCGTAGTTTTTATTGGAATACCGAAAACTCAAATGTATAACCGACTATTCAGGCGCTCACATAAATACAAGGAACATTTTTGTTACATTGGCGGATTAGCATTTGAGTCACGTATAGAAAAGTTTGTATTTACCTATTTCGCCAAAAACTGAACTTAGTCCTTTTCGTGTAAGAGCCGATCCACCGCGGTAACCGTGCAGTTTATCACATTGTGAAGATCACTCCGCACGTCTGTTATCAACTTTGATAGTCCGTACTTCACTCTTCCAAATATTGTTAAAAAACCATCCGCAAAAGTGGGCTCACTTACTACCTAAAAAAACAAAAAAATAAGCAGTTGTGCTTCTAAATTTTAAAGTGATGTGAAACGCTTTTTTTGACATGTTTAATAATGAAATTTAAGGATAAATGACAATTTAGCTTACGTCTGGAAAATTTAGTATAAGGATAAGAAACAATAATATCAGCGCGTTTGTAACGAATTTCATAGTAGCGATAGCGATAGCAAGAATCGAGTGGGCCGAGTAGAAGGGTAAGCACGACTAAGCGCTCGCGTTATTGCTCGTTCTGAATGAAGCCTTTTGTTTACGCGATAAATATTTAACAATGGAACGGCAGACGCGCGTCCGTATCACTAAACGCACTCTAATTACACATCTACAACTTAGCTGTCGGCACATCTAATACCTCTCGCAAACCGCTTCAAAGTTCTAAGCAGCTCTCTTAATTATTTCGCGGGGACTACACTTGCGGAAAATTATTTATCTGTCGCTACCAAAAATTTTAATAAAATAACTTTACGTACGGATAAACTATACGTACGAACAATATACCCACTGGAACTTGGTACTACAAGCATAATTATCTGTCTTTATCCGCAGCGCGTGAAATTTTTGCTATTTACCCGTACTACCTAAGTACCTACTTGACCTACCTAGTAGTACCTTCTTTTTATAAAGCGCCAGGAAGTTATTACTCGGTGAAATTAAGTATTTGTTTCGTACCATAACCCTATTAGCATCGTATTTAAATGTTTTCGATATGGTAAACAGGTCGAGAGCTTTTTGTGAAAAAATTATACATAAAACTGGTAGTGAGGCGCTACCCTTGTCGCCGGCAGGCTAGCGGCGGCGCGGGCGGTGCGCGATCTCGCCATGTGAAAATGCAATTAAGCCTCCACTACGTTGTAAACACAGTTTCTATTCTCTGGTCTATTTCTATCTGCAGTATGATTTTCGAGTATCGAGCGCTCGATAGTCACCCTCGAAAGTTTAAATGAAATTGCCGCCACCAAAATTGTTTCATAGTTGCATGATGCAAAGATGTCACATTTTCTATTGAAATTGGAAAAGTTAGGTTGAATCGCGTACATATTTTCATTTTCAAGAGCGCGATACTTGAGAATCGTAGGTGTTTAAGAATGGATGTAGTTTTGGGCTGCTAACTACTATGAAAATTAAATACTTTTGTTAGTATGCATGTACATGTTTGCCAAAGTGACTTGCCCATTAGTGTTCTTGCTGAATATTAACCTGTGTTCTTAATTGGGAAGGGTTAATGTGACGACGGGTGTGTCGGGGTGGTGTTGGTGTGAAAGTAACGTTATGTAGATAAATAAAACTAACCTTATCGAACTAAATTAAATACATTAACACATTTATATAAACACATAGATTGAACCTCTAGGTTTATTTAAAAATATGTTTGATGAAATATCGATGTACAAACTCTCATCTTCTAGACAATTTTGATTTCAATAAAAACAAAAGATTTCGTCAGTGTGAACGGTAACCATTTCGGACAACACCTATATATATAAAAAAAGCTTTATTAGAAAAACTCGCGAAACAATAAACATAAGTAAGTGCGCAATGCACGCACCACGCTTCATTAAACCCAATCCGCGCATATACGGGAACTTTCCCTGTCATGTAAAAAAAGATCCTACATAAATATTGATAAAGTTTTGGCTCCACTATGACAACAGCGGCTCAGCGCTGCGCTGGCGGCAGTGGTGGCAAAACCATTGTTAGCCTGATATTAGGTCGGCATCCGTACACAACGACATCCCATATTTATTCATAATAATATACAAAGCTTCCATATGAGTCTACCTCCAATTAAAAAAAAAGTAATAACGTACACACATAATTATGAGAATATTTCCAGGATCAGATATGGATAAGTATACGTAATAGGCAATTTTGCGAAACGAAAAGTTACCTTAAGTGTACATAATATATTCAGTAACTCGCATGGTAAGTATACTAGAGCGTTCCCGTAGCACTTATTGTAAGTCATCCGGCATTTATATGGCACTCGAGCTAGATAAACGCACACCTCAGAGGTGGGGTTATATCGCGAATAACGAAGGCTTCACTGCCGCAGGGTTCGAGGCACGCCCAAAGGTCGTCACTTTTTCGGGGAAATTCCACGCCTATGGCACATCAATAGCTTTATATGCAAATTTACATTTACGCTTTTAACCAAAGGGAGATTTATTTCCGTTCCAAAATTGTTCGCAGGTTAATAGGTTTGCTTGCACAATCTTCACCGCGCGGTGCTTTATAAATTTCGTATCAGCTTCCTGTTTTTGTTTTGTACTGTAGTCATCGATTTTCATTCTAACTTTCACACAGTACGCTGTATTGTGGTAGGCACCTACGCTGCGGCGTATGCCATTTTAGATTTGTCTTGCGTTAACATTTTGATAACATGTCAAAATGAAGTAGGTATTTATACCACGCGTTACTGAAATTGTTTGTTAAATATAACATCGTAATGAATCTTTAATACTTTAGATACTTAACATCCTTCGGAACGTTTAATTAAAACAAAGTTAGGCAATAACACAGGCAATGAAATAATAAATTAATGTTCAAGTTTCTGTTAATTGCGCGTCTGTCTTTCCGAATTTGTCATAGATAATTTTCATCTTCGATGTTAACGTTCGAAATCAAATTAACGTAGACGCGGCAAGCTGGAAGTTAATGTGTTTATGAGTGGAATATACATCGATACTTCGCCAGTGATTGGTTTAAGTCTGAGTTTAGTGGAACAGAGAGAGTGAAGTGTTAGAGCGAGTTCTCACTTGTTGTAGAGCACGATGTCGGGCCGCCAGATGTGGTCTGAGGGCACGTGCAGCATGTGGACGCCGCCGTACTCCTTGGGCTCCCAGCGAAGCTTGTAGTCGTACCACGACTGCTCCACCCACAGATTCGTCGTCATAATCTGATTCTTCAGATTCTGAAAGAAAACATAATCCAAGTTAACTAATTGAACACCTTTTGGTGTTTGGTCTGAGGTACTCAATCCTTATTCCATATAAAAAGTACAGGGGTTTTGCGAACTATGCACACAGCGACATCGTTTTTTTATAAAATAGGTAAAATGATAAACGAGCAAGTGGGTCACCTGGTGGTACGTGAGCACCGCCACCCATGGACACCGGCAACACCAAAAGCCGGATGCGTTGCCAGCCTAGCGGCCTAAGACCTCATGTGCCAGTCATTATACTGGTTGTCTTACTATCCAAGCCGGACACAGCAATGCACGTATTGCTGCTTGGTGGCTGGATTAGCGAATAAAATGGTGGTGGGTCCTACCTACCATCCGCAAAAAAGTAAAGGTGTAGTTGTAGCACACGAGTGCCACCAAGCTTCACCTAATCTAAGTAGACTGACGAGCAAAAGTCACGGGTCGCGTTTCATACGAATTTCAGTCAGTATAGTTGAGCTCACACGAGCACGAGGCTAGGCGTAGTTTAAAACCACTTCACTTTGCTGCTACTTTTTATTTACTCTAAGAGTATCACATCAGTAATTTAATTGGTGAAACTAATTCCGTTTGCAGACAACGCGGACGGCTGAGGATCGTGCGTTTGCAACGGTTGTCGTCATGTGACTCGGTGTCCCCTGGGATCCACGGGATCACCCGAGCTGTATACATAATTACACATGGGAGCACCTCAGTTAATCTGAATCGAAACGTTGACCGGCAAACAAGGCATTTTCAGAGTTACATCATACTATCATCGGGGTTGAGCTAAGGGATGTCACTCAAAGATGTCCTTATGTTCGGCAGGAAAAGAAGATTTGAAGAGAGTTGCTGTGTGGGAGCGCTGCTGGGGCAGTAACTGGCGGCACCAACCAAGGGGAACTGGGCTGAATGATCGATAAAAAGATAGCCGTCCCCAGCTAGGCGTCCCCACCCAACATCAACATCAACATCGTCGGGGTTGTAGTAACCGTATCCACAAAATTATATTCTTTTATTTTGCCTACATTGACACAATCTACAAATAGAAATATACTCACGAGCAAAAATATCGGGTCACTTTTCATACAACTTTCTACGGGAAGTGACCCGTTATTTTTTCTTGTCAGTGTAGTTTACTTTTGTATTTTTTGTATCTACAAGGAAATGTCTAGTTTAAACCTAATTTTGCGCCTAATTTTTAATTTTCCCTGCGTTTATCCTGTCTATTTGTTTCCGCCACCTACTTAAACTGTCTCCAACTTATTTATCTTATTGGTTGTCTGGAAGAGACCGCTATTAAGCGATAAGACCGCCTATTGTCTACTTTGTTCTTTGTTTCTGTATTGTTTTGTACCTACTGATTTGTGGTGTTCAATAAAGAGCATTTTGTATTGTATTGTATTGTTTTGTACAATAATAATTTTGGGAGTATGTAAATTTCACGTTGGTCAAACTTTGCAAGTCAAAGTTAACCCTCTTTCTGTGTGTTCATAGGCATTTTTGGAATCGACTATAATAGTCGAATTTTTGGCAACTAGCTGTTGCCCGCAACTTCGTCTGCATAGAATTCGTTTATCGCTATCCCGCAGGAATTAAGCAATTTTCCGGGATAAAAAGTAGCCTATGTGTTATTCCAGACATTTAAACATTCATCCATCCATCCATACTTACTGCCAGCGTCTGTGGAACTATGCCACGGGGGCCCCTCCTTTTTTAATTATTTTACTTTAAGATTAGTTTTAGTTTAGTTTTTAATTCGTTTTTAATTTAATAGTTTAATTTGTATCAATTTCCATATACGACAATTAAACATTTCTTACAAACTTTCGCGTTTATAATATTAGTAGGATAAATATAAATAACCGAAGAAGTAGGTAACTGTAAAACGACGAAAATAAATGGCTTTGATTGAACTAAGGAGATATTCAAGGATTTGATGCCTGAAAAATAGCGTTAAACTCCTTACGATGCAGAAATAATTAGGTACATGTCTCGTCATAAATCCCACGTATCAGGGTTTTTTCATAGTGTACGTGCTCGGTTTGCAAAACACTCGATTTGTCCTCCCGAGAAGATAATTTCGGTAACCCAAAATAAATATTATTACAGACGCTCAAAAAATACCACGATTATGCCACAGAAAAAGATCACTGAGTTGTGTAGCCCTCGAATGTATATGGAATCCTTAATAATAAAATTGAATATCATGGCTAGAAACAAAACAAAACTCTCGAACACATTTTCATCTTTGCAACCTTGTCAAGGGTAGGTACATAATTAAAATACATAAAGTTTGAAATGCATAATGGGTTACAATACATAATGGTTCCAAACATAATTATTATAATGCGATTTTAAATAAACCTAACCTAACCTAAACCAATATATGTATAAATCACACTATAGGAACGCAGTATTAACCGTGTAAACAATTTTAAGTAATTTTATCCTTAGTCTGACTTCCAAACACTTTATATTCCGAGAGCTGATAGACATTTTAGAGTACTTATTTGAATCACCGCAAAAACTCGTACAATACCACTTTTATGATATCCAATCACATACTCTGTCTACCCCGTAAGGGATAAAGACGTGAATTGTGTATGTTTGTAATCACAAAAATACGGATTCGACTACAGGCAAAGGGGATTTAACCAACGGCTTATTACATGCTAGGTAGTATTTCTGTACAAAATAAGAAGTAATAACAACTCACCAAAATGAAATTTGTTTTTAGTGACTTTGTTCTGTTAAAACGAGGTTGTAATGTCAACCGTGCCTCAATTTTTTTGAGGTATCACTTTGCAAGGTAAATGATAGACCCGTATCAATTAACTAGCTTACTTATTTTTCATTCCTGAGAAATTAAAGTTCAAATACCTACTTAACTAAAAATTTACTTGCGTCAAGAAGAATGTCAAGAAAGATCAGTATTTCCGTACTCGTAGTTATTATACACGTAAAGGAAGTATTGAATAGGTGTTTACGTTGCTGCAAAAGTCTACTCTAAACTGTGTAACAGCTCTTGGACTATTATTATTTATTTGAGGAAGGAGCGCAAAACGTACAAGTTCTCTCATGATGTTATCCTTAATCGAAAAGTTGGAGGTACATTTCCAACGTATGTGAGGCCACAAACTTCATATTACAAAGAAAACAAATTCGTTCTCCGGAAATTGAAGTTAGTTTCATTGTAAATGAACTTTCTGAAAAAAAAACAATACATATTATCAAAATTAAGAGTACCTGAATATAAAAATATTCATTTATATTAGGCATTACCTAGTGTACCCACTCAATATTAATAAATATATTAAAATTTTATTTATTATCGTACTTAGCTTCCTATTAATATTAAAAAAAAAAATTAAAAAAATATATAAAACCCTTCGCATTAATCGAGTAGAAAAATGCCCTAAGTCGTTTTGGGAAGGACTCTTAGAACTGCTGGACCTATACATCATTTCAAACTCGTAGGTAGTAAAAAAGTCAGTATTTGAAATAGGATTCAATTAAGTGGTCGTATAGAAACAGTAGAAATAAATTATCGAACTCTGCCTAAAAGGGATTGGCAATGAATACGGGGACCGGAGTAGCTATAAACCCAAACAAGGGTCACTCAGAGAGACGAATCATGGCTGCATGGTTTAGAGTTCGACACATGAAAGATTAAAACGGTATGAAAATGAAAAAAGGTTTATTGGTTTAAGCAGTAGTGTCAGATTAAAACAAGGTTGGGACCTCCTTTTAAGCAAAACGATGCTTGTGTATATATTTCTAATTTCCATAATTTCTAACACGTAAAGTACAAGGAAAAATAAATATAAAATCAAAAAATATTAGGGAACAATTCACACAATTGACCTAGTCCCAAAGTAAGCGCTAGTGTCATAGGTACTAGACAATGATATACATACTTATATAGAGAAATACATACTTAAATAGATAGAAATATCAATGACTTAGGAACAAATATTCGTGATCATCACACAAATATATGCTCTTACCAGTACTAGAACCCGGGAGGCTTGCTTCGCGGGCAGGGTCACTAACACACCAACTAAGCCAACCACGTCGTCCGAAAAAGGAAGGCGGGAAGAAGAAAAATGACATGGCTAAGAAATATCAGGGAATGGACTGGTGTAAAAACCGTAGAGCCACTCATTGCACTGGCTATGCATAGGGAAAAGTTTAAATCTGACAGCCAGTCTTAAATAATAGAGAGGCACATAAAGAAGAAGGGCACGAATACATCACATGTTTTAAATAAAGTTCTACAGAGTAAAAGAGAACAAGTAAATACCAGTTTATCTAGATATTCTATATTTACACGTACTTTATTCTTTACCTGCAAAGAGATCCGTTGAACATGTTGATGGAAACTTCTCAACCTATTTCCTGACGTCTGCTTTCATACTATTACTCGCATGCGATGAGAGTGCTTCTACAACGTATCATGGACACAACAGTAAGCCCGCTATTTACGCTATATTCCATAGGACACATCTATGCTGGGAAACGTGCCCGAAACGTAACTTTGAACGTGCTACGAGTATAAGTCCAGAATCTAATAAGTAATGCATTGTGATTCCCAACGAAAATGTGGAGGTTGCGCTGGAGCCATCCCACTGCATAATACCTGCACTAAGTAACGCTAACCCGTCTTAAATAAATGTCACCAAGCCTTCGGAGGCTTCGGAGTAGCGTTCGTGACTGTACTCAAACTTCGACAGAATTGAAGAAGACGGGACAAAGACAAAATGTCAGGCGAATTTCGCGAAAGGGTAATTCAGATTGAGTGAAACATCTTAAAAGCCTCTTTAAGTTTTCCGTTTAATCGATCCCTTGTTTGGTACTTACTTAATAATAAGATGCTTAAATAAGAATGCTTATCCTTTTCCTCGCCAATATTATAAGAGCGACCAACATTGGTAGAACTTGTTAATCAGAGAGAAGGTTATTTCAGGTAAATAAGTATAAAAAAACGTGTAAAACCGCCACATGGTAACTGGTCATCAATCGATTAAGTAATTATTAATATCGTTACTTTTTTAATTATCATTTGATTTTATATCATTTGCCTAACCATGGGTCCGTGGGGGCCAAGTGCGCACGGGTTAGTTATATGGGTCGTTGTCGACCGAGCTGAATGAAGCCTTGGGGTTCTGGTGACCAGAGGGCTGGCTTTTTTATTTATAGTTTTATCTGTCAGAATTTGTTGTATTTAGATATATTACTAACATAGACTTAAGGGACTATATAACGAACATGGGTTTCAGTTCTAGTTTAATTATTATTTCTGGTATGTTTTTATGTAGTTGTTTTTTGCTTTTGACTAACTTGGATGTTTATTCTTTTTTTTTCAATGGGTTAATTGGTATTAAAACCAGAAACATATCGTTCTTTTATTTTATAAACCGTAGGCAGCAAAATTCTAAGAACTTTTATCATTTCTTTTTTAAATTTTTTCAACAATTCTAGTTAACATTTCCGGTAGGTAGAAAAGATCGCGAAACAGTATTTGAAGCGACAGAACACTCTAATATGAAATGCGCCGCTGAGATGTTTTTCTTGGAATTTATGAATACTTAAATCCCATTAATAATCAGTATTACTCAAAATGTGGCAGCTGAAATCCGACATCCATCATGTTTAGCGGAGCTCCCCTTGGACTTGTAGTGTACCCACCCCGCCTCAGCCCGTTAGCGATTTACAAGTTTCCCTTCATATGCGAGAAGGTACGTAAGTTTCATGGCCCCACATATCTTTCTTGATTACAACGTATTTTTCCGGCAAACTTATATTACGACAATCAGGAAAAAGTAGCCAAGTGATTTTGTTACTTTTTTAGTTGTTTCCTGTTTGGAGAGAATCGTCAAGAGTTTTATTTGTTTGTTATATTCGTGATTGAGATTGAAGAAAGTTGGTCGATGCCAAAGATTGAGGCAAACGGAATTGCGCCTGAAACTAAATATGAATAGGTAACTACTGAAACCCCAATGGATCATTGTCGATTGAATGACTTAACAAAATTCAGCTAAATATGGATTGCTTTGTTCTCTTACGTGTTCTTAATGATCTATTGCTCATTTTACCACGTTTGTATTTTGATAAATATACTTCGAGTCCATTGTTTGGATCAAAAAGTGTACTTTTTAAGCTGAGCAATCAGTTATTGTTGTTAGTGAGTTATTTTATAAACTACTTTCGGTAATTACATACGCGAAATGTATGCATATTTTGCCAATAAATACAACAACAAATACCTACTAACTCCTATCGTAAAGTGAAATATTATTCTTAGATTTAGATTATTAGATTTCCGATAAATGAGAAGTTTCATGCAAAAGCAGACGAGAACAGACAGCCACAACACAACAGTGTAATACGCGATCTGTCGCACTCCCCCCAAACCGCAACGCAAACTAAAAACATTAATATTGCGAAATGAGCTGTGGGAATATCGCAATCCATTAAACGGTGGTATGCCTAATATAATATAATGAATCAATTTCTTTCTGCGAACCAATACCAACCACATTAGCTAATAGAATACGAATTATTTTCACCAGTAAGAGACTAGGTATGCATTACATCTCCTCGTCTTTAGTACTACTTAACTTGGAGGCCGTATCCATCCCAGAAAATAGATGTTTTTAAATTTATTTTGTGAAATTGTATTATCGGTTAAGTAGAATTTAATATGTGCCTATACATTGTGAAAAAATCACTTTCTTCTTGGCGAAGATGCTCTTTCAGGTAGTTAAAAAATATTTGTAAAAGTGCCCTTTGCTGTCTATTTCCAAAATAAATGATTATTACAGATAATACGTCATAATTGATGATTTATACAGCACAATTAAATAAATGCAAATAAGATACAAGCTTACGTCCTACGCTTATAATCATCATAATATACACGACGTCTGCTCCTTCGAGATTCGAATGAGCAAAATCTTTAGCATCATAATGGGGCTCACTATAATAATTGTCAGCTAACCAAGGATCGAAGACGAGAATGGAGTATTTTCGTCTTCGATCTTAATTCTTAAAACCAAAACTTCTAAAGCTAAAGTTGAAAAACATTATCGCTTCTACTTTCTCAAAAGCCACCGCTGATAAAGATTGTGCTCGTGCGGCTAGAATGCTCGTCGGTTCATCTTTAATGGATGCTTATCTTTATATCCAGCCCTATTCACAGTATTACTACCCTTTTCTACCCTCTTTCTTTGCAATCGGAAGTAATTAAATCCATCATGTTTCATTCTTGCTTGTGCTATTCTCGGAGAGATTATTAAGTCTATATTTTAAAACTAGCTACTTAGGCATAAACAAGTGACGATTATTCTCCTTTTATGCACTAAATTATGTTCAACGTAAGAATGGTCATTTATCAAAGTGTGTTGGCTGTACTTCTTTTTTTGCGCTTAAATTAGGAAATCCTTTTAATTTATGCGGGTAAAAGTGTAACTCGAATACATTATTCGAAATGTGGATTTGCATAGGATACAAAAACATTTCCACATCGACACCATCAATATGTAAATGGAGTCCCACTCGCACTGGATCAATTTTATCCCGATGCCGATGACAACAAATTTATTGTCCTACGAAGAACGATGCTTCATTACATTATTTATTGGATCGTTTCCTGCCTATTAAAATTTTGCAGAGTTATTTGCGTATTTCATATATTGAATTCGTCTGAAGCCTCAGGGCCCAATCACAGTGTTTTTGTCTGCAAAATAATTAAATAACCTCGAATAAATAATCAAAAACTACATTATTATAAGTAAAAAGTTGTTCGCCCTGAACTAATAAACTCAAATTGTTAACACACCGTTGATATTGTTAAACTATTTCCAATTAAAGTTGGTACCTAATTAGAGCCACATTAACTATGTTTTTTTTACGTTTCTTTTAAAAAGCCGCGTTTAACTACGAAGTATTGTCATGGCTGTGGAGAGGATAACAAAAAATATTGACTAAGAAGTACGAGTATGTTGACCGTCGCAGTGTGCAAAATTGAAAGTTAGGTGACAGGAATAATTTGCCCTTCACAAACTAATTCTAGTTAGGTACGAAATTTCATTTGAGTATTAGATAAAGTTATAAAAAGTTAAATGAAAACTTTTTACTGATGATCTTGTGTAACTTTTCATGTGGGTAGGGATTCAGGACACGGGTACAAGCCCATCGAGGGAATGGGTGAAAATCATAGGAATCATATAGGCGATGCGGCTAGCAATCCATCACTATTTTGATTCCACTTTCCACCTATACGCCCACAATCTTGCTAAACATGGCCCGTGGGTCTTGTAACATAGGTTCTGTCTTCCCCGTAAGGGATAACTAAAGACGTTATTTATGTATGTATGGTTGGGTTAGTTTAATTATACATTCCTGTAAAGTTTGTTTATTGTAATATATTTTATTTAAAATCAAGTCACTTTCCTTTTGACGCCGTACACTTTGAATCGATCGACCAGTGTATGAAAACATTTGTCTGTCACCAAAAAACATTTACACCGGAGTTCAGTCAAAATTAGTCGACTACCCGCTGAAATACTCTACATTTATTTTAAGACACAGTGTATTTATAACGTATTTCATAACAGCGCTCAGCTTACAAAGCCAAAGCTTATCCATTATACTACACTCCACCAACATTCAACAAATAAAGTTTTGAAGGTGTGAATGGCAAGTCCCTATCTTATTTTCGATAAAAGTTAGAAGCCCCTGATAGGCGTTGCCCGGCAACAGGGACTGTTGGACCCTTCAGCTTAGCCACTCTACACTATACCTATGTATATTCAAAACAAATTCGACGCGAACGAAACTAAGTTGATTATTATCTCGGTCTGTGGGATCTCAGCATCACGGTGGGCAAAAGTATTAGTGAAGTGTGATAACGATTTTACACGTGGGTACAGAATCGAATTAAAAAAAAAGGAAACATTCCTATCTATTTGATTCCACGTTGCAAGCGACGGCACTGAATAATACCAGAGATTATGTTAGCGCAGTTGTTTTGCATCGTTACATTTAAGTATTCCTTGGTGTAAATATAGCAGGTCTTTTATCACAGAAATCTCAGCAGGTAAATATTTTATATTCTGTTGGGGCGTGCTATCACCGGCTGTATCTTCCCTAGGGATATTAGATTTTCCACGACCGGCCACCGGTACCTAGGAGCTTCACTACTATCTACTTTGTCTTCATTTGTTTTTTTTGGGTAAGCTCAAAATGGGTTAGCAACGCACTTCATCACGACCCTTCCACTTTATAGGTGTGTAAATATCCAGGCAGAATTATATTGCGGTCTAGGTACAAATTCAGCATGCGGCATGCCTAACGTTCTCAATATTAAATGAAATACCTATTTGTCTGGCCTTATAGACACATATCTACGGAAGACTTCTAACTTTGTATCTTCTCGTTTCTCATTTTATTTTGCTTCTTTAAGTTTTTTCGTCTTTTAGTCTAAGTTTGCAAGAGCGGTGTTAAAGAAGATACTTTCATATGTAGCACATAAAACTGGACTGGAAGTACATAACATGTAATCCAATACCCACGTATAAACTTTTTCACCCCACCCTTATCCATAATTATGGTTTGCGAATTTGATCAATTTACATAAAGTTCCCCAAAAGTCGTGTCCTAGTTGGAGAAAGTATCTTTGTTATCGAGTTGAAGTTAAACATCAGCCGGTACCTGGAAGAATAATAAACAAAGGTTTAAATGAGTTGGAAGTCGGGAAGTCGTTGTCAAAGAACTTTCCTTGCCGAAGACGCACGTACTCAATGTTACGTCGCGAATTGCTGCTAACAATGTCTTTTGCAAAATAATTGAACAACGGTTTTTATTCACGTTGTAAAACAGTGTCTTGAAATTTTACGGGTCTCGCAGGGGCGTCCTTAGCAGGATGATATGCCGCGTGAAATTAATTCCTAATATTTTTACGACGCGTCGTAACGTTCCATGTCGCCGCATGTTTAGCGCGGTATCTATAACGCACAGCGGCAGTTACAAGCCTGTCAAATTAGGTAGAATCGTACTCAACTAAATTAAGTGATTACCAAGAGTGCATAGCAGATTATTGTATAACCTCATAACTATAGCCCGAGAGGTCGTTACTGGGAGAGTGTCGCGGGGACAGTGCCGGGTTAGGGACGTGACCAAAGCGACGTCGTTGCCTTCTAAAACGTTGGTAATTACACGTTCCATACGTTCCATTTGGTTTAAGGTTGCTGTAGTTCGTACACAAATAAATTGGATGATTAGGCAGTTCATGTGGTGTTAAAATAACATTGCACCCTACCTAGTCTTACTTTAAAACATTATAATTATCTGCCTATTGTTCTTGACATTTATACATTTAATGCAATGTTTGTCTTATAAAATATTTGATATTTGTCCATTCTTAAAACAATTTTAATTTGAAATATCCGTTAGATATTTTGATTTCACGGATAAGTAATAGGATTAACATGAACAAATTAATTTATTCCCGTCAGAGTATAATGAGATGCAAGCGGGCCGTCACAGTTCAGCCGCGGGGGGTTTTGAGTTGCTGTAAAAGAATAATGATTGCAAATAAACAAGCAAGCTTTCCTTTTTTTATGAAATTTTTTAGTACTTTGCATCATATTGTGTATCTCTCTTGCATACAGTGAGATTTAACAAAATCCGGTCAGTCTCTATTCAAACAGGTAATATAAAAGATACTTCTGAACTAATACAAACTGAAGAAATAAACGCCTTTAAGTAATGGCTGTTCTTTTTAATTTGAAGTGAATGCTAAATGTAATAAGTAACCGCCTTATTCATAAACGTTTGTCAAGGTCGTTTGTCTTTCTCTAGCACTTTGAAATTGGCCTTTGTCATACACAAACCAGCACATACACTCAGCTAGAACAGGTTTGTAATTGTTTGTAATTAGGGGTACATAAGATCTTAGACGTGTTGAGTTGAGTTGATGTGTTATTGTCCAGGTTGCAGCGGCGTCGCTATCTACGAACTATAATAACAGTAACGCTGGAATCCATTCCTATCCCCAACCTGGCTTGCGGGCACGGCGCCAAAACGCTGCGGGAACGGCATAATTCCATTCCGAACCGAAGAATGGATGGTTTCAAGACGAAAAATATTACGAGTAGGTAATATTGTAGGTAGGTCATCAGTTAAATATACGACCGACTAAAACATAAATCCAGCCCATACGGGCTGTACACACAGCCTTAGGCGAAGGAGTGTGACGTAAGTACT
This sequence comes from Pandemis corylana, assembly GCA_949127965.1. Lineage (NCBI taxonomy): Eukaryota > Metazoa > Arthropoda > Insecta > Lepidoptera > Tortricidae > Pandemis > Pandemis corylana. The sequence goes on along the minus strand of OX421856.1, from coordinate 12,564,548 downwards.
CAGTAAGTACATAAGTAAAAATACGCCAAGTGTGAGTCGGACTAGCGCATTAGAGGGTTCGTTACTCACACGGTACCGTTTAGGAAAATGTTTCTTTTGATTTTTGATGTGATCCTCATGTTAAAATAATCGATAGTAATCCGTACTAATATTATAAATGCGAAAGTCAATCTGTCTGTCTGTATGTTACTCTTTCACGCCTAAACCACTGAATTGATTTTGATGAATTTTGGTACAAAGTTCAGTCCTGGGGAAAGATATAGGATACTTTTTAGTCTGGAAAAATGCATAGTTTCCGCGGGATAGCGATAAGCGAATTCTGTGCAGATGGAATCTCGGACAACCGCTAGAAATTAATAATCCATTTATTTATGTTACACGACACGTGTTTGGGTCACAGCAATGTAGGTACCAGATTTTAACCTAATCGATTTGGTAGATGCATTAATTCGTTGACAGACACTCGAGTAAAAGGGTACAATTTTATTTTTTGAGACCCGACCTCGCCAGACTTAGAATGAAACTCTTCGGCATCGGATACCCTGAACCAGGAGATTTTAAGGCACTACCACTACGCTCAATCGCCCAATTCATGGATGAGGTGGTAAAAGCGATGGAATAGTGTGAAGGAGAGGTAATTACACAAAAGATCCACGAATGGGTCGAAGTGTATTCGTAGGGACCCCTTAAACTAAGATAAGATAGCCTAATCGATTTGGTAGATGCATTAATTCGTTGAAAGACACACGAATGAAAGGGTACAATTTTATTTTTCGAGACAGGATCACTCTTGTCGCTAAAATTTGTTTGTGGTCCCTACGTAACGCGACCTGGAAAACCATTGCCGAACGTAAATTATTATCGATGACTTTGAGTACGGAAACACGTCGTACGAAGGAATATAACCCGAAACACCGGATCCACGAAATCATTTGCGCAAACGTGATAATTTATTATCCATGCCGTAACAATATTAAACGCGGTGCCTGACAACTTTTTATGCTAAAAGTGCAAACGGCGTTAATCCATGTCGCCGCAGGCCGTAACCCGAACAGCAACTTTGTATTATATTTTTGACTAACTTTTGCAACCGCAGCGTAGCTCGACATGAGCTACATTCGATCCTGCTTATTCCCTCCCTTCTTCATTTCCACATGATCCACCAGAGAGGAGAGACTCTTTTTAATTTATCCCTGAGTAGCAATAGCTGTAGCGTAATTATTTCTAACATTTTTGTTGGTACAGCAATTACGTGAGTTTGAGTGAATTGTACCAAAAACTATTCCAATTTGAGTAGGTAGCTTTAAGTATGTATATTTTATTGAATCAGGCGTTACTTTGCGGAGGTCCATTTCAATGAACAAACAATGTTTACCTTGCTACTTCGCTACTTACGTGCAAGATAACCAAGCCTGTGCGAAATAATGCAGTAGCTGTATGTATTTTATATTTATTGTCTAAAACATAGGTTACACTAAACTACATAGTTTAAACATAAATTAATTTGACGAACTAGACCTAAGATTATTTAATGTCCATTTAGATTATAATATGTACTTAAAAGGTTAATCAAATAAATTAATTTTGAATTTGAATTTATTTTACACCAGGTGAATCAACCGCTTTTGATATTAATTAAGTTGTAAAAATGACAACATAGTGACAGTAAAATTATTGTAGGATCTCACGAATATGTAAGTTACAAAATATAAGTTAATTAAACGCTTAACTTTAAATAAGGAAGGTAAAGCACACTGTCAGGACACACATAATATACATAAATACACAAGTCACATCTTTATCCCTTACGGGGTAGACAAAGCCTAAGGTGGCAAGACCTAGGCCACCTTTAGCGAAATTGTGGGCGTATAGATGGCAAAAAATTAAATCAAAATGGGCTTTTACTATCTGCGCGGGAAGAAAAGCAACTGGAACATTCTATGTTTTTTCTTTGCTCCCAGACCAGCATGAAAAATACGATACACAATATTATTACTACACAATATTATTACTGTAAACATAAAATATCGTCCGCGCTACTACTACATATACATAGTTACCCAGCAGATGAGACAGGGTCGTTTAATCTCAGCGCCCTGCTCTAGTAGTTGTGCTAGTCGCAGGGCGCCGGTCTCAACCCTCGGAGCGCCGTTACTGCTTAATGAGATGCCAAGTTAAGCAACGCACCGTGGAAGGCGTTTGTAAGCACGCACTATTTACACTGACTCGCTAGTTGGGATGTGAGGGCCGTTTAATGATAACAGGCTCACCGGCTCTCGACAAAATACACACTGTTGTTTATAAATAGAGACCAAATTATGTTATGCAACATGAAAAGCTTGTTATATGCATGAAAAATGCTTGAAATATGCACGAAAATTGGCAGAATATGCGAAATTAAATGAAAACTTTCACACAAATAATTAAAAAAACTAAACTGCAGATCAATGAGCACGCACGTCAAGTATGAACAAGTAACAATTTAGCAATTAAATTTACAAGCAATTTAAATGATGAAAGTGCTTACGTCAACCATAAAAATAACACTTCTATCATTGTGTAAGAGAACTCATCTCGTTAATAAAACAAATAGTTCGCGAAATGGTCGTAGGTACATGTAGCCCGTAGATGTGTCGCGCGCGAGCGTGGGAGGAATGGCGGTACTTCATCAAGTGCGTTCACGGACTCAATGAGGCCTTTGAAATCTTTGAAAGCTTTCTCAAATAACGGCCGTAATCACTGAATAGCGTTACGTTATATCGGAGAACGATTGCCGCACACCCGCCACGTCGCTCGCGATTACAATAAAATGTCGACGAGAGATAAATATCCACCTTTATCTGAGCCCGTGTTTGGGCGCTTGAGCCCCGCTGTTTATTTACTTTTAACCGGCGCGTCGCATTCCACGTTTTTATTTAATTTAACACGAATAATGTTTTATTTATTGTGATAAAAAATATGGCGATGTTATTACTCGTAGATATACCGTTACGATCTTTTTAAACGACTTAAATAATGTTACCTGCGGAACATGATAAGTATTAATAAATCTGGAACAGCTCGCTCGGCTTATCGTATTCATTGTTATTTTGTTGATCTATAAAAAATATTTCAATTTTTAAACATTCTATATATTTAGATTGACTTGAAGAAATGCACTATTTATAATAATGTTAAGGGCTCAATCGTGTATGATAGTTTTACTAAAACGATAGTTCGAGTGCTATGTTTACTTAAACGGTACAACAACTCATATTGTAAATAAATCAAATCGTGACATAAAGTTTCTCGTCATCATTTAAACTACATATACCTACCGAGCGCCTTTCAAAATATTGTTCAATACATTACTCACTCGACCGGCCATCTTCATCTCGAAACCCATAAATTTGCATGCCACAGGACGAAATATTTGAAGGCAGGAAATGAGCAAACGTAAAAATAAAAATTGGAGATATCTCGACACGACTGTAACTTACACGTGAAATGGGACGTCGACATTTTCTCGACGCGCCGCCATCCTGGAGGTGCAAATTGTTCTTTAAAAATGTTGTTTAACGTTATGCACATCCCTCTCGGCGTATTATCTCTCGCCGTCAAAAATAGTGACGTAAAGAACTCTATGAGACCACTCAGAGCTTACAAACCCTACCCTCGGTCTTGACGGCACACAACGAAGTAGCACGAGTTATTTTTATATGAATAGATAGATACAAATCCGGAGCAGGGACAAACTGACCGTAATCAAAAGATAGCTATCGAACCCTCAGCATTAAAATGCCATCGAACCAGGTAATAATAAGTAGGTTTAATTTAATTGAAGTTATTTGAGGTACAGTTAAAAGTTTCGTTTTTATGGTCACGTCTTGAAAGCTAAGGCAATAAGAATTGAAATAAAAACTGACAAATCGAAAAAGTTACCCAACTGTAACCAAGTTCTTTCGAGTAGCAATACTGCTGTAATGAAAAAAATATGCATAATAAAACAAAAACTGCGATAAAGAAGATTACTTCCGGATTTATTTTGATTGGGCTGTCAGCCGTCTCCAGTCCAGTATTTTAAACATGTCTTCCGAAGCTTTTGTTGGAAGTTTCGGAGAATTACTGTTCCCTTGACACACATTACGCAGATGTTAAACTGGTCTCTTACACAATTGGACACAATTGGACAATTGTTCGTCTGTCGTTTCAAAAAATAATAGTGATCGGATGTTTTATAGAGATAAACTAAAATGAAATCCACATTAATGCAAGCCATTTCCCTCGAAGAATTCGCTTATTGCTCAAAATTATCTTCAAACCAGATTTCATTTTAATCGGTTCAATGGTTTAAGAGTGAAGATTTAACAGACAGACGTTATTTTCGCATTTATAATAGTAAGGATAAGGATTATAGCTGTCCCCCCAACTTTGACTGTGTCCCGTGGGAATTCTTGGGTCAAAAATTTGCCGATGTTAATTAGGGATAGCCTAGCTTTCCATTGGTAAGAGACTTGTTTAGGGTCTGTTTACTAGTTAAAGAGTAAACCTTCTGCATGTAATCTAGGCATAAAAACAAATATGTCTTTACTTTATTAAGCTGTCTGTAAAGTCTGCTTGGAATTAATATATTGGATAGCTGATGTTCAACGCCTACAAAAAATTAACCGGCAAAAATTTAATCGTCGTAGCGTGATGGTTTGCCTACCTTCTTCGATAAATGGGCCGTCTAACATTGAAAGAATTTTTCAAATCGGACTAGTAATTCCTGATATTAGCGCGTTCAACCAAACAAACTCTTCAGCTTTATAATATTAAGTAGGTAAAGATCATGTATGTGCATAGATAAAAGTTAAAATAACTCAGTCACTATGTTACCACTTCAAAGCAAAACCACTAAATTGATCTCACTCAAAGTCACGAAAATAGTTTGAATATTGAGGATAAAATACATAGACTACTTTTATCCTGAAAATTTTTTGAACGAATTCGGCCTAGACAAAGTCCTGGGTAAAACCTAGTTCATAATGAGACGTAATTCTGTATCAATTTATTCCGGTATCCACACAGCTACCGTATTATCAGCTAACTATTAAGGTGCTCATAAATTGCGAACAAAGCCCTTGGATTGTACCTAACGTCTATCTTTCCCAACTGTAACTACCCGTCTCTATTCTGATTTCAATATGCAATTAATGTTAATGAAAAAAAGAATGCTGAGAAACGTTAATACTGCAGAATGAATGCATAAACAAAACCAGGGTGTTGGGGCCCGATATGTGAAAACACCAATAGAAAGTGGTGAAATCTGGTTCTGAATTTGAAATACGTACTCGTATTAAAAGAAAAAGACAGCTCTAATAAATCTGGTCAACTACTGGAGAATTTAATTTGAGCTGTAGTTTCGTAGCAACACACTGATTTGTCGACTTTCGCTTTATGGTTATATACTTTCATTGCTTTATATGCTTTCAGAAATCAGGCCCCAGTCCCGTAGCCCGCCTGCTCCGCTGGTTCGCATTCAGCTATAGTCGACCATATAGTAGTAAATCTAATTGTCTAACACTCTCGAAGTCACACTCGCATTTACTGTTCCTTTCTGTTAAACAGTAAAGGATGAGGGTAGAAAAGGATGGTGAATGCGATTGTAAGCGCCCGCGCGTTAGGCAATAAGGTCTCTGGTTATGGTCACAATTTGTATGCGATACCTCTGAACCTTGGGAGACTTATTAGTACACTATTTAGTACAAGCAGTCTACTGATACTATCAAATGTAAAGGTAAACAAAAGCTCATTCTTATAAAGTCAATGTGGCGCAGTGAACAGTTTAGTTTTTACCACCCCCATTCCTAAGTCAGGTAACAACATACGAATATTAATAGCAGCGTTCGTGATAATATAAGATTTATTACCAACTAAACAATTTCCCCTTGTTTCCATAAGATGTTTCGCGTGCCAGGCTCAATAAAATGATTAACTAAACCGATAATAACCTAATCCGCTTTACCAATTTGTCGGATTTCAAACAAATTGTTGTAGCGGATAAATTGATTCGATAATTTTGTTACAATAAAGCTTTTAAATCAAATGAATACGGCTTTAAGTACAATCCAATGCTGTGTTCCGCGAAGTAATTGTATTATTTCGGTTGATTGAAATTGTGATACCGTTGTTGAAGGCGAAGCGGCGATTACTACAACTGGGAAAACATGTAAGTTTTATGACAAGGTTTCCGCATTATTATCGACGAAACTAAGAGAATTATTTTGTTAGGTAAAAGTAGAAACACAAACAAAGCTAATGAATTTGAAAAAAACAGGAAATTTCTGTCTATTTGACTGATTTATGATATCTGATTTATAATACATAGGAGGAGACAGCGCGGCGTCTCGCGAGAATAGAGCTGCGGGCTCCGGACAAAAAAACTTACAAATTCCCTTTTCTAACTCTCACGGAAAATTTCTGTAAACTTAAGTGTCCTACAAAAACTGGGTCGCGTGCTCGAGGCGTTGATGCGATTCATGTCTATTTAAATTCCAAATGCGGCGCGCAAGTGCAACCAAGGTATGTGTTCGCAGTGCACCCTGCATGCATCCGATGTAGGTCAGTCTGTCCACAGCGCCGCTGAACACGCTCGGCTGCGGGACACTTACGACGTCGATGAGCTGACTAAGCTTGAGTTTGATGCAGACGCGGAGGACGTCGGTGGTGTTGACGACGGGCCGCACCAGCTTGTTGTAGTTGGAGAGCAGGTCGTCGTAGAGCCGCTTGGCGTCGGGGTTGCCTGCGGTGGCAGCGCGGGCGAGGCAGCAGGCCGCCAGCCACCATACGAGCGCGGCCATCAGCTCTCGGGCTCGGGCATCGTTACGTAAGGCTGGAGCGTCGGCGGGTGGCCCGGGCGCGGCGCGGCACGGCACTGCCGCCGCCGCGCCCCGCGCCCCGCGCCGCACACCCCCGCACACCCGCCCCGCCGCCAAAGAATCATCCTGCGACGCGACACTCTTTTGTATATTAGCTCGTAGCTGGTGTTCGGTTTAATTACGACCCGAGAAAAACGACACGACTCGTTAGCATTAACAAAACTAATCCCGCTAATTATTTTCAAGAGATGTATTTTCACTTCTATAACGTTGTGAATTATTTTTGTTGATTCAGTTAACACAAACAGATGCGATGCGGAAACTGACGACGGCCCTGCGAGTCAAAGGAAGGGTTAGCCGAGCCTCAAATTACAAAACTTTGAATCAGAAAGGTAACCCAATCGCTGTTTATGCTTCTTAATATCGGGTGCTAATTACATCTCGTCCCGGTCGTATTTTAATTAGATGGCTCCGAATAAAATTAATCTATCCATTGAAGCCTTACACTACCACGGTTGTACGTTCATCACTTTAAATAAACAATTAGAATATGTAATGAAAAAGCCATAGTTACTTCATATCACGTTGCATTGTTATAAATTATCCTGCTACTTGTCAGTGTTCCGAAGATAATTTAACTTAGATGGACAACACTGACTGCAAACACATTTGTCTGAAGAGCAGCTAAACAAGCCCTGAGACTCCAGCAACAGAGTTTTGAGTTAAATACAGCAAGCGGGGACCAACCCATTTTTTACAAATCGCATAACAAATTTGTCATTAATTTATTTTAATCTTTTTAGTTATAACGGTTTGAGCTAGCGCCTCCCGCTGCCCGCAATCCACTACTAACCAACTTTAGATCGTTATAGATTCTAAATGGTCATTCAAAATGAAAAATTACTTTAAAAAACTTAATAATGATTTTTAAAGCCCTAATCAATGAACCGTACACGAAGGTCTAAAAAATACTTTTTTTCATAACGCACTTCTAAGCGCGTAAATTCTACCATTTCAATTTTTAAATTTATTTATCAACCTAGAAACACTCGCGTCATCAAGACGAACCTAACGACGTATCATTTATCAAAATCGGTTGAGCCATTGAGTAGTTACGGCCGGACATACATACTACATACGCAGCAAACACATAACCCTCCTTTTCATGAAAATTCTCACGCCGCAGTCAGGTAAGAAGCCTTCGTTGACTTTACATATATGTGACTGATCTCAAACAAACCGGCGGGTCTTGGAAGCTAGCTACCTATCTCACGCTTTTGTAAATTAATATCGGATTCGAAAATACTCCGAATTCCGCACTGACCGCTCTGTTCGTTGACTATTCCAAAGACGTTAAAGCAAGATTTATCTAACCAAAATTCATTACAATTTACCCACATTAAGAGGCTGAACTTAAAATTATAAACAGAAATATAGCAGCCGAAATAATAATTCTTCACGCGATAAGAATAGAAAACGCTTTTCGATATCGGACAGTAACAAACGCAGCGATATTCGTAGTTGTACAGGCGGCAAATACATTGCGGCGAATAATATAAAAATGAAATTTAATTTGTATTACTCGCCAAGATTTTTCCTCAAAAATGTTAAATTCACAAAGAGCAAGCGTGACGGCAGATTACGGGGCGTTATGATAAACGCGAGCTGTGCGGCGCAAACGACGAGCTCCCGCCGCCGCGTGCAGTGCGCCCCGACGCCTAAATTACCGCATCACCGTGACAATTCTCGAATGAAACCAAATTTGCTTTCCCCTTCCACCCCACTAGACCTGCTCCGCAAAAGATAAATGTAATGACCTACCCTTAAAAGACAATACGCAATACGTTCCGTAACATTTTCCTTCTAAATTGGGTTCGCGATGAAACCTTTTTATTCAGTATTCGCACATAATATTTATCATTCAAACCGGGCTTAGAGGCCTTCACACGAGTTTTTACAGTGGCTTAACCTGCCGCGTCGTAAACCGTGTGCGGCGCACAGCGCGTTAACATGCAAATGTTCCAATATCGGGCAGCGGCGCGGCGTAGCGGCGTAGCGGGCGCTACGCCCGTGTGGCTACGGGCTACGAATTCGCTACGCCGCGTGCCCGAGCGGCGATAACACGCATTACCTACGCAAACAAATGCTCCGAATAGTCATTAAATACATTTCGAAAACTTTGACAAAATCGAATGTCAAACTTAATTATCGCAATTCGTTTTAATTAGTGTAGAAAAACAAGCTTCTGTGGTTTTTCCGCTCGTGGTCGTAACTTACACTGGCTCCGAGCTGTAGGTAGGTACCTACGGGTTTTATGCTTTGTTATCTCTGTACTTACCGACGGCGTTATTTAAGATTCCCCTCGCGCGTCCACATGACAGCAGCTCAGCAACATGGATCCAAATAATATGATTTACCTACTTACATGACTGCTGAGTCGGTTTTCAAACAGGATTAAGGATAGCAGCTCGTTGTTAATTTTCGAGGAGTATAATAAAATAATGCTTGATCAGTTAATTTCGCGACCTTTTTCCTGTTCCAAAATGAAATATTTATATTGTGAAACAGATGGTCGGTTCTGCAATCTGAGTAAATCTTTGAAGCTAAATTGAACGTTTGGTCCAAACACGAAGTTCACAGTCCGCATTTTTGTAACGAGTTAGTTTTCTGCAAATACCCATTTCCACTTTTGTGTTGGGATGAAATGAGCCTACTATATAGAAACGAGGTAAGAACGTAGGTTTTCAGTTTCGATTTAAAACCCCATTTGTTCATTGGAAACCTTGAAATAGCATTAGAGCGCATAGTAGCACTAGGAAGTGTAGACAGAGCTCCATTAGATGCCCGCATGTAACTTGAAATGTCCATTATAATCTTGAGTCGTTGCGGAAAAAAGGGTCGTCACTCTGCGGGGACGCTCGATTCAGAATCTCCCGGGCATAAATCAAAATTACAAGGGAAACATCTCAGAGCTCTTTATGCCTCTTAGTTACGTATGTACCGAAGAGGACAATGGTGTTAGTCAGTCACTGTCCTAAAGAAACATTGAGCTTGGACATAAGGATGTTCCTAAATATCATAATTTTATCTCAGGCTAGCTTTTGCTCTGGTCTCGTTCATACGATAGTTAAATTTCCTTTGCTTCTTTTCACTCTGCCAATAAATGTATGTAACAGTGCCTTATTTGTTTCAATATGTGAAGTCTTTATGAAAAAATTCCTTTGCTTATCTTGGAAGAGATGATACCTATTGAATAGGAAATTGAACTTCGTTTAGATTTGCAAAATTTTTGAAGCAGAAAGTGTGGGTTAGATTCATATTTTGTGTTATTTGTCATTAATATTTAAGGTTCAGGAGTACTCGAAACCGACAAGCATGTATTATGAAGAGATTGATGAGTGTGGATGAAGCGAAAGAAGTATGTCAGGATCGTAGCAAGTGGAACAAAGTAGTCTCTGCCTACCCCTGTGGGAAAGAGGCTTGACGGTTTGTATGTATTTAAGGGTTTTTATTGGCTTCACGTAACCTTTTTCTGCAAAGGTCAAAATTAATTAGTGACTAAAAGTTAGGATGTTTGTAATCGTGGTGCTAAAGGAGACAAATTAGAGGCTAAATTTTAAAAATGCGAGAGAAAAGGCTGCCGCGGGTTCCCGCGAAACTCATTTCACTAATCTGGATGCGGCTTTGCCAGAGAATTCCGTGGCTATTTTACAAAATAAACTGGGAGCTTCATTGTTCGGCCCGCTGCATGCTGCGCCGCCGCCGCCACCCGAACACTCGCTCGCTTTTTAGTCGCCCATTAACTTTTCTTGAAGGCCCACTGTAGAGAATAGAAACCTCACCGAACAAACAACTGTTATTTTTAACTTTGCAATACTGCAGTCGAGTAAAAAGCGGACGGGCCAGGCGTGATAAGCCTTTGTGTCTTTAATACTCGTCTGAATATTACGGAGTCAGACTCCCAGTGATGCCACAGCACGTTTCTTATTTGCTTTCTGTTTATTCAACAATTTACCCGTGCCTATTCATTTCCTTCGTCCCACGTCCGCTTTGTATTCATCTTTATGAACTCAAAAAGTATAAATCGGACAGACCAGTCACTTTTGCATTTACAATTAGTATGGTTGAAATCGCCACATTACCCTATGCAGACATAAATTCCGCCAACACAGCTAGAAAGCGGTCGACTTTATAATAATTAACCAAGCTTGTTCAACATTGGTATTGAATATTCATAGCGCCACAGGTCAGAAGCAACATGTAATAAATCAAACAAACGATCTAGAAGGGAATAATCTTATTTAACAACGTGTCCCTGGAAAGCATTAGACACGATTGAATTAGCTAATTATTTTTCTTGCCTTGTCATTTGAAAATAATTAAGACGGTTTCGAAAATTCTTAATTACGGTGAATTTCCATGAGGCCGTACCCTGATGTGGACCTCCAAAATAATGCTATGCTTCAGTTGTTCCAGCACTCTTAATTAAAATCATTCTGATTACACACTTATGCTTTCGTAGTACGTTTTAGTGTAGTGAAGAGAGCGGAGGTTGTTTCCCGGACGCACTGCGCCGATATTCCGCCAGATTCGATTATTATCTACCGGGACGCGTGATTGAGTCGCAAGCCAATTTTATACAGCCATCTTCGGCGCAAACTCGAACGATAATGGTAACGGTAAATCAGATTTGGCTGTGATTGTTGCAAGCGTAGAAAAATATGTAGTTGAAATAAATCCGGCTCGAAGTTTGAAGTAGGACCGGGCTGAAGTTTTGCAAGATTTCATAAATTCCAGTTTGACAAACTTCAAACTTAAAGGTATTTGAAGAAGTGCTAAGTTGCGAATGATAGTTATAAACGGTCCCTCGGCAAGTTGGTAATCGCTTCATTTGCTCCGCTTAATGATATTCACACTACGTTAATGACCCTAATGCTGCGGTGTTAACTGATCGATCAACTCCGACGGTAGCTTTTCCTAGTTTGCCGACATTACGCACCCTATTTGGAAATTTAATAGGATTTTGTAATCATATTTCAATTCATAGTTTAAAGTGGTTAATTGAACACATCGATCACATTGTGCATGACACATTGACGATACAAACAATTATCACTTTTGAAGCATCCAACTGTTTAATTTTAGCGCATATACGTACTGTTTTATTTAATTGGTTATTCGTTTTCGTGCGTCCATGGCGAAATGAAACCAATTAGTAGCAGTACCTACAACTATTTTCTCGTTGCGTTAATCTAATTCGACGCCATATATCATGTGGAATACTTTGTTTATCTCCAGCTCAGCCGCCATCGCCAAGAGGACGGAATAAGCGCTGACTCGATTCTCCGCTATCATGCTACGTCGACGTTTCAGCGTTTGCTTGCACAAATGTGGCTATAGCCACTTAAAACATAGATATACACGTATACCCGTATAGAATTATTCACGTTCAATAAGCGAAACGGTTACAAATATCGTTTTCTTACACAAAACTAGCATGTGCTTGATTATTTACCAACAGACCGGATTATACTAAAGCTAATACTTTTAGTACCGTAAGCCAAAACTCGTTCCTAATGGAAATGGAAAAGTTTCACCCGATTTGTTAGCCGAACATAAATTATAACTTGAGAGGTTATTTACATGTGTGAAGGTAACCTGCATCACTCATCTTATGGCAAAAGTTCCTGACGCTGAGATGGGGTAGTTTTACCTTATATTTCGTTATAGATCATTTGGTGTTATCGTAGAATAAAATGCCTTATAAAACAAATAAGAGAGGATCACGCGGGTTCAATGTCCGACATAAAATTTGCGGAAGCAAATAAGTGTAAGCTCGACTTCATGACAGCAGCATAGAGTGTTATATTAAACGTTAAATAAGGCGGCGAGAGCAGCGTTGCTTTTATTTCCTTCGAATTACGTCTTAATAGCCACAGCGGTCGTTATTGCTGAATATCTTTTCAGCAAATTATTCAATTTATTTCGGTTACGAAATTTTTTTCTAACACCCGATTCCGGACCTTTTCGCCGGGTTTATTGTTTGAATTCAAATGACTACTGTGACTGCCTATTTCATGAGGAAACTGGGATTTGAGGAAAATTGATTTAAATTAGGCGTCGGTAAATCAAAAACAATCGTGGAAGTTTTATTCAACGTAAATAATGAAAGGATCCTCAGGAGGTACGCACTTAGTGGCATGGAAGTAGGGATTTCCAGGCTCATTACCATAATAAATATCATTGTTCCTTACTCGTTCTCTTTCCATCCGTTTTTCTCGAGAGCCGATGTCTGCTCATATTTTACATTCCATGTTTTTGCACCTTTTGTACAACGTTGTGTTTGAACAACATTGCGCTGCTTTTGTATTAGTTTTAAAGTTTTTTGTTAGCAATATTCGTAAGGTTGTGAATGGTTTGAAAGCAATATTTCCTGGAATATTTGCAAATTAGTTTTTAGAGTGCTTCCGGCGGTGCGGTGGAAGTAGCAGCTAGTTGCTGGAGTTGATTCGCGCCGACAGCCAGCTAAAGTTGCCGACATTCCGCCCTGCCTGTCTATATCCTCTTGGTGAAACATTACGTGTTCACGTATACGACTGGTGCGCAGATGGGCATGAGAGAACTGAAAATTTAATCAATTAAGCACCCCATCGCTGACAGTTAGCTTATTCATTCTAATTACTATTAAATTAATACTATCAACCTTTTTTACGCGCTTCATATTTTAAGTAGCAGCACTTCTCTATTTACATTATATAAATTACGTATTTATTTCTTACAGGGTAGACAGCGCCTAAAGTGGCAACGTTTTGCATGATTGTGGTCGTATTGGAAGGGTTTTGTAAATAAAACTATATAACCTGCCTAGTTACTGGAGTTCCTGGCAACTCCTTTGCTAATTAATATACACGTTTATGCAATTAATATAACAATAATAATACTTGCATTAAATTTGCTAACTAGCTTTGAGTGGCGCAGAGGTTTTGGATCTGCTAAATAACAACACATGTTAACAGCCGAGCTGTACTTAGCACCAGCAGCCGCGCTCGCGAGAAAGTTTCTAGAAAACCGCGAAACTTTCCTACGCCTGGTTGGTACACGTTTAAAATTCTTCCTAATTTCCACTAAGGATTGCTTTTAACGAGGAAACTTGTTAGACGTAAATACGTATTTTGTAAACATTCATAAAATCTTTTTCATATTCCCGTGAAAGAATTCCCTCGCCTTTCCGTTTTGCCCTTCCAGAAAAGTCCATCGATAAAAAATTTAAAAGCGGAAAAGTCGCACAAGAATTTTAATTTCACTGAAGTTCCATTTAGGTTTCGTCAAGAGTTTTTCACGCTCCGTGGCGCTTTTCTATTTTTGTTTCAATTACTTTTCTAGGCGAGTTTTTTCAATAATAAAGTTCTGTTTAATTTCCTTAAGTGCCTCACGCGAATTCTTTCTTGGAAGGCGGGAATCGGAATAATTGCTTCTGAAATTATTCCAAAACAAAGTCTGCTATGTAGTTAATTCATTCAGTAAATAATTAGACCTTTAATTGAACGATACTAAATAACATAATACATTTTTAATTTAATGCAATTATTAAAAAAAAAAATAGGATTATGACTGGCAAGAAACAAAACTTTTAATGCAAAAAAAACTTGCGAATGTGGCAGACGGCAGCCGTTCGCACGATACAACTCTCAAATTGACAAAAACGAGTGGAGAGCCCTCGAGATCTGCCCTGCGAGATTGCGTTCAGTTTATTGCTGTTACTTTACTACGAGTTCTCATTACGAACTCAATTATGGCTTATCATTAAATATTCAACGGCTTTATTCGATTAGAGTTCGACAATAAACCGTTCTTTCGGCTTTATGAAGATACGTCACATAATACGTTTCACGTTGTAATAAGATAAAACAATATTCTTCTTTCTTTAAACGGCTGCAGTCATAAAATAAAGGCAAGACAAATAAAGCATAATATTTACGTCACAATAAAAAAAGAAATATTGCCGCCGTTGTGAATTTAACGAAATGAAATAAGTTTGAAGGAAATGCGTTGTAGAAAGTGAGAGATGGCTGCGTCATCGTTCAGGTGCGGCGTCATGGTCTTTGTGGCCGTTCACTGCGAGTACCACTGGAACGCGAACTTTTGTTTATTTCACTCAATGACGAGGAAAATCTGTATTTATCCAAAAACGTTCAATTCTGGATATGATAGTTTGATACTTTTAAGTCTTTTGAAATTATGACAAGTAAATAGCTATGTGTTGGTAAGGTTAGGTTAGAACGTTTTTGGCCCAGTTAGTTAGAAGTAAGTAAGTAAGTAAATGCTTTATTGTACAAATATAAAGAAACAGAGTTAAAGTTATAGTAAACAATTCTCACTCAGTCCAAACTTTCACACATTACTTAACTATACAATACAATACAAATACTCTTTATTGAACACCACAAAGCAGTACACAACAATACTGAAACAACGAACAAAGTAGACAATAAGGTGGTCTTATCGCTTAATAATCTAACAGACAACCAATAAGACAGAGAAACAAGATGGAGACATATATTTCTATGTAAAAGATATAAAGGCGCACTTTACTTTAACTTGAGAAGTTTGCCGAGTTATATTTCCTTATTTAGGAAAGTAGACGAAGTAGCTATACGTCAATTTAGTATCATGTTAGGGGACTTGCTGTTTCTCTTAGCAGTGAAAAGAGAGTAACTTTCTCATTTTCCTTGTTGCTCCGTGCTTCACTACTTTGTTTTCATGAATGAAGGATCAATGTGTCATCTCTGTGACGTTTTGCGTTTTGCTAACCAACCGAGTGTGTGTGTTGCGTGTCAATTACAGCAATCGTTTTGTCTTAACGTCGAAACAATTATATGAAACAGCATAACTAGTTGTAACAACATTAGATAGATCGTACCTACATATTGATAGTAGAAAAAGTAAGTTGATTATTAAGTTGTAGAAGAATATGCAATTATTTTTTATTTTTAGTGCGTATTAGTTTGTTTTGGAATAGTTTCTTTTTGTGAAGTCGGTTTTTTTTTGTTAAAATTTTTGGTTATCGTCCTATTTGTGTACATAATTACGATGAATAATCGTCACAATTGTATTCAACTAAACTAACCACCTCCCAAAGTAATCCAGAATAATTCTAGGACACCTTGTACAGACGTTATAGTACCTATTGATCTTCTTTTCCTTTAATTTGGACAAAACAAAGCTGTATAACTTAATGTTATTTTCAGCGATTGGTACACTACATACGTAAAGTACGAGTGAGTACATTGTTCAAACGACTTTGTAGTTGCATGTACTACATCACTACGCGCCGCTTGATGTCCCGGGAAACCGTTCTGGCGCTTTTTTGCATCCATTGATCTGTCAGCAGCCCGCCGGATGACATGCCTATTTCACGCTACTGTTACTGCGCCGGCTTTTTGCGCATTTGGTTGAGTTACAGTTCGGTGAAAAATTATTTTTTTGTTAAAGAATGTTTCTGAAATTGTTTCAGCATTTTTGTGATTCAGCTACACACAATGTCGGAATGGTTTTGTTGTGGCCACCTTAGGTATGTAACATTTGGAGAAGCTATATTTGTTAAGGAAAATGCCTAACCATTTGAAAATGAAAATTGCTTTATGTTCACAACACAATAGTACATTATGATACAAGTGTGCTATGTTGGTAATTACACATGAGGCGTATTGTACGCGCGAGCGCGAGCGAGCGCGGGTAAGAGAGCCGAGATGTGTAATTACCAAAGCACACGCGTCGCATACGACGTTTTTCAACACATTTGCGAGGAAAAATAAATAAAATTTAGTTAATAAAAGGACTTTAAGAACTTTAGTTTACCTTTGTTACCAGACATTGCTTACCTGGAGCTGCTTTAGAACTTTACTTTATCATTTGGTAATTAACACCTTTTATTTCTTACTGATATAACTGTCCGAACATTGTCCGAACATATTTTAGTATTTCCAGCGACGGACACTACATTTCTTTATTACTTGAACTCGTAATTTTTAAAGTAATAAAATAACAAAGTCTGAATCAACAATATCAGTGAAAAATGGCGGCAGATATTATTTCTCCGCGCCAATCTGCGCGCAGCACTCGCGCATGCGCGCTGTGCACTTAGCACGCGCGCGACAAAGGCACTGACAACAGACTGCTAAACAGCCTAATATTAAAATTATAATAAAATAATTAAGCAATGTCTTATATTTGCAAATTATGGTCACTTTTTAGATAAAAATGAATAATTTGTCGAAATTAAATGTTTATTTATCATCTTTAACCTAAAATAGTTTAATATTCACGAAAATCTTCCTTGTTCCTATAGATACTGAACCGTTTGCTGTAATTTAAAAAAAAAATTATATTACCGCACTCGTGCGGTAATATATTACAGCACTTGTGCGTAATAAGCTGAATTATGAGTTTAAATGCGATGCAATAAGACTCAAATTACGAGCAACTGTGTTGAAATAGTACATTATGATACAAGTGTGCTATGTTGGTAATTACACAAGAGGCGTATTGTACGCGCGAGCGCTAGCGAGCGCGGGTAAGAGAGCCGAGATGTGTAATTACCAAAGCACACGCGTCGCATACGACGTTTTTCAACACATTTGCGAGGAAAAATAAATGAAATTCTTAATAAGTAAGTATAAAAGAACTTTAGTTTACCTTTGTTACCAGACTTTGCTTAACTGGAGTGGAGGCTTCAGAACTTTTCTTTGTCATTTGGTAATTAACACCTTAGATTTCTTACTGACGCAACCTATCCCAACATATTTTAGTATTTCCTGCGACGGACACTATTTACATTTATTTTTTCTTTATAATTTGAACTCGTAATTTTTTAAGTAATAACAAGGTCTATAAATCAACAAACTCTGTGAAAGCGTGAAAGATGGCGGCAGTATATTATTTGTCGGCGCCAATCCGCGCGCAGCACTCGAGCATGCGCGCTGTGCACTTTGCACGCGCACGACGAAGACACT
This sequence comes from Pandemis corylana, assembly GCA_949127965.1. Classification (NCBI taxonomy): domain Eukaryota; kingdom Metazoa; phylum Arthropoda; class Insecta; order Lepidoptera; family Tortricidae; genus Pandemis; species Pandemis corylana. The sequence goes on along the minus strand of OX421856.1, from coordinate 12,546,697 downwards.
GACAACAGCTGCTAAACAGCCTAGTATTAAAATTATAATAAAATAATTAATCAATGTTTTAAATGGATAAAAATGAATAATTTGTCGAAATTAAATGTTTATTTATCATCCTTAACCTAAAATAGTTTAATATTCACGAAAATATTCCTTGTTCCTATAGATACTGAACCGTTTGCTGAGATTAAAAAAAAGTTTATATTACCGCACTCGTGCGGTAATATATTACAGCACTTGTGCGTAATAAGCTGTATTACGAGTTTAAATGCGGTGCAATAAGACTCACTTTACGAGCAACTGTGTTGAAAAATAAATAAAACCTTGATTGTACTATATCAAAAATTCTTTAATGCTCCGTAGTGTAATATATACATAAACGTTTTCTTAATCTTCATAGGCTACAAAATTTGTGGTTACAAATACCGTTAACCCCGCGCGTTGGATACATTCCGATCAAAATATACAAAAGCAGTTTTTATTGCTCCGGGCTAAATAAAAAGGTTGTGACAAAGTTTATACTCATACGCACACAATAAAGAGTTAAGTGCAATATTTAGTACGTTTTTATTTGTTTTGGATCCAGCACAATTTTATGCGCATCTAAACGCCTCATTACAAATAACAGCCTTCAAACAAATATTGGCAAAACTTGCGAAAGGGATCATAGATGGATCCAATGGTTTGGCCAACCAACATTTTGACAAATCAAATGCGTCATTTCGAAAACTTATCATTTGGCAAAATTTTTAAAATCTGCTAATTCGTAACTTAATAAAAAAAATAGCGTGGTTTAAGTACATTCAGTTAGGTTATGTAAGTTTTATAACATTTTATTAAAGTGACGTATTAGCAGATAGTTAAAAAAATTTGACTGTGAAATGATGTCGATGTATTTTTGAAATGGTTTTCTAAAGAGAATGTGGGGATACTGTTAGATTACCCATTTGGGTTTTTTTATACAAAAAGGAAGGCAAACAAGCAAGTCGGTCATCTCATGGTAAGCAATCACCACAGCCTATGAACATTATCCTACACCGGACTCCTCGCCGAAGCATTGCAGTTCCGTTGCCAGCCAAGTGCCAGCAATTTCACTGGTTGTCTTACTCTTCACATCGGACCCATTTCAAAGCCCTACCACCCGCAAAAAGGCGTTGAGCGATTTAAAGCCAAAATCCTTTTTTTTCTAAATTGTTACGTAAAATTTGTAGAGCGGAACTATCTTCGGGTGTGAATGTGATTTAGGCGTCAGAACAAAGCACTCTGAGTGGCCGGCGGCGGCTGCCCGGGGCGGCTGCGTCCCAACCCGGCTTCACGAGATTAGATTAAGCAATAAATAACATTTATTTTACATCCAAACTGTGGGAAGTTAAGATACGTGCCCGTTTTCGTAAATTTAACTACTTACGTCCCTTGAATATTCAATTCACTATACGACAATAGCGCCGACTTTTAAATGACAGAAATTATACTTGTTTTACCTTTGCCACAAAAAGCTTGAAAACATCCCAGACATACCCAAAACAACAGTTTTATGACGTGTGTTTTGTAACCGGTAAATAACACGATATAAGATTTAATATATGGCTGACTTAATATATGGCAGTTTTCAATCAAAAATACCGAATCGATAACATAAATCAGGTATAAATACTTTTTGTATTAAAAAAAGAAATCACATTGATGGTACCTAATAACGTACTAGAATACGAGTGAAAATATTTTGTTTTCGATTCATACCGATTCCATTTAGTCTAGCAGTCGCGGCACTTGGGAGCAACATTTTTCATCTAGCCCAAGTGTTTAGTTTAAAATAGAACACGAGTTTGTAGCTTCCACTAGTTCAAGTCAGCAGCATCTTACGATGAGGTCACTCGGCAGCTTTTCTTAGCGGCAAACGTTTTTATAAACAAGAACTTAAATAACAAGAGTGCAAATGGTTATAATAATATGGTAACCTGGCGGTATTGGTGGGTCGTTGACGGTTTTTGTAACAACGAAACGAAACGTTAACGTATAAAACTTCGACTAGTTTAGTTATTAGTTAGTGCAGTGAATATGGTTAGCTACTTTTTTCCTCTAACTAAGACTAATAAGCCGTTGAAGGCATTGAGATGCTAAGCACACACAAAACTGATTTAACTGATAAAAATAGTGGATGTTTTTGAGTTACATCGACGATGAACGAAACGAATCCTACTAATATTATAAACGCGAAAGTTTGTAAGTGTGGATGGATGTTTGTTACTCTTTCGCGTAAAAACTACTGAACGGATTTGGATAAAATTTGGAACGGAGATAGCTGATACCCTAGATTAACACATAGGCAATTTTTGTCCTGGAAAATTGCATAGTTCTTGCGGGATAGCGATAAACAAATTTTTTGCAGAGGAAGTCGCGGGCAGCAACTAATGGATCATATTGCTCTGTTGGTTCATTTCGTATGTTACCATCGTCAACTAGTTGAATCTATCATTCGAAACGCTTCGTTCGTTAATAAACCGTGAACCGTTAATTCAACTAGTTTGTTGAATCAACGACCACCACCTGGGGCAATGGAAACATGGTAACGCTAAGAGGCACGCTGTGCGCTATAAAAGTGGCAAACAGAAATGTTGATTCCAGTGTCCTTCCATTTCAGTTTTAGTCTTTGTGCTTGGTCGATGTCCGTTCGTCGATTGCGTATTCAGCTGGAGCTCGATGGCCGTGCCAGCGCATCCAGCTGCTATTCTCAGCTTGCACAACTTTTAATTGAAGTCGATTACTTGAGACTGAATCTTGAATTGAAAAGTATAGATAGTATTTTGATCAACTGAAATATTTGAGTCACAACCAACCAATAAGAACAGTTTTACTATTTGCTATATAGCGGTAGTTAGTTATACTCGTATAGAGCAGATACATACCTACTATCGAACATAATTGATCCGTGACCCACCTTATAACGTGTTCTCAGTAAATGTCAGAATTTTCTTATCAAGCCAATGCAAAGCCGCTATGATATCTTCTGCGGGTCAGGCGGCTATTAGTTCTATAGTACCTATTTGTGTACTTGTTACCTACGCCTATTCCATAGCTGGGATAGCAGAATAGTAAAGCAATTTGTTACAATCTGTTTATTGTAGTACCAATGTTAGTGAAACTCGTTACTTCACAAGCTGATGATTTCGGTGCACCAGGATTGATGCATGAAAATGTGTCATTAACGTTGCAGAGTTTTCAGTGAAGCAAAGCAGCATTACGCCGCACTACAAGATTTGCATGAGACACTCCCTTTTATCGCGAGAGGCCAAATTCTCAGGTACACTTATACAGCCTTACCGAATTAACTTAACCCACACCATTAGGTATTTTCGGCCAAGAATATCCTCAACGTAACAAATGAGAGCTTAGAACTTCAAATACTATTTTCAGCTACAAGTCAATATGACATCGGCCTAATGGTTTTTTGTGATAAGTTCGTGGACTTACCGGCTGTTCATGCGTAAATTGATTGAGAGTTTAACAGAAGTTTTTTAAGCATAAACATACGAATCCACCACACGGTAGCTATTTGGTTTTGCGGTTGTATTTTAGCTACAAAGGATGAAGGGGTGGCAAAATCAGCGAAACAATCGCGGATCTCTTTCAAAGGGAGCGGATGAATGAATTGTAAAACGTATCAAAGGTTTTTTTACAATTCGAGGCTCGCTATCACGGAATGTTCACTCTTGAATTCACTTATTTGGTTTTAGCTACTGGAATTTTTACATTGGCTGTCACATGCTTTACAAATGGGTATGCGAGATCAGGACTCGGAAAAAGGTCTTTGTGTCTCTCAAATACAAAATACCCTTAAATAGAGTTACTCACGTGGCTCATTAGTTTTAGTTCGTTGTTGCTAAGAAGCGGTTTTTAGGAAGTGTGATGAGATGACTATGGGTGCAACAAATCTTAAAAAAACAACGGTTTTTCACCGTCCTTCCATGCTGGTCTTGGAGAAAAGAGAAAACATAGAATGTACCAGTTCCTTCTCTTCCCAAGCAGATGGTAAAAGCCCATCGAGGGAATGGGCGAAAATCTTAGGAATCGTGTTATAGGCGATACGGTTAGCAACCCATTACTATTTTGATTCCCATTTCCACCTTTACGCCCACAATTATTATGCCATTCGTGGCCTTTAGGTCGTGTTACCTTAGGCTCTGTTCTGTCTACCCCGTAAGGGATAAAGACATGATTTATGTGTGTATACATGTATGTATTTACTAATCACAAAAAACAATTTTTATGTCTTCTGGTTAGATATACCTACGTACATCTAATAATAAACAGAAATTAACAACCGCATATATGATCAATCATCACTTTTAAGAATGCTTCAACCGATTTTGTAAGTTTTAGGGTTCCTTAGTCAACAAGGAACCCTTATAGTTTCGCTATGTCCGTCTGTCCGCGGCTTACCTCAGAAATTCTTAGTAATAGAAAGCTGTAATTTGGCATGGGTGTACATACATAATAACTACGCCGAGAAAGTCGTAAAATAAAATAATAATTTTTGGCGTATCTCTCCTACAAGTAAAGTGGGGATAATTTATTTTCTCGGTTTTTTCCCCCCATAGTGTGGGTTGTCCTTGGAAAGGTCGTTCAGTATTGTGTGTGTGGGAAAACCATTTTTCGATTCAGGGATCCATTTGCGAAAGCTTAAGGTTTAACGTTCTAATTATCGTTAGAATCAGGTGTCTCCCACCCCTTGCCAGCTAAACGGTTGCACAGTCAGCGTCAAATAGTTCGTGTCACCCAAAGTGACAAAAATGTTAGCAACACGACCTTATTTCAACTGTAAAATGACGTGTTGCGAACTATTTGGCTACTTTGTAAGTCACGAATTATTTGACGCTGACTGTACTTGGATAGGCGATAAAAACTATGGTAGTAGTAAGTATATTATGTGTATCGAAGTTTAAAAGAAACCGAGTTATAGTCGACCAAGTTATAAAATGTACCTACTTGAAACCGTAAACTATGTTCATAGTACTTAGTATCGAATAAAAATTAAAAATAATTATTTGTTCACATATATATCCACATATTGTGACAGGCAACTACGGAACCCTACACTGCGCGTGGCCCGACACGCTCTTGGCCGTTTTATTTAGGGTCCCGTAAATATGAAAAAACGGAACCTTTATAGGATCACTTCCTTGTCCGTCCCTAGATTTGAGTTAACACGAATAGCAAATATCCATAGGACATGGACAGGAGTCTGAAAAGCTGAACCGTTGATATTAACCAAAAAAATGCAGATCAAATATGTTTTACTCAAGGCAGATTAAAGATTAGAGTAGAAAAGTTCAATGTCATATTGGCTACTTATTTAATTCAAAAACGCAATATAAAAGCCAGGTCATAAATTAAGTTTCTAAATCTGGGCGGCTTTTGCGCTTAACAGCCTGTTTTCCTCTTCTATTCCCAACCCTTGGGTAAAACCTATTCGTTTTCATGTCAGACCTCATTTAATCTTAGATCTTTCATCTCATTTAAAGGTCGTGTACCTAAGATAAAGCTGCAGCGTTGTAGCGTCTTGTTTTATGCCCTGACGTACAACAGTTTCTTTTGAACTTTAAGAACTCAGCAAGACTTTAAACCCTTTTAAAATCGTGATGTAAGCGATGTCCGCGACACGACTAAAGTTATGTCGTAAATTAACGAAATTGCAGATAGCTGCAGTAAAATTAGTAAGAAAATATGAAAACATTTTTAATGTTAGACAAGATTAATAAAATTCTGAAATATTTTGTGTTGGCTGAGTTGTTCTTGCTGCTGATGTAATCGCTTTTATTAACACCACCGACTCCACGGGTAGTATTAACAATATCTGGGAAATTATGTAAAAAATGCTAATATATTTTTGCTGTCAATATTATATTTCATCATTCATTTTATTATGCGTTCACTATTTTCCATTGCTACAAAAAATTGCCATTTTGGCACACTTTTATTCCCACGGCAAGCTGGTCTGGGTTTCTTTAAAGGCATCGGGGATTTATGCAAATTTGTACAGAGAACCGACGATACGAGTACACTTCGTTATTATAGTGAATATACGAATACTCCGAACGGCGGCATCCACTTGGCCTCAAAGCGAATTGTTACGGAGAAGTGTACCTACTTGGTTTTATTTAATAGAACATACAAAGGAGTTGAATTTATTAATTCATTCGTGATTTTAAGATAATAGAAAAATTTGATACCAAAGTTAAGCCTCAGTGTATTTTGCTCAGTGGCGGTAGCTACTTGGGGGCCAGGCGATGCAGTGCCTCAGGGCCCTCAAGCTCAGAGGGCCCTCGAACCCTTAACAGAAAATCTCTATCGAACTGAAATTTCGAAAACCTAACCAGTTTAGATAGTGGGGCCCCATTTTTTTTATTTGCACCAAGGTCTTGACAGGGATTATGCTTAATGTTCTCTTTACGTCAAAGTGATATTAACTAGAATCGTTGACAGACAAAGCCATTAACTACCGGAAGTATTCTACGCCAGCCCACTATCCGTTCTTCCTCTACGAGACAGATTTATTCTAAAAGTTCTTTCATTAGGGGTTTTCCATTGTCGCGTCAGTCACGCCAAGCTCGCGCCCAGATTACGTGTGTATTTATCAACCGGGACCGCACAATGCATTGCTGTGCGTCGATGCTCTACTAAAGGCATTTAAAAACAATGAATGCTTAGAATATGTAAGAAGACAATTTTATTTAATGTGTGCGCTACGTGAGCGGAAATTCGGAACAGCGCTGAATTTTCAAAGGATGATCGCGCTGGGGCTGAGTACCGGCGCCGAGCAAAAGTTTTGCGAGGGACGACACGTGCTGGGCCTACAGTCTCGGCAACTTTCGAATGTGATTTGCTTAAAAAGATTGTAAAAGGCCGCTTTGTGAAAAACACCTCTTAGACAGTTTTTCTTACCTTCGGAAGTAGGAAGTGCCCTATCTTTTATAATATTGACATATAATATAGTTGCAAGAGTTATCACTGTTATTGCGAATCTAGTCGTCAGAATATACTACACAAACAGTACTAGGTACTTTAGGGTAAAACGTCCGATAACATAAACACCCTAAACCAATATTAGTTCGGTGTCACCCGCAACGGACCCGGCACTATTCTAGCACTATCGCCTGCTCGCTCGCGCGCTGTGCTCGATTAATACGCAATTTCATATCGTATATTTTTAGGGTATTTATGTTCTCATATATTTTACAGGTACATCATCACTACGTAGTATAAAACGAAGTCGCCTTCCGCTGTCTCTCCCTATGTATGCTTAGATCTTTAAAACTACGCAACGGATTTTGATGCGGTTTTTTTTAATAGATAGAGTGATTCAAGAGGAAGGATCTACGAGGAATTCTACGCAGACGAAGTCACGGGCAGAAGCTAGTAATATGATAATCTTGACTGTATTGTTTTCTTTTTACAACCTTGACTGGTTAATTAGTAGGTACTTTCTTTATCTTGTATACGGATATAAGCCAATTTGGCTGAGATTGATTTTCGTGATTATTTTTTTGTTTCCAAGACTTTATGTATTTTTATGTTGTTTTATTGATTAGTCTGAGTGCTTCAAGGAGACGTTATGCTACTTTGCTATTGTAAACTTAACGAAATTATAGCATGACGAATTATTGAATGTGTATTACTTACTTGACTATAGCTAATAGGTCCAGATAGGTAGGTATATATAGGTAGGACATCGTTTTGTTTACCTGTAGAGAATAGACTTATTGCAGATAAGATAATACCCAAATCTTAAGTATGAAAAAGGCCAAGACTACCCATGTAATCGTTTAAAGTATTACTTATCAAAGTATTTACCGCCTATTGTCTACTTTGTTCTTTGTTTCTGTATTGTTTTGTACTGATTTGTGGTGTTCAATAAAGAGTATTTGTATTGTTTGTATTGTATTGTATTTATTATAATAGATACTAACTATAACACGCTACAGAAGTGACCTGGAGAGTAAGGGGGCTTCAGTAAAAAAGCCACAAAACCTATGTATTATAAAGTAAAGTATGAATTTCATGTCTCCGCATCGTTCAGTAGGATTTATAAGTTGATTGGTGCGCGGTCACTTTGGCTAATGCTACAACTGCATTAACTTATAATCCGCTAGTAGTCTGCGGTAATTTCCAATAGATTTAATTCATTTATCAATACGCTCGTGACATGCGACGTCGCGAGCGGCACGCGATTAAATTAACAAATTAAACGCCCCGGCACACGCGTTTATTCCACTCCAGTGTAACAATTTACTATCAACATCAGGAGCGATTGTATTATTTCGGTGAATGTAATTGGCCTTTTAATAGAACTACATACAACCCACTCGATGCACGGGTACTTAATTGAATGATGTGAGTTTCGGCGCTGCACCTACTATTATTTTCATATTTAACTGAATTCAAAAAAGGAGGTTCTTTTTTCGACCGTACGTTTTTTTATCCTGTAAAGGAAGCCGACAGCGTACGGTTTTTGAAACTGTGTTAGATTATTTTATAGGACAGATCAGGCCATCAGAAAGAAATCACATAAAACGTTCTTGTCTTTCTGAGCTTAAAGCTGCAATGGGTTGCGTAGAAATTTAAAGCACCAACGTTTCATTTTTGAACGCTTTGTGATTTGAATAAAAACTATTTTTATCAAGATATACTAAACATCGTACTAATTTTTCACAACACATTACAGTGTCGCTAGTGACAAGTGGCAGCTGTCAAATAAACAGCTAAATAGAGTTTTTAAGAAAAACTTAACTATTATACAAATGTGAGAACCCTACTCCAATAGAGTATGCTCTTACCTAATAAAGTTTTTATTGCTCATGTCAAGAAATAAAATTGGTACAATAAACTAACTTAATTCTGAGGGAGAAAAGCCAGCAACCTCATTTAAAACCGAGTTAGCAGTTTTATTTACGGTCTAGGGCAAATATTTGTATTTTGCCTTACACTGTCTGGTGTGACTGCTCGTTTTTGCAGAGTTGCCAAATTTGCAGCTCGAGCCAAACGTTATATTAGATTAGCGAGGTTACTCAGGTTTAAGTGAGCTGTGTAACATTTTGGAAGAGTACAGTTGAGGGCATGTCTAATATTTGTGTCCCCAACCTTATTGTTTGTGGCATAAAGGTGTTTTTGACGTCTTGGTTACGTACATTTATTTATGGCCTTGACTGTACTTTCATTTTGTTCACTTGCAAAACTTCACAAAGTTGATGAGTTTCGACATAATTATAATCAACTAACAAAAAACATTCACCTTGCTACTCCGCTACTCACGTACAAGACAGCCAAGCCTGTGTGCCGTGTGACTTTGGTTTGCATGCTAGACAGTTGCGCTCGATGTACTCTTACTTCGATGATCCCGTAGAGAAATCAAAACGCATCAGTGCTTCGTGTGGTGTAGGTAATACGTAAGTTTGTGGAATTTATGTATGTTTTATGTGGCTGCAGAGCAGGGTGAGCTTGCATGTAAAAACATATATATTTCGCACAGGCTTGGCTGTCTTGCTCGTGAATAGTGGAGTAACAAGGTAAATGTTTTTGTTCGTTGAAATGGACCTCCGCAAAGTAACACCTGATTCAATAAATATAATTAAAATGTAAATATAATATTAAATAAATTACAACTTTACCACACTATGGAAGAAGAGTCATGGATAATTAACCTTTTGACCGCCAATGTCGGCTGTGGCCGACAGAGGTTATAAGTGTAAAAATGACTTTCATGCAAAGGCATAAGAATGAAAATAGCTTTACTATGTAGCTAAGCTTGGCGTTCAAAAGGATTTTAGTGAATTACTTAGTTAACAAAAGTAAGTAAGTAAGTAAGTAAATGCTTTATTGTACAAATATAAAGAAACAGATACAATTCACAAAAAAAAAATAACATTAATACATGCACAAAGGCGAACTTATCCCTATAAGGGATCTCTACCAGTTAACCTTTGAGTAGATGAGAGGAGCATTAAACGAGGGACCGACAAAATGAAAGTTTAAAATTCCAGATAGTGAAAGCCACAATAGAGCGTACATATCTAAGTACAATAAACAAAACATAAAAAACTACTAAATATCATTACACACATGCATATATACAAAATACAATAAGAGTACACACACAATATCTAAGGAGATGGTATGAGCCACATCTTCCTCAAGCCTACAAAAAATTAACAAACATTCATATTAAGATAAATATCAAGAACCACAGAGTAAATTTAAGATCAGGCGACTGGTAAACGTAATATCTCACAATAATGTGTTGACTTATGGCCAGTAATGCCAAATCGCGTGTATCTGGAGACAATATATTAGATGAATAATGTATGTAACCTCAGCCGAGATTTACGACCCTCGTCCGATTCATCACTGACCAATTCCAATATCGGAGGCACTCACACGCAGTTAATTCAAAGCATTATCCCAGCTCCAGATTCTCCGAAATTTGATGTCATGCCTAATCATTGTATCGTACTTAATACATTTTGTTAAGACTCCATTGTTGTTGTTTTTATACACTAAGAAGCTAAACGAGCAAGTGGGTTACGTACCTCATACATACACAAATCACGTCTTTATCCCTTACGGGGTAGACAGAGCCTGAGGTAACAGATACCTATAGGCCACATTCAGCAAGATTGCGGGCGTATAGGTGAAAAATGAAACCAAAATAGTGATGGGTTGCTAGCCTTATCGCCTATAACATGATTCCTATGATTTTCGCCCATTCCCTCGATGGGCTTTTACCATCTGCGCGGGTAGAGAAGCAACTGGTATATTCTATGTTTTTTCTTTGCTCCCAGACCAGCATGGAAGAACCTGATTATAAGTAATTACATCTACAATACCGAAGCATTACAGATGCGTTGCCAGCTTATAAGATAAATGAGGTCATGGCTAGTGATTGCACCGGTTTTGTGGTATTTAACTTGTTGTATAAACCATTTGGAAGTAAGGAACGTTTGAAATCCTCTCACTAAATAAATAAATAATAAATAAATATCTTGGGACAAATTACACCAATTGACCCAGCCCCAAACTAAGCAAAGCTTGTGCTATGGGTACCAGGCAACGGATAAACATACTTATATAATGTAGATAAATATATACTTAAATAAATACAACATCCATGACTCGGGCACAAACATTCGTACTCACCATACAACTGTCTGCCCCTACCGGGATTCGAACCCAGGACCTCTAGCTTCATAGTCAGGGCCACTAACCACTAGGCTATCCGGTCGCCACTACCTATGTAAAGAGCCCGAATCCCAACCATTATACATTTATTTGATCTCCACAGTTATAAAAACTCGAAAAGTTTAAATGCCTTCCCGGATGCTCCCCAGACACAGACCATACGTTCCTTCCTGCCTCCAGTGCGATCATTGTGGCATACGAGTGATAAGTTAAAATACATTGCAGACGTTCGCATTTAGCCTGACGTTTTCACGTCCGCATACCACTACTTCATACCGCTTTTACCGACTTGATACCCGAGTGCTGCCGATTTCGCTACTTAATTTTAGGACGTCAAATTTCAAAACTTCTAGCTCTGGTTGCTTCTTTCACAATCCTGGGATTGATAACTAAGATTACGCCATAGCTCAGTTAGAGGATTTTAGTAACTAGATTGGTACTTCGTAATAATATAGGCTGCCCAATTCTGCAATACGTCACATTACTAAATTGTTACTTATTATGTCGTATTAGTACTAGTTCATCGTGATGGACATTTCCTAATAAGCTATAGCTCTTTTTTAATAAACCTATTCATTGGGACTTCCATGCTGGTCTGGGAGCAAAGAAAAAACATAGAATGTACCAGTTGCTTCTCTTCCCACGCAGATGCTAAAAGCCCATCGATAGAATGGCTGAAAATCATTGGAATCGTGTTATAGGCGATGCTAACGTGGCCTGTAGGTCTTGTTAGCTTAGGCCCTGTCTATCCCGTAAAGGATAAGACGTGATGTGCGTATGTAAATTCATGAGGAGGTATGGGCCATACTACCCCGCTGGTCCAGTGCGTTTTTGTGGGTCGCGTCAGTGCCTCGTCCGTTATTTGGCTGAGTGTATACCACCTGCAGGTGTGTTACCGTATGATGTTATATATAACTTACTAGCTTTTGCCCGCGACTTCGTCCGCGCAGATAACGTCAGTGACGACATAAAAAATATATTTTTTAATAAAATGTATCCTATGTTACTTCTAATACCTCCAAGAACAATACATGGGTACAAAATTTCATAGTGATCGGTTGAGTAGTTTTCGCGTGAAAGCGTAACAAACAAGCTTGCATTCGCATTTATAATATTAGTAGGATAGGATAACCCGCTTGGACCCTCTTATAAGCAACAGCTAATTGTTGCCTAAATTATAACTCGTCGGTATTGCATCACGCTCCGTCAGTGTAGCTCTACAATTGTTTACGTACCTATATTGCTCACAAATTGGCATTATTGCTGGAATTAGATAAACTCATAAGCAATTGAGGGAATTAATTTATGCGTAAATGCCGCCTGGGTAATGCCACGCACGTAATCTGTATTAACTGACAACAGATTACAGCTAACGTAATTACCGCTCCGTATCAATACACGTGCGTTTCATAAACGTACAAACATAATTAACACGGGATTATTTTATAAATACACATATACTGATACAGTCTCTGACCCACTCTGCACAACTAAGCTGTTCAACTGGTTGAGTCGTTGGGAATTCAAACTGTATGTACCTGTGGGGTGCTACGGATGCTAAAAGGAAAGAAGGCACTCCACAATAATTAACTATATTCAGAAGGAAACACTGAAGAATAATATATACAGGAAGAAAAGAAAACGGCTAGATACACAAGGGACAGGAAAACTAGAAAACAATAAGGAATATGCGTGTGGTAAGGATGACAGATCACCACGGCAATTGTTAGACAGTTGCTGTTTGAAAGCGCACATGCGCACTCGACCATTGAGGTCGGCAGTCTTCGGCCGGCGCTCGGAAGCGCTCGGCTTTGTCAGCGAAAATAGTTTCCACTAAAATGTCTAGCTAACCAATAAAATAATAAGTAGCTACATACCCATAACATAGAGGTTTTTTTCTCTGAGACCGTAATTTTTTCAACTTTATAGATTAGGTTACTTTTATCCTGAACAATCAACAGTTTAAGAGAAAAAAGAGTTATGGCGGAGCCCTCACCATGGAACCAGTTGAGCGGCGTGGTTGTGCCGTGAGTCAGAGAGGTTCCCCACGGAACAACTAGGTGTGCAACACACACAAACACACACACACACACACACACACACAAATCACGTCTTTATCCCTTACGGGGTAGACAGAGCCTAAGGTAACAGGTACCTACAGGCCACAATTAGCAAGATTGAAGGCGTATAGGTGGAAAATGGAATCAAAATAGTGATGGGTTGCTAGCCTCATCGCCTATAACATGATTCCTATAAGCTTCGCCCATTCCCTCTATGGTCTTTTACCATCTGCGCGGGTAGAGAAGCAACTGGTACATTCTATGTTTTTTCTTTGCTCCCAGACCAGCGTGGAAGACGTGTACAACGGGAAATTAAAATTACCAACGGCTCAACCAGTTGGGTGGCGTAGTTGTGTTGTGCCGTGGGTCAGAAGAGACCGATGCGTATTATATTTATAAAATAGTATAGTATTACGGTCTGTAAACTAATAATGGTAATTGGACGTTCATAATATTGTTTTCCACTGTCCATTTTAACTGCGGGCAGTTAATACGGTTGTTTGGTAATACGAATACAAATGTATCACAGTGGTTTAATCTAATTTACATTATTAATGTAAAATTGAATGCCTTTTCCCTTAGTCACGGCATCTCGCGTGAGCGGCTGGACCGATTTCGCTAATTCTTTTTTTGTTGTGTTTGTAGTCAGGAGAAGGTTCTTATGAAACAATATTTTGAAGAAGAAATTGAATGAAACGGGATTGAAGCGGTTGAAGCCGCGGGCAACAGCTAGTTATTAAATAAACAGATATCTTGGGATAATTGACACCAATTGACCTAGACCAAAATTAAGCAAACCTTGTATTAGGTAACGAATGAGTATCTCCAATTCTCTGACTTAGTTAGTCAGTCTTAGTAGGCTTGGTCGTCTAAGTACAGAGCCAGTGGGTTGGTCACATTCTTCGGAGACTGTTGAGCTTATAATAAGGCGTGCCATTGCTTTGTGTCAAACGGTATAAGGATAAGGAAGCGATAGAAAGGCAGTATTGTGAGTAAAACGCTTAGACCATTTAATTGCAATGTGCAGAATGAACGACATATTAAGTGCGCGTAGTCAGTCATGTCTAAAACAAATGTCTTCTGGCTGATGATGATGACGATGATTATTTATTAAAATACACGTAGAAATACACGCCAGTACGTAATGTATGATAAACACGATAGACTAATCCTTTTCTGTCAAAATTAACATGCTATTTATGATGAACCTACCCAAATAAGAAAACATTTATGATGTACAATATTTAGTAGGTAAAACCAACCAATATTATCTTATAACACATAATATAACATATACCTTAAGGGAGGCCTATATCCAACAGTGGACGTCCTATGACTGATGATGATAATAATAACTATACCCCTACAACTAATATTACAATTGCAACGTCATCCTCGTATTGAGCGTTACGAGTTCAATGAAATTTTGGTAACTCGAACAGGATCCGTAGGCATTACTGGTTTCAGCGCCATCTAGAGTCAAGTAGCGAAACAAGGACGTATAGCACACTCTCACAGGGAGTTTTCTCAACCCGCAACCTTAGTCCTGCTTTTGCTGTTAGTACAGACAATTTCGTATGAGGTGTCGGTAGCTGGCTACAGTACAATAGCTAAGCAAATTTAGTAAACACAAACCGTATTCCATTTGTTGTACCGTCCAACGTCAACTTCCTATCGTTAACTTTTGAGAAGGGTTTTTCATACAAATCAACAATGAGTATTCTGTATTTGTAACAGTCTAACAACAATATTAAATACAGAGTAGGCACACTTTAGAAAACACTTTAAATAGATTTATCAGTCCAGTACTAAATAAGTGCCCTTCACTAGGTATAATGAAGATGAGAAAACATTAAAAACTGAAACTAACACCTTTCATATGTACAAAAAATAATGGCTACATTAAAATCATCATAAAAAATTACGAAGGAAGGTAATTAGGAAGGAGGTTACGAAGAAAACGGCGCCCTCCTATAATTTCTACTGCTTATTCCCAAACCCTCGTCTACATTTTATTCTTCACGTATTTTAAATCGGGTCACGGGTGTACTCAGTATACGACTGTAGGTATGAAAATATGCTTGCAAACAAGAACTCCAAATAGCCTGACAATTTAAAATTTGACGAGCACTCGGCGCCCACAAACAATTATCGTAGAGTGCTTTTTAGCTTTAGACTGCGCTTAAAGCGTTTTATGCCGAGAGCTCCCGGGTTAAACCATGCTACGGGTGATTTTATTCAGAAATAAGCGGTTCCCATTGATTTATATTTATACAATTGGATTTTGTATAAAGAACGCACGTGTGTTATGTTCGCCATTTACACAAAAGATCCACGAATGGGGGTCGAAGTGTATCCGTAGGGACCCCTAGACTAAGAGAAGATAAGATATAATGTTCACCATAATATCCATATTTTGACTATTAAAATTAGCCATAAAAAGTTCTGAAAACAAACCAAACTACAGCTCAAATAAAATTTTGAACTACTTATTTGACAAGGTTGATTAGTGTTGCAATTTATTTTAATTTCTCCACTCACCACAAGTTTTTATACATTATTTTTTTCCACTTCGGCCGTAAAACGCAGTAAGCTAGAAGTAAGTGTATTTTATCCCCTTTTATATAGTTTCGAACTTTCAGGACGTTTACACGACGCTACAAAAAGTTAGGCCAGCAAAAAGGCGACAGTATAAACGTGCTCTTTCTATCTTTTGGTGCTGCTTACGGGACCACAACAATTGGGCAATTACTACTAAGTAGTCACTACTACTAAGTACACAGTAGGTACTGGTAGGTGAAGTCAGCTTATTTAAACTGACATTTAATTATGTATGTATGTATAACTCTTTATTGTACATAAAACACAAGAAAAAATAATAATACAGGACAACACACATGCACAAAGGCGAACTTATCCCTAAAAGGGATCTCTTCCAGTTAACCTTAATTATTGGCCTTTTTTATACAAATTATTTACTTTTTCGAAATGGAAGGGCTAGGTTTTATTGCAGATAGTGCTGATGTACAGATGTCTAACTAGAAACATTGACATGCAAACGCAAACATGATGGCATGTGCATGTGGCATGATTCTTTTGCAAAGCGGATTTTAACAACTGAATAAATTGAGTGCCCATTATGCTCACCTGTTTTGATTGTCCAAAACTCTTAAAGCCCAAATATAAATGTGTCCATTGCAGCTATTATCCTTTTAAATATATGATGATCAATAGCCCATCCATTGTGAATAGTGTCATCTTTTCCATTACGGAGAATAAAGCGTTACATTGGCGCAGGCGTTCGGTGTAACCTCTGCAAGATATTGATGAAAGGGATGACATGCGACAATTTTCTATTGAGCCAGTTCCTGTTTCAGCGATGCGTCTGTTATTGTCAGAAATTGATCTCAGTCATCAGGGGCCTTACCACGACGTCTTAATGCGATTCAACTCCGACTCAGTTCGGGCTTTAGCTGTCATTTTTAATATGGATCCGACAGCGAGCGAACCTAAACAATCGAAATGGGGAATGGATGATTATTTTAAAAGTGCTTGATGATTTTTCTATTGATAGGAATAACCATCCTCATTTCATTAAACATTAACATTAATTTCTCATATAACATTCAGTAGTGTTGTTGATTCTGAGTAGAAATAACCCCAAAAATTTCCAAAATCTAGGAAAAACATATACATGGTCATTTTTATTGAAATTCCCCATGTATGGTTGAGTAACACCAACAATTCACAGACGGCGCCACTTAGCTGTTGCTTTTTTGGCTACTTATGTCATTGTGTACCACAGATTCAAGCAGCCTTTTTTTTATTTTATTTGTTATGTTATGGACGTACTGCTTATGCTTATCAGCCGTATAGGGGCCGCCAAGACAAGTGACTGAGTAAAATGTTTTTATTTTTATAAAATATATGTCTCGATGGAAAAATCTGTAACTTTTTTCTGTAGCTAAGGATGGTTATTCCTATCAATAGAAAAATCATCAAGCACTTTTAAAATAATCATCCATTCCCAATTAAATAGCATTAAGACGTCATGGTAAGGCCCCTGCCCTTTGGTCAGAGATGTATTATGTTCCCCCAATCGTGCCCCGTACAAATGCAAAAGGTTAAGGTATTTCATACTTTTTATTTAGTGGGACGTAATTACAATAAATTTATATTTCAATAGGCGCCAAACAATATGAAAGTAAACGGTGTGTCTCGCCATTAACCTTAACAAACTCCTGCCTCAGTTTCTCCACTAAAACTCTTTGTTTGGTCAAGTTCTCACATTGTCCAGAAAAAAAAAACATTTTTAACTAAATATTCGTAAGATGAAGAAAATTTAATTTATTTTCTATTCATCAAATTTGTGTTTGTGCTAGTGTAGGTGTTCAATCTTTGTAGAGAATTTCAATATCTAAAGCTTGAAGCTCAATAAGGTAAATGTCTCAACGGTTGACATTTTTAATTGGAAAATCTTGCTTTGAGAAAAAAGTTTGCAATTAGAAGTTCAATTAATTGGGTTCGTGGTTAAATCATAAAAACAGTTTAATAAAATAAATTAATTATGACATTAGTATAATACTTACATTGTTTCTAATATTTAATCGAGTATTTGACTCAGATGCCATCAATACGAATTCTACGAATTCTATCGTAGAATTTTTAAACCAATGTTCAACATGATTAAATAAATTTAATACACAAAATGATTAGTTTTTTAAATCAGTTATTTAATCTTACCTTACTTAATTGTCAGCTAGTAATAACTAAAAACTTTACGAACTGCAAAAATTAAATCAATGATCGTTCTGTTTTGACAAAACAGCAGATCGACGATTGGGCAAGTAATTTCGGTCCGACTGCATGCAGAATTACAGATAGCGAAAGGAATTAGCTGAAATCAAGTCGACTTTAGAAACTTAGCAAGTATTTGGATTGCCAACATCTATAGGCAGGCAGTAGAATAGATACAGCCAGCGAGATAATCTGTTGCAAACAAACTTCAAACTTGACTGAGGTGATACAAAGAAAATGATCAAATTACGATAAACTCTATCTGATCAATTGCAAATTATTTTAACCAATTTCTAAAAGAAAGATTTTATTCTGTATATAAATTCTAATAATAAAATTGATCCGTAAGTTTTTTAACGGAATACGTTAGAATGTCATATTAGCTGTTATTTCTGGGCCAAGCTGAGACGTAGTATTGTATTATCCCGTTCTTAGTTTATTTCACTTGTTTGACAGTATACCTACGAAAACCTTGTATAAGTCTGGGCGGCTTTTGTCCGTGGGCGGAGTAAGGGACATCGCGGGAACTGTCGAATTTCGGCACGCCGTCGAATATAGCCAATTTCTCTACCCCTATTAGGCTAGATATTAGATTTGTACACAAAGACTGAAATGATAGTAAGAAATTCTTTGCCTACTCTATGGGTCAGTGAACAATAATATTATATACTCGTGTCTTTATAAGACAAAACTTGCTTCAATCCATAAGAACATTTGTGGAGGATCACTGCCTTGCCTGAGGGGACCCCCCTTTTCCCTGTATTGGACAACTATTTTCTCGTCAAACATTAAAATCAGATACGACATTTTCAAGCGTTATTTATTATCGTCATGCAAACAGTCGGTAAAATGTATTATAATTGCATACTAAAAGGCTACTTACAGTCTTGTGAGCTCTTTAAAGAATGCCTTTCGCTCTTTCAGGTATCATCGGCAATTCAAGCATCCAACCATAAGAGTGAGACAGCAAGAGAAACTCGAATAGCATTGTAAAATCTCGCGGACTTTACTTACTTACTTACATAACGGACCTTCACGTTATTCGAGTCCAGAGCCTCTGCCTCTAGCCTCTGGTGTAAGTTTTCGCATATAAAAACGTCTCGAATGCGTTCACGTAAACGTCTCAATTACTATGGGATAATTGACAGCGCCGCCAGTATTCGACAGTTTAACGCAAACGTGGTCGAGACGTACCTTGCTATGGAAACTTACACTAAGCATTCAGAGACTCTAGTGTAAGGTTTCGCATATAAAAACGCGTGTACGTAAACGTCTCAATTACTATGGACAAATTGGAAGCGCCACTTGGGGATCGAAACCACAGTATATATATATTAAGCTAAAGCAGTAAGGCAACTACGAACAAAACGGTCGAAATGAACGCACACATATAGACGCGCGCTTCTACAAGGCCCCTAAGCGGACCTCGCGGTGCCGTCAGCCGCGAGTGCCGCGTTGAGACGAGCGGCCGTCTGCTACGTGCGCCCAGACAGTCCGCGATATTTTCGTTTTAAACATGCAAAGAGCGTATTGCGCAGTGTGTCTATGTTTCCCAACAGTTTATTTAAGAAAGCTATTCATTCTGATGAGAATTTTTCATACCATAAAATGTAATAAAACTGCTTTCCGAATGTTTCGTAGCAGGCGAAAGTATTTTTCATTAAGTAATATATAATACTTACCTACTGACGAATGAAAAATCTTAAACATTTTTTTTAGTTTTTATTTAAATACCCTATATTATTTATAAACGAGTTAATTTATTCGGTTTTTTAATTATTATAGAACCCAAATAAACGTTTGTTTCTTTTTTACGGAAATTAAGGGTGCCAACCCTAATACATTTAATTAAGTGTAGCTAGTTACTTTAAAACAGGCATTACTAGCTGAGATAGCGCTAACCAAACAAAAAGCGTTTCAATTTTACAAAAAATAAATCGACAACCCTAACGCTCTATTGAAGCGTAGGTGTATTTATTTCAAAAAATAAGCCTAGTTTCCATACTGCTTTATTTATTTACTGTGTAGAAACGGTAACAAACTGTTCTCATAGCTCGTTCGAGACGTATTTTGTGACCGAATACTTACACTAAGCTTACAGATGATGTCGACAATACTCAGTATTAATGCACATGGTATTGTATGCGATACCTGTTGCAACAGGCCTTCGGTAAAGCTACACTCCGGTACTTATTTGCTGAAATTGCCTTTGTGAGTAGCAGCGTAGTTAATAAATAACTACTCGTAATTTAGGTCTTATTTTAGGAATCGATGTAAATACGTGTTTGGTCATAGGTACCTGTGCGTTAAGCAATCATTCACTCCACTGGCTAATTTAATATGCAGTGGGCGTTCAGTCGCCACTCTGTTATTGTCAAAGGCTTAATAACGTACCGGGCTTTCAGGCTCTCGTCCCCACATTTCAACGTTTCGCATGTCGACATGGGCGGCCCGGCTCACCGCGAATCTCCGGGGCTGTGTCGGGCATAATGTGCGCGCCCAAATTGTCCTGTCAGATTATATGGCTGTCATCTTTTTATGTGTAACATTCGCGAACAATTGCGCCATTGTCCTGTGAAAATACACAATGTTTTTGACGGATGCCACCTTAATTATTTTGTTCTTGGCTGAGATTATTTTAAAAGACACTCAACTAATGATTCCGCTGTTAAATTTAAAATGTAACAAATACGATGACGAACTTACTCTAATATTCGTTTTTCTTGGCTTAAAAATAAATGGGTATCTACACGCTGGATATTTGTTATCACAGGGACCCGATTTTTGAAAGCACATCACTCGAAATACCACTCGAAAATTGTAATTGTGTATATGTGTACCTGCTAGTACGAAACTACAGCTTTAATTAAATTAGCAACTAGTTGACTAGACTTATTAGAGCTGTAATTTTCTTCCAATCTACTCATATTTCACTACATGTCATTTTCACTTATGTGCTTTCAAAAATCGGGCCCCAGTTCTGTGAATTTCATATAATTTGTTCCATTGAGATAGGAGGGGATTTTTTATTATTTCATCCGTATTTGACACCCGAAGCTGTCTGTTATTTTTCTATACTCACAAAATAATCAAAACACAAATCAAGTCTATATCCCTTCAGGTAGACAGAGCCTAAGGTAGGAGGCCATGTTTAGCATGATTGTGGGCTTATAGGTTTTATAATTTAATAAAAGCCTATTAGATGCTTTTTGAACTTTGAATACGTTGTAACAATAACACACATTAAATTATACTGACGTATAAAAAAATCGAAAAAGTACCTATAAGAATATTAAAAAAACATAAAAAGGTCGTCTGTCGCCAACAATGCGAATTCCCAGAACTGGCGAGATTAGTTTTATAGCCCTGTCTTTTATATGACAAGCTTGATAATAAAAACCTGCCAAGTGTGAGTTGGACTCGCGCACCGAGAGTTCCGTACAAATTCGGTAAGTGAATACAAAATCCAGTGTTAGCATAGCCCTGCTTTTAAGCAAAATGTATACAGTGTGAGATAATACTTCCATGCTGGTCTGGGAGCAAAGAAAAAACATAGAATATACCAGTTGCTTCTCTTCCCGCGCAGATGGTAAAAGCCCATCGAGGGAATGAGCGTAAATCATAGGAATCATGTTATAGGCGATGCGGCTAGCAACCCATCACTATTTTGATTCCATTTTCCACCTATACGCTCACAATCTTGCTAAACGTGGCCTGCACTTGTTACCTTAGGCTCTGTCTACCCCGTAAGGGATAAATACGTGATTTGTGTATGTATATGTATGTGTATGTGAGATAGTTTTATATTGGTTACTTGCATAGATAGACAGACGTTAAAAAATCAGATTTTTTATTTTTTATTTTTATACATTTTTATTTATTAGTTGTACTATTAGACCTACCTTCACAAGAAATTTCAAATTTCTAAATCAACGGGAAGTATCCTATAAGTTCTGGTTCTCTTTAAGAATGTATGGGAAATGGGACAAAATCGGCCATATCTTTCGATTGCGTACACTTAGAGGTTTGATTTTTTCATTTCTCATATTCTGAAAGTAGGTCATTGGTTATCTGGATAGCGGGTTGAAAGTGACTCATCGCGACCCTTGGATTGAAAGTAATTTGAAAAAAAAATAACCCAACCCTTCATAGCTAATCCAAATGAGGTACATAGCAATGTAAATACGTATACAGCCATGTATCTTTGTTTTATAATATAATCATCTATACAAATAGTTGCTTTTTAATTGTAAAAGGCTTAATAATCTTTTTGAAAATAACATTCACGCTATATAAGCTTATGCAAGCGTATACAACGAGAATTAGGAATTATTACGTTCGGTAATTTTTTAACTTAAAATAAAAGTCGACAATTAATCGATAGCGACCTCCGTGTCTGCAAGTTAAAAAAAAACTCGCCGGCAGCCATTAGTGAAAAGAGCGGGAAAAGAAAGACAAACGTAACAAATATTAAGTGCGACCGTGCTGTTGTATGTGTGAAGTTAGCTTAAGTCAAAAGTGATGCTTGATTGTAATCTGTGGTTAGAACTGAATAAATACAAATGGTGAATAGCTGCTAGCTCCTTATTTCATTTATTAAAAATTTAAGTATTCTTGCTTAAAACCCAAGAGTACCACACGTGCGACATTAGTGAAATTTGTCATAATACCTTCGTCTACTTTCCTCATATTCGAAATGAAAAGTAGAGTGTTCAACTCTGGTGAAATTACCCACTTCACCCTCGAATTATTGGCGCTCGAACAAAATCTCAGATGAAATGGGTCACTTTTAACCCTTGTTTTCAATCTACTTATTTCACAGCTTTAAAGGACTGCAGTCACTGCAGATCTCTATTTTAGTATCAATTTCAATTTTATATCTCTACGCGGTCTTGAGAAAAAAGGTCTTGACAGACAGGCAGACGGACAACGATGTGCTCTTATAAGGGTTCCTTTTTTCCTTTAGAGGTAAGGAACTCTAAAAAATATATACATTTTATTGATAGCTACTAAATTGGCCCAATTATGAACACTGTTCTTTGGTGGGGTGGGCTAAGTTTGAAATGGGATGGGTACGAAGACAAAACTTTTTGAGTAACAACAGTCAGACTTGGTTATTCGAGTTGAATTGATGATAATGAGTTCCTTTTTATTTTGTACAAAATTATTTCATCTCATCACTGAGAATATAGCAAAATACTTATGAATTTCACAATCTTATTCCTTACTAAATTCCGCGCTGAATTCGCTTATGGCTATCCCGCGGGAATTATGCTGTTACTTATTAAGTAATGCGGTATAAAAACTATCACATGTCCGCCCTTAGGACTGAAACTAACTGTATACTAAATTTCAACTGATAGTTCGATGGACAATTTATTTGAAAATGTGGCATCAGATCATCAGAAGCGCCACGCATTCCAAACCAAGGGATTTTATATTTCATCTGATGCCCGCGACTTTATTACCAATACAAAATGATCTCACACTGCCCACATTTTGCTTATAGGCAGGGCTCAGCTAACACTGGACTTTGTATTCACGAACCGATTCTGTACGGAACTTTTTTTCTTTTCATGCTAAAATCTAATGATAAAATCTAAGGTTACTTTCAAGCCATTTTTTTTATTGAATTACACTTACGTTAATTTTTATCATACTTTAATTTAACAATTTTTTGTTGTAAATATGTTTTGTTTTAATATTTTAAAAATACACTCTTCGTAACCCTCGTATTGTCCCGGAAATGAAATGCCTATGATTCAATTAAAGACTTGGCTTACAGGTCCAGTTACCAAGCCATATTCTACAAAAAAAATGCCTGTAGCTAGCGTTTGGCGTTTCACACAATCACAACAAAAAGTATCATTAGATTTATCTGTACCTATATATATTCTTGTACTTAATGCAGCTCAACAAAACTTAACCTATCAAGTTAGCCGAAGCACCTACTTACATGTCATACTTTAGCCGTTTATCCGGTGTTCTATTTTACTCTGTTTACAAGTAATCGAAACTTGGGCAATATATCTTGATTCGGCTATTTCCGGGATCTGATTTTTCTGCGTTGGCTGATCCCTACTGTCAGTTGTTGAGGCCAATGCGGGTAATATAGAACGTAATATTGCATAAAGTACCGATATGCGATCAATCAATCAACCTAATAAGTGGCTTTATTAGTAACCGCCTGGTACGGATTTTGTTTAATCCAATTCAATCCACTTAAGTATGGAACTAAAGCGGTCCCTCGAGAATGGCGGTACGGTATCGTCTTCGTTTGAAGTTCCCGTCTTTACCGAGTAAGGTTCATAAATCATTTTGGATGCCACGGCGACCAGACGTCTAGTGCTCTCCACTAAGAACAATAGAAGCACATGAAAATGAAAATAATTAACATTTTCGAACTGTTGCTCCTGGTTATACAGGTCGTTTTATGTAACGGTAATCTCACAGATGAATTTCAGTGGCCGTCTTTCGGGAACAGTAAAGAGGTCAAATTGATATTGGATTTGTATTCGACTAATGATTACGACTCGCTTTGTTCGTTGCGCGGTTTTCATGAGCATGATGATGGATTGGACAGACGTCGGCGATCAGCGAATGGGACTGATTTGGGGAAGGAGATGGTTTTGTTGGAGGAAAGTTTGAGAAGTAACGGTTCAAGTGAAGAGGAGACGCGCGCGGCGGAGCACGCGTTGCTCATTCGCAACTTCACACGCGCGTGGCCGGTGGCGCGGTGGCGTGCAAGCGGGTACTTTGATGACGACTACTTGGAGCTGATCAACGAGCACTGGCTGCGGTTCCCACCGCCGCCCGACTGGCTGCAGAAGACTCTCGGCTGCATCTATCTGCTGTTCTCCTGTGTCGGCTGCTGGGGAAACGTTATCGTTCTGTTCATGTACTTCAGGTAAGCATTTGATTTTGATTGTTCTCACACAGACACTTCAGCTCGCTTTTCATTTTGCCACTTGTCCTTGTCAAGTTAATTAGTCATTATTTTTAACGGACTTCATCTTTGTTGGTATATGTTCGTAAATAAAATACGCACATAGGTACCGAAGTGTTGGGCAAGCGGTGGTCGCTGGAGTCAGCCATGCTCGTGAAAGAGGTGTTTAATAATTTATACAAAAAGTTTTTATAGTGTTTTTATATTGTGTTGTGTAGGTATTAATATTGTTTTATTACTTTTCATATGAACATTGTAAGATCCTAATTTAAGATAAAAAGAAATATACAAAGAAATGATAATAATATAAACACTGTCATTATAAAAATAAACGCGATTTGAACCTCAGCAAGCGATGACGTCGCAGTGCAATCATTTTGTCGGACCGTTTTCGAAGAGGTTGGTACTTGATGATGATGACGTCATGAATAGTGGCCATAAAAAAATCTAAAAGCAGTGTTTTTGTTCCCTTAAAGAATTATTTTATTTTGAAAATAAAAAATAAGTTAAAAAACTCTAACGTAACATAAAAAAGAGGCCTAAAAAAAGACGAAGCAAGAAAATAATTCACATAGAAATCCAGAAATGCATGGGTAAAAAAAATCGTCAAGGCAGAGGCTTAGCTGCATCTGTGTACCTACTCGTACTATATTATGCGGGGAACAGAAGCAACTCTATTAAACAGACATGGTTGGTATACAGTACAGCCGGTGGAGGATATAAACATACGTACATACATACATTGCCAAAATCATTACCCTTCCTTTTGACTTCACCGTAGTCGGGTAAAAAATTGGACATAAAGCGAATTCTGGTACATATTATATTTCCCGTACGGAGTAGTCAGTAGTTTGGTCTTATTTTACCGTCTTGTGAGCGGAACATATTATTACACGAGCTGCCCACGTCTCGCCGAGCACAATTGGAAATCAACGTGGCATGGCAGCCCATTGCTGTATGTCGAGTTATTTGCACATAAATGCGTGAAAGATTCCACAAAGTATTTTTCAATATACTTGGTAATATTCACATTATTTTCTAATAAAAAAGAAGACACAAAGTTATTTTGTGGACGACTCCGGAGGCAAGTTCATTGCCGGCCTTGGTATGTAATATAAGTATGAAAATCCATTCTTGGCCGCTGCGTCATCTTTTTAAATAAAAGTGAGCAAGTTAATATCTTTAGACAGCCTCTCGGCTGTCTGTGGAATGTATGAAAATGAAAATGAAAATGAAAATGAAAATGAAAATGAAAATGAAAAATGAAAATGAAAAATATTTATTTCGTTATCACATAAGTGTATGTAACAAAGGATGGTGCCTCTCTTTAAGTTAAGTAGAAACCTGTGTTGAGAGACACCGCTCTTCCTAGTAGTAAGTATCTTAAATATCTTATCTTAGTGTAGAATTAAATAATACTTAGTGCAAAGATTAAGTTACGGTTCAAACAGAGTAAAAAGACTGAGAAGAAATATCTTAACAGTAATATCTTAACAGTGAGTTACGTATTAACATTTTACAAAGTAGGTGGGTTAATTTGAAGTTAGTTCAAGCCACTATGCACAATAAACATTCAATTTAATAAACATCCTAGACTTAACGAATTGTCCCATTTTAAATATAAATATGAGGATACCTACGCTGGTCATGACTGCGCGCGTGCGTGCGTGCGGTGCAGGTGCATGGCACACATAAAGGCGCACACACACACACACACACACACACACACACACACACACACACACACACACACACACACACACACACACACACACACACACACACACACACACACATGCACACACACACACTCACACAGCACCCAATCATCAATATGTTTACAGCGTTGTATACGAGTATGTTCATGTTTTATATTTATTTGTTTTGGCTCAGTCACACGTAATAACGCAAAGACAACATTGATCACTAAAACATAAGGCTAGCAGCTATTTGCGACGTTGAATATTAAATAAACTAATAATAACTATATTGTTATTCTGTATACCTTTTTTCTATTTTGATTGTTATATGTGGTGTTCAATAAAGAGTTATTGTATTGTATTGTATTATATGTATACCTAACTAATCGTGCGCAAAAACCTGGTTAGGCTATATTCCGTAGTAGGTTTTCTGTGTCTGAGTAGTTTTTTGTCTTAATCCATGCCATCATAGAACGTTTACATTCATAATAGTTTGCAGGGTCGATTTTAATTTGGTTATTAATCAGATTATAAAGTTTCGCGGACTGTACAACATATTGTCTTTTAGCAAAGGCCGAATTGACTAAGGAGGTCGCGATTACGTTAAGCCGTTTATTTCTTTTAAAGTTAGTACTTGGAACGTACGGTGTACCCCTGTGCCTTCTTAATATTGCATGCACGATATAAAGCTTCCTTACCGAGAGAACGTCAGCAAGTCCATATAGTTCCGTAGTCGGAAATCTATATGGTTTACAATACATAACTTTAAGTAGTGATCTTTGTGCTCTCTCCAGCTCTAGAAATTTCACTTTAGTGGTTCCACCCCAAACCGGGATACAATAAACTAGCACCGATTGTGCCAGAGATACATAAATTTGCCTTATTAGACTCTTATTGGCCACATGTCTCAAATTTCGGAAAATGTAAATCAATTTTCGTATTCTAGACATAATCAATTCAGTGTGCCTGTGCCAGGTTATTCTCTGATCAATCATGATTCCTAGATATTTAAGGCTTTCAGCGTTTTCAATGGTAGTACACAAGCAGGATAGGTTGTCTGGGTCAGAGCAATTGTGTATGCGAATCATAAAACTTGTTCCTGGTTGGGTTCTTTTCGAATTGGTGAAACAGACGTATTTGGTTTTAGCAATATTGAGCGTGAGAAGATTCAAGTTGAGCCAATTTGCCACTTTGATAAGTCCTCTTTCTGCGCTTTTCCGAGCGTCATTCCATGTGTCTCCGGAGAACACCACAGCAGTGTCATCTGCATAGGTAAATACGTGCCCACCCTCGATTTGCATACTACAGAGTTGGTTTATATAAATCAGGAAGAGGGTAGGCCCCAGAACACTCCCTTGTGGAACCCCGTAAGCAACACTACACTCATCACTGACATGGCTCCCCAGTTTTACCCTCTGGGTACGGTTTCGAAGATAGTCATGCAGCAATCGTAACGGGACCCCTCTTATTCCCGTTTTTTCTAGTGTTTTTACAAGGATGGGAACCGAGACCGTGTCAAAGGCCTTCTTGAGATCCAAAAATACAGCTAAACATTTTTTGTTTTTGTCTACTTTGTCTACTATTAGTGAAGAGATATCCATTACTGCATCCTCGGTAGAAATGCCTTGCCTAAATCCATATTGATTATTTGATATTATGTTATATTTATCTAGATATTTTATAAGTCTATTATTAATAAGTTTTTCCAATATTTTAGAGATGGCCGGTAATACTGAGATAGGTCTATAGTCCGAGATGTTGTCTCCGCTCCCACCCTTGAACACCGGTGTTATAATGGCTTGTTTAAGCGGTTCGGGGAACACACCATGTTTGAAACATAAGTTAGCTAGTTGTGTGATTAAGGGAACCACCAAACCACTCGCCATCTTCAAGAATTTTGTGGGTATATTATCCCATCCAGGGGCACTATCCGACTTGAGTCCATTTAAAACCGCAGATACTTCATCAGGATCAGTTTCAAGTAACACAAAAGAGGTAAGAAATGATTTTGCATGGATATCTGTATCATTAGTTTGAGGAGCAGTGCATGGAGATGATAATATGAGTTCCGCTAGAGATTCACCAACTTTCGAGAAATAATTATTAACAGCGTTGACTGCTTCGTATGGTGACTTCCTGATATCTAGTAATTGCTGGTTGTCCGTTTTACTTACTCTACGATTTGTTATCTTATTTATAGCCTTCCAGATAGTTTTAGGATTTTTACCAGCATTTTTTAGAAGTTCCTTGTCATAGTTGCGTCTTAACTTTTTAATCAAATTATTACAAAAGTTCCGGTATCTTCTGTAAGTGATTTTTAGTATTTCATTGTCAGCATCTGTGCGCAGCTTTAGCTGCATACTATTCCTGTTTTTGATGCATCTTAGGATGCCTGGAGTAATCCACGGCTTGGTTATGCGTTTATTACAAGGGACTACAGTAACTTTAGTGCTCATAGTAAGACATTTCTGTGTATTTTTTATTAAGAGATCTGCCAACTCATTGGGATTTGTGGTTTTTAGCATTTCGGAAAGGTCCATCTTCGAGAAAATAATAGCAGCTTTTTTGAGGTCAACGTTCGTTTTAACCTTTCGATTACATGATGTTTTTTTAATTTTACCTAATTTTAAAAGTATCATCGCATGATCTGTAATAGTTGTGGCAAGTACTACTGCAAAAGCATTTGTCCTGTTGCTATCAATTTTTATCACAAAGTGGTCAAGGCAGGATTTACCCCTAGTAGGAAGCGTATGTGCAGCGAGTAAACCCTGTGCAGCCAGCATATTCAGGTAGTTCAATCTATTGCTAAGTTCATATGACTGTTCGTTACTTTTATTTGCTATGTTTATATTGATGTCTCCGGTTAGAATAATATTCTTACAAGATTTTATGTTTTCTAGATGCAGATTCAACGAATCTATAAAACTTTCCGCGTTTAAGTTTGAGGGGGAGCGGTATATACCCAGAATCTTCATGTTTAACAGTGTTATTTCTAAGCAAGAGGCATGTGTTAATATTATTTCCTGAACTTTGACTTTGTGAGTGTCCCTGACGTATACCACAACTCCGTCATTCTGATTTAGGTGTCTTGTTGTAGAGAAGGTGACATAATTTTCCAGCAGAGGAACGGGCTTATCCGGATGCAATCTGCATTCACTCAAGATCAGCACATCCACATCAAAATTTAGCTGTGTCAGTGTAAGGTTAAGGTTGTCAAGGTTGGTGTAAACACTTCTAATGTTCTGTGATACAATTGTGAAGTCCGAATTATCTATTTGTACGTGATTCACTAAATTCTCAACACTATATTCCGCAGACTGAGCCACTACAAGTTCATCCAGTTGAGTCATCGCTCTTAGAGTATCATCCATCTATGTAAGTATTAACAACTGAGTGTGAGCATAGAATTGCGATGAGATAGGGGTTTTTGTGTGGTGTAAAATCAGTTTCGTTTGAATTTATATTACTATGTGTGTGAAAGCGTGCAGGCATTCTTCGTGAGATGCTAGATATCGTAAGTGGGCGAATATGATGTGTGAAAGTACCTTTCAAGTGTCTTTCCAGTATTTTCTGAAATTTCATGTTACATACCATGCAAGAACTTACACTATAATTAAGGGCAAAATCAGTCCAAAAAGCACAATGCAGGATACTCCGGAGGGTAGCTCGAGACTCGGACAGATCACGTAACAGTAAAAGTCATGCATCTTGATCCTGGTACAGTCTCTGTATTTGTAGCTCACTTTGAATAGGGATTATCCGCGAGGTAGAAGTTTTCCTTATAAATACTCTGCCAAAAGTAGTCCAGCAGTGTATATAATCTTTAGATTTGGCCAAATCCCGAGCCAGATAACGCAGCCGGGCGGCTTTTGCAGTTAGATGTTCTGATGTATAGTTGTCTGAAATGAAAAAAAAAGCATGAAATCAATATTTTTGCTAATATTGACTATACCTATTTCTTAACTTTTATTTCATTTATTCGCAATGTTTGAAAAAAGAATTAAATAAAGTTCGGCTGGAACGGCGATTGCTGGACTCGTATATTATATTGCTTCGCTCGCGTTCGGCCTTCTAACATCACTCGACCAGTAATCGGCTTCTTTCCAGCTTCTGCAATAATGTACTAGTGCTTCACCTGAAAGGTAAACTACTATTTTTTTAATACGACAAAGAAGGCAAACGAGTAAGCGTGTTATATATCGCAAATTCAGTCGACGCCGAGTAGGAGTAGGACTACCTAATTACTAGTGTTTATTACTTAAATTAAGTAAATAACCACGTCACAGGCGTCGTCTATACAATATTATATTATATAATTATGTATACAACATCTGTAGTACTGCATGGTTTTATAAACAAAGTATTGAGTTAAGACCTTTTGTAATGATAAATACAGGCCAGTTGGGCACAAGACCACCACGAGAAAGGTTGTTTCATTATTAAAACTCATTACTTATAAAGAAATAAATATATTTAAGATATATTATATCAGCTGGGATCCTGGTGAAAAGGGGTATAATTCTGAATTTTCTACATAGCTATTTTAGACTTATCCCTTTTACACTAGAAATGAAAATAGGTTGTCATTTTTTTCAGACTTACCCCCTTTTTCACTAGGACCCCAAGTCGTGCTTAATACCTCGCAAGCCCACTGCGCTCCCTAAAAATATATGGTGTTAAAATTGTCTGTTTAGATTAGGTAAACTCAACACCTATGTTATCAAAAAATTGAGGGAAGATCATCGAGGCCCCGCTCTTCTGGGAATACGCATGATTTCCACATAAATTACATGTTATAACCTGAAATTGCATAATATGTAAAAATATAGGCCGTGGACTCCCCCATTGCGGCCTCTGTACACACATATACCTATACTATATAGGTATATATATATTTAGCCAGGAATGAAATAAAAAGTTATTTATAGTGAATCGGACTTTCAGACTTTTGGACTTTTTTCCTTACTTCTTATCAAATTCCATAATTCAGTTAACAACGGGTAGTACACGAAACGTTTTGAATCCCACGGTTTTTGTTTGTATGAAAGAACCTACATCTACAAAATGCTGCATAATTCGAAACGAAAAATATTAATCCTTATAGAATCGTTGTCTATCTGGGTGTCTGTCTATCAAAACCCTTTTTCTCGGGAATAGAAAGAAATGGAGGTAGGCACTTAGTTGAAATTAATAGCTTAATGGTCTCTTTCTATTATGGTGACTGATCAAATTAGAAGTTGTAAAAACTGGCTTTGGTGTTAACACAAACAATGCAACATTCCGTGATGGCCCCATTTCACAAGTATAGATTTAATTTCTTTTAGCGATCAACCCTTACGTCCTTCGTATGTACCTAGCTTGTCCTTGTTCCCTGTTCACATTTGTATTTTCGGTAGGATTAATTATAAACTTAATAACACTAAAATAAAGCCTTGTCATTTGAATTAACTGCGCTCGTAACAAAACTACTTACCAAGTTAATTAAACCATGCCATATGTACAATAAACACAACTTATTGCATATTAGGAGGCCTCTCTAGTGTAACCCCAATAAACAACAGTTAGGTAACGAAATATCTGCTTTACAAAAGAAAGTTGAGTGGATCTGGGTACTTTACTTGAGTACCTACCTACATTCTCAAAGTCACTTTGACCCAAACTTGTGTGAAGTAGCACTAAAATAAATCAATGTCCATTCGACAAACATACCTACTGAAATCATAATCCTGTCTTTAGCTTCACCTTAGTCAGGAAAAACCGGCCAAGTGCGAGTCGAACTCGCGCACCGAGGGTTTCGTACAAATTCGATAAGTGAATTTAATATCTAGTGTTAGCAGAGACTTAGGGGTCTTGACAGACAGACGGATGGACAATAAAGTGATCCTATACAGGTTCCGTTTTTTCCTTTTGGGGTACGGAACCTTAAAAATGGTACTGTACTAAACAAGTCATAAAGATAAATAACCTAAATTCCTCTTTTTTGTGTTATTGTTTCACACCGTGCCTTGGGGCCCGATGAAAATTGCAATCGTCGCACGTCACATCGATGTGATCTATCAAAAAGATCGACGTCGTTTGTCGGACAGTAATATTATACGGCAAGATTTATACAGACGTCAATTCCTTATGATTGAAGTTACAGCTCAGTGCCGGTGGCAGTTGAGAGACTAAGCTTTATAACGATATCTTAGCTTGAAATGAAGAGACATTCATCTCAACGTAGCTCCAATATACTTAAGCCATAAGAATTGTTACGTCAAGACTTATTTTTCATTTAAATACCTACCCCTATAGAAGTGTCCATTCACGACAGATCTACTTAACAAAATAGGACAAGGCTTTCGTAACGGACCGTGAATGATGAAATGGAGTCCAGTGTGAATAAATTGACGTAGCAACCTCGGTAAGTACAGATACATTCGTCCCTTCCTTTACTATATATTACAATATACTTTATAAACATATTCAAAGTAAATGTAAGTATATTTATTTTGAAATACAGTTCTGCACAATACGAACATACAATTCTATGAATTTGGAATCATTTCGATAGCTTCAGTCAAGCTATTCAACAGACAGAGGTTCGCCGTTACTTTTGATCTTCACGGTCTAATATTTATATCATGAGATTGGTTGCCATGGATTGCGTGTCGTTCAATACAAGTTGACATCCGCTAACCTAAAAAATATTTACCTCTACGCCTTCTTTAGAAATGTAGTGGCTAAATAAAAAACGTGTCCTTTGATGCGGGATACGACAAGATGTGTGCCGACTTTGTCATGAGAATATGTCTAAGCCTACATCTCCCTCGTTAGGAACTTTCATCATTGCACAAAGAATATTCTGTAAATATTAAACCGTATTTCATGTCTGTTTGTCGTAGTCAAAGCATGTAAAAAAATATTTTGTAAATAAAGTATTTGGTAGAAATTGATGGGCTAGGCGGGTTACTGTCGCAGGTTTTTTCCCCGTAAAAAGTCGAAAAGTCGTATCGTTTAACTGTGTGAACTTAGTAATTTCATTTGGAAGAGACAATAGCCCTAAGTCTTTCATATTAAGTTCAACTTGATATGCCTCGACGCGTTCTTGAGAAAAAGGGTCAAGACAGCCAACCAACGCAGAGTTCCTATAAAGGCTCCTTTTCCCTTTAGAAGTACGGAACCCTAAAAATTAAAAAATACCGACGCAGAATTTCATAGATTCAAATTGACCCTCATTTCGGCATTGCCGTACTTTTACTACGTTCTCAGTACATTATTATTCTTTAATTATTTATTCAAGTTTTAATTACAACACGAAGCTTTGCAGGGAAGTTCATGCAGGCTAATCTCAAGAGTTCATGAAATATAATGCTTGTTTTTATACCCAATATAAGTAAGTATTTAACATTTTTGAAGGATGAAGGTTGTAGAAGTAGACCAGGTAAACCTGGAATGCCTGCTTCGTGCCTGAACGGGAAAGATGTTAAAGGAAATAATTGATTGAATCATGGGTTACTTGCTTCTGCAAGACCATATTAATTAATGAACATGCCTTGCTGCTCCGGTAGGTACCACACGGTACGGGCTACGTTAGTAAATAGCGGAGTTAGCAAAGTAAATACTTTTTGTTCATTGACGGATGGATTCACGTCAAAATATTTTTTTTCAGAGAAACTGTTTTTTGCATTACGTACTGCTGAAAGGCGCTGCCAGTTACCAGTTAGGCGTTAACGTAAATGTGTTTCAGGTGTTTTTTGTCTCGAAAACTTAAACCTACTAAGGGCTAAGAGCCTAGCACTAAGTAGCCTCTAGCTAGCGGCACGAATCATAAACTAAATTAACATGGTATCAAACACTTGGTAGCGAACGCGATCGAGACTTTTGTTGTGACAAAAAAGTTACACCAAGCCTTTTGATATAGCCTTCACCATCCTACATACATAGGTACCTACCTTATTTCCTAGTTAGCAACATTTAGTGTTAAAAAAACTGAAGGTTATCTTAAACTTAGATACGTTAAAATTAAATTCGAAAGCAATGCAAAGACGCGACCTTTAACCAACCACCTCAACTTTTCCATTAAAAACTCCATCCGTCCCTTATCTTTGAAGTTTTCTCAACAAATATCTGATTTTATTTATACTGTTCATTGTACAACCGTTTATTGAATAATATTTAACCGACTTGCTTTACTGGGAATACTGGGATGGGCGCGTGGTCACATAAACGTGTCTCTAGTATCATCATCAATCTCATCATCACCTTGCCTCCCCCCACAGACGTTCAGTTGCTTCGGTTGGAAGCGGTTTGCATCCACTCTGAGCCCGCGACAACCTGGTCATCCATCTTTCTCGTTGGTGGACGTCCTACGCTGCGCTTGCCGATCCGCGGTATCCACTAGAGAACCTTTCGGTTCCAACGAACCTCATGTTTTCCGTGCTATATGGCCTTCACTCACACTTCAACGAGCTAATTCACTTGGCTATGTCGGTGACCTTTGTTCTACGTATCTCCTCATTTCTGATTCGATCCCGTACAGACACTCCAAGCATAACTGTCTCCATAGCTCGATGAGCAACCTCTGAGCCTATTTATAAGGCCTATAGTGAAGCACAACGTCTCGGATCAATTTGTTATCACTGGCAACAC
This sequence comes from Pandemis corylana, assembly GCA_949127965.1. Lineage (NCBI taxonomy): Eukaryota > Metazoa > Arthropoda > Insecta > Lepidoptera > Tortricidae > Pandemis > Pandemis corylana. The sequence continues at coordinate 12,511,337 of OX421856.1, read as the reverse complement.
ACATTAGTTAAAGATTTTCGTTAGTATAGTGAAAAACAATACAATTATTTTGCTCAACTGCAACAAAATACTAGAAGAATACTTAAAAACGATTTTACAACAAACCCCGAGGGTATAGGCCCGATTTTTGAAAGCATGTCACTCGAAAGAATTATTCCAAAGTGATGAAAAATTGCGTATTGCTACAAAATTACATCTCAAATTCAATTGGCGATTGTTATTTTATTTTATTATACTTACTAGCTTCTGCCCGTGACTTCGTCTGCGTAGAATTGTACATAAAAACCTTCCTCTTGAATCACTCTATCAATTAAAAAAAACCTCATCAAAATCCATTGCATACATAGGGACAGACAGCGGAAAGAGACTTTGTTTTATACTATGTCACGTCTTTATCCCTTACAGGGCAGACAGAGCCTAAGGTAACAAAACATTAAGACCACGTTTAGCATGATTAGGGCGTATAGGTGGAAAGCGAAATCAAAATAGTGATGGGTTGCTAGCCGCATCGCCTATAACAATATGATTCCTAAGACTTTCGCCCATTACCTCGTGGGCTTTTACCATCTGCGCGGGAAGAGAAGCAACTGGTAAATTCTATGTTTATTTTTTACTCCCAGGCCAGCATGGAAGTATACAATGTAAGACGAGTTTCGAGCGTCTTATATAGGTACTGAATTATATGTACTCAAAGTACTCGGCAGCACATGATATCAAAAATATCTGATATCATATCCCATTGACGCAATCATTCCGTACCGATGTCACAGCGTATTTAATTTCATCTTCACTGCTCATAATAAGATATCTCAATGTATGAATCTCTTCAGCGCGCTTCGCGACCTTCGATGAGTTTGCTTGTCGGAACGGTATCAAATACCTACCTATTTATTATGAAGAACCCTTAAACGAAAAAATGCCCTGTTTAAAGCGTCACTAATATTTTTCCTTTAATACATTCATTTATTTTCGTCGTGGTGGATAGGTTTTTAAATTTTTTAATGTATGTATACCAATATTTTACCGAATACCGATAGATAAATTAAAGGTAAACAAATATAAAGGTCTCGGCTCCGAATACTACTTCCTGCCATTCGGGGTTGAGACCTTAGGTCTGTGGGGTCCCAGCGACCATAATAATCAAGGAAATGTCTAAGAGGATGATCGACTGCAACGGAGACCAAAGAGCTGGCAGCTTCCTCGCACAGCGAATTATTATTGCAATACAGCGGGGAAAAGCCAGCATCTTTAGCTCGAGTACGTTTTTAAATTTATTTTAGTTCAATTAATTTATCTTGTAATACATTTATATTTTTTATTTATTTTAATTAATTGTGTGTTTATTAAATTTTATATTTTGAAAGATGATAATAATTATGATACTGTTTCATACTGTTTTAACTCAACTTCGCAGATTTCAAATGAAATAAAAATCCCTTGGATTTTCTTTGTACCTATTTACCTCCTTAACTCCAAGAACACAAAATGGAATGATCGTAATTCTATGCAAATGATAAATAAATAGAACTTAAACCAAACAAAAATACTTCAATTTTTGTTGTAACCGAACCTAACAGATGCTTTTGTCAACATTAGTGGGTGATAAAAGATTCTTAACGACTAGTTAATATTGAACCATTAAATAATAATGTAATGCGTGTATGAGTATTTTAGTAATAAAATAGAAAGTATATTATTTGTCAGGGAGTTGGGTACCCGCCGCGTCGTCAGTCGCGAGGGCGCTTGCCGTGCGACGTGTCGGGGTCCCGCGGACTCCCGGGAACAACACTTACCCGCAGAGTGTGCCGCGCGCGGCCGTGCCCGCTCTCCGCTGCCTTCCTTCCCGATCCCGCCGTCCTCCCCCAAACAAACTTCCGATCATGATGAAAGCAATAAACATCGAATTTATCATAATCTTAATAACGGTGCAGTGTGTCAATTTAAATATTTTTTCTGATAACAAAGAAAAAAAACTTTCAGTGAATGGACACAGTGAAAACGATAGTTACCACGGTACGATCACTGAAGACGAAAAGTTTAGGGAGTGCAAATATTTAGGTGATATTTTGCTGTGTAACTTGGATCATTTGAAACAGTGGAAAAAGCGGAGAAGGATTCATTCCTTCAAACAACAATCATTGAATGAAAGTGATTTTAACACGCGAGTGAAGAGAAGTTCGTTGCAAACGCGAAATGTGAGGCGACTGCATTTGACAGTGCCGTTGCAGGTTGATGATGCGTTGATTGCCGAGTTCAAAAAGCGCTGGCCAGTGGACTGGTGGCGGCAGTACGGCTTCTTTACGGACGACTACTTGCTGCTCATCAACAGCCACTGGTTGCGCTTCGCTCCGCCTAATCCCTTCGCCAACTATATCCTGGGGGGACTGTATATCTTGATGATGCTCGTGGGCTGCTCCGGGAACTTTCTTGTCCTCGTCATGTATTTTAGGTCAGTACCTATTTAATGTTTGCAATTATTCAACATGTCATGTGCGGTTCCTACCTATTAATAACTGTCTCCTAAGGACGTTGCTATTTCGGTGTCTCTCATTTTACTCACGTGCTAGTGAAGATTTGAAGCTCATAATTATTTCAGTTGTGTATACTCGCTGCTAAATTAACCTAAGCATACTTAATCGTAAACGTAGAACTAAACGCTGGCTATCGCTGATATTTTTCGTCCTTGATGCCATCAATAAGGAAATCGTTTGAAATGTATCCCAACATGTTCTGTTTACCCGACCGTCCTAGTCAGCTGAGAAAAACAAACCGATTTGTCTTATGGGAAAGAAATCATGACAAATTACTTTCACGGTACGGTTTTACGTACCTACTTGACGACGATGAAGTTAGACAAAGAGATTAAATATCAATTCCAGTCAATCAAGGAATTTGAACTAGCTAGCTAGTTACGAGTGTAATCACCGTGTAATCACATCCAGATAGGTCAAATTTTCATTCATTTGAAATGTGACACTTTTGCGAGAAACGATTACGATTAGATGTTTTGGAGTAGTTGGAAATAATTAAGCACTTACAACAAATAGTGGGTCAATCATTAATGAACACTATGAACAGGTTATCTTGGTTTCGTCAACTTTGTTGCGTGAACAGTTTAGTTAATGATTATTTTTGTTAAATACGTAAAAATCACAAAATTCTTTAACGTTTTGTGACTTCTAAAAGGACCTGTCATCAACGTTATATGTCATCCAGTACGAAAGGGTTTCAAATGAGAGCGATGACATGTAAATTGAGAATAATCACGCTTCTTGTTTATTGATTCGTAAGGTGAGAAGAGGTATATTGAAAGTTACTCAGGACGTAAAGAAACGACTGATGAAAACGATCTCTGATTATTAAAACTCGATTATTAAGAAAGAAAATAATTATAATTATTGTAATACTAATAATTCAGCCTATATATATACGTCCCACTGCTGGGAAGAGGCCTTCTCCTTTTTTTCCAACAGCTACCTTCAAATATTTAACCAACTACAGCAAAAATAAAAAGGGACCCTTTAATTAACAATGTGGACTATACATGATTTAAGACATTTTTTTGTATTTTTTATAATGGAATTTTTAGGACTCCCAAACTTATGATGAAGTTTGAATCATGACTTTTTTTGACGTGATAACGTCTAATAAATTGATGAACGCCGGCTGCACTCACGAAAAAGCATGAATCGTTGGGTTACGTTCCGCGTGACGTCAGAGTGTGCAAGCGAGAGCGCGGAACAAGCGATAGAGAGGCACGATCTTCTCGCGTGACGTCTGAGCTAGCAGTCATTATGTTTCTTTATGACATTATCATTTAAAACTATCGTTCATAAACCGACTTTAAAGACAATCAGTTTTATATTTTTTACTTATAGGGTTAAATCATGTTTCTCAATTTACGAACGCACTAGCTGTAACCCGCGACTTCGTCTGCTAAGAATTCGTTTATCGCTATCCCGCGGGAACTACGATATTTTCCGGGATAAAAAGTAGCCTATGTGTTATTCCAGACTATAATCTATCTCTGTCCCAAATTTCATCCAGCCAGATTAGATAACATACATATTCACAAACTTCCGCATTTGTTATTTTATTTAGTAGTATAAGATTAGTAAAGGAAGTAAATGCTATATTGTACAAATTTAAAGAAATAAACACAATTCACAAAAACATAGCAGATATACGCACAGAGGGAAACTTATCCCTATAAGGGATCTCTACCAGTTAACCTTTGAGTAGATGAGAGGAGCATTACGCTAGGCACCGACAAAGAGCAGTTGTTAGCAGGATGCCATACTACATTTGCTGTAGTTTTTTCAATTCAATTTATTAAAGATATATCTCCATCGATACTGTCGTTAATATGCCAATGTCGAGTTTTAAGAAGACACTACTTACTTGTTTTTAATCAGCCGTTGTTCGGTTCTCTGCTGAGAATCTAAAATGGACAAATACATTCAGAGCTAGTTGCCGAAGTTTTGCAAACTACCCGCACGTTGTTTTGTTTGTTTTCATTTTGATTAGCAACTCGTTCAACAAAAGTATTTATGAGACGTTAAATGGTTCGATATTTGTATTAACTTAATTCAAATCTCCTTGCAAGGGATTCTCCCAATTCTCCGTGATCGAAATGACTTAAAATTCAATTATGTCTGTGTATATATAAACCAATGTAACAATGAAATAAATTCACTATTTACAAGAAAAATAGTTTTATTGCACTAGAATTTATTTTAAGTAACATCATCATTGTCTCTAGCCTATATAGGTCAGCTGGGTACATACTTCCTCCCAGAATGTGAAGCTTTGGGCTATAGTTCCCACGCAGGCCCGGTATCTCACTAATGATATAAATGCAAAAGTTTGTCAGGATACATAAATCACGTCTTTATCCCTTACAGAGTAGACAGAGTCTAAAGTAACAAGACTTAACGGTCACGTTTAGCATGATTGTGGACGTACAGGTGGAAAGGGCAATCAAAATAGTGATGGGTTGCTAGCTGCATCGCCTATAACATGATTCCTAAGATTCTCTCCCATTACCTCGATGAGATTTTAACATCTGCACGGGAAGAGTAGCACAACCTATGTTTTTCTTTGCTCCCAGACCAGCATGGAAGGGTCGAGAGGATGTCTAGATGTATGCATGTTTCTTTCACGCCAAACCGGCTAAACAGATCTTGATGCAATTTGGCGCAGATAAAGATTATAGTGTAGAATAACAAAAATTGCGTAGTTCCCACGGGATAGAGATAAACGCATTCTCGTAGATGAAATCGCGGGAAACTTTAATATGATAATTCGTTGGTTTAAACGGAATAGTCATATTAGTCATACACTTATCAAATCCGCCATCATATTTCAGTCCTATGCATACATATGTTGGAATAAAACGTGCCTGGATCTGACAAGGGTCACTCTCCGAAAATCACACCACGAATAATTGTGAATATAATTTTATTCTATCGGTTTTCTTTTTCAAATGTTTTTTTTGTACTGCGTTCCTCTAAAACTAAACCGAAATAGATAAGGTGTCAAGTTGCTCATTAGTACGAGTCGTAGTTAATTGTCTATTTGCAGTCTCGATTATTTAAGAATGTCTTGCCAACCCAAAAATAATACTCAACTAATACTAAACTAAAACAGAAATAATAATAAAAACTTAACTTATAAAAATGTGCAAGTCTGGCAACGCAGTTGTTCATCATCATCATTCTCCAGCTTATATACTTCCCACTGCTGGGCACAGGCCTCTTCTCAGATTGAGAGGGCTTGGACTATAGTTTCCACGCGGGCCCAGTGCGAATTGGGAACTTCACACACACCATTGAATTGAATTGCTAAAATAAATAAACATCTTGGGACAATTGACACCAATTGACCTAGTCCCAAACTAAGCAAAGCTTGTAATATATGAGTACCAGACAACGGGTAAACATACTTATATAAGTAGATAAATAACCCGGGACCTCAAGCTTCATGGTCAGTGGAGGTGCCTTTTTGGAGTCTAATCCGATGAATGAGGTATTGATAATAATTACTTTATATAACTCCTAGGCACAAGGAAATGGAATGAACTGTATACGCGGCTGGTAAATCAAGAAAGTGAAATATCTATTGTAAACCGTGTAGGTACTTGCATTAATTCAGTTAACAATTAGGACCGACCTTAGGCGAAGAACAGGGACTAAGTAAATAGGACATGCGCACTCACCTCACAATCCTCACTTTCTTTCTCTTTTCGTTCTCTAACCACTAGGGCATCCGGTCGTCAAAAAGGATGGTAGGTACAGCCGTGCCGGTTTGTTTTGCTCGTTTTTCAGAAACTCATTTTATATTTTCATATGTAGATTATTTTAAGTAGTATGTGTTTATATAGCAGGGGCCTTACTATTACGTCTTAATGCGATTCAATCCCGACTCAGTTCAGGTTTTAGCTGTCATTTTCAGTATGGATCTGACAGCGAGCGAACCTAAACTGTTGACTGTTGTGATATTTTATCTAATTTTACATCACCATTTTCTATTTAACATATATATTAGAATTTTTCTTTCATAAAACCATTCATTAAACCATTTACGATTTCTGGACTGATTTTATGTGACAATAATACCTAATTGGGGTGACGCAGAAAGTTAGGTAAGCATCCATTCAATAAAATATTGAATGGATTAATTAGGTATACATCATTTCATCAGCGGAGGGCGGAGAGCCCTCTGTGAGAAACAATATATAACGAGGCAACTTTTTAATTATATAGGTACCTACAGTTAATCGTTTAATTGCGTAATTCTGATGTTGCGACGAGTCGTTTCGAGGATTCCGTGGTCGGTTATAACGGAGAACCCATTTATTTGATACATGGAAACATTTTTTTTATTGCCTTCCTGCTGGTTTCGCTCATAAAGCTAACTTATGTACATTATATTTCTGAGCCCGAGAACCATCACAAATGGAAGTTAAATGTTCAATATTTTAACTAACAAAGGGTGTTTATTTGTGTAGTTAAAAGACGAGACTTTCTTGCGATAAATTTAGTTGGATCATGGTCTAAAGCAGCCTTTAACATTAAAGTTAATAGTAATTGTTACTCCCTCCTCGCCATTTCCCCATTGTTCAAAACCGTTATTCCTTGAAATGAAGTTAGAGGGATACACACTTCGTTGACCTGTCACCGAGACCGGTCGTTACTTGTGCGCGCTAGTGAAGTATATTTTCACGAGTGTTACGTCTACCCTCTTTGCGTAAAAGTGCCTAGTGATGGAATCTGACTTTATGACTCTGCAATAAGTGCTAATATCGTAACTTCTAGTTGTTTCTGACTACAGGAACAAAATGAACACCCAAACGTTGTTAAATAACCCTAGTTATGCTACTGTGACACAAATCACCACATTCCCAAAAAAAGACCAAGCAATCGTCATCGACGCTTTAGAAAACGTACAAATCAAGGATTACGCTCAAGCATTAGGGAGAATAATCGACCCATCCCAAATCCGTTTTTTGTCAAGAATATCAAACAATAGAATTTGTATCTACGTTTCGTCAAAGTTAATAGCTGATGATATCATTGACAACAAAAAATATGTCTCAATTCAAAATCAAAAACTACCCATCCGACCGCTGATCAGCAGAAACAAACGTATAATTATATCTAATGTTTGTCCCATTATACCGCACACTGAATTAGAAAAGAAACTGCTCGAAATGAATATCACGCCACAGTCACCCATATCTTTTCTACGAGCTGGTCTTAACGAAACGGGCTACAATCACATCCTAAGCTTCCGAAGACAAGTTTACATAACGCCCGAGGATTTCACCCGACTTCCAGAAAAAATATCTATTGATTTTGAAGAAACAAACTACTGGATTTATTTTTCATCAGATACAATGACTTGTTTTGTTTGCAAAAAAGACGGTCACGCTGCCTCTAAATGCCCAGATAACACCAACGACACTCATCCTTTCATTAACCAAACAACACAGGACATCACGGAGACACATCCCTTGAAGCGTGCACATCCACCCACTGAATCTTCGACTACTACAGATGTCATGGAGCCCGAAACAACAAAAGAAGACTGTATACCGCCTAACAACGAAAACAGTGACGAGGACTTTGACAACTCATCCCAGTCAAGCTCAGATGAAGTTTATAAGTCCAAGAGTGGAAAGAAAAGTAAGAGAATACCTCATCGTGGTCTGGAATCAATAGACTGGGACTACTTGGAAAACTTTATAACCAGTTCCTGCAAATCGTACCCGCTATCTGGAAAACAAGTTCAAAAATATCTCTCGCAAACATATGGAGTTAAGGACATATCGGAAATCACCTACAGTTACACAAAAGAAATTGATGCACTAATTGAAATGTTTACCGATATGATACCTAACATTTCACGTCGTAGTGTTAAGAACAGACTCTCACGCATTGTAAGTAAGCTGAAGCTCTTATCTCGTCAGGCAAATTCTAAAACAAATAAGTAAGTTACTGTTAGGTACAATTATTATTTTTTATTATTTTTTTTCTTTTTTTTCTTTTTGCGTGTGTTATTTTTATTTGATGGACCTGACTACAAGGTTCAAGCTTAACATAATTCAATGGAACTGTCAAAGTTTACTACCAAAATTAAGTGAATTGGATTCATATTTACATAATGAAAAAGTACACATATGTATTCTTTCTGAAACTTGGCTGGAATGTGAAAAACCAATTTATTTAAAAAGTTACTCTGTCTTTAGAAAGGATCGAGCAGATGGATACGGAGGTTTAGCTATCCTGGTTCACCAATCCATAAATTGCATTCTCAAAACTCTTCCAAGAAATTATGATAACATTGACGCTCTGTGCCTTGAAGTCTTAAATAGCAATAAACTTCAACATGTCATAGGCATATACTCTCCCTCTAATGTCACTGTAAGCGTTAGGGACTACGAGGAGCTTTTCAGCCACTTCTCTGAAAAAACTTTAATAGTTGGAGACTTCAATGCTCATCACACGGCTTGGTCATACACAACTGATACACGGGGTAGACTTCTATCAGACACTAGCTCGGAACATAATTACGTCTTTCTTAACAATGGAGACTTTACCCGTTGCGCTAAGCTTAATGATAATACAGTATGCACATCACCTGACGTCTCATTTTGTAGTGCTGATCTCTCTCTCGACTTTGATTGGAACGTCACTAACGAATCTTTTGGCAGTGATCACCTTGTTATTTCTATTAAAACGTTAGACAGCAATCAAAATAGTCCCGAATTGAAAAGAAACATCAAAAAGGCCAACTGGGTGGAGTACACACAGCATATTAAATCTGCATGCGAGGGATTAGTTTTCGGGGACGATGTACAGAGTAGCTACGACAACTTTATAGAGATAATTGAAGAAAGTGCTAACAAAAACATTCCTTATATTAAAATTGGTATTAATCCTAATAAATTTAAGCCAAAACCTTGGTGGAATCCTGACTTATCGAAGGCAGTAGCAGAGAGAAGATTGTCTCTTAAGAACTTTAGGAAATCACGCACGGTTGAAAATTACTTATTCTACAGAGATAAAGTAATTATAGCTCGAAAACTAATAAAACTCGCAAAAAGGAATTCCTGGCAACAGTTCTGTGAAAGCATAAACTGCAATACACCCAGCAGTGAGGTTTGGAGGAAGCTCAGGTGGCTTAAAGGTTACCGAAGTAATAAAGATTACTTACCAGAAAATACCGCAGTTTCCTTTGTAAAAGAACTCACTCCTGATAGCGTTCCCTCCCAGCCTCAAGACTTTTATACTAATGATTTTAACCCTGTTGGAAGTATTCAAATTATGTGCATACTAGCGCCCTCTAGTCTAATATGTAGGTTTGTACATGTTTGTTTATAAAAGGAATAAATTCAGTCTGTGGTAACGTCTTCTTGTGTTTTAATAGGCTATGGGCCCAGACTCGCAAATTTAAATTCAAAAAAATAGTTTTTCGCATTAAAAATGGCTGGGAGTTATATAGTGAATGTTCCGAAGCTCAAGGGTCGTGAAAATTACGATGAGTGGGCATTCGCAGCCGAAAATTTCCTGATTTTGGAAGGCGTTGATATTACGAAAAAGTCGAAGACAAACGAAAGCGCTGTCACATCCGACATGTCAGTCGAAGAGCAAAAAGCGAAAGCAAAATTAATTATGACCATCGATTCATCGCTTTACGTGCATATCAGAAATGAAAAAACCGTGCAAGATGTGTGGAAAAAATTAAAATCGCTTTTTGACGACACCGGCTTTACCCGAAAAATAAGCCTGTTACGGACTTTGATTTCGATTCGTCTGGATAGCAGTGAGTCAATGACAGCGTATGTTACTCAAGTCGTGGACACCGCGCAGAAATTGAGAGGCACCGGCTTTGATATCAATGATGAGTGGATAGGCTCGTTACTGTTGGCGGGTTTACCAGAAAAATTCGCGCCAATGATAATGGCAATCGAACACTCTGGAATTTCAGTTTCGGCAGATAATATAAAAACAAAACTCTTAGATATGAGTGCAGATGTTGGTGACAGTGAAACCGAAGGTGCATTTTTGACAAAAAGATGGCATCAGAAAAAAGTTGGCAAAAATTTAAACGCAGCCGAAGAAACGTCATCTCGAAATGTCAATGTCAAACAAATAAAATGTTTTCGCTGTAAACAAACCGGCCATTTCAAGAATAAATGTCCATTGTTGAAAGAAAAAGCAGCAAATGCGTTCAGTGCAGTTTTTCTCAACGGGAAATTCAAACAGGATGAATGGTACATTGATTCAGGAGCCAGCACTCATATGATAGCCAGCGAAGAACTCATTTTGAACAAGTCGCACAGCCAAACAACTAAAGAAATAATAGTCGCGAACCAAGTTCGAGTTCCAGTGTTGTGTGCGGGAGACGCACTGATTACAACGGTTGTGAACAATTCAGAATTTGAAATTACTGTTAGAAATGTTTTGTGTATTCCTAACTTGACAACCAACTTATTGTCGGTTAGCCAGTTGATCGAAAATGGTAACAACGTCAGTTTCCAGAAAAGAAGATGTGCCATTAGAAATCGGCAGAACCAGTTAATTGGTGTGGCAGAGTTAATTAACGGAGTATACAGATTAAACATCAAGTCAGCAAGTGTGTTAGCAGCTTCTGCTACGACGACTTCGGGTATGGATTGGCACAGGAGGCTAGGCCATATCAACAGTAAAGATCTGAATGTGATGAAAAATGGTGCTGTCGAAGGGCTGAGTTACAGTGATAAAGCAGATGTTAGCAGATTGAACTGTAAAGTATGTTGCGAAGGTAAACAAACCAGATTGCCCTTTTCACATAGCAATAATAGAAGTAAGAAACTCCTAGAAGTGGTACATACTGATGTGTGTGGACCTATGGAAGTAAAGTCTCTTGGCTTATTCAGATATTTTTTGCTATTTGTGGATGACTACAGCAGAATGACATTTGTGTATTTCTTAAAGAACAAGAATGAAGTATTCACATGTTTTCAGGAGTTTAAACAGATGGTGGAGAAGCAGACAGAAGCCAGTATCAAAGTGCTTCGATCAGACAATGGGACTGAATATTGTTCAAACCAAATGAATAACTATCTCAAGAAGTCTGGTATAATTCATCAGCGAACCACAGTTTACACCCCAGAGCAGAACGGATTATGTGAGAGATTTAACAGAACAGTGGTTGAAAGAGCTAAATGTCTATTGTGTGATGCAAAGTTAGACAAGAAGTTTTGGGCCGAAGCAGTTCACACGGCTGTTTATCTGAAGAACAGGTCGTTAGCTTCAGGTTTGGACCAAAAAACCCCATATGAGCTCTGGACAGGCAGAAAGCCAGATGTCAGCCACATTCGTATGTTTGGAAGTACAGTCATGACCCATGTTCCAAAAGAAAAAAGATTGAAATGGGACAAGAAAGCCATCGAACATCTTTTAGTTGGATATGCTGACAACACAAAGGGATATCGGCTGTATAATCCTGTTACAAACAAAATTATAACAAGCAGGGATGTAACCATCATGGAGCCTAGACTAGACTCAGACATGATACAAGCTGTTATTGAGGAAAAACCGGATTTGTTATCAGATACTGAGGACGAGTATGAGAGCATAGCTAATGCAGATACAGATCAATCACAGTCTACAGTGGTACCCTATGATAGCTCATATGTGGCAGATGACAGCAGTCCGTCGAGTTCTTCAAATGAGTCTTGTGACACACCTCAAGCTGAATCCAGTGAACCCAGGTATGAAAAGCGTGAAAGAAAGAAACCTGACAGGTATGGCTATAGCAATATATGTGTGAAACCTGATGTCAACTTGTATGGAGACAACACCACATATAAGGAAGCTATGAATGGGCCAGAATCCAGGGAGTGGAAGAAAGCTATGGAGGAGGAGTTAGAGTCATTTAAAGAAAATGATGCATGGGAGGTGGTAGACAAGCCAGAAAACGGTACAGTAGTGCAATGCAAATGGGTGTTCAGAAAGAAGGTGGACAGCGATAATAAAGTCAGGTATCGTGCGAGACTAGTGGCTAAAGGTTTCACACAGAAAGAAGGCATAGACTACACGGAAACCTTTTCTCCAGTGCTCCGGTATTCGACCTTGAGACTTTTATTTGCGTTAAGTGTAAAATATAACCTAGATATAACCCATCTGGATGTTGCAACTGCGTTCCTAAATGGGCATCTGACTGAAACTGTACACATGAATTTACCTGGAAACTTTATATGTGCAGATGGTAAAAATAAAGTTTTAAAATTAAAAAAGGCGATTTATGGTCTTAAACAATCAGCGAGGGCATGGTATAAACGAGTCGATGATTGTTTACAGAACATAGGTTACAAAAAATCTGTGTATGAGCCTTGTCTGTTTGTTAAACAAAATGGTAATGATAGGATTTTCATTGCATTATTTGTTGATGATTTTTTCGTGTTTTCTAATTGTGAGAAAGAGACAGAATGCTTAAAAAGCGAGCTTAACTCTAAATTCAAATTGAAAGATTTAGGAGCTATTAAGCAGTGCTTAGGTATGCGAGTCAGGAAAGACAATGATGTATTAACAATTGATCAGGAACGATTTGTAGATCATTTGTTAGAAAAATTTAACATGAAAGATTGTAAATCAGTAAGTACTCCTATGGAGGTAAATTTGAAACTAGAAAAAGAAAGTAATTGTACCAAACAATATCCTTATCAGCAACTGATAGGAAGCTTATTGTACTTGTCAATTTTAACTCGACCAGATATATCTTTTGCTGTTTCTTACCTCAGTCAGTTCAACAATAATTATAACGAAACTCATTGGAAACATGCAAAACGCATTTTAAGATATTTGCAGAGTACCAAAAGTTTTTGCATGAGATATGTTAAAGATAATGAGGATCTCACAGGTTATGTAGATGCTGATTGGGCCTCAGATCCAGTTGATAGGAAGTCCTATACTGGATTTATTTTTAAAATGTCAGGCAGTATAGTTTCACATGAATGTAAAAAGCAGTCAACTATTGCTTTGTCTAGTACAGAAGCCGAGTACATGGCTATATGTGAGGCGAGCAAAGAAGCTATTTATCTTAAAAATGTTATGTCTGAGCTGAACTGTAGCACCGATTCGTGTACTGCTGTAGTAATCTATAATGACAACCAGAGTGCACAGAAATTAACTGAAAATTGTTTGTTCCACAAGAGAAGCAAACACATTGATGTTAGATATCATTTTGTCAGGACAGCTGTAGAGAATAATGTGGTTAAGATTAAATATTTAAATACAACAGATATGCCAGCAGATATCTTGACTAAAAGTTTGGGTTCTCCTAAACATTATAAGTTTGTTAAGTTGTTGGGTATTGTAAGAGTATAGGTAGTTATGTTATGGTGGTTCAATATACTGTGTTTAGTTTGTTTATTGGGCTAGTACATTATTTTAATAAGGGAGTGTGTTGGAAGTATTCAAATTATGTGCATACTAGCGCCCTCTAGTCTAATATGTAGGTTTGTACATGTTTGTTTATAAAAGGAATAAATTCAGTCTGTGGTAACGTCTTCTTGTGTTTTAATAAACCCACACTTTTTTACACTTCCAGAACTAAATCTGATTCTTAAAAGAGTAGATACCTCCGCTGGTTTAGATTCTATTACTTATTCTATGATTAGCCACTTACCAGATAATGCAAAGGAATATCTCCTCCACGTATTTAACACAATTTATAAAAAAGGTGAGTTACCGGACCAGTGGCGTAGGATCAAACTCATTGCCATACCAAAAAGAAACACTGACACTCTTAAACATCGTCCTATCTCACTTATTAACTGCCTTTGTAAGACCTTTAATTTAATGATAACTCGTCGCCTGGAATTTCACTTTGAAAGCAAGAAATTATTTAATCCTAGTACTTTGGGTTTCCGTCGTGGACTCTCATGTCAAGACAATCTTAGCAGGTTTATTGTAGACACAGAAACTGCGTTTATTAATAAAGAATACGTTTTGTGTGCTTACGGAGACATCAGTAATGCTTACAACAATGTGGCTATTGAACCTCTTATAGCCTCTTTATTAGAATTTGATGTGGATCCGCTTCTGTGTAGATATATTAGTGAATATTTAAAAGAAAGATTTTTGGTATATAGGTTACGGGACGGTAGGGAAATAACAAGAATAAGCAGACAAGGTTTAGCTCAGGGTGACCCGATGTCACCAATTTTGTTTAATATAGTCACAATTAAGTTATGCAACACACTTGTTAAGACAGTTAAGGTCTCACAATATGCCGATGATTTCGCTCTGTACTGTGTTAAGAATTCAAAACTGATCCTTCGTTATGGTAAATGAGAACAGGCTTTATTAAAGAGAATAGTGACAGTGACGTTGACAGCTGACAGATGTCAACGGCACGTTTTTGGCGCGAAGCGCTCTAGAAGAGACGCGGAGATTGTATTGTCATTCAGGACTGAGATCTTGATATGTGTAGTGATACGTTCGAAGTGTAAATCTGTATTAATGGTAATAAAAGATGTAGCGATCAATAAGAAAAGACTATGCCCGTGAGGTTTCTTGCTAGTTCTTCCCGCGGAGGGTCATACCTGAACTAGCTCAACGTACTCTGTGTTGTTGACCAAGTGAATAAAACGATGTGCGCTACTAACCCGACTTTCATTGGATGTAAGAGAGGATTTTAACAAGTCAGAAGCGCGATGAAGCACGCCCCATGACAGGAAGGAAAGCCACAGGAAAGGGTATGGTATTAGAACTAAATCTGGTAAGTGATAACTGTTATGTGAACCGGCGTCTTACAAAATCCCGTGAGTATTCGTATTGGATTATTGAAAATAAAATACTGCTTAAAGTGAGTTGAAAATATATTGGTTCTGCTTCATATGGGTATGAGATGACCAGTGGCGTGCGGTGAGAGATCGGCTGGGTAGGCAGCGGTAAGGTGACGCAATAAAAATTGTACACGTGGCTTGCGCTGGCGACTCTCCACTGCACGCCATAGGAGATGACCAGCTTGAGGTCATTTTGATTTACATTGCATGAAGCAGGTACATACAAGATTCAGTCACAACTATTGAGTGAACTGTTAATGACGTATTTTGATTGACTAACTTAATGATCAATGAGGATAGTTGATGAATGATCCACAGAGATACTTTACCTGAATCAGATGGTTGATCACTTAAACGCTTACCTAAAACTAGGAAGGCAAACAAGTGAGTGTTCTACCCGATGGTAAGTGATGACCACTGCTAGTGAGATAGTTTTTCTTCTAGTATTTGTATGTTTATGTGGAAATAACAAGATATAGAAGAGGGTTTATTGTGATGGATTGTGTGACATCCATTATAGTGGTTTGAGATGGATTTAAAGTTATAGATCTATCTTATTTATTTTGAAAGTCATGTAATATACCTACCAGTGATTTTTATTTAGATTAGACTTCTTGATAATATTGTAAAATAATTTATAAGAGAAGAGAATGAGAGTAATTATTCGTACTCTAATACAAAATGTACAATACTCACACACACATACAAACACTACACTACACCATATTGTCACACGTTGTCTGGAGGTGATTCTTCTGAGCTGACTTTACTAACTAGGTAGTCCTAGGATTGAAAATATTCATGTGTTAGTAATATTATAAAATAAAGAGAAAATTTAAGAGATATTAAGTGACATATACTATCAGTAAGTAGATAGTACTCATGTATGGAAAAGTAAATTTAAAGGGAAGTAAGTGATATGAATACATAAACAATATGTTTCTAGGGATTAATATTTACTTATTTATTTATTACATTGTAATGCAAGGACCATACATTACACGTCAAGATGTTACAAGTGATTTGTCGGTCCATGACACAAAGGTACTCGATAATAACCAACCACTGCATACAAGGATTATTTTATTTTATTGTTTTCCATCAAGGAGTTTTCAAAACAGTGATGATTATGAGGAGTGATAATGAGTATAAATTAAAATTTAAAAAGAAAAATCTGCAAGTCAAATATATTATTAAATAAAATAATATTATGATACTGTGATATATTTCTATGGGATTAAATTTGAAGCATTGGTTAAGTGTTTTACAAGTTAGTTATTGAGATGATGAGATGATGTTAAAGATTATACCTACTCAAACAAAAAATAAAAATAAAAGGTGACAAAGTTCTTGCAAATAAGTGGATAAATGGTTGATTTCACTGGTGATCTGTGAGGATACAGTGCACCAATCATGATTAATAGTGTTTATATCAATTGCATTCTTCATTATCCACAATAGATATGCATAATGTAGAAACCTATGTGACAAAAATACAGGGTTAGGAACTCTGGTCTTGTCACTTGTCACTAAAGTAAGTACAAGACATGGAGGATTCTAATGAATAAATTTATTAAAATGAAGAGAAGTAGGTAAAATTATGAAAAGTATGTAGGTACAAAAAAAAACCAGAGTCTAATATGTACCTAAATTATTTTGAATATACTTCTACAGGCATATAGTGCAGATAAGATAGTGTGCCATTGCATTGACACCTGTTGAACATATGGTACTTTACTATCTTGAAAAGAAAATTACAAATATGAGGGAAAATTAAATACCTTGCATAGTAAATGTTTGTGTATTCACATGCCAAACTTATCAAGTGACTTCAAAATCAATTTGGTAGTGATGTTGGGTTAACTATGTCCTGACAACTAAGAGATACATTAAAACCGGAGACCACCTATACATATTATACATGTTATAGTTCTTTCGGAAAAGTATGTATATGAAAAAATATAGGTATGTTATGTGTTATCAATTGAAGTGCAAATGATAGTGAACCTAAGAGATATATTATATATAAAAAAATAAAATAAAAAATTAAACTTTTAGTTGCATGAGCATAACAGAGACTTAGTAATGGATAGATTGGACAATACACATCAACTTTAGGAAGATATTCAATATGCCCTTTTAGTGTTGTGTATTATAGTGAATGCAATTCAAGACATGATAAGATTAATTCATCTAGAGTCATTTAATAAATATATCAAATACCGATCAAGGACAATCAAGTGACCTTTTTCTAAACTAAGGAGAGCCTGTGCTTTGAGTAAACATACTTATACAGAATAATACATACTAGAAAACATATAAAGCATTCGAGAGCAAATAGTCATTTTTGTGTTCATACATAATGTCTGCCCTGACTGGTGACAGACTCTGAACTTATAGTTTCATGGTCCGGCTCAGCCCTCTAATTGGGCCATTGATTGTCAACTGAATTTAATAGACAAATCTCTGATTTTGTTGATGGATAGTCAGCTGATTACTGCTAATATTATTACTGTACTTGGTAGAGCCACATAGTGCATAAACCCATGAATAGAGACTCAGGGGTAACTACCCCTTGAGTATTTTATTTTTAGGTGAGTAATTGCCTTAAGAAATCCCATTTCCATTTGCTTACCATAAAATCTGTAGACAGAGTAGACAGGCACTTTATTGATAGTGCGATTTGTATAACAGTTTACACACACAACAGGAAACATTACTGTAATAGATGGTTACAAGATTTTCATAAGATAGAGAATTTGTGTGAATGAAATTAAAATATGACATGATAGGTGCCTATAAAAGTAAATTAGATGTTGTGATGAGTGTCAACTCACACTTACACGCATGTGTGTGAATATTTTACTGTACAAATTAAAGGGGCTGATAATATTGACAGTCACTAAAAGATGTACAGATACAAAAGCAAGCTAGTCCCTCAAAGAGATCTCTACCATTTGTGTGTTGGCCGTGGGTAGTTGAGAGGAGCTAGTGAGAACCGATAAACAGTGGGTTGATGATTTCAAACAGTGAAGACAACACATAAATGAATAACTCAACATAATACATGTATACATGAACGCAACATCAAATATACTACATACAATACATACAAAGAGTAGAGAAGTCAGAATAGTGATTCGAGATTAATGTCTTTGAAAAATTTTAAGTGAAGCAAAGTAAAGTAATGAAGTCGAATCTAATATTTTAATGACTAAGAGATAAATACAGAGTAGATACTTATAATAATAATATAATATATTACACGTGAGTTATTGTGTCAGTAACACTAAATTAAAAATTATGTGGGAAGTGAAATACTGATATGTGATGATAATAATAGACTTCTGAATGTTTCAGCGATATTGTGCGCTGATTATTCTGTGACGAGAGATGACTGGATTGCCATTGCATTGGATGGACCAGTTGGTAAGTGACAAAGTCGTATGTCATAAGTCATAAGCCGTTTATTTTCTAATAAACAATGAGTGAGGCCGAACCCCAACGGCGACCTGGATGATACTGAACACGAACAGTGACCAGGACAGAGAGCCCGGATGATACCGAATTAACGGTGACCACAAAATGGGCAGTGGATGATACCGAAAGATTTGATGATTGAAGTGAATAAATACATAGATAGTATTTACTTGTACTTAGAATTTATTAGTCAGAATGTTCTTGTTGAATTTTGATATATATATATGCCCCAATTCATAACCATCTCGTTACGTCACCGACTATAAGCCATTTTTGTTTATGGTAATTATAGCTCTAAAATCCATGTCAATATGTTCATAGAATAAAAAGAAATAATACCGCAAGGATTGCTACTCGTAATTGTAATAATCGTCTAATGAAAAAAAAAACAATTCACATTCGGAGAAGCTTAGTTATTTTATTCACTTCAAACAATCAAGCGAATATCTAAGCGGTGACCACAAGTGATGCATAGACTGATACCGAAGCACGCATGTGCAAGCGGTGGCTATGGAAGTGATTATGGCAATGGCTAATGACTGCGCTATTTATTATGTCAAATTGCAAATATTTATTATATTCGCTTAAGTAATTCATTATCATGTGAAACGATCTTTTTACTTTGTGCAACCAGAGCGACACACAGTACATTTATTTCTTACGTTTAAAGTCCAGTATTTGACTGTGACCGATATTATATACAAGGACCGGCATGATTGCGTTGCATGATTTCAAGGGATTGCCATCGCTCTTAATAACGATATTCTGGGGTTCTCGCTTAGAACCTACATTTATATCTACGAAATTGTGATATTGGTTTGCTAAGATTCAGTAACATGAGTATTTCTTTATTGGTCCTTTTGAGTAAAAGTAAAGAGAACGTTACTAGTGAGTTACAATTTAAATGTAAATCTGAGGATAATCAACTGCTAGTATGTAATATTATTAAGCCGTTAGGAGTAGACACTATTTAGTAATTAATACAACACATCAGTAAATATCCAGAAGACTTACAGCTACGATAATGATTTTCAACGATTATTAAACGCAATGAATGTTAGACAGTAGGCGGTTGTATCGCTTAAAATATATTGTTCGCATTTGTTTGTATTTTAAACAATTCGATTTTAGTGATTCTGGAGTGATAAACAATTAATGGGAGTTGCAGTAGCGAAATAAATAAAATGGATCAAATATTAATGCTGTTCTAAAAGATGAAATTATACTGCAATTTAAGTAATGTTTGTATATCTCAATATTTGTATGAATTGATGAATTAATTAGTGCGTAAGTACTAGTTTCGTTATAATAGGAACCCAGGACTGACGATTGATGGACAATTCAATGTTACTCTGTTGATAACTGGGCAGGATATATATAAATTGCTAGTTTGATCCATGATGTTGTTGCGTTACCTACGGCAGACGTGAAGTCAAGCAAAGATTAAAGCTCTCATTTTATTCTAGTGTCAATTGTTATAATTATAATATTTATAATATACTCGTACGTTCACTAGTAACGGCACGGAATGAGTGATCAGAAGCAATTAATTGCAGTGACATCATCATTGAGTCAATTCTGAAGCAATAATGATAAATTTAAAGAAAATGAACCGCTGATAATTTCGTCGACGGGACTTATAATGATCTGTTTCGGTGTCTTGATAATGCTTACAATTTCTGTACTTCAATTGTACTTTATTAAGAATTGGTGGGGTGAGGGGTTTGACATATATATAATATTATTTATTATACTCACTATAATTAATATAGGTAGGCTTGCTGTGACGTGCGAGTTGTGATGGGCACCAATGCTTTTATTTTGACCATATTTTATACCGACCCACTTCCTCGCAATAAATGATTTAACTCGTCTGAGAGAATGTTGATAATGGAGCAGGGTTTATTATCGACATGTTAGCAGATTTGATAGGCGATATTACAATAGCGAAGTAAGAACTTACTTGCAAGAATAAATGGTGTTATTGATAGCTAAGTCCTATTTAACACGATCAGCAAAGTATGTCGCCTCATATGTTCGGGTAGAAGTTTTAATTTGCGAATATATTATGTAGATACCTTTTGATATCTTACTTGTTGCATAGACTTGTACCTACTTGAGTTGGACTGGTTGTTTTGTTCGATATGGGTATTGAAATGGATTTGAATCAAGAACACTATTGCCATATTAGACATAGAATATAATTGGTGTTAGACTGGAAACGCAAATGAAAGTGAGAAAGAGAGAGAGAGAGAGAGAGAGAAAAATGTAATACGCGAATGTCAAGGAGAGATAACACGATAGACGAGACCATGTTTCTGACACGCTGCGAGCCTAAGTGAAACCACTGACGCTCAATTGAAATAAGTTGTTTCTTTTTCCTTGACACGCGCTAACAACTGTAAAAAAATGTTGTTATGGATCTACTGAATCCAGGACCAACTATACTGTTATTAATAAAACAAAGAAAGGTGATTGACAAAGCTTATAGCACTGCTTACGATAGGTACTGATTGACACAAAACTTATGATACTGATTGCAACAGAGTACTAGTGTGGTATTAGTACATACGTAACAGAAATTTCAATTATAGTGTAAAAAAAAAGTACTCATAGGTGTAAATGTACCTACAAGAAATGTGTATATTGGAAACCTTGTGCAAGTAATTTATGATGCGCGTAAAATGTTTGAAAGTATAATAATTTTGAATTCAATACACCACAACATATCAGTAACGGAAGTATGTAAACTTATATTGGCCACAAATAATTAAAAAAAAAAACACTAATGTGATGACGATGTTAATACTTTATGAAGTGCTTATTTTGTTGTCTATCGAGTAGAAAGCGATAATTTTGTTGAAATTGATTGCTTATTTGGATGTCATACATGAATGAGGTCATTCATGAGAGTTGGGATGGCCGCAGCAGATATTATGGAAATACGAATTCATTTAATTCGCTGAGCTGTGCAAGCTTATACTTGCTCATATTATAAGTGTTAGAGAAGCGATACTGATATCAAAGTAAGGAATTAGTTTTTTTTTCTGTTTGTGCTGGTGTTTATGATTTTATGTAAATAGAGCAACTTAGAACAGCTTAAATTGAATACTTAAGTAAGTGAAAAAAAATAACATTCTTGTTATTCGTAGTGTAATCGAATAGATGTAGAGTTGAGTACAACATACAGTATTGTAATTGATATTTTTCATACCACGATTTGTGAAAGAATACTAACTTGATATGCAGAACTACTTACCGAAAATGATTGTACTTACATTTGAAAAATTTCTCGTTTTGTTGTGTATTATCTTTAATTATTCTATTTTCATTTACCTTTTCTGTCTCGGACACCAGTGGCCTGATTTGTGATACTCAGCATGGTTCTTAGTCGATGAATCCGATAACGCACAACACAAGCAAGTTATTGGATCATAAAAGAGTAAGATCTCGTGCGTACCCAAACAGCATGTGAACGTGCATTGATGCTTTTCTGCTGTACTATTTTAGCCTTTCAGGATCAGTGCTGGGTACCACTAATCTTGTTAAGTGTTGCCTGAGGTCAGGCATAGGTCAGGACGGCCGACTGTTAAGAATTCAAAACTGATCCTTCGTTATGGTAAATGAGAACAGGCTTTATTAAAGAGAATAGTGACAGTGACGTTGACAGCTGACAGATGTCAACGGCACGTTTTTGGCGCGAAGCGCTCTAGAAGAGACGCGGAGATTGTATTGTCATTCAGGACTGAGATCTTGATATGTGTAGTGATACGTTCGAAGTGTAAATCTGTATTAATGGTAATAAAAGATGTAGCGATCAATAAGAAAAGACTATGCCCGTGAGGTTTCTTGCTAGTTCTTCCCGCGGAGGGTCATACCTGAACTAGCTCAACGTACTCTGTGTTGTTGACCAAGTGAATAAAACGATGTGCGCTACTAACCCGACTTTCATTGGATGTAAGAGAGGATTTTAACAACTGTATCAACCAAAGTATTGATGTTTGCGCTCGTACCATTCAATCAAGTCTTAACACATTTACATCAATGTTAGAGGAAATTGGTTTAGAAATATCCCTTTCAAAGACTAAACTCTGCATTTTTACTAGAAAATATAAGGTGCCTGCCATTAGTATACGAATAAATAACATGGACATTGAGGTTATAAATTGTGTAAGATTTTTGGGTGTTTGGGTGGACAGTCGCCTAAATTGGACTCGACATGTTTTAGAAACAGCGCAAAAATGTACTGCGTATGTTAATATCCTTAGTTCCATAAGTAGTTCGAAGTGGGGTGTCCATCCAACTCACTTAAGAAGACTTTATTTAGCACTGGTCCGGTCTCGACTCGATTACGGATGTGTCATTTACGGTAATGCCAACTCTAGGCTACTCCAGAGGTTGGACGTAATTCAAAACCAATGTCTTCGCCTCTGCGGAAGCTTTATTCGGGACACCCCAATTTTCGCAATGGAAAGCGAACTTTGTATTACCCCTTTAAATTTTAGAAGAGACTATCTAAGTGACAAATACTTCCTGAAAGTTTCTTCTAGAACTTTCGACTATCTGGGAAATCAACTAGAAGCATTAGACAACTCATTAAATTCGGGCGCAAGATATTGGCGCAAAAACCAAGCCCCACTTCTGCTCGAAAGTTTCAGGAAGTACTCCAACCTACCTATGTCAAAATTTGAGATTTTGCCCCAATTTTTGCTCTCATACGACATCAAGGCACTCCCCTGGGATAAAATCATAGTACACAGAGTTGACACTATTAATAAACCTAAAGCTCAACTACTCAATCACGACCTTAAGGTACGTAGCGAAGAGATGATTGACGCGCAGTTCTTGGATTACGTTCAAATTTACACTGATGGGTCCAAAACAAGGCACGGCTCTAGTTGCGCGTTTTACGATGTCGCTGCGAAATTTGGGGCCAAATTTCTTATTGAAAACCCATGTTTACCCATAATGGGAGTCGAGCTGATAGCAATTAAAGAAGCGGTACATTACATAGAATCGACACCATATCAGAAAATTGTAATCTTTACAGATTCCAAGAGCAGTCTACAACACTTATTGGGAAGTGCTAAAGGCGGTAGTGTCGGTAGATACGAAGCTTACCTCATTATTAAATGTATCCATAGACTGATACGTAACGGGGCTGAAGTTCGTTTGCAATGGATTCCTTCACATGTGGGCGTCAGGGGTAACGAGGTAGCAGACTCGCTGGCATCCGAGGCTCTACGGAACGGTATTCCTCTCGACACGGTACCGCACTATACTGACCATCTTCCAAAAGTGAAAACTGACAACTACACTAAGTTTAAGTCCTATTTCAATGAGCGCTCCCAAACCAAGGGCATCTGGTACAGGACCATTGTAAACGAACCACCACGCGTACCTTGGTTTGCCTCACGAAACCTGACCAGAAAAGAATTAGTAATATGCTTCCGAACCCGAACTTATCACATCCCACTCAATAGATTTAACTTTATAATGAAAAAGAGAGACGACCCAAACTGTACACGATGTGAGAGAGAGGAGGACCTCCTCCACTTAGTGCTCGAGTGTAAAATCAACGAACAACCTAGGTTGGAGCTCTTAAAAGAAACTCAGTGCTCTGTGGGGGATCTCTTCTTCTTTTTCCACCAAATCTTAAGCTCAGGGTTCAGTACCGAGCATAGTGATATATTTTTAAGTTTCATCGCACATTCATTGAACCTTAGATTTGAATACTATAAAGATACTCCTTAAGGAATTATCCCTAATGTACTAAGTAACACCTAAAGTTTAAGTTATATTGTTATTATTTTTAAGCCGACTTAATCATAAGATGTATGGCTTATAAAATAAATGAGATTAAAAAAAAAAAAAAAAAAAAAGTTAGAGGGATACTATAGTTTTGCAAACCATTTCAGATGGTTTTAATAGAAAATCAGCGATGGATATCCGAATCGCGAAATAAGTTGTTATGTCACTTCCCCAATGGAAATATAATTGAATTATTATCGTTCTCATTGAAAAAGTAATAAAATGGTACGGGCACTGCATGTTAGCGCCTTACATTTTTCAACCGCAGTTGTGTAAAGTGGCATTTGTCATGAGCTCCAAAGGCATACATAAAACGTCTCATTCGTCTTCATTTCGTTTTGGGAACAGCGACGTTTGTTTGACTTGAAATTCGGCTGTTTGTCAAAGACTTCACGCTGGAACTCAACTCTACGGAAACGACAAACGTCGATTAAACTCCGTCTAAGTCACGGAACGACGACAGAAATTCAATTACATAAATTTTAATGGTTCATTCTTATTGTTCTTTAAATGCCTCGGCTGACCTAATTACATACTAAATTCTCCAGGAGACTAATCGAATGGACGTAGCTAGGATAGAAATCATTGAAGATTTTAAGAAACTTTGGAACAGAACGTCTTATCATAAAAAGTTTGAGTTTGTATTTTGTTACCTTAGGGTCTCCCTCCCCCTTAAAGGGATAAAGACGTGATTTGTGTACCTACTGTATCTATGTACGTATTTTGTTTCTCTGATCAATGCGTAAAAGTGACAGATAAGTACATAAAATATTTATGAATACGGGTAAAATTCATTAATATGAATGGGTTGTAAATTAAAATTGTTCTTTTTAATAATACCTACCCTAATTTTCGACTTAGTATCCCTAAAATTACGTATTAACTTCCAACAAGATAATTCTAAGAATGAGACCCCAAATTTTGTCGGTCGTTTTATTGTCCAATAACCGAATATAAAAAGCATTATCATGGTCAATATGGTCGCTCACGAAGCTAAAGGTAGAACAGAAAAGAAACCAATTATTTATTTGCCCACTAAGAATGTCTTTTTTCTGAATGCCTTCACATCATATTATTCTTATATTTAAAGCCGACAAACGGGCAAGTGGTTCACCTAATGTTAAGTGATCGTCGTCGCTCATAGACACCTACAGCATCATTAGGACTGCTGATGCGTTGCCGGCCTAACCACTTTCGTCTCGTTCGCCTACACAGTCGTGTAATATTCCAAAAAAATCCCTGTTCCGTAAATAGTTACAGAAACGATAAAAGTCGAGTAATACTCGACAGGTTTCGGACTAATTCGTAGTCCTACCGACCGCCGCAAGGAAACTGGCTTTCGATTGAAAAAACCGCGTTGAAATCGGTCCATCCGCTTGAGAGCTACGACGCCACAGATACACACACACACAGACATCGATGTCAAACTTAAGCACCCCTTTTTTGCGTCGGGGGTTTCTCACTAAGCCATAATTTGGTAGACACTCAAGATTCTTCGTGTTCTGAAAGTATGTAAACTGGCCTACTGTATACACAAGGCATCTAAGAATTTTTTTGGTGTATTTCAACAGGTGTGAGTTAGTTTGACTGAACAGCCCTACGCAGATTTATCATATTTTTTTTATTTAAAATTTGGTCTCGCCTTGCGTAATTTGTCAACTATGTTTTTTTTTTATTGAATCAGGCGTTACTTTGTGGAGGTCCATTTCAATGACCAAAAAAATTTATCTTGCTACTCCGCTACTCCGCTACGTGCAAGGACTTGCATGTGTAACAGTTGTGCTCATTAAACTTTGATAATGATCCCGTATAGGAATCGAAACGCGTCAGTGTTTGTGTGGTGTAAGGGATAATTAAGTTTGTGGGATTTATGTGTGTTTTATTGGCAGTAGTGGAGGGAGGGATTGCATGAAAAATATATATATATATATATATATATATATATATATATTTCACACAGGCTTGGTTATCTTGCACGAGTAGCGGAGTAGTAAGGTAAATTTTTTGTTCATTTTAATGTTTAAAAATTCTTGAAGAACTTTTACAACACGGTTCCTTAGTCAAATTAACCCAACCACCAACTGAAATACGCCGGAACAATTATAAGACACCGTGACCAGGCAATATGAAGTCTTTTATATACGCAGCGGCAAAAATATGGCCCTCATATGTATGCAATGTAGGTAATAGACTGAACCAAATTTTGTACGGCTGAGTATATATTACAATTCATAATATAAATAGTAGGTGTATTTCGGTGTCGAGACAAGGTCCTTGGGGTAAGGGTGCGCTGGAGCTTCATAGAGAGCTCAGTAAAAGATTGAGAGAGGCAACAGGCGACCCTCGCGCCGGCAGCCATCTCGCGCAAAGAATCGCAATCGCAGTTCAGCGCGGGAATGCTGCCTGCGTGATGGGCACCCTGCCAAGAGACCCACCTCTCTTTAACAAT
This sequence comes from Pandemis corylana, assembly GCA_949127965.1. Classification (NCBI taxonomy): domain Eukaryota; kingdom Metazoa; phylum Arthropoda; class Insecta; order Lepidoptera; family Tortricidae; genus Pandemis; species Pandemis corylana. Next base: position 12,484,260 of record OX421856.1, on the reverse strand, counting down.
TAATGTTAAAGTTTATTTAGTTATTTTAATTTTATACTAGTTTTAGTTTTGTATTTACATTTTAACTGTCTGTTTTTTCATGCTTACATGAAATAAAGTAAATAGTGGGAAAGACAACCGTTGGAGCAAACGTATCCTAGAGTGGAGACCACGTTTGGGAAAGCGTAGTGTGAGACGCCCTGCGACGCGTTGGACGGATGAACTTAGGAGGACAGCTGGCAGTGGCTGGATGAGGGAAGCCCAGGATCGCGAAAGTTGGCGCAATATGAAGGAGACCTACGTCCGGCAGTGGACGGACAATGGCTGTAGATAGAAATAGTGGGACAGTCCGTGAGCTCCTAGAACGACATTCGGGTTTCGGGTACATAAAACTGAGTGAGACTGCAAAACAGACCCGAAGGTCCTTTTAAATACTATCGCGCTGTAGATACTTTACTGAAACCACATGGAATTTAAAACCGCTGAAATTCGTGGCTTAAACATTGCGGTAAAATCGCTAACTTTTGAGTTACCACGGCGCTCAGATTTTCACTTTTGATCTTCCCCTTCTGTTACACCGTATATACTCGAAGGTGTAACAAAGAAAAATATGCAAGCGCTGACCCAAATTTACGAATAAGTTTTGCCTAACGCAAAAGAGTAAAATCTACCTTATTTTTAACTAAGCCCTATTATTTTATCCAAGGCTCCATTGAAATCAATGCGCATCTATGTTTATGGCTCTTATGTTTATTTGATTATTCCATATAAAATTACATCGTCACTTAAGATTAAATGTCAAATAATTGATATTGATTACTGTTGCAATTTGAAATCCAGGAACCTAAGGAATTAGTGCGTGATCCGTACAACTTTGTATGGAAAGCGTTATTTTTTCTCGTCAATAAACTCTTCCTACATTGCTATATATACTACTACTCTTCCTAGAATAGTAACGTTCCTGTCGTGTTTCCAGCCTCCAAATCCAAAACATGAACCCCATATCCTTCGCCTTTTTGCATTTGTGTTGTCCTGTATTCATCTTTTTCTTGTGTTTTATGTACAATGAAGAGTTATACATACATACATGCACGCCGTCAGGCCGTGGAATCGTTTACCAGCTGACATCAGGCAGTCGTACTCGTAGTCTGTTGCCGCTCCATTAAATGGCCTGAGGGAGTACGTTTGACGGTCCCTTTTAAATCGATGAACGTTTGGTAGTTCAAACGCAGTGTCTTGTTCTTATTTTAGTTATTGGGTAGGTTACACGTAATTTTTTTATCTTTTGTTACTAAACCAAGTTGCCAGAAAAGGTGACAAACATTGTAGATGAAAACGTAGCGTCACAAAAAGTTACAACAACAGCGCCCACAGAGTTTCCACAAAAGATCGTGTAAAGTAATATCATAGGAAAAAGGAAAGCCATTGGGTCGGAAGGGGTTGAACTTCTGATGGAGAACCCTCAACTGTTACGACTAGAGCCTACTTTCAAGTCCGAAGTAGAACGTAATAGCTCTTGTTTATTGTTCGTATCGTTACGTTGCGAGTATTAGACGTCTAAATTTGGAAGTCACGCATTGTTTGCAAGGGTTGAGTAGATTGTATACGTATAGTCGGTCAAGGAATTCCTTCGTCACCCTGAGGCTCACGCCAAATCAAAAGTTAAGACGGAGTATCGCAAACGGTTTGGTGAGACCGATTTAAAATACCCCTTGGCTAATTCTCGGATGCGTAACTCAGCTAATTTGCGAGGCGAAGTTTGGTTGCACTTGTGTGTATGCAATAAAGGCACGCACACTATACTACCGTTCGCAGAACATCGCCTTTTTATTTCATCTGAGCCCTAAAGTTGCATATAATTCCTACAGTTTAAAACAACAAAACTATTTGCATTTGCATGGTCAACGTGACAATCATCCTTTTTTTCTTACGTTGGTTCCTTAATAATAATGGTCTACCTATTAAGATCTGCTCGATCGATTAAGCCCAAATTAACCTGATTGATCGACGGACTTCGTAGGTAGGTAAAATAAAATTAACCAAACCAGACGGCAAGGGTTGATAATTATTCTCCATTCCAATACATTTTAACGCCTTTGTAAAGAAACCAATTTCATCTAAATTTCCACTCCACGCAATCACTCATTGTACGCAATAAGCATCACATCTACTGGAATGTTGAACGATCATATACTTGATACTTCACGACATTCTGTAACAATTATACAATGATTATCTTAAATTTTATTTGAACTTGGGTAGACTTGTTTCTTTAGAGACATTTTGGAAAGTTGAAATAAATTCAATTTGGGTTTGGGTCAGTGTATTGTACTTAAGAAAGAAATATAGCCGGGGGATAAACACAAACACCTAGTTCACGGTATCCGTTTATTAAGCAAAAAAGTTAGTTAGGCCAATTCATGTTTTCCTCCTCAAGTAAACAGCATTAGAAATTAAATTTCTTTAGTCTCAAATTAAATGGGAGAAAAATCATTACAGTGACAAAGGTTCGACAAGGAAGCCCGTTCGCAAGTAAAATTGAAGATAAAATTCTGGAATGTTGAAAAGTTGACTGTTGTAAGTAATCAGACATGCCAAAGCCTGGAAAACAGTTGAAACGGGAAACGAATTTCACCTCTCATTAGACAATAATTTCTCAACCTTTCTTTACATACCCAGCAATTTATTAATCATCGTTAGAGTCTTCTTTCAGAGAGTCGACGTGCTTAGAAAGTTTTTGGAGCCAATCATCGAGACTGCCCTCGATTTTGGAATCTATTGTCTGGAGTTGGAAGCCCTCGGGTGGTGTATTTGGAAAAGAGAGTTTACTCAATTCCAGTCTAAAACTCTCAACTTTTCGGATTAAAACACATTGAATGAAGCCGAGAATCCCGACAATACAGTCATTTTTGTTTTCCGCTGACTCCTCCTGTAAACCTAAACCAAAAACGGATTGTAAAGTAAATGTATCAATGTTGAATTACTTCTTGATTATGGAACTCTATCGTTCTCAATAGTCACGAAGCCGTAAAATTATTCAACACAAAGTATCTGTTTCACAAACGGATGATACTTCTGAAGAGCCTTTCCACCTGGTCGCTTGTTAGCGATAACTTCAACCATTGTTGGCAGAAACAACTTAAGACATTACTAGTCAAAGCTGTTGAATCTACGTTTTAATGGCATCGTAAATTTCAAGGTATGATAATACACCTTATTCCAGTTAAAATAACCCACTCTTCAAGTTATTTAAGTGCCGCTGAAAATATCTCAAGTCTCTTGAGCTGACTTATTACTCACAAATTATCCGAGTTTATGAAAAACCGGCTACTTAAGTTTTTTCATTTTTGATTATGTATAATACGCCGCCGTTTTAATTAGATTTAATTAAATACAACACCAACACTTTTTGATCATCGACAGCTAAATTGTATATTATTTTCTTGCTCATAGTTTCTTTAAGAATAATAAATTAAATACAATTACCTGTACTATTTTCGGCTGGATTCAAGATTTTAACAAGGAGCAAGTTTTCGCCATCGCTTGGCTCACAGTCATTTTGAGTATTCGCTTGAGGTGCTTCCTTCAGAACCAGCGTTACACTGTCTCCAACATCTTCGATATTTCCCAAATCTTTTGCGTAAATATATGTAAAAAATAACAGAAAATTAAATATAAAAACTTTTGATTTGATCATTCTTAAACACGGCCACTTATGATGAGTAATTTTTAAATTATCAACGTAGTTTTGGTAAGCAGAGGCAACTGTGCAAATAAAATGAACAGCACAATAAGTGATGCGTATAAGTAGAAGTTAGAGTTAGGAGGGAATAAAGTGGTATTTAGCTATATTATAAATTACCATTTGCATCGTTGTGTTGGTGAATATTCTCTAGTACAATTAAATTTCAGGTAATAGAATTGGTTGGCGTTTGATTTAGAAATTTTACAAATCAGTCATTTTATACTTAAATCACAATCAGATTATATTCGGGCTTGGCAAATAATCGTTTGAAAAATTACATCAGCCAACCATGGCTTTGCATAACAAAGGCGAGCCTTTTTATGGCGGTTTAAAAAAAACGGTTATAATTCGACACGACGGCAAGATTCACTGGGCTGTTAGCATTTATAAACGTCTCTTGGGATGGCCTCACAGATAAAAGTCAGAAGCAGTCAAATCCGGTGACCAGGCAATAAAAGAGCACGTCTAAAAATTATTAACTTGGAAATATTATTTAATACATCATCATTTTCTTGTGCGCATTAAGTAACGAAATAAATCTATACTTAGACCATACCTAGATTTAGGTTCAGAATTAAGTACGTAGGTAAAAATCTGATTTGCTCGCGAGTTGGAATAAACAAATTCAGAACACCGATAGATAACCATAGGTGATATTTATATTGTGTGTGACCCAATAAAGATAAACATGAGGTACTATTTTGAAAATAATATTCATTGCAAATTTTCTGACTTCTTATTTCATATTTCTTAGTATAAAAAAGTTTAATAAGTCAAGGGATACCTATATGTTCCGTGTTCAATTCGCGAGATGTAAGCCTGATAAGCGCCTTACCCATTGTTATACTAACAACAACCACTTTATGGTATTACTTACCCTGGCAAGACATTTGTTACGAAAATAATAATACACTGGTAGGTACCTACTCGTATCAATGACGTCATATCTGTGATCTATGACCCGTAACTGATATACAGAGCTTTCTTCTGAGTTGTTTATCGGTATTGTAAAATAAGCAGCGCGGCTTTTCGGATTAAAATACGTTTATTTAGTACCTCATTTACAATTCATTTTACAAAAACAATTTTTCATTAGACACTGACATTACTTTATTTTTCAGTTTATCGCCAGTCCGCAACATCCTCCCACTCGAAAGAAAAATGCATAAAATTATGTTTAACAAACTAAAAACAAACAACAACCCTCCCAACCGACAGAAAAAAAAACCGATAAGTACCTACTATAACACACATATCAGAACAAAAGATAAGCTATGAAAAAAAAGTATAATATGTGTGTGAATACGTCTCACTTACTGGAGTAGCCAAGCGTTCGTTATCAACTTTTGTCCTAATTTGGCTCACCTGTAACTCCGGTACATTACTTGTCGCTATTTCCAGAGGGAATAACTTCTGGCTGGGCCTTATCTTGTCCCCTGCCGCTGTTCTCAGCTTCACAACTCTTGTGTAGCCATCTGCTCCTGGGTACACTTCCGTCACAATACCCACTGGCCAATCAATCCTTTTCTCCCCAGAATTGATAAGTAAAATGTCACCCACTTGCGGTTCTAAGGTTTTCTTCTTGTCTCTGCTGATTAACAAAGAAATATATTCGTTTCTAAACCTTTGTCTAAAATCGTCCCGCAACTTTTGTAAGTAACGGTATCGTAAGTTAAGATGTTTCGTATCAATTTCATCTAAATCAGGCACGTTACTACTGGGCAATCCATGCAAAAACAACATAGGAGTTAACGGCCTTAAAAAATCTGGATCACTGCTGACATATGTCAAAGGCCGACTGTTAATTACTGACTCACAATCGCATAACAAGGTAGTGAGTTCTTGCAGTGTGACGCACATCTTTCCCAGCATTCTCTTTAAGATATCCTTGGTAACGCGTATAAGCCGCTCCCACCAACCGCCCCACCATGGGGCCCCAGGCGGTATAAAATGCCACTTTATGGCGCGGGTCGCGGTATATTCTTCTATTTCCTGCCAATTAAGTGACTTAAGCAGATTGGCAGCACCTCGAAAATTAGTTCCGTTGTCAGTATAAATCGTACTCACACGTCCTCTTCTTGCTATAAATCTCCGTAAAGCCATCATAAAATCTGCAGTAGATAAAGAATTTGTCAACTCTAAATGAACTGCTCTGTACGTTGCGCATGTGAACAACACAATCCAAACTTTCTGTCTGTCTCGTAAAAATAGTGGACCAGCTAGGTCTATGCCGGTAATTTGAAAAGCCGCCACACCTTCAAGCCTATCTGCTGGTAAAGGGGCTTCAGGCATATCGTAGTGTTTGCTTTGAAATCGTTTGCAAACAACACATTGCGACACAATCTTTTTACTGATCCGTCTGACATTCAGAATCCAAAACATATTTCTCAATTCTGTCATTAACGTAGGTCCACTGGCATGCATCAGAATCACGTGTTTTTGTTCAATTAATCTCTCTATAATCGGATGTTTGCCTGGCAAAAATATAGGAGATTTAAAGTTTACATTTTCTGTCATATTATTTAATCGTGTCTTTATTCTTGTAATCCCTTCATCATCTTTGATAATGTTAACATTTCCAGGAATACTAACGTTCTCTTCAAAATACTCGTTCTGTATTATTCTGATCAACACTCTTTCAGCATGTTCGTATTCGGTATTATTAATATATGGCGTCCTGGTATGAACTTTTCGCAGTCTAGGACTCATTCTTAACAACCATGCCACAAGTCTTATTATTTTAGAGTATTTTGAAAATTTCGTAAGGCAGTAACTGAATTTTAGTGTATTAGACTCTACACATGCCACCGTATGACGCTTTTGTTCGATGGATACAGCCTCCAGGTCCACGTTAAGTGCCGATATGTTTGATTCAGGCCAATTTTTGTAGTCTAGTCGCAACCACGCTGGACCTTCTGACCATCGTTTATCCAGTAAATCTTGACCATTGCAGCCGCGGGATGGTAGATCAGCTGGGTTTTGACTTCCTGGTAAGTGGCGCCAATCCTGACGTTTGGTGTTTGCACATATCTCCTTGATCCTATTGCTGACGAATGGTTTGTATTGTGCGTCGCTGTGTATCCATGCACATACAACGGTTGAATCAGTCCAGCAATAAGTCTTCATCTGCGACAGGATTTTTATGTCATGTATTCCTCTATACAATCGAGACGCCACTAACGCACCCATCAGTTCTAGCCGCGGTAGCGAAATGACCTTCTTTGGTGGCGCTACTCTACTTTTAGCCGTCACGAGTTGCACATTGACTTCATCGCCATATTGAGTGCGTAAAAATATACACCCCGCATATGCATACTGGCTTGCGTCTGAAAATACGTGTATAGAAGCCTCACAATCATCTATAATATATTCAGTTAACTTCCTTGGAACTCGGTATTGTTCTAAAGCATGTAAGGACTGCGCCCACACTTTAAACTGTTTGCTTAGTTCCTTTGGAACCTCTTCGTCCCAACCAATACTATGCTGCCACGCTTGTTGCGTGATGAGTCGTGGCACTAAAGTGACCGGGGACATCCATCCCAGTGGGTCAAATATCTGCTGCGTAACCGATAGTAAAACTCTTTTCGTAACCTTTTCTGGAATCTCTTTCTTGAATTTCGTATTACAATACAAACTGTCTTCGGTTGTATTCCAGGTTACGCCTAACACTGACGACTCTTGGCAGCTTGCGACACGTATGGGAGCTGTGACCCACTCTCTTAATTCAAACTTTCCCATGAGCATTACGTGTTTTGCTTCAGTTATAAAACGATTTAATTCGGCTTCAGAATTGAAACTTGCTATACAATTATCGACATAAAACGAGTGTCTTAATATACGAGCAGTGTTTTTGTATTCATCCTCAGGCCACGTGTCCAAATGATGATTTATGGTGGCAGCTAAAAGAAAGGGACTAGACGATATTCCAAACACTACTCTATTGTGCTGATATGTCACTGTATCTTTGCATGTTTCAGGATCATCCCACCACAAAAATTTCAAATAATCGCGGTCTTTTTCTTTGAGGGATATTTGTAAAAATGCCTTTTTGATATCAGCTGTGACGCCGTACGCACCAAGTCTAAATACAATCAATAATCTTGGTATCAGCTCTATCATGTTAACGCCTCGATCAACACAGTTATTCAGCGCTATTCCATTTTTGTCCTGTCACGGTCGCCACAAATGTAAAATAAGCAGCGCGGCTTTTCGGATTAAAATACGTTTATTTAGTACCTCATTTACAATTCATTTTACAAAAACAATTTTTCATTAGACACTGACATTACTTTATTTTTCAGTTTATCGCCAGTCCGCAACAGGTATAGTAAGAGCTTACAAATTAGGTAGGTACTTACAGTGACATTTCAAAAGACGGTAGACTTAATAGACTACAGGCCCATGACCAAAAAATGTGGGTCATATGAACCACCAGTGTCCTATTTTTAACAAATTGATAATTGTATGAAAACTGAGAAATTTTTTGCTTTACAATAAAATCAATAGTGCTCGTGATTTTCTGAGCAGAACTGCCAACGACGTCGTATAATTCTAGAAAAAGGTTGAGTGATTTACTTTGAGAAAAATGCCTGGGTACATAAATCATAGCGACAAAGTGGTAGAATGAAATATTTGAAAAAAAAAAGTGTTTTCCTATAATTACGCAAAATGGGGATAATGTTTGTCGTCTTTTTCATGATGTGGGGGGTCGTTGAATATGACTTTCAAAGAAATGGCAAGTTTGCGAGAGACCAAGCATTAATCTACAATTTTTGTTAGTAGGCATGGTGGATAAAATCATGACAACGAATTTAAGAGGAAAGCTATCACAGTTATACACGCTCTCCAAGTTGACGAGTAATAGTCGCTCAAAACTTAATATTTATAATTTGCTGTGGTAGGAAACCCTACCGCCGAAACGCACTTGGCTGGTTTTAATCAATGTCAGAATATTCGGTTTATGAGTGTACTTATGGCTAATTAGATGTCAATCACGGTTTACTAAGTATAGAATCCCTGTCGGGGTCTTAGCCAACGGTCAATGATATCCCTCAGAAACTGCCAGAAAATCATTAGCCGATGCCCAGGGTGCACCGGACCAAGCACTGCTCTTCCCCCCGGACGGATCCGAAAACGAACCGCAGCTTTTGTCCATACGCGGAGGTAACCCGACTCGCACCCCTAATTTTCATTATGATCACAGTATATTTTTGCGCAAGTCTCTAAACGAAGCTTACAAACAACGCGGCCGAAATAATTTCTAAATTGAAATGTATTTTTTAGAGCATTACAGCATCGCGCTAGGAAAGCCCCATTACTAAAAACAAATTACTCAGTAAAGCAACAAGATATCTCATGAAACTTTCATTACTGAAAGTTAAGTTGAAGGATTACCTTCTGAAAAACTTTCAGTTATATTATGATCTACTACCTGAAGGCCAATTTCAAGTTGGTAATAAAATAGGTTGTTAAAATATCTTCCGAAGTTCTTAAATTAAAAGCCTTAGCAATTTTATGTCTTTTGCTGTTTAAGGAATGCCCTATGGTGGATGTGAATTTCGTTTCATTACATATTATCAATAATAATTATAAAATATCACAATGTAAGTAAAATAGTATTTTTTTATAGAAGCGAACAAGGATGCTAAAAAACCGCCTTCAAAAAATAACCAAACTTTTTTTGCGTTTTTTTTCGGCGGGTTTATTTTTTAATTTAAATCATTTTTTCACGCTTTTTGTGAATCGTTTTCTTTGTAATACACAACTCGGCGTCATTAAAAATCTGTGAGTGAATAATCAATCATCCCCTGTTTTCCTACCCTTAGGGTTGGAATATTTCTTTCAAATTTTTATGGGACCGCCTTCGGGTTATACCCTTTCCAACAAAACAAAAATCATCAAAATCGTTTGATAAATCACGAATTTATCCGCAGACACACATAAGAATATATGTGTACGCGGTCGAATTAAGAAACCTCCACATTTTTTCAAGTCTGTTAAAAATGTCTGAACATGTTAGGTGTTAGTAGATCCTTTGAGAATACATGTAAAACCTTGTTACTAGTATTATTCATATATTTTTGAGCAGTTGGGCAAAGTATGTTACAATAACATGTGTAATAAAAAACTTCATCTAATATTCATCTTGCGCGTAAAACACAATATCCTCGCGCTTATTCAACGTCGTATGACGAGCAATAGTATGCGCTTGTGTACAATAAAGATACGCCCCGAGGGGCAATAAACATATTGGACTGAACGTACAGCTTAAACGGTCGCAACGTGTAGTATGGAATCGTAGTTATTGTTTTTACCCGACTGCGGCGAAGCCAAACGAGGGTTACGATTTTGACAGGCTATGTTTACCTGCCTACCTACTCTCGCTCGCTCTCGCGTGACAGTGCGGAATCCATCAGATTTGATGAAGTGTCGAAAAACTCAATGCGCGCGCCACAAAACCCAATCCGAGACATAAATTGTAGCCGAGTTTATCCAAATACTCAGCCGAACAGGAAACGCTACTTATACTAAGGCTTCACTCCAATTACCATACATCAAAAAAGTTCAAGACATTTCATACTTACTACTTACTACTAAATAATAGGGATTATTTCGGCGCATTCAAAGCCGTTTATTCAGTTATCTTTAGTCTCTAAGTAGTACTGTGAAGCTACCTTGAAGAGGTACTTTTGCTAGTACGGGCATCGTTGTCGAAAACCTAAATAAACTCGTGGAGGGCTTAAGGCCATTAAATCAAACGTATAATTAGCAAGACTTAATTTTATTTGTCTATTTAAAACAATATATTTTTCACGCCACTGCTCGGAAATGTGGCGAAAGATGATCTGTTCTTGGTCCCCAAAACAGTCAATAGTTATGCATTGAATGAGCCGCAGGCTTATTACCTAACTCGCTCGCAATCGCCGTCGTGTTCATTTTGACAGTTCATGTATGGGCTGACAATAGGCATCGGAATCAGCTAGCTGTCACATTCATACAAGAACTGTCAAAATGAACATGGCGATTGCGAACGAGTTAGGTAATAAGTCTACACTGTAGACTCTACAGGCCTTCTATGAATTTAAACTTGACAACAATGGAACAGGCCAATAATGCCTGTTCTATTGAGCAAGTCGACCAATCAGAACACGACTTGTGGTGCATATGAAATTAAATAGGCCAATGAGAAGTCGTTTTATTTTTTAATAATATTCTTCCCTTCATGGATAGGCAAAGAAATCAGGGGGACATCTAGGGGGTAAAACGCTCATATTAATATCTCGTTTACAGATTTTTTTATAAGAATTGATTTTTATTTTCTCTCAGTAGTCGTGAAAAGCACTGTGTTAAGCCTCGGCCGATAGTGCAATAGATGGACTCGTACTTTCGTCCATCTTTTGCTTAATTTCTAGCCTCTTCAACAATGTACATACTATTATAGCACGGGAAGTGGTTTCTATCACGGTTCAAGTTGGTCTGAGGCCTGTTTCTTTGATCTTCAACAACAATCAATGTCAAATGTTTGTGAACCTCGAGATTGGCCTCTTACCAGCCGGCACGATGAAATATCCTACCTAACTCTACAGTACGAACTGAATCTTCTAATGATCGTTAGCTATGTAAATTATTTGCAGCTTAATTAATTCATCACGCAACTTTACTTGTAACATGTAACATAAACCTTACAATGCGCCATCGGCGTATATATGATTCGTGTAACGGTGTGTGCTTTCGATTGAGTGATGGGTGTTCTGTTGCAGATGCCGCTCACTGCGCACGCCTGGCAATATTCTGGTGGCCAACCTTGCGCTTAGTGACTTCTTCATGCTGGCAAAAACGCCTGTTTTCATCTTTAACTCCTTTAATCTGGGGCCAGCTTTGGGGAAAACTGGTAAGTTGACCATGTTAATAGTCAGACAAATTACTGAACCAAGTTTATGCTTAAAGAGTTATGACATGACGCTCATTACCGAAAGTAAAATGGTATTGACAGAAGAAAAAATATTATCTTCAAAATTAATCGCTAAGACTGACTCCAATTTTAAAATCAATACGAGATTGCAGACGAAAATTACTTTGTCTCTTCTTTAGACAAAGGCGTAAATCCTTTACTTAATTAAGGTTTACTGGGCGATTATGAAAACGAGGACAGATAACTTATCTTAAAGTTGTAATTAATTCGGATGATATCATGTCCCGCTTATATTATACCCGTTTAACTTAAATGCGGGTACATAATTCTTATGCAAAGTGAGAATAATTTAATTCAAAGCAACTAGAATAGGTAGGCGCTAATTGGAAACGTTGTTATCAGGGTGCTTGATATACGGGTTTGTGGGCGGGCTGACGGGCGCGACTTCGATCGCGACGCTGGCGGCCATCGCGCTGGACCGGTACTGGGCTGTGGTGCGGCCGCTGGAGCCGCTGCGCGCGCTGACGGGCGTGCGCGCGCGCCTGCTGGCCGTCGGCGCCTGGCTGTACGCCGCCGTGTTCGCCGCCGTGCCTGCCCTCGACGTCGGCTACGGCCGCTACGTCCCCGAGGGCTACCTCACCAGTTGCAGCTTCGACTACCTAACAGATGAACTCCCCCCTCGCTACTTCATCTTCACTTTCTTCTGCGCCGCCTGGGTTGCTCCTTTAGTCACTATCACCTTCTGCTACGTCAACATCCTCCGCGTTGTCGTGTTCAGCAGAAATGTCAGTTCTAAAAACCAAGAGCAACGCCTCTCGTCGCGACACGTCAAAGAACAAGTCAAACGCAAAGCCGAAATCAAACTGGCGGCTCTAGTCATTGTTGTCATTGCGTTATTCTTCATATCCTGGACCCCGTACGCAATTGTAGCGCTCCTCGGAATATTTGGCAAGAAAGATTTAATTACGCCTATAGTTTCTATGATTCCCGCATTGTTCTGCAAAACGGCTGCTTGCATAAACCCTTTCATTTACATAATCACTCATCCCAAGTTTCGTAAGGAGCTCAGTAAGTTACTTTCCAAAGAGAAGTCTAGGCGTAGGAGTTACACAAAAACGATGATGGGATATACCGAAGCGGACACTACGAGAGTACGACGGCCGAGTACTCTTAGTGACACTGACGTAGAAATTATCCAGATGAAGGATATAATACCCTATGACACGGAGGAAAGCACAAAACCACCTAGTGCCGTAAAAACTATTTCATCTAGAGTATCGGAACGGGAAGGTTCCCTGAGGAGCGTCAGTATGAAAAGCTTCGAGGAGAATGCAGTGAGCCCCCCGTCTTGGTACGCTAAACCGCAATTTGTTAAAAAGAAAAGTTTTACGCGACGCCCCTCGAGGAGTATTGTATCTATGAATCCGGATCCCGTGGTGCTTTAAGTTGCTGGTTTGGTACTCGGTTTTCACTAAAATAAAAGCATATTTTGGATAAAAGGTCTAAGGGGTGCAAAAGAATCCTCAAACCTTTTTAAAATAGCAGTGTAAAAGTTAAAACGATTAGACAAAGTTTAATTAAATTTTGCTTTGAAGTCTTGCTTCATGCGAAAATTGAGGAACCACGCCGGTCAATTTTTGGTACAGCGGCAATTCTTCATAGTGCCATCTAAGATGATTGTCCAAAATTGAAAGAATTACATATTTCCTAATGACAAAACAAAGTCATAACTTCATAAGTATTTATATGACTTTTACAAATCTAATTTAGTTTTAGGTACCTGTGGCGTTTCTTTTGTTTTTTAAACTATTTCCAATTACTTCCATACCGCAATTTAATTAATATCTTGTTAATGTACTTAGTTATCTTGAAATGTCATGTGGTAGCCAATCACTTACCAATTGAATTTCAAATCTTCTAACTTGTCATGTAGCTTAGTTAAAGCTGTTCCACGGTAACTTAAACTGCAATTTATTGTTACACTAAGAACTAGACATGGCGCCTGAGTCAAATACGTAGATGGTAAATATATAAGTACTGGTCTCATTAGTAGAAACATGGAAGTAATGTTACACTTGTAGATGTTCACTTTCCTGTATTCCTATTTGTCGCTTTCGTGTCGTGTACCTACCTATTTCTGCAGGGTACATCAGATGAAATGTCCGTAGTCTTATTAATACTTAGAGAGACGTTTTAAATTATGTAATATTAGTCACAAATTATTAGGTTAAGAAATAGTAGATTAAATAAGATTAAATATTGTGATAATGATTACGTACTACTAAATAGGACTAAGTCCCTAAAGGCCTTTCGCATTGGCAAATCAAGTTGGACAAATATTTGACGTCTAAAGGGAAAAAGTGGCAACTTTAGTGTAAACTTTTCTTAAGTAAGCAAGGGACTTCAGTATAAGAAGGATATCTTTGGAAGTAACATAATGTGTTCCTGATTCGACTGTAACTAATTGATGGGTCTAAGAGCATTAATCAAATCTTATTATGACGCGTAATTTAAGGATAATTGGGCAATTTCACAATTTGAATAGATTAGGTTATACGTAGCTTAATTGTAAAAGACAAACGACCAAAAGTTGACAGAAATCCACTTACTGTTCATGCGAGTACTGGGAGTTCAATGAACTACTACATACTGAGTCAGCTGACTTAGACTGACTGAGTTGATACGTACATTTAAACCTAGATTCAGCTGAGTCTAGGTCCAAATACACAAGTCTGATACATCAGCTATTAATTTCGTATACCGTTACTTCATCTGCGTCTTGCATACACAGTAAAATCTTTTTTATCCACTGTGATTTTTCATCATCTTCAATACGGCATAGATTAGTAGTGCTAGTGCTACGAACACCACTTCTAATATGATTTCCAGCTATTTTCTTTTCTGATAGCTTCATAGCACAGCTAAGACCTCATAGCCACATGAAATTGCAAATTAATTATATACCAATTGTCTTTTTGACTTGGATTATAATTAACTTGTAAACTTGAAGCAATTACCAATACGAAACGGTAAAACGGAACGTTCGATTAAATTTCTTACACCCGTAGAAAGCTTTTGACGAGCATAATCTTAATCATCCTTAACTCAATTTAATTTATTACGTAAATGAAGAAAACAAGGAAAATGTCGTACGGAGAAGGGATGTAATATATCTTGTGTTATCTCTGCATGTATTTATTCTGTAAAACAAATGAGCATATATGTATGCATATTGATAAATAAGAAACGGTCTTGGTTATATAATATCAAAGGTTTTTTATACTGTAGAGGACACGTAGAAGGTTGACCTGGATCCATCATATAAAAGTTGTTTTTTTTCTTCTAAACATATTGGGTTGCATAGATAGGGATATACTTAATATATTTTTAACTATTTCAAACTCTATACATATAGATACTTTATAAAGTATAATTGACGTTTAAGAAATCTATTTCGTTTGGCCAAAAAGTCAGTGAAATATTGTTTTTTATTATTGTGCAGTACTAACTGCGTTAATCGTATTTAATATAGCAAAATAATTGTATTTAAAAAAAATATTAATGAAAAAATACAAAAGGGGAATTAAAAACAAATTAAGCTATGATTAAATTAAAAACTAATTAAAAAATAACTAAAACTAACCTTAAAATAAAATAATTAAAAAACGAAGGGCCCCCGCCCCCGTGGCATAGTACCACTGACGCTGGCAGCATTCCCCCTTTGGACAGCGATACTAATACGCTGTCTAAGGAAGCTGCCAGCTCTGCGGTCACGCGTAGCGTCTATTAGCCTCTTCGAAATATCTTTGAAGAGGCATAACGCTAGGACCCTACGGACCAAGGGTCTTAATACCAAATTTTAAATTGCATATGTCATTATGGTATAAAGATTGATTTGATATAAAGTAACTGGGTTAGGTGGACTCGTATACCAATAGTTTTTCTCTTTCGTTTGGCTAGTTTATGTACTTAATTTAATAATGTGCGTAAAAGGGAAACAAAATAAATACGAACTTTTGAGAACGAGTAACGTCGTTAGTTATACTTTGAACCCTAAAATGCTATCTATTTTATTTGGCGTCGACGCAAAGGTTGATTAATCAGAAAAAATATAATAATATTAAAAAAATATTCTATGTTTTCCTTCGAAGTCATAATAATGGATCAATTCAGGATATTTATTTTATTTTATTGAATCAGGGGTTACTTTAGAGTAGCAAGGTAAATGATTTTCGTACATGGAATTATTTGCACAAACATTGCTGAAAGGCCCAAGAGACATGTTAGGCTAAATATCTACTAAAGTTTTGTCCCAAAAACATATCTCATTAGTCATACTCAAAGCTCAAAAAGACTATAATAAATATGCTTCATTAAAGGAAGCGTACAAGCTTTCCTCTTTTTTTTCTTTTATGATACTCGTTACTTCAAACCAACTCTATCTATAAAATGAATACCTATAGCTACTTTTGAAGTAAGAAACTTGAAAACAGATAGATTAGAGGTAGGTATAAAGCGGTCAATAATTAAATAACGGCAAAATTCAGTATAATTCAAGTTTTATTTTCTTTAATGATGAAGATATCACTTGATTCATTCATTTGATCAGCTTGCTTATTTATTTTTGTACCGGAAATCGGTAACATTGTCAAATTCCAAACATAGTCGGAAACAGTGTCGCGTAACTGGGTCAATCTGAAGCAAATCACTTATGTGAACAAATAGTTGGAATGCTTCAAGTTAAGGCTAAATTCCCAGTCGTAAAACTTGAAAAAGATCGTAAAACATATAATACAAACAGCCTACTGAGATGCAAGAATGTCGCGTAATATTTTACTACACTCTATTCTGTCCCCGATTTATTAAACAGGGCGCATTTCATTTTTTCCGGAATTGAGTTATAACAATCGTTTTCTATCTTTTTTGGAGAGAATGTACTCTCTCGAGCAGTAAAAAAGCCGTAAATTCACGCATATGCCTGCCTGTAATAATATGTAGGTTAAGCGGGCGTGCAAGTAAACTAAAATAGGAAGACTTATAGCAGAGCCTTTTCGTGATAAAATCTCTCCCAGGGAAGGTATTTTCGTTTTATAAGGTCCTATTATTTAGGTTTTTTTGCCAATTTTGTGTTATAATAGGTACCTACATGGTTTTATAAAATTCTCGGAGACTCGTTCTTCGGTCGCCGAAGAAGTGGTCGGCCTCGATCTATAAGAACGACTGCAAATAGGTATTAAAATAATCAAAGAAAAAATTCGCCGATATCCATGTCGCACTCAGAAGAAACTCACTCTGCAGACTAACATATCACGTGGTTCAATCAATAGAATATTGAAATACGACCTTAAGATAAAAGGCCTATAGTTACAGAAAAGTTCACTTTTTAAATGAACGTTTACGTGAATTACGAAGGCAACGTTGTCCGGTACTGTAGGTGTCTATGAGCGGCGGTGATCACTTAACATCACGTGGACAGCATGGCCGTTCGTAGGCTTTAATATAAAAACGAGCAGAGAGAGCAGCGAAGTAAATCACATTGGAGAAGATTCATGTCCCGATCGATAAATGGCCAGAACGTCCGAGAGCTTGTTTTAAGAATAAAGGCAGACATTTTGAATAACAATAGGTTGCAGTTCTTGATTGGTGTTTACCATCTTTTTTCAGTAAGCAATAAAATAAAATACATTATCATTAAAAAAATATTGAACTTATTTTGCGTCTCAAAACTTATGAACACATGAGGTATACCAATATTTTAAAGATAATATTTTAGAATTTACACAGATTGTAGAGCCATAAATAAATGATGTATATCTAACTTTTGCCAACTACTGTATACTTTTTATTTCAATGTAAAGATAAATAGAATAGTTAGTTAAAGTTATACTTCATCATTTAAGGCTCTATAGTTTGTGTTAAAGTTTCAAATATTATCATTAGATAAACACGAGATCACAAATTATTGTGGTGTCGGTGGAAGATGGGAGGCTTTTGTAGGTACTTTATGTACCTACAGATACGAATAAGCGCGTCTCATTATATCTCGCGAACGGTGAACTGTAGGAATGAAATTGTAACAACTTATTGTTTGTGTTTTAGAAAACAAAACATTGTGATAACCGTCGTAAATATTTACTTATTTGTTACATGTACGCTTCTTCACACTAAATAAGTAACTAATTGCTTTCCTTGCGTTAAAGACCACTAGTTAGAACAACCAGAAATACCCTATAAAATATAGGTATTAAAAGCAACTTAAAATACGATTATGCAACACAGTAGAAATGCGTAGGTAACTAAAAGGTGCAGTCAAGGCCATAAATATATGTACGTAACAAGACGTCAAAAGCACCTATATACATTTATACCACAAAAAATAAGGTCGGGGATACATAATAATTTGACATGACGGCTCTCGACTGTACTTAATACATTAATAATGTTAAGTATAAATTGTTGAATTATTTTCAAATAGCAAGGTTTTACGAAAATTATTTATAGACATATCTGTCTACCATTTAGAAGTGACTTAATGAATTAATTGTCCCTTTCTTTACTTGGCTTCGCGTGAGACTGAATAGGCTTCTTCCTTTGGAGCAATATGAGCGTAATAAATTACGTGACCGTCAAGATGGCTTACTAGGCAACAAAAAACAATAAAATTTCCTATTAGTAACCCAACCGGTGAAATACCCTTAACAGATCTATTGTCCAATAAAAAACGGTACCCCTTTTCTACCGACGAAAAAAAGAGGAGCTTCTGAAGTAAACGCGTAATATTTTGTTAGGTACTTCTTCTTTCATGTTTACATTTGTGTACGTAACAACAGCTTTATCAAATTATGCTACAAATCTACTAATGTCTAAAATGTAAAGTGTATCATATTTCGATTTTTATTTAAATTTGTGCAAAAGTACTACGTTAACACAAAGGATAGCTTGATCTCGTAAAGTTATATAGGTTCTGCGAGCGCGGGATAGTGTATACAGATTATTTGTATTTTATTTTACACCGACAAAGGGAAAGGTAACGACAGTTCAGTTAAATATATTAAATAAATCGGGGTTCTTTTATTAAGTTTCGTTGAACCAAGGCATAATGGACAATAACCGTGTAACCGCCATACGATAAATAAATGGTCTAAAAACTTTTTTGGTATAGTACTGCTGGTAAATAAGAATCCCGCCGAAAACATTTAAATGAATTGCTAAAAATGGCGGCCAAGACTCACAAGCTCATAACACTCGCTGTAAACTTGAAGTGTTTAATAAGATTCCAAACCACATCTTACTCTGTGAATTTGGGCTCTCTGGTGTCAACTGGGACGATGTTATGAGGGTTTGCGACGAAACGGTTCGAGAAAAGGTAGGTAGTGCTCCGCCTTGTTTTCTTCTTGGCCGGGGCACCACCGTGCCCCCAGATAGGAAACTTTATTTTGAGTTTAAATGCACTATTGCACAAAGAATCGAAAGAACATGTTCATAAACAGAGTGAGAGAAAGCATTCCAAGGTTCAGTAGGGAAATATTTAAAGAAATTACAGACTGCTATGCTTATAAACCAATGTGTTTTTGTAATTAAGTACATATTATGTTAGTACTTACAACACGATACAAACAAAAAAATCAACCACCCAAACGAGAAAAAAACATAAAAAAAATCTTATACCTAGCAAGATTTGGCCGAAATTAATTTCAGTTAGTTTCCTAGAAATTATCAGAAACTGTTTTCTTCCGGCGGTAGAAAAATAGAATGTAATGAACGTTTTTCTCAGAAACCTTTCTTATTACTACGATAAGTTAAACACGTGTTAGACGTGTCTAATGAGACCGTTTTCTATGAACTGTCATTTATAAAACACGTGTCGTGTTTACCTAATAATCAAATTGTGTATTTTTGTAGCTACAGATAAAAGTAATAATTATTATTTCAAATAAGTATTAAGTATGCAATTATTTCAGAGAAACGTCTAGTTCCTTAGGGATATATTTTTATTTTTATTACTTCGCAAATCTTTCAACTCTTGACCTATAAATACGTATACCTAAGTTCCTAATAAAAAAATCACTAGCCCTCCTAGTTTAATACTTTCCTGGCCGAACGACATGTTTAGACTGATCCTTGAAACAGTTGTATTACTTACTTACTTTCATAATCTTGAATTTGTAATTCTATCATTAAAAAACTACAATTGCACAGCTTCTGAAGGATTTGAAAGGAAAGCAAGAGTCCGGGTTCGGCTTTCGTTTAGCCGTAACGTAGCTGACTTTTTATCGAACAAAATGTATGTCAAGAAATACACTTAGCTCAACAATTTCTTCGAAGTAATTTCTTTGTCAGTAATGTAGTTTCAAACTTCGCCACAATGTTCAATCTTAATATGTACCTGTAGATCTTTCATGCCGAGCTATGAACATCATGAGCAATAACGACTCGCACGCAACCCCAAGATTTTTAGATTCAGAACCCTTCATTCCTAAATAACAGCAGGATGATTCCGCAATTGTGACCATTGCTGAATATCAAAACTTATAAAATAGGATCAATTTTTTAAAATTTAATCTTGCACCTACTTCAATCTCTGAATTATACACTCTAAGCCTTCTTTAAATTCCCATACACTTCGTCTTGTAGGGCTACTAACGGTGAGTTAATTAGCAAATCCCAAGCAAACGTTGAGAAATAACGTTGCCTAAAATTTTAGTGCCAAAGGAAAGTACTTACCTATTAACGAAAGGCTTAATGTGAGAGCTTAGCCGAGTTCATTATTCAAATCGGAATTATAATTCATTCAATCTCATTATTCCGTGTTACAAGGAACAAAAGAAAATACTTTTATTCCTTTCAACAGATTTTTAGTCTGCATTCTAGAAATGCCTACATTCGCCACATTGTACAGCGACAGTCTACGATATGGGTAGTTATAATTTATATAATTAATAATTACAACGTATCAAGGTATCGGTTTAGTCAACATCAAACTTATTGTAAGAAAAACACGTCATTGTATTAAATTAGGTAATATTATGGTAAAATTGCCTTTCAATTCGTCTTACAAGCGTCGGAGTTCACGAAGTTAAAACTATATTATTTAGGCAACTTCGAACAAGAACACGAACGTCTTTAAACCGGCTGATTATACCGGCAATACTAAATACACTTAGAGCCGTATTTATTAAAAGTTGACGTAATTCATGCAAATGAAATTTACTTAGGTTATAACTTTAGAATAGACTAAGCTTTCTCAGTCACTCGATACAATCTATTCATGAACAGTAACCTTTACCTACCTAAATAAAATATTAAAATCATGTAGATTACTAAGGTATCTACTATATTTTTGTATAACACTCTGTATTTCGCATATTTAAATATTAGATGTACATTACTCGATGTCTAATAGTATTAAACGTCTATGTATATAGGTGGTAGAGAGTACCCTATGAAGAGTTAATTAAATTTAATATGTTTAAATGTTCATGTTTGTTTTAATGCCTCTCGTTCGCAGGTACCCGCCATCGCCATTAATAAGCACCTGTGCATATTTGTACGGCGTATAAAAACAATTCTTATGATAAATATGTTTTTTGAAACATTTCCTATCTCCGAGTGAATTGTTACCGACAAATTTAATCTAGGTAGGTACCGCAAAATACAAGGAAAAGACAAAATTTGGGTACCTAATAAGACTTTGCCGTCTTAATAATCTTTCCGACATTGTATCCTTTGTTCTTCAAACGAGCTTGGTATAGATTTTCATATGTGATTAACATTGCCCTTTGTTTTACGAGCCTTTGTAAAAAGTGCCAGGCAGCAAGGACCCGTTATAATCATCCAGGGCGGCGAAAGAAAACGCGAGCGAAGTAAAATATACAAAGGTAAGAAAATCGTAGCTATCTACATAGGTATAGGCATACCTATATGCTGTACAAGACACAGGAACGCAACATCCTGAAACAGTCTCAAGTTAAGATTAACTAGAACCTGTCAAAGCGAATGAATTTGTTAAGGAATTTAGAAATAATTAATTAGTCTCTTATACACTTAGTTGCGGAGAGCGCCATCTAGGGTAATCGCGGCAAACCACTATTGATGGAGAGCGAAAATCTGATGCTAGCAAGCTAAGTTAATAGTACAATTTTAAGAAATAGAGGGCGTTAGTGGTTATACAAAATTACATAATTATTTAATTATAATAGAAAATAGATAGAAGATTAGTAACTATATAAGTAAAGAGAATGCTAGTGCCAACATTATTATGTAATCAAAATATTATCCACAAATAATCTATACAGGCCCGGAAAACACGAGAGTTTGAATGATAAACATTTGTAGTTAATATGAGGAAATTATCGAAAACGCAAGGAAAACAGAATCGGGAACAATTAGAGTATAGTATTAAGTACATTCTGTAAATATTTCATCAATATTGGTACAAGGACTAACTAGTAATTAGAGAGTAAAGATACCAAAATTTTGTATGTGAATTCTGGAATTAGGATTTGAAGAGCTCAAATTATACACATATTAAATACGGGAAAGAGGGATTTGCGAATTAAAATTAATAGAAATTAAAATGAGTTAGTTAAAAAGCATTATTAAAGTAAGGAGATAATTAAAAGTAAATTAAAAGTCATGAAACTAGATCAATAGTGCAAAATGGCGGGTGTGTCCAATGTGCTCAAAGTGCTTCATGTGCCTGGAGTGCTTAAAGTGCTCAAAATCACTGGCCAAGGTTATAAAAGGGAGCGGGAAATTTGAACGGGGCTCATTTATTTTTAGAATTTTGAAGAGTATGGTTGTTTTTATGTTGAGATTTTTGGGGGCATTTTGTTACTCGATTTTGTAGAGTAAGGTTGAATTAATTTTAGATTTTTGAAGAGGTACGTTTATCAAATTACTGATTTTGAGAAAGTAGAGTCAATTAATTCTCTGATACGGTCATTTTTATATTGGAATTTTCATATTTGATTTTAATTCGGGTTATTTTGAGTTGACCGTAATTCTGTAAATTTCCATATAAAACAAATCAATTTACAAGAGTTACTTTGGGGATTGTATTTTAGTATTTTAACGTAATTTTATATCATTCGCAGTGAGTATTGTCTAATAGTTTTATTCTTCAGGACTTCAGGTGGAGAATAGTTTGCTATTTTCATAGTAGTAAATTATTTTCTAGTGTAAATTATTATTGAAATATTTAAGTCAAGTTCCTTCTAGGGGAACTAAGTTTCTGTGGGATTGTAATTCGCTACCTCTGTAGGAAGTGGATTATTGTCTTACGCTATTTTGTACTAACCCATTATTTTCTGTGTCATTCCCACCTCTTCAAACTCGCAGCGTCAGGGATTTAATTTTAAAGTAAGACTTTGGCCGTAATCTGGCGATAATTTCTCGTCCAGAGCCAAAGCACAGTTTGATATCCCTGATAATTCGCATTTCGAAACCCAACGGTGCCAACGTCAGAATGCGATATGCGAGTCTTCGCTGCAAGGGTGAGCTTGCAGGATTTGATCCTGTCTAGGCAGGGTCAAGTTTACATACTCACACGGTTTTCTGATGGACTGCGTCTGATATTTGTACCATGGATTTGGGCTGTCGTAAGACGCATCTCATCAGGCGTGAAAGTTATCAGAAAGTCGGTTCATTATTTATAATATTTATTTACACACATCGTAGGTATCCTTTCCGCTGGTTCCCTCCTCTTAGGGGCTATATTGCCAGGGGACTAGCAACATTTAGGCCGACGTGTTAGGGACCCATAGGAACACACCATCTTTTGCTGTTAGGAGTTTAGAAGATTTGCATTGCACCTCGCAAATCTAACATTACACTAAATGTAAATAAGGGTCGTTCCCTAGAGTTGCTTTACCTACAGAGCTAGGGGTCTCGGACAAGCTTAAAGTACAAATTTAGGAATGTTAGGGAAGTAGGCAGGGACCTTTTATAGGGCTTTAGTTAGCAGAGTGATTCTTACACCGGATGATCTCTGAATACTCACCACATGATTAACTTAAATATGAGGCCAATCCTCCAGAATGATTTTCATCACAGAGCTAGTTTAGACTAGAGTCATACACACCTAATATATTTGGAAATATTTCCAGCTTAGTAATTAGTTAAGTGTAGTTTTGTTAAGTTAGTTTATTTATAAAATTCCGATTTAGGATGGTTGTTTCAATACATGACTGCTAGCACAAGGTCGAGTTTAAATAATAAGTTGACTGAATACCTAATATAAATAATCAGTTATTCAACACATCTTATAAAATAATAGATGGATTAAATTATAAAAATTCAGATTCCGCATAAAAGGAAGTAATACTAAACCAGTGAGTTCAGAGAACTCCGTTGAGAATTCTACACCACGAGGGGGAATATCCAACATAAGCTGTAGTTACTTGAATTTGTAGGAAGAAAACCCGCTGCTCTGGTTTGTACTCTAAACCGCCGCCTCATTCGCGCACCGCTTTCGCGCTCTTCTTAATTTCTGTTAGCTTGGTAACGTAGCTTCGACAAATCCCGCGCATCGCGCTCATGCATCCGTCTCACTCTCTCACGCGCCCACTGAATCAGTCGCTCTCGCTCGTTTAACGTTCGCTCGTTCCCGACGCGCGCGCTATAACACGCGACGAGTCCGCTTGCCGCCACCGTCGCGTGAGGTTACGATTTTTTACATAGTTAAGTTTGTCGTTACCTCAATACTGTAAAACCCTAATGTGTGTGTTTTTTTAATACGTCATTATAGTTCTTGCGAGTGACTTACACGTTTTATTGCATCTCACCTCCATCTCCATTACAAATTGTATTTAATTTCATAAATAAAACAAGAAATGTTTTATTCTGTCTATTATAGAAATACTACTATAATGTCATACCTTCTAGTGTTCAGAACCTTGAGATAACCATTCTGCAGTATAATATCCTTAGGCTATGTTAGAAATAATAGTCAATATTTATAAGTATAACCACTTTCGTTAAGAACTCTTTATGTTTCATTCCCGTTATAAACTATTAACAGAAAGTAAAGAATAGTAAACCTTAGTTATAAGAAAACTGTCATTGACATCAAAATGAGGTCAAGGACCTGTTATCATCTTAATAATAATAAAGTATGGTAAAATCTGAATAATAGAATTAATAGAGTCATAATATCTATAGAGGATAATAAATCAAATAGTTATTGAAAGCAGAGTCCAGTAGAGTAGAAATTGTGTCAGTATTATAGAACTTTAATTAGCACCATTGTTAGTGCTTAGTTTTCAGCAACATGATTCTTCACGAAGGATTATTTTGTTAGCTGGTGGCGTAGGGGTGGAAATAGGGGAAGGATGGAGTTCCACCCGGGGCCATTGTGGCCCCGGTACCCTCTGCAATACTGATACATTTATAGTCTAAGAATAGTGCAGCTAGGTAGTAAATTCATTAGGTAATTTTTAGTGTTTTCAAATGTTAGGATTCTTTCTTGCTTTTCACTTAAAGTTCTTTGGGTTACTGTACGTTTAATCACATTGTAGGTCCTACAAACGCTAGACGAATCACCAGGCCAAGGTGTTGTTAAGTTGTATTTTAATTATTGTTAGGTTATTTTAGGTTTAGGTGTTAGGTTAATAATAATAAAAGGTCAAAAAAAACCCAAATATTAGGTAGACCGTGCATTGGGGGGGTTACAATTTGAAGGTTACCGTGACCAGGATGTGAATAGCAATAATAGGATATGAATAGAATTACTAGAACTTAGTGTAAGATAATGATAAAGTCATAGGTATATTTAGATTCATTTAGATGTGTTTTGAGGATAAAGTGAGTATGTACAAGACTAGAATAACTACTTAAGTTTCACTGAAACTGGTCTGAACACTATTCGACTTTAGTTAACTAAAATAGTTCCAACGCAAATAGTATGATAGGTTAGTCTAGAGTTTAGGTCTTATCTTGGTTAAGTTGAGTGGTTGTTTTCTGTTAAGCAACCACAATTTGCTGTTCGTGAAATGGAGGTGAAAGTAAGAAAGAATGACGACGGATGACGAACACAAATAAACTAAGTAATAAGTGTACTAAGTAATAAGGACTTTAATAGGAATAGGTATACAGGTTTTCACTAGGTAGGCTGAGGAATCTTTTAGGTAGCACTTCACTGAAGAGTCTGTTTCACTTTATATCACTGTAATCCATTCTGAAAACAAAAGAATTCGAGTCTTGACTGGTTTCTCATAAAGCTATCAATGTGCGGTGGTTCTTTTGCAATCCATGGTTGTAGTCTCTTCATATGATCACTTAGATCGTATTTGCAATTATCTGTTGTTCCAAGTCAGTTTCTTGAAGTCCAACTAATTAAAATATGAAAGAAAACTATTAAGTTGGACAAGCAATTTAGTCAGCCGCCATTTTGTCAAAAGTAGAGTAAGGTATCAATAGACGATTTTGAGTCACGTGATATTTGAAGTAAAAGTCAAAGATGGCGTCAATTGACCAATAGCATCGATCGCTCGAGTATTAGAAACTGATAAGAATTTTGTAGCAGTTGTAGTCAGATGGCGCCGTAGTCGCATTTTAGTAGGAGAAATCTGATAAGTGATAATGGTCTGATAAGATAATTGATAAGATAATCAATAACGTTGAGGTTATGTATGAAAGGCATTACAAAACGATTGAAGTCATGACAATGTTGTTATACTAATGAAGTGTTGATAGAGAGTAACCTTTGATGAGTAAATTTAAATGGATAGGCATACATGCCTTTATAAGAAAAATCATCAAACTAAAATAGATATTAAGTGGATCTGTTCTGTGGGCTGATAGCAAATTATTTGATAAACTAAGCTAAGACAAGGGTCGATCATATATTTTTGTTGAAAAAATAATTAGTTAAATTTATTATCACATGATGGCAAGTAGTTAATTATGCAAGGAAAATGCTATGAATTGTCATGGGAATATTGGAAATCAATTGTTACTAAAACAACCAATTCAATCCAGGGAATAAACTGATGCTAAAGCTAGTTGCAGTAGGCAGGCCTTTCATTTGTTTAAAATGTTAAGAGAGGTACCATAACTCAACACAACTTTAAGCTTCAAAACATGTGTGATAGTAAATAGGCAAAACGGTTAATCAGATTATTCCAGTTTTAGAAAGTCAAACTATGTATTTATGCATTCAAGCGCAAACCGTGCATAGACTAAGTAAAGTAATTTCATGAATATCAAAACAAGAGATACATCAAAAGTCGGTTTAGCTTTTTGGAATGGCATTCTCTAAGCATAAACAAGCAAAGACATAGAAATATAAATAAGTCTGTCAGCTTGCAGCATTCTGATAGTTTAGTATGTTAGTCATTTTGGATTTGGCAAGTAGAAATTTTGAATTAAAATATACAAAACGAAAACTAGACAAGAAAGCCGTTTGATATCGTTAATTTATCATAATAAAGTCATAAAGAATCCAACTAGAAAGAATAAAAATTATTTTTGAATTATGCAGTATGAGGTTGGACCCGATTGACATAAGTAAATAAGTGACTTTAATTAAGAATAACAACACAGATAACATAAGTAGGCAGATTCAGTAGGTAAAGTATAGTAATGTTTATTGCAATAGGAGGTAACAGAAAATAACTCACAAGAAGTTTTATTAGTTCAGTAATGATTGTTAATTACAGTTATTCGCATACTCAATGTTTAATGGAGATCATGCCAAAATATTAATTTTATTTTGAAATAAGATAGTTGCATAAAAGCCGCAGGCAGACAACATAGTGCAAGGGGTGATGGTACAGATCTTGAGAACTTCATGGGTATAAGGTCGTAACTTTTCGCCACTCCATCTGTGCATTTGAGTGCTCGCATTCGGGCATGTTTGAACGATTGAATTTAAAACTACAATACTGTTCGAACTTCCATACAGTTGGAGTATCTGTAAACAAAATAAATGTTAATTTCTTTTATATACAACAGACAGATAAAGTACAGAAAATAAATTGCCATGTTTAAATTCAATGTCATAGATTATTATAGTTATATCATGTTATAGTGAGATTATTATATGAAAGAAATTACAGCCTAGATAACTGTTCATGAAAAACTCTTAGTGCATAGGCTAGCAACACATTGGTTTTACAAATCTATACTAATATTATAAAGAGAAAAGATTTGTTTGTTTGTTAGTATTGGTTGGTTGTTTACATTGAATAGACTCCTAAACTACCTGGTACTGATCTGGTACTGGACCGATTTGAAAAATTCATATACTGTTGGAATCCTACGTTATCCCTGATGAACATAGGTTATACTTGATTCACGCAGACAAAGTCGGAGGCAGAAGCTTGTTATATATAACTACTATTGAAGTCGGTCAAGATAATCAATGAAATAGTAACAAACATCAATGAATAGTAATGATTTGAGTGTGACTATTGTTACCATGCCACATTGTTACTCCTACATACAAGTATGAAAGCTCATCGCACAAAAGTTTAGTCTATTTTAATGTAAATTTACCTGGTATTATAACTGTTAAATTTCAACTTGAACAGAGTGCTAAATATAGTGAACAATCAGCAGGACTAGCCGATGTTTACCTTACATACATACCATCACGCCTTAATTTCCGTAGGGGTGAACAGAAACTACTTTGTACCATTTGCTACATGTCTGACATAGTTTAGCATGTTACAGAATAGATATTATAATGGCTATAAATAATAAAAATAGATTATTGGTTAAGGAAACTTACTGTAGAAGTTCAGTAGATCGGATATCTACAGGTTTCATTTAAGTTCGGTTGTCAACCTAAGATCCTTAGTATATTTGCATTTGTAAACAAATGACAGTTCAAGGGGTGTGAAGGCCAATTGCATTCTTGTTGTTCACGTTAGATTTTTGGTTCTTTGGCACATTTTAGTACCCATCTTGATTGCAATCTGGAAATAGAAGCGAACAATTGTTCATTAATTTATAAGTGACAAGGACATCAGTAGTTAAATTTAGTCCATTTCGAAACGAAATAAAGGTTTCAGTTATTATCCTAGCAACTAAGAGTGACTGAGGAAATGTATGTTCAGAAAATAAATAATAAAACAGGTGAATAACCGGTACTAACCTGTAACGCAACAAAGGATAGTTGTTGATTTAGTTCACGTTTCCGACAATGATTTATAAAACATTTTGAATGAATATGAGATATCGAATCACATATTACTGGGTACATTCTCATATTAGCTTTGTTCACATTTAATTTATGAGAAGAACATATTTGATATCGATATTATCGATCTACGAAACGATATAAGTATCAATCAATCAATAACGTTTGAAACGTTTCATGCGCGGAACGGCATAGACAAATACGCTAGAGCTAGAAACTTTTTAACAATCGTGACAGCTGGTCGCAGTCAGAAAAGCAAAGGGGTTTGCACCCATGCAGTAAAGTCGTAGGATAATTAAATGAATTATAATTATCAAAGGCTGTAGAAATATTTTATGACATGTTTTAGCTTAAATAGCGTTGACAAGTAGTGATCGTGCGTGACAGTTCAAACAGTTAATTAATGAAGGAGTAAAATGTAAATAAATTAAGTATGTAGTGTAATAAGTAAGTAATTCCTGGCAGTTTCTGAGGGATATCATTTACCGTAATACCGTACAACGTTGCCGATATTTTGTCATAAGATTTTAATTATATCTTTGTTATTTTGTCTTGATGTGCCACGAATGGGAATAGGAAGAAGTATGTATTAAGTAACATAACCCCGACACCGGCAGAATCATCAAACATTTTATGGAGTCATACAATACAATACAATACAATAACTCTTTATTGAACACCACATATAACAACCAAAACAGAAAAAAGGTATACAGAATATTACAAGGTAACAATAGGCGGCCTTATCGCTACAGAGCGATCTCTACCAGGCAACCATAATGGACTGGAGAATAGAACAGATCTGAGCAGGTGGTCATATTCATATACATTGAATTGATTAAGTATTAAATAAGTTTTGAAGTCTATTCGCGGTTAAGGAATTTTAAGGGTAAGGTCAAAGAAAATTATTATTGATGTGAGATGTGTATTGTATTAATCGAACAGATTTTAATAGGTATATCTATGTTAGGAATACTGAAGGCCAAGTAATTAATTGATTATCAATAAATCATCACAGATTCTTTAAAATTCTAAGCTCAATAGGTTGTCAAATTATATATAGTTAAGTAGAGAATTTATTAAGGTCTGTCCCACAGTTGATCAGTCAGTCAGGTCAGTGCATTCTATCTGAATGGGACGAAAATACATTTATCAAAATTGGATTAATAAAATCGTAGGAATTATATTATAGGCGATGCGGCTAGCAACACATCACTATTTTGATTCCACTTTTCATCTGTGCACCCACAGTCTTGCTGGGCGTGGCTTTTTGTCTTGTTACCGTAGAACCGTACAACTTTGCCTTTTCATATAGCTTTGCCCAGCGCGTCACATTTCAGTAGAAGCGAAATCTACCAAAAATGGTCACAAATACACTTTATTTCTAATATGTGGCTTATAGCTAATCTTATTGCTGACAACACTGACCTATCGGTTGACGCGTATCTATCGTCAGTCACGCGTGAGCCGGCTTTGAGTGCGGGTATGTTTTTCGGCGGGCCAATCAGGACGAAAAAACTTTAAGTGAATTTCAAGCCAGGAAAGTCCTACAGCTATGTAATTTCAACTGTAACTAATATACAGTTTAAAAACGACGTAGACAGAATCACAACTCCTTATCTCTGTTAATTTCGTAATTATGGTAGTGGGCAATGTCATGAACGTTTTACGTATTACTTTTTACAGCTTTGCCCAGCACAATTTTACTCTTAGGGTTGTCACTAGTATGATGTATAAAATAAAATCATCATCATTATCATCATATAAAATATAATCCGTTTATTTCAGACAACAATGAATGTAGTCTATAAAGTGTACATTATTGAATCCTAATTATTTTTTTTAATCTAGTTTTTCTTTAGTAGGTAACGTT
The DNA here is from genome assembly GCA_949127965.1 of Pandemis corylana. Taxonomy (NCBI): domain Eukaryota; kingdom Metazoa; phylum Arthropoda; class Insecta; order Lepidoptera; family Tortricidae; genus Pandemis; species Pandemis corylana. The sequence continues at coordinate 12,453,608 of OX421856.1, read as the reverse complement.
CGTAACTACGCATTGCATTGCATTAAATTTGTTGTATTATGTAAAATTGGTTTTATTAAGCAACATACCTAAATCCAGGCACAATTTAATTTACAGTTAAGAGCAAATTATAATATTAATATCATACTACACCTTGTTTGATCGTCGTAGTCGGGTAAAAGCTATTAGTAAAAATTGACAACCCTAGCGTATCCAGGATTTTGTATGAAGGATGCATGAAGGATGTCAATTTTTTGTTTACGACTTTGCCCACACGAATTTGGACGTAAAATATAACACTTAAAGGACTATTAATACGATACAACGTTCCTATGTCTATTCTAGATTATTAGACTTTAAGAATCATGACCATAACGTTGAAAATCCCGAAGATAAGATAATGTAAACAAATGTGGGCAATCTCAAAATTTTTTCAATATTTTGGCCCGCCTGTTTGAGGCCTGTTTTCTACAGTAAGGAAACTCATTTTTAATGTAGTGTTCTCATCTACCCAAAGAAGAGTATGTCAATTTGTGAGTGTTCCAGATAAAGTTGTACAATATGGACTAATTGACTCGAAAAAAGGCAAAAAACCGCTAAAAGCGGGCAAAGTTGTACGATTCTACGGTACCTTGGGTTCTGTCTACCCCATGGTGGATAAAGACATGATATGTGTTTGTTTTGTTTGTGTAGTTTGGATTAATAAAGGTAGACTTGTAGAGTTAGTGGGACAAACGAAGACAGCAAAGAGTTGTTTGACAAGAAATGTTCGAGGAACGAAGGGGTGTTATAGGACATATATTTAATTATTGAATTAAGTTGAAAATGGCAAAGAGTTGTTTGACAATAAATGTTCGAGGAATGAAGGGGTGTTATAGGACATGTATTTAATTATTGAATTAAGTTATTACCTATGAATAGAAAATAAATGTTGAGTGAATTAGGGGCAGGATTAATAATTGCTAATTTTAAATAATAAGCAAATAGATTAATTTAAGTAATTATAAGTAAGTATGGTATAAAAAAATTATGTCTTAAATAAGCCAGGTAAATGTAATTTTAATTAGGAAACTTGGTTAAGAGTGATTAAAAGAAAAGAGAGTTGCTTCAGTTATTATATTAATTAAGACAATTAGGGGTGAGTTTTATGAGTGTTACGTTACTATATTAGGAAAAATTAGGGAACATTACAACACATTTAATGTCTTGAAAAAAAAAATTGTTTATTGTTGTCAATGACAGTATAGGAGAAAAGAAGTTTTGATGTAGTTATATAAGATTGAGACTTAGTTAGTAGTTTAATATGACGGGGGTGAAACGTAACAGTTTCATATGTATATTGGTTAAAGTTTTTGATATTTGATTATCTTTTATTTAAGTTAGAGAGAGAGGCATGTTAGCATTAGAAGGAGTATGTAATAAAGTGAAGATAATTGTGAATTTAAAATGGCTAGTTTCACCAAAACTCTGTGTATTGACTTTTAAAGGCAAAAAGCTCTTTTAGTATATAAGTTAGAAAGAAAAGATGTTCGTTTTACTTAGAGAAATGATGTTTTAGTCGACCGGAGTGTAACTCGAAGTTAGGAGATGGATAGAGGATGGTATAATGACAGAATTGTGATAGAGTGGCGCTATGTTAGAAGAAGAGTGTTCAAAAGTAAGAAAAGGTAAATAAACTATCATATCTAAAAGCTAAAAACGAACCATTTACTGATAGTTATTCTAGAAACAGTACACTGGCAAAAGGACTATTTGTTAATAGGTGTTAGGTTTAAAACCAAAAAGGATATTTCCTCAAAATATCTAAGGTTGTGATTGGCTTAACAAATGGTTACTTTACTCTACTCGTTGGACAGAACTAAGAATTTACACTGCACATGCGCCAAATTTGGATGTTGTTTGTGTCAGGCTGGAACTCTAGGGTAGATGGAGGTTTAATGGGGAATGCTGCACTCTTGCTAAGCGAACAGCCATGCGCAAAAATAAAGCATGTTAAAAGATTGCTTGATTTTGGAAGGAACCAGTTATATGGCATTTCATGTTAGAATGGGCATAAATGATGTATAGCTGCACCCATTATGGGTTCTGCTGATTCACAACCAGTGGATTCTTGCTAAGATTGACGATCCGGCATTGTGGAAATTCTACCATTATAATTGACATTATTGGTCTAGAGACTTCGGAAGGGGGCAGATAGCAACCAGATTTGGTATAAAAACACACAACAACTACACGTCTATTATAAATATCAGTAAAATAAAAAATAAAAAAATACATTCGCTTTAAAAAAATAAAAATAAAAAAATATATATAAAAAAAATATATATATAAAGTAACTTTTACCACTTTAGCTAGATTTCAAAGAAATTAGCCGCAGTAATAAAAGTTAAGGGGTGATTGAAACAGTCTCAAGTTAAGATTAACTAGAACCTGTCAAAGCGAATGAATTTGTTAAGGAATTTAGAAATAATTAATTAGTCTCTTATACACTTAGTTGCGGAGAGCGCCATCTAGGGTAATCGCGGCAAACCACTATTGATGGAGAGCGAAAATCTGATGCTAGCAAGCTAAGTTAATAGTACAATTTTAAGAAATAGAGGGCGTTAGTGGTTATACAAAATTACATAATTATTTAATTATAATAGAAAATAGATAGAAGATTAGTAACTATATAAGTAAAGAGAATGCTAGTGCCAACATTATTATGTAATCAAAATATTATCCACAAATAATCTATACAGGCCCGGAAAACACGAGAGTTTGAATGATAAACATTTGTAGTTAATATGAGGAAATTATCGAAAACGCAAGGAAAACAGAATCGGGAACAATTAGAGTATAGTATTAAGTACATTCTGTAAATATTTCATCAATATTGGTACAAGGACTAACTAGTAATTAGAGAGTAAAGATACCAAAATTTTGTATGTGAATTCTGGAATTAGGATTTGAAGAGCTCAAATTATACACATATTAAATACGGGAAAGAGGGATTTGCGAATTAAAATTAATAGAAATTAAAATGAGTTAGTTAAAAAGCATTATTAAAGTAAGGAGATAATTAAAAGTAAATTAAAAGTCATGAAACTAGATCAATAGTGCAAAATGGCGGGTGTGTCCAATGTGCTCAAAGTGCTTCATGTGCCTGGAGTGCTTAAAGTGCTCAAAATCACTGGCCAAGGTTATAAAAGGGAGCGGGAAATTTGAACGGGGCTCATTTATTTTTAGAATTTTGAAGAGTATGGTTGTTTTTATGTTGAGATTTTTGGGGGCATTTTGTTACTCGATTTTGTAGAGTAAGGTTGAATTAATTTTAGATTTTTGAAGAGGTACGTTTATCAAATTACTGATTTTGAGAAAGTAGAGTCAATTAATTCTCTGATACGGTCATTTTTATATTGGAATTTTCATATTTGATTTTAATTCGGGTTATTTTGAGTTGACCGTAATTCTGTAAATTTCCATATAAAACAAATCAATTTACAAGAGTTACTTTGGGGATTGTATTTTAGTATTTTAACGTAATTTTATATCATTCGCAGAGTGAGTATTGTCTAATAGTTTTATTCTTCAGGACTTCAGGTGGAGAATAGTTTGCTATTTTCATAGTAGTAAATTATTTTCTAGTGTAAATTATTATTGAAATATTTAAGTCAAGTTCCTTCTAGGGGAACTAAGTTTCTGTGGGATTGTAATTCGCTACCTCTGTAGGAAGTGGATTATTGTCTTACGCTATTTTGTACTAACCCATTATTTTCTGTGTCATTCCCACCTCTTCAAACTCGCAGCGTCAGGGATTTAATTTTAAAGTAAGACTGGCCGTAATCTGGCGATAATTTCTCGTCCAGAGCCAAAGCACAGTTTGATATCCCTGATAATTCGCATTTCGAAACCCAACGGTGCCAACGTCAGAATGCGATATGCGAGTCTTCGCTGCAAGGGTGAGCTTGCAGGATTTGATCCTGTCTAGGCAGGGTCAAGTTTACATACTCACACGGTTTTCTGATGGACTGCGTCTGATATTTGTACCATGGATTTGGGCTGTCGTAAGACGCATCTCATCAGGCGTGAAAGTTATCAGAAAGTCGGTTCATTATTTATAATATTTATTTACACACATCGTAGGTATCCTTTCCGCTGGTTCCCTCCTCTTAGGGGCTATATTGCCAGGGGACTAGCAACATTTAGGCCGACGTGTTAGGGACCCATAGGAACACACCATCTTTTGCTGTTAGGAGTTTAGAAGATTTGCATTGCACCTCGCAAATCTAACATTACACTAAATGTAAATAAGGGTCGTTCCCTAGAGTTGCTTTACCTACAGAGCTAGGGGTCTCGGACAAGCTTAAAGTACAAATTTAGGAATGTTAGGGAAGTAGGCAGGGACCTTTTATAGGGCTTTAGTTAGCAGAGTGATTCTTACACCGGATGATCTCTGAATACTCACCACATGATTAACTTAAATATGAGGCCAATCCTCCAGAATGATTTTCATCACAGAGCTAGTTTAGACTAGAGTCATACACACCTAATATATTTGGAAATATTTCCAGCTTAGTAATTAGTTAAGTGTAGTTTTGTTAAGTTAGTTTATTTATAAAATTCCGATTTAGGATGGTTGTTTCAATACATGACTGCTAGCACAAGGTCGAGTTTAAATAATAAGTTGACTGAATACCTAATATAAATAATCAGTTATTCAACACATCTTATAAAATAATAGATGGATTAAATTATAAAAATTCAGATTCCGCATAAAAGGAAGTAATACTAAACCAGTGAGTACAGAGAACTCCGTTGAGAATTCTACACCACGAGGGGGAATATCCAACATAAGCTGTAGTTACTTGAATTTGTAGGAAGAAAACCCGCTGCTCTGGTTTGTACTCTAAACCGCCGCCTCATTCGCGCACCGCTTTCGCGCTCTTCTTAATTTCTGTTAGCTTGGTAACGTAGCTTCGACAAATCCCGCGCATCGCGCTCATGCATCCGTCTCACTCTCTCACGCGCCCACTGAATCAGTCGCTCTCGCTCGTTTAACGTTCGCTCGTTCCCGACGCGCGCGCTATAACACGCGACGAGTCCGCTTGCCGCCACCGTCGCGTGAGGTTACGATTTTTTACATAGTTAAGTTTGTCGTTACCTCAATACTGTAAAACCCTAATGTGTGTGTTTTTTTAATACGTCATTATAGTTCTTGCGAGTGACTTACACGTTTTATTGCATCTCACCTCCATCTCCATTACAAATTGTATTTAATTTCATAAATAAAACAAGAAATGTTTTATTCTGTCTATTATAGAAATACTACTATAATGTCATACCTTCTAGTGTTCAGAACCTTGAGATAACCATTCTGCAGTATAATATCCTTAGGCTATGTTAGAAATAATAGTCAATATTTATAAGTATAACCACTTTCGTTAAGAACTCTTTATGTTTCATTCCCGTTATAAACTATTAACAGAAAGTAAAGAATAGTAAACCTTAGTTATAAGAAAACTGTCATTGACATCAAAATGAGGTCAAGGACCTGTTATCATCTTAATAATAATAAAGTATGGTAAAATCTGAATAATAGAATTAATAGAGTCATAATATCTATAGAGGATAATAAATCAAATAGTTATTGAAAGCAGAGTCCAGTAGAGTAGAAATTGTGTCAGTATTATAGAACTTTAATTAGCACCATTGTTAGTGCTTAGTTTTCAGCAACATGATTCTTCACGAAGGATTATTTTGTTAGCTGGTGGCGTAGGGGTGGAAATAGGGGAAGGATGGAGTTCCACCCGGGGCCATTGTGGCCCCGGTACCCTCTGCAATACTGATACATTTATAGTCTAAGAATAGTGCAGCTAGGTAGTAAATTCATTAGGTAATTTTTAGTGTTTTCAAATGTTAGGATTCTTTCTTGCTTTTCACTTAAAGTTCTTTGGGTTACTGTACGTTTAATCACATTGTAGGTCCTACAAACGCTAGACGAATCACCAGGCCAAGGTGTTGTTAAGTTGTATTTTAATTATTGTTAGGTTATTTTAGGTTTAGGTGTTAGGTTAATAATAATAAAAGGTCAAAAAAAACCCAAATATTAGGTAGACCGTGCATTGGGGGGGTTACAATCCCTCCGCAACCGCAGGTGGGTCCAATAGTCTAGACAGTCTCTGGCCATTGACAATTCGAGCGGCTCTTCGTTGAATACAAGAAATTGAAGTGTTACGAGTATGTAGATAATACAATACATGTGCAGGTGGCTTCCATGCTGGTCTGGGAGCAAAGGAAAAACATAGAATGTACCAGTTGCTTCTCATTCCGCGCGGATGGTAAAAAGCCCATCGAGGGAATGGGTGAAATTCTAAGGAATCATGTCATAGGCGATGCGGCTAGCAACCCATAACTATTTTGATTTCTTTTTCCATATATTTTATACGCCTACAATCATGCTAAACGTGGCCTTTTGGTTTTTGTTACCTCAGGCTCTGCCTACCCCGTAAGGACTTGATTTGTGTACCTATTTATGTGTATATATGTAGATAACCAAGTAAGTTAAAAACTCAACATTATGATAATAAATCTCTAAATACAGTAGAATCCGTTTATTATGACTTCGAAAGGAATTGACAAACACGTCATAATAAGCGGACGTCATATAAAGCGTTATGTGAAATGAAAAACTTTTTTTATGTAAATATGTAAATATTAAAAATCATTGAGATTGTCGAATGACCCACGCCAAATTCCTTTGCGAGACATGAGTTAGATTCTCCATTTTCTAATCTGCATATTATTGCACCTTTCTCCTCAATTGTAAATGCTTTACGTCGTTGAGATGTCATTTTTTTCACAGTAACAAACGAAAAACAATGCGTGACCTTCAACCGTCAATTACTCACTGAGAATCAAAACAAAAAAAAGCCACGTGCCGAACGTCGTCGGGAATCAACGAACAATACCGAAGGTGTAAAGAATCATGTCGGTCATTATAACCGGACATAATTTATTAAAAATGGGTCATAATAAGCGACATGTCACTGTAAGGGAAGTCATTATATCCGACTTTATTATAAAGAATTTTATATGAAAACCAAACTTCGTAGTGCAATTACGTCATAATAACCGGCTGGTCAATATAGGCGGAGTCATAATAAACGGATTCTACTGTAAGTAAAAAATAAATCTGAAATCTAAATCGAATCAATTCCGAACAAGGGCAATAAAGAAACAAGTATAGCTCGTGAGCTCTTAGAATCATCATCATCACCATCTCTAGCCTATATACGTCCCACTGCTGGGCACAGGCCTCCTCTCAGAATGAGAGGCTTGAGCTTATAGTTCCCATGCGGGCCCAGTGCGGATTGGGAACTTAAAACACACCATTGAATTTCTGCTGTTAGAATACCATCGGGTTTATCATCCTGTCTCCCTTACTCGGCCGGTTCAAGTATCAAACCCATAAGAGTGAGTGGGACAGCTACACAAACCTGAATAGCATTTGAAATACTCACGGACTGTACTTAGTGACGCGACAACAAAACAAACCTAATTAAAAATTAAAAAATAAATAGCTAAGTAGATTCTCGGAATCGGCCAGTTTGGTTAGCATTTATCTCAATGTATGTATGTATGTAAACTCATTACTGTGCAAAATAAACATAAAACAAATACAATTACACACTAACTGGTAGAGATAACTGGTAGAGATCCCTTATAGGGATAAGTTCGCCTTTGTGCATGTATTAATGTTATTTTTATTTTTTTGTAAATTGTGTCTGTTTCTTTATATTTGTACAATAAAGCATTTACTTACTTACTTACAATTTACAAACACTGAGATACATACACAAAAGCGAACTTATCCGTTTAAGGAATCTCTTCCAGTCAACCTTTGAGACTTAGGGACGGGCGAGTGAGTTTAAAAAGTACAAATACTGAGATCTTATCATTTAAAATAATAATCGACTCCCTCCAACACACTAATAGGGGGGTGATTAGCTAAATACCGTCTACGCAAACGGGGTTGGACATTGAGTGGGATAAAATGTAGTATGGTGTCAACAAAAACCAATTACATTTTTAAACGGCACTGAAAATGAGAACACAGAAAAATCATAAAAGTAAAGCTATGGCCGGAAATTGAACCCGGATCCTCTTCATTCCATAGCAGGTGAGTACGCCTTCGAATTTCTCTATCTGTTACTAGCTGTCAAGTGACCTTGTTACTATGCGAATTTTTGTCGCCAAGCGTCATCTATTTGAATGATGTGTCTGTACGACACAATTACGAACTTTCATGGAACATCTACTGCTCGCCTCACAAGGCGCTGTTTTTCAAATGATAGGTACTATCAAATAAATCAAGAGTTTTTACTTCGTGTGTTTTTATGCTTACTTTAAAACGAAAACTTGTTTAAAAACCAATTCCAAATTCCACTAATACTATCATCCATTTCTGACAAGGTTATCTGATTCTGACTGCCGTATAGAAGTGACCTATCTATTGTACTTTAAATTAACTACTTTCCTTTAAACTGTTTTGTATTCTACGGGTGCTGAGCTTAGCTCGATAAGGTAAACTGACTATTAGTCTAAGTGGAACGACACGATACGAACTTCGAATTTATCTAGGAGTTTTCACGACGGACCATTCGCTTGTAGACTGTAAATGTAAATCTAGGTAGGTTACTAGGTTGACTTTATACATCTCTACTATAGACTAATATAATTTAAGGCTCGGGGACCTTATACATCCCTTTTATAAATTATTGTGAACGCGGCGCGGAATAAAAGGCGGTTTTCTGTATTACACAATTTACTGGCACAAAACACACACATTCACAATTTATTACAATTCGGTAGAAGATTAATTAAGTTGCAAAGATCTAAACTAGGATAGGAAGTTAACAAATAGGTAATCGAGATAAAAAACAATGCGCGCGGAGCAAGCTCGGTCGCTGACAACTCTACTGCCACACCGCGGCACGCGCCAACGCAGGCGAACGCGGCAAGCGGGGCGTGGGGCGCGGGGCTCGGCGCTCGGGGTTCTCACGTCATACACGTTCGCGCCTAATTTAAATAACGGCCGGGCGGACGGCGCCGGCGAGTAGGACGGCGGGAAATAGAAGGATTTACGATATACTCCCCCTCTAGACTAGGAGAGCGCCCTCGCTCCTGGTCTAGCACTGCATCATTCTTAGCTGGGCGTCCGCGGTTCCTTTTGGGAACGACAGGTTTGGGAGGAGAACCATCATTCGCCTGGTAGCGGGTAAGGTCCTGAGAATGGTATCTCCCTAACAGAACGTCAGGTTGGTCAGTGCTTGCGATGGTGTACGAGGTGGGGCTGACCTTCTCCGCTATTTGGTATGGGCCATCGCGACGAGGGAAAAACTTGGCGGTGAGCTCTTTAGACGTATTACTCAGGAGGTGTGACTTTACGAGTACTAAATCACCCGTCTGGAATTCCTCGGCGGGTCGGCGGGATGCGTCAGCATACTGCTTTGCCTTGTCCTGCTCAATCTCCACCCGCTCGCGAACACCGGATAAAGATTCCAGGAACTGTTTTAAATATGGCGTTATTTGAGGAATAAAATTATCTTTCTCTAAAATGGCACGATGGTCGTGAACGACTTCTAAGGGTGACCGCATTTCCCTGCCAAAAGTCAAATACGCCGGTGACTTGCCTGTAGTGCGACATCGTAGGCTATTTAAAGCGAAACGGATTACAGGTAACTTCTTGGGCCATGACGTGTGGTCTCCCTCGACCAGCTGTGCCAGCATCGCCTTCATATCACGGTTTTTTTCGTTCTGCTGGATTTCCTTCTGGATGGTATAATGGGACAAGATTTTGCTTTATACCAAGGAGAGACATGCACTGACGCATCAATGCGGACACAAATTGGACCCCGTTGTCTGATATGACTCTACGAGGCAGACCATAACGCATGAAATACTCTTCGATGAGTACCACAGCACATGCCTCAGCCGTAGCTTCTTTAAGAGGAAATACCTCTACCCAACGAGTAGCTGTGTCCTCGACAAGGAAGATCCACCTCTCCCCCTGGTCTCCAGTTGGTAACGGGCCGAATAAATCCATAGCCAATACTTCTGTACGCTGGTTCATAAGAGGTGTTTGCAGAAGACCCGACGGCTTGGAGTTTGTGGCTTTATAACGCTGACAGTGTATGCAGGCTTTAACATAATCCATGATTATTCTCCGCATACCTGTGAAATAGTACAGCTGAGCTACTTTGTGGTAAGTACGATCGATGCCAGGGTGTCCTGCCATTGGTGAGTCGTGACACTCTTTCAGTATTTCTGCTCTGAGACTAATGGGAATGACGAGCTGGGGAGTCTCACTATCGGAATCCGGATTATATCGGAAAAGTACTCCCTGGTCCATAAGGTAACCACGTTCCGTCCATCGTCGAGTTGCCACTTCGTCAGTACCTTCAACTTCTCTAATTATCTTCTCCACCTCGGGGTCAGTTAGTTGCTCTTGTCGTAGCTCTGAAGGATCTTTCTTTGGTAGGTCCACAATCACTGAGCAGATTCCGCAGTTCTCACGAGAATCCTCGGAACAGATTGGTCTACTCAGGGTGTCGGCTACTACGTTAGCTTTTCCGGGAGTGTACTGAAATTGAATGTCGAATGACTGGAGCTTTAACGCCCACCTAACCAGTCTGCCTGTAGGGGACTTAAGCGTCAACAGCCATCGGAGCGGTTGGTGGTCACTGCCGATGACTACTGGGTGTCCATCCAAGTAGCATCTAAATCGCTCGACAGCCCACACTACTGCAAGTGCCTCTCGCTCCGTAGTGGAATAATTCCTTTCAGCAGAATTCAATAAACGGCTGGCATATTCAATAGGCCGCTCTCCCGTACCCTCCCCCTGCAGGAGAACTGCCCCAAGAGCGTAATTACTCGCATCGGTTCGCAAAATGAAGGGCTGGGAGAAATCAGCTTGGACCAAGATTGGCGCGGTGGTCAACAATTTCTTCAGCTCGTTAAATGCAGATATCTGAGCTGGACCCCAAGTCCAAGTTTGGTCTTTCCTGGTTAGTCTGGTGAGGGGTTCTGCCACTTTTGAGAACCCAGGAATAAACTTTCTAAACCAGGCACAGGTTTGTAGAAAAGTACGAAGATGTTTCAGGTGATTGGGCTCTTTCATCTCTAACACTGCCTGTACTTTATCTGGATCCGGTGAGACGCCTTGTTGCGTCACGATGTGCCCAAGGTATTTCACGCTCTCTCTGACGAAGACACATTTATCCCGGTTAACGCAAAGATTATACTCTCGGAGACGATTGAATACAGCTTGCAGGTCTTGTAGGTGTTGCTCGAACCCTTCTGAGATGATAAGAAGATCGTCAAGATATGCGAGAAGAGTCACGTGGGATAAGGATGAGCAGGAACGTAAGCGATCTATCAGTCGCTGAAACGTTGCTGGGGCGTTCTTCAAGCCAAATGGCATTCGCTTGAAACGGTATGTTCCGAAAGGACTAATAAATGCCGTTTTGTCTCGGTCTTGCTCACGAACACTCACTTGCCAGTAACCGGATCTCAGGTCAAGGGTGCTCATATAGCAGTTCCTCTTCGTGGATTGCAGCAACTCATCGATAAGAGGCATTGGATAGTGGTCCGACTTAGTTATGGCGTTAAGACGTCTATAGTCTACGCAAAACCTCACACTTCCATTAGGTTTTGGCACCAAGAGCGCTGGTGAGCACCAAGCGGACTCACATTCTTCAATGACATCTTCTTTAAGCATCTTATCGATTTCTTGGCGCATAAGTTCTTTCTTAGCTGGAGTCATGCGATACGGCGGCACGGACACGGGATGCTGGTCACCTGTATCGATACTGTGTTCGGCGAAAGGTGTAGGCGCTCCCCCTGGCTGAAAGACATCTCTACTGTCTACTAAGATTTGCGCTAGCACCTCCCGGTCACGCGGATTTAGTAGCGAACCTTCATCGCTCCTAAGGACATCAGCAGCGGCGCAAGAAAGTCCTCGCCTCTCCTGTTCACATCGCAGCTGACGTTCACGACCATCAGTACCATCAACAAAACGCCACGACCTACGTGAAAAATCAATGACGACTCGAGCGGCTACTAAGAAATCGATTCCGAGTAAAGTTTCGTTTTCGCGTGCTTCTGGCAATATTAAAAATTGGGTCGTTATCACTTTGCCTTCTAAATGTACATCTAGAGTGGTAATGAGCACGTCAATCTCGCGCGGGTGTCCGTCAGCGAGCTTTATTAGCCGTCGCGCTGGTTTGAGAGAGTGACCCTTGCGGAGGAGGAGCATATGTAAAGTGTGACCCGCAATACATTGTTTGGCACCGGTATCGATAAGCGCTGTGCCCCGCGAACCCAAAATTTCTATATCAAAAATTGGTCGTAATATACGATTATTCAGCGAATGACTCGAGCTCGGACCGGTAGCGCGTGTAACACAGACACAAACATTATTGACATGACAACTTGAAATATTTTTGTGACACAAACAATTTTGCCGTGTGGATTCTGTACTATCCGAATTTTACAATAAAAATTATTATTTTGAATTTTAGTGGTTATACAATCACCGGGACTATTACACAAATTATTAACAGAAAAAATATTGTTTTGTCCCGTAGATACATTATTATTATTATCCGGATTTTCCCCACAAAAATTAATATTTTGTACCATAGTATTTGTACAATCACCTGGACTATTAGGCAAACTATTACCAGAAATAATATTATTTCGTCCCGTGGATACACTATAATCCGGATTTTTACAATAACAATCATTATTTTGTCCCGAGGTGTACACATTCTCTTCGGGACTATAGTAAAAAGTGTTGCAATAATCATTTTGTTCTATAGACGCACCACTGGGTGTGGGCGATGCCGATGCATTATAGTTATAGTTAGGATTATAATCGTTCGACATGTCTAAACTATAAAAACACTGGTTTTCGTTACACTTAGGACAGTTATCGCGAGTTACGTTTTTGATACCGCACTGATAACACGACACTGACACAGAATTGACATTATTAATGTTTGTGGACTCACCCCGCTCTGCCAACTTACGGCAGGTGTCGCGTAGATGTCCATACCGCTTGCAGTACACGCAATAGGGGCGCTGCCGGCTGGGCGCGCCGGCGTGGTACTCGCTGGTCGGCGGCTGGGGAGGCGGCGGGAACACGGGCGCGTGGCGCGCGGGCGCCGGCGCGGCGCCTGCGGTGCGCTCCCACTGCGGAGGCGCGCGCGCGGCGCCCGCCGTGCGCTCGTGCTGCGGAGGCGCGCGCGCGCCGCCCGCCGTGTGCTCGGGCTGCGGCGGCACGCCGTGCGCGTGCGATGTAGATGTACTTGTATAGGAGCGCGCGCGTGCACACGCGGGGCTGCGCGTCGATACAGGCTGCGCGTAGTTCGCCGCGGGCTTATTCTGTGCCTCCGCGGCGATTCGGCGGCTCTTTGCATCACGAATTTTGTCCTCGATATCGTGGGCTTTCTTGAGTAAATCTTTGAACGTATGAAATTCGTCGCGACGTAAATATTTAGTTATTCTCGTGTTCATTAAACTAAATATCATATCCAGTTGCACTTTTAGCGATAAATCTTTAGGGGGGAGTTTAGTTAGGAGGGCTCGGCTTCGTGCGATGAATAAATCCGTGTTCTCGTCTTCACGTTGCTCTTTGCTGAATAGCTCTCTATAAATATGCGACTCCGAGCGGCGGTCTCCGTAAGCGTCGCGCAGGTACGTCAACGCCTCTTCCCATGAGGCTATCTCTGCACGGACACTCTGCCACCAGGTCGCGGCCTCACCAACTAACAACATCGACATGCCCTTGACTGCCCTTTCATCAGGGACGTTCGCCGCTTCCTTGTATGAAACCACGGCGTCAACAAACGCTTCGATGTCTCCCTGTCCTGTAAATCTCGACGTGCACGTCGCGAAAGTGCCGGTCGGCGCGAGCGCCTCTCCCGCTGAAGAACTCAGCGGCGTGAGCGGCCGCTGGGCGGGGGGGCTCGGCGCGATGAGCGGCAGCTGGCCGAGGCGCTCGAACACGCGGTCGCACATCTCTGCTTGTGTTTGTTGAATAGTCGACAAAAGAGATGCAAAATTTTCTTGCGACATTGTCACGACGTTGTTCGGCGACTCCGGCGGCGGCGGCGACTCGTCGTCACGAGATTGAGATTGTCGTCTACGCGGCATCGTTACTGATCACTATCATATGTTTATTCACTTCATAAACTACACATTTAGTCACTTCACTGTAGTGTACTAAACCGTAGGCTTTCGGGCCTGCAGTTGGGACGCCATTTATTGTGAACGCGGCGCGGAATAAAAGGCGGTTTTCTGTATTACACAATTTACTGGCACAAAACACACACATTCACAATTTATTACAATTCGGTAGAAGATTAATTAAGTTGCAAAGATCTAAACTAGGATAGGAAGTTAACAAATAGGTAATCGAGATAAAAAACAATGCGCGCGGAGCAAGCTCGGTCGCTGACAACTCTACTGCCACACCGCGGCACGCGCCAACGCAGGCGAACGCGGCAAGCGGGGCGTGGGGCGCGGGGCTCGGCGCTCGGGGTTCTCACGTCATACACGTTCGCGCCTAATTTAAATAACGGCCGGGCGGACGGCGCCGGCGAGTAGGACGGCGGGAAATAGAAGGATTTACGATAAAATGTATTTAATTTAAGTAGAATTTAAGTGTAGCAGCTTAATCTATTTTATTTTGTAAAAATGTATTTCTGCCAAGTTTCTTGCGGCGCATTCTTCTTGGCAGTGATGGTCTTTCCGAATGAGCTGGTAGTTTCAAACAAGACATGTATAAGAGCCCTAGGCGGGCCATTTGCAAAAATAAATTTTGAATTTTGATTTTTTGAACTTACTATTTCACATTACATCATAATTAGGTGCTCGTATCGTCAACTCGTATTATCAATATACCTACGGCATGTATTTAACGCAGATTTGTAATATGGTGCAGGTTGTGGTGACCATTTTCATTTAATTATTCGACTACAGAACCCTTCTTTATCCGTGGTCACTAGATGCACTCGGCCGGTTTTAAAAAAAATTGGCCAGTCACTTTCACCTTGAGAATGATCCCGCAGACAGATCGAAACACGTTCGTGTTTGTGTTTTAGGGGATAGTTAAGTTTGTGGGATTCATGCATGTTTTATGTGGCGTAGAGGAGGGAGGGTTGCTTGCAATAACATATATATTTCGCACAGGCTTAGCTATCTTGCACGTAAGTAGCGGAGTAGAAAGGTAAATGTTTTTTGTTCACTAAAAATGCCAGTATTTGGACTATGCATGGCGATTTAAAACAAACTAATGGCCAATGCAGCGAACACCGTAACGCGAACACGAAGTGTAATACCAGCATAATGCCTACAAATAACGCCCCAGCGAAGTGTCGAACGAAATTAACCCATTCATTGCTCCAATTTCGTCCGTCAATTCATTCACGCAAGGAAGGTATAAATAGCACGTTGTTTTTCCGTTCCGTTGTTTATCTCAAGCAAAATTATTCTACCCTATTCTTTTATAAAAACCTAGCAATAGAAGTCTGTGCCCTTCTTGTCTATTTCTTCGACTGTCCATAATTGATTTAATTACAAAAATGCTCTAATTTGTATGGAAAGCGAGCAGTAATTTAAACTGGTAAATGTATTTATAATAATACAATTTATAGGTATACCTAATCGATATACTTTAGCCCACTAGGTAGGTATGGTTAGCGGAAAGAGACCGGGGGAGAGAGTCCCACATAACCATCTGGGCCTCCCGCCGTTAAAAAAAGGTACTGTCAGCCAAATAAGTGATCTATTTGTTAGAAAGAGGTTTTCGCAATCGTTGACAGACTGGCCGGTATGAAAGGTGACGGATGTATTCAAGTTTGATGTTTGAGAAAAACGTCTTATACTTTTGTTTAGCTGTCTAACAGAAACGTGTTCTTTTACTATGGTATTGTAAAATAAATAAAATATCTTTATTTTAAAGATTCCTTCATTTCGGTTGACACCGCAAGCTCTGCTATATAGATTACAATCTATAGATAAATAGAAATTTTATCAGGTAATGTGCCTATAGACACAAATATGTCAACCGGAAGCGGAAGTTTAAATTCCCTTGGAGGAGGGAATGGAACTACTATACACCAGCAGAGTAATACAGTAAGTGGTGGTATCTCGATTGATAAACTGGACGGAAACAGTAACTATGCCACTTGGAAATTCCTTATGGAGCTATATCTACTGGAAGCAGATCTGTGGGAGTACACGAGTGCTACTCCGCCTGCATCTGATATACAAGGAAACAAAAAAGACCAAAAGGCACGAGCGAGGATTTGTTTGATGGTCAAACCACACTGCTTAGTACACGTACGGAAGGCTAAGACAGCCAAGGAAGCCTGGGAAGCACTGAGGTGCGCTTTTGAAGACAAAGGTCTAAACAATCGGTGTCGTCTGCTGACAAGGCTAGTAAGTTTCAAGCTAGAGCAGTTCTCGACAGTAAGAGATTATGTGACAAGTGTCATGACGACGTCACAGGAACTTGCGGACTTAGGGAAGGAAGTTGATGATGAACTATTGGCTGCATTACTTCTTCAAGGTCTTACCGCAGAGTTTCAACCAATGAGATTGGCACTAGAGAATAGTAACATTGTACTCACAACTGATTATGTGAAGACGAAGTTATTCCAGATGGAAGATACTCACATGGCAAGCTCGAGTGCATGTCAACCGAAGCCAGAACAAACAGCATTCACAGCAAAGAAGTATAAGGGCAAGAGTGCTCCGAAAAACACCAAGAGAAAGGTGAAATGCTTCATTTGTGATGGACCACACAAGGCAAATGAGTGCCCGGACAATCCTAAAATAAAGAAGGAAGCTCATCAAGCATTTGCACTTGGAATGATGTCGAAGAACAACCCAGAGGACTGGATCATCGACTCAGGAGCGTCGTGTCACATGACGAATCGAAGAACTTGGTTTAGCTGTTTGAAGGACACACCCCAGCCCCTTAGAGTAACTTGTGCGGATGGTAATGAGGTGTTTGGTCGAGGTAAGGGTACGGTTGTATGTGAGTCAGGGCTATCCATCAGCAATGTTACGTATGTACCTGATTTACAAACCAACTTACTTAGCGTAAGTGAAATTGTCAAAAAGGATAATGTAGTTGTATTTTCTAAAAATGGTTGTGACATTTACAGGAGTGAGGAATGTACGGTACAAGGCACTGCTGCTTTGAAAGGTGTAGAAGAACGAGGTGTTTATAAAATTAAAACTGCTTCTCAAGGTTCTGCACTCGCAACGACTGAAGGCGATCAATTGATGCTTTGGCATCGGCGGATGGGTCACTTGGGCAAGTACAACCTTAAACTCCTGAGAGATAAGATGGCAATTGGGGTAAGTTTTCCAAATTCTACTTCTACACTCGAGTGTGTATCGTGTATAATGGGAAAACAAACCAAACAACCATTTCAAAAGCGTAGCACTACAAGGGCAAAGACAATTCTTGGCTTAATACACTCAGATGTATGCGGACCAATGAACGTAGCTTCTGTTAGCGGTAACATATATTTTTTGACGTTTATTGACGACTTTTCGCGTGAAACTTTTATTTATTTTTTGAAATCAAAGAGTAATGTATTCGAAAAATTTTTAGAGTTTAAAGCTTTAGCTGAAAATCAGACCGGCAAGAAAATAAAGATTCTGCGTACTGACAACGGCACCGAGTTCGTCAATAAACGAATGGATAGTTACCTGAAGCAACAAGGAATCCTACATCAATTAACAGTGGAGTACACGCCTGAGCAGAACGGCGTTGCTGAACGCGCAAACCGCACGATTTGCGAAAAAGCAAGGAGCATGCTACACGAAGCTGGCTTAGAAAAACGTTTCTGGGCAGAAGCTGTGCAACATGCAGTGTTCTTGAAGAACAGGTCACCTACAATCGCTGTAAATGACATGACTCCTGAAGAGAAATGGTCAGGAAAACGATGCGATTTGAGCATGATAAAGACTTTCGGGTGCAAAGCCTTTATGCACGTTCCAGACCAGAAGCGGACAAAGTGGGATCATAAAAGCAGAGAGCTGATCCATGTCGGGTATTGTGACAATGCTAAGGCATACCGGCTTGTTGACCCCGCTACTGGAGCCATATACAAGGCGAGAGATGTGATATTCTTCGAAAACCAGAAATACCGAGAGGAAGTTGAACCACAACATGATCCGGAGTTGGTAAACAACAATTCCACGCTTGGAGAAGTAAAACTTAGTCCAGTCATCGTCAGTAGAACAACTTCCGAGGTTCCATTACAAACATTGCAGGAAATAGAGTTTCCTAGAGAGGAACAGCTAGACCCTGAATTGGAGAGAGAAGCAACTGAAGCACCTAGAGAGGAGCATGAGGAACCCGAACTGCAGAGAGTACCTGAACAATCTCAGACTGACGAAAACGATGAGTTTGAAGATTGCGAACCTGGACCGGCTCCCATTGCGGAAAATATTCCTAACCAGAGTGAACGGAGGTACCCGCTCAGGGATAGGAAGCCCAGAGAATTTCCGGATTATGTACTGTATCAGGCAGTTCAAACACAGGAAGATCCAGCAACAATACAGGAGGCTTTATCCAGAGCTGACAGCGAGCAATGGAGAAAAGCAATTCAGGAGGAGCTGGATGCTTTAAAGAAAAATGGCACATGGTCTTTGGTTAAACCTAACGAAGCAACTAACATTATTGATTCTAAGTGGTTACTTAAAATCAAAAAGGAGGCCGGGAATAGAACTAGATACAAGGCACGTTTGGTTGCAAGAGGCTTTACCCAAAGAAAAGGCATTGATTACGACGAAACATTTTCACCAGTGGTGAGACATAGTTCCCTGAGGCTGTTATTTGCTTTAGCTGCAAACCTGCAAATGAGTGTCGACCACATGGACGTTAAGACTGCATTCCTCAATGGGAATATAGACGAAGTGGTGTATATGAGACAACCACCTTTCTTTGAAGAAAAGGGAAAAGAACAGCATGTGTGCATGTTAAAGAAGTCATTATATGGACTAAAACAAGCACCACGCTCATGGAATATTAAACTTCACACAGAATTAGAGAGTCTGAAATTTAATAGGTGTAAGAATGAACCTTGTGTTTATACTCGGACATCAGGAAAAGACAGGATTATCCTAGCTGTGTATGTGGATGACATTCTTATCTTCTATAATGATCCACAACAAATGCAGAGGGTAAAGGGTGAACTGATGTCGAAGTTCGAAATGAAAGATCTCGGAAAGGCAGAGTTATTTCTGGGAATGAGTATTAAACAAATGGATGGTCGAATCAAAATCGATCAGGAAGAGTATATAGACAAACTTCTACAGCGGTTTGGAATGACAGACTGTAAACCAGTTAGTACACCAGCAGTTCCTGGTCAACGTTTTACTAAACCTGAGGACTCTCACAAACCAAATGAATCAGTTCCATACAGAGAACTGATAGGTTCATTAATGTACGTTGCTGTCTGCACGAGGCCAGACATTGCACACTCTGTAAACTTTATGAGCCAATTTAACAATAACTATAAAGAAGTACACTGGTTGGCCGTAAAGAGAATCCTGCGATACCTAAAAGGTACGAAGAATATGGGGCTAGTTTTTGAGAATGATACCTGTAGAGCCATTCAAGGTTTTGCTGATGCTGATCATGCGGGAAATCTTGTGGATAGAAAATCATACTCTGGAAATGTGTTTATAATGGCAAAAGGAGCGGTATCGTGGCAAAGCTCAAAACAAAGAAGCATAGCCATATCCACAGCAGAAGCTGAATATGTTAGCCTGTCTGAAGCTGCTAAAGAAGCTATCTTCCTAAGATGCTTTCTAAATGATCTGTTAAGTAAGGAGGAGAGAATTACAATTCATACAGATAGTCAGTCTGCTATGGCTATAGCGCTTAATCCGGTGCAACATCAACGGACAAAGCACATAGACGTCCGCTACCATTTTATTAGGGACACGCTTGAGAGTGATGTACTGACTTTG
Organism: Pandemis corylana; assembly: GCA_949127965.1. NCBI lineage: Eukaryota > Metazoa > Arthropoda > Insecta > Lepidoptera > Tortricidae > Pandemis > Pandemis corylana. Next base: position 12,433,586 of record OX421856.1, on the reverse strand, counting down.
AAATATTTAGAGACAAAGTATATGGTTGCAGATATTATGACTAAGGCAGTGCCTAAAGGGAAGCATGTGTTCTGCCGAAGTAAGATGGGTGTTTTGTGTTAGTATGTTTGTGAGAGGTATATGAGGAGTATGTGAAGCATCTGAAGTCTGAAGGAAACGATTGAGGAGGAGTGTTAGAAAGAGGTTTTCGCAATCGTTGACAGACTGGCCGGTATGAAAGGTGACGGATGTATTCAAGTTTGATGTTTGAGAAAAACGTCTTATACTTTTGTTTAGCTGTCTAACAGAAACGTGTTCTTTTACTATGGTATTGTAAAATAAATAAAATATCTTTATTTTAAAGATTCCTTCATTTCGGTTGACACCGCAAGCTCTGCTATATAGATTACAATCTATAGATAAATAGAAATTTTATCACTATTACTTTCATCCAACTTCCTATCAAATGAAAATGTCGCTAAACTGGAACTTTTAAATTGACAGCCCGGCGTCTTATCGACATTATATTTTATGACGTGCAAAGGATTTTTAAACTTGGGGTGGTAAACCACATGCTTAACTTAGCTGATGGTACGGACAACCGATTTGGTTCTCAGGCCATCGATATTACTACAGTTATTCACAAAGTTTTATTGCTTAAAGATTATTTGGTTTTATGTATCTAACTTATCGGTCTGAACTACGATTTAGATGTACGAACTCACCTATTTAACTATAGGTGTAAACACAGACCACCTACCCTAGAGACATGCCATCTTTACGAATTTCTAAGCAAACACTTCTGCCGACATTTGCGGAATGCGAAGTAAGCGGGCGGCAGGGGTGACGTCACGGAGAAAGAAAAAAGAGATGAGGGTATGTCGATATTGTATATCGATAAGTTACTGACCGGTTAGATTTTGAAGTGATAACTTCTTATGGGAAGGTAACCGGGAAACCGCTTCGTAACTTAACGCGTTACGGCGCCAGTGTGCATGCTCCACCTTTCGAATATTCTAAAAATCTGCCATATCTGGCCTTTAAAAACCTTCCGAAACTTGTGAGTTATATCGATACGGTTTGGTCGCATCTCTACTTACAAGTGTCGTTGAATGCAAGAAAGAGATGTAACGCGACGCAAAGCGTGCCAAACAAGGGCATACATGGACTTGGTACTTATTAGCGACCAGTGTTATTAGAACTGCGTGATTTTTGTTATTAAAGTATTATCGTATCTTTGTACTAACCGATGAAACGTGATATTATCCTTCTTGTAATTATTTTTGCGACTGTCGCTTCCACGCCATCTTACAGCGCAAACTGGCATTTTTAGTATTTTTAGTATTGTAGTTTTTCGGTCACAGTAACTCGCTGCTTACGGGTCTGTTTCCTGGTCGCTACTGAATGATCGCGCGTTTGCGTTTGAAGTCATAGGAGCAATTGAGCAAATAGGATCCAGAAAATGCCGCCTTGTATTACATGTCTAATGGTAGGTGGTCTGTGGGTGTAAACTTGTTAAACAAATTCCAAAAGTTTGCAGGGTTTGCTTTGCTTATTGCAGGCTAAAGTTAATTAAAATATTGATAGTTAACGTTTACTACCGTTCCATAACAATTTAACGATTAGAGAAACATTTTAATTACATTCCACATTCCATATAACCGTGAACAATTTGGTTGGATTATTGAATGGGGTTCGGCACCTTGTCTAAACTTCAGGTCACTGAACAATGACAGGAAACAAGATAAAATTAAGGTAAATATTTGTATTGGTATAAATAAGAAATACTTGTGTACTTACCTGCTCTGACTAGAAATTAATTTTACCTCGCCATATTCTAAACAGTTGAGTGACTACGTATAATTTACGAGACGCTAGGCCTAAAACCGACTTCTGGGACCTGATTTTTGAAAGCACATCACTGGCAAGTGCCACTTGAACGTGGAATAAATCAGCGGATATCTCCAAAACTACAGCTCTAATCAAAGTTTTGACTAGTTCACAAGATTAATGAGAGCTGGGATTGTCTTCTATGCTACTCGTATTTCAAATTCAGCTCAATTTTTCACCACTTTCGAGTGGTATTTTCACACGTGCTTCAAAAAATCGGGCCCCATGTAAAAAAATAGAGCCTAACTACCTACTTACCCGTCGCGTCGTGCCTCGTTGAATAAATACCGTAGGTAAGTAGGTATAATTTATGAAAACAAAGTTATTTTCGCTTGTGGTAAAAAGATACACACATAAATACATAAATCACATCTTTATCCCCTACGGGGTAGACAGAGCCTAAGGTAACAACCTAAAGGCCACGTTTAGCATGATTGTGGGCGTATAGCGTGACTGATGGGTTGCTAGCCATATCGCCATAACATGATGCCTAATATTTTCGCCCAGGCTTTTACCATAGGCGCGGAAAGAGAAGCAACGGGTACATTCTATGTTTTTTCTTTGCTCCTAGATCGGCATGGATAAAGATGAAATATAAATGTGAGTAGGTAGGTATTTTTTAATTTATACGGAATCCTCCTTAGTATATCTCAGTGCACGAGTCCGACTCGCACATGAACAGCTTTTATTGCTCGGCTTGGTCAAGCTTGATGACTATCTCGGAGGAATAAGACGTTACAATTGATTTTGGCTTCGGCCTTTTATGTATTAACTAGCGACCCGCCCCGGCTTCGCACGGTATATTATGCATGTATTATACACATAAAACTTCCTCTTGAATCACTCTATCTATTTAAAAAACCCGCATGAAAATCCGTTGTGTAGTTTTGAAGATATAAGCATACATCGGGACATGAGGACAGAAAAAGCGACTTTATTTTATACTATGTAGTGACTATGTAGTGATACTACTGACATGGCGACAGCCTTAAAGAATTTAAACCATTCACATGAGTTACAATTAACTTTCAATGGACTGAGTTTCCTTTGCCTTCCCCGAAAATGAAAGGGGGAGAATTAACCAAAAAAATTATAGTTTTGCCGCCTTTTAAACTACAGTAGCGAAATGTTTGAGCCCTTTAATTAAACGCGGAAACAAGAATGTCGTGAACAGTTATTGTATTTTTTATCAATCGCCGACACCATGGGCTCGCGTTGCATGGGATGCATGGAGATGAAGTCACGGGAGTCAGCCTCATGAGGATCAAGGGCCCGATTTTTGAAAGAACATCACTCGAAAGTACCCCTCGAAAGTGGTATAAATCTCTTTATACCTTCAGAACTACAGCTCTAATCAAATTTTTGACTAGATCACAAGATAAACGTGAGCCGTAAGTATCTTCTAAGCTACTCGTATTTCAAATTCAGCACAATATTTCACCACTTTCGAGCGGTATTTTCACACATGTGCTTTCAAAAATCGGGCCCCAAGCCTAATATTTTTGATGTAGGTAGGTATGTATTTTTTACAGAACACCACATTCCTTGCTCTCTTGAGATTAATAAATGTAAATTAATCAACCTTTATCTCTGCACATATCGTTAGTGCTCTAAAATGCGTTCAGAAACCGTAGGAAATGACCTGCATTATTACACCCTTAAAAAATCTATACTGTAATAAAATTACAGTACAAAAATCTGTACTTTAATGTTATTACAGTACAAATTTTACCATAACCTTTAAAGTTCAGATTTACCTAATACAACAGACAAGAAAGTACTTACATAAATCACGTCTTTATCCCTTACAGGGTAGGCAGAACCTAGTATAATTGGTTGTAATAATGCTGGTTTAATTTGCCTACTGCTTGTGAACCCATCTTAGAGTACTTATGATATAAAGTAAATAAAGTATTGTATGCAACTGTACATAATTAGGCCTTAAAACACTTGTGTGATCTTATTTTGAAAATCGCCAAGTCTTGTAACAAACCCTCATTATGTAACATACATACATACATAAATCACGTCTTTATCCCTTACGGGGTAGACAGAGCCTAAGGCATCAAGGCCTAAAGGCCACACTCAGCATGATTGTGGGTGTGTAGGTGGAAAGGGGAATCAAAATAGTGATGGGTTGCTTGCTGCAAAATAATAATATTATTTTTATGCCCATTCCTTCGATGGGCTTTTATCATCTGCGCGGGAAGAGAAGCAACTGGTACATTGTATGGTTTTTCTTTACTCCCAGACCAGCATGGAGTCATTATGTAACGGTTGCATAAAATACTATTGTGTACAGTAAAAGCAAATTTATATATCTACTTAACATATTCAGCACCGAGAACCAGACAGTTGAATTCTCTGTTCATAGGCAATGTTCACTACAAAGGTTGAATAAGTTGAAATAGAGTTAGCCTTTGATAAGTAACAGCTATATTTTTATTACTTCCAGGAGAAATCATCAGCCAAATAAAAGTGCCAGTAGGAAATGATATTCTGTTACCTGAACTAACCGACCAACTATCTGAAATAGGAGCAGACATGCTGGTCAATTGCATGAGGACACTGCCTGAGAGCTTAGCAAATGCAAAACCACAAAGCCATGAAGGTGTTACTTATGGTAAGTAGTAAGACACCTTGGATACCAATTTGCGCCTTCTTCCTCAGATTTTGTAGTATATTGGCAGGGATAAATAATGCTGTGTAGTGAGATTACTGTTCATTGAACTGACGGGAAATAAAAATTAGACATGACCACCAGTATCATACGCCTCTTGATGTTCTCTGAGTAAATTTATGAATTTTCTGCAGCACGTGCATTGCATTTACATAGTAGTTTTTTTTATTAGCGAATTATAGTGCTCCACTGCTGGGCAAAGTAGAATATGATTTATTTATTTATGATCGAGTAGGCGTCAGGTTATGGGACAAGTGTCTCAACAAAAAAGAAGGTTTCTCGTCTTGTGCTGTAACATTGTTGTAACTAGAAAATGTTTATTTATTATTTCAGCTAAAAAAATCTGCAAAAGTATAAGCTACGTACGTAAACGACGTTCGGTGGTCAGAGATGAGCTCAATTGAAGTTTACAACTTATATCGTGCTATATACGGATTATACCCTCTTACCGCCATGTTCAGAAATAAACAGGTGAAGCTATTTGATGCATTTCTACATTTAAGTGAAGAAAGCTATAAACCAGTGGGAGCACTCGAATATTGTGAGAGCACAAATGCAATAAAAGTGTTGTGTAAAGATAGAAGATATGTATATTTTAGGTCACTTAGAATAGTAGGGAAAAAAGAGATTACAGCTCTGGATTTCTATAATGGATACACAAAACATATGCCAGTAGAGAAAAGAAAATGTATAGTTGTCTAGAATAAAAATATATAGATCAGAATATATATTGGTTTCATTTTGTACAAGAATACCCATTTTCAATGGACATAAAGAATACTCCTAAATAAATAATAATTAAAATTACAAATAAATAATCTGAATCAACGTACATAGATATATTTAACAAACTACATCACATCACTTACAATTACGTACACATAATATACATGCTAGATACCTCATAAGACTGAGCGTACTTAAAATTATAAATTATTTGTACTGTTCATCCTAAAAACTAAGAATAGATACATATCAAAATAAATATAACTAGGTATTCTCTGGTCAGTTTACAGTACACTACAACAGTGCAATGCATGTAATTAACTTCACTCCGACTTGACCCTGTAAAAGCAAAAATAATATCATTAATAAACGTGTTTTGGAATCAATTCGTTTGCAAGCTCTTGACTCGGCTGGCAACACAACCATCACCGCTATCTGCCAGAAGACATATAGCCGCGAAGCACAAATCAATATTCCGATACCCAGCCACTGCAGGGCGCACAAAGCGGCTAACGTGATCAGTATAACCAACAAATCCATCTAAGTACTAGCAGCCTGTAAACGAATACTTAAGGACCTCTGCCAAATTAAAAGCAAGAACGGAGTTCGGCAAACGGCATAGCAAGGCTGATAAAACTACCCAGTCTACTGTACCCAGTACTAGCCAGTCGTGCGCACACAAGTGCTAACTCCGCCAAGCAAGCTGGTTGCGCTACGGACACGCAGCTAGTTTTACCCTCCCTTTTCGCAGTATTCCCTCATTACTTTTTATTTGGTCCGAGCTACATACAATGTTAAGGAAGTAAGTGCATGCCAATAGTATTATCGCCCTATTCTACGTAGTTAGTTAAGTTTGTCTAGACTAGAAGCTGTAAAGGAAGCGGTTAGCGGGCGGCTTACATATGCTCCGGGTGGCTGCGGATGCAGTCGATGAAATCGCTCGGCTTCAGCTCGCCGCGGCAGATGCGGAAGACAGACGTGAACAGTGGGAATCTGGAATACGGAAGTTGACACCGTTAACCAATAATTTCGAGGCAACTATTAATTATGGTTAAATAAAACAATTACAATATATATAATACATGCAGATACTAAAACTAAAAAAGGCAACTTGAATAAAGACTTCGTTAAGGCCTGCAACCCAGATTAATTTTAAAATAAATATAAAATGTAGTTTTTAGTTTCTTTAGTTAGAATGAATAAATACTTGATAGATCAATGTGGAAAATGTGAGGTTGCTAAAGATAGACCATACGATGGGAGAATTGCGTTTTGACAGCGCATCAGAAGTATTCAACGGACATAACTTTGATGATCTGTCAGTTGTGTTTTGAATGGTCCACATTTTCATACGTTACCATCAAAATCTGGTAACAACAGATTTTTTTTAATTATCTTTGGTTTTGGCTTTACCAGTCAATGTAATGAAAATACATAGGTATTTTGCAATTCATTCACCATAAACCCAAATTTTTACAATACAAAAAATTAACTTTACTTTGTTGTCTTTTTATACTACTTTACTCTGTTGTCTTGTTTGTCTTTTTATACTGTGTATTAAAATACTGATTAGAAATAGCGTTAGATTACCATATTAATAAAACCAATTGTTTGGTTCAGTCGGCACCGACTCGCAAAATAACCTCTACTTAGTGTTGAGGTTGAGTTTCAATTTACCTATTTTACATCGGTTTTTTCAATCGAACATCCAATAACTTCCACTTACATCACATGGATACCGGCCAAGAGAAACTATTTCAGTTCAGAATAAGATTATCTAACTGTGCAATTTCATGTAATTTGTTCAACCTTATGGGAAGAGTGAAATTTAAATATCAAATGTTTTTGGTGGCCACGAAAAAAAATCTTAGATTTAGGCAAAATCAACAATGTACTGCTACTAAGCCTGGGGCAGTGATTGATAATAAGTGTTAAATAGGTACTGACTTGTTTTCCATATTTTTGTTGGCAAGCATGTGGTTGACCTCCTCAGCGGTGATTGGTCCCTGCAGTTTCTGTCCGTTGAGCATTTCATCTTCCAACTCCTTAATGGAGCGGCCAGTCTTTACGAACGCCTCGGCCACTCGCCTATTCCTGCCACCTGGACATTAATATGCAAGTGATAATCATGAAAATACAACCTCAGCCAAAACAATGATCGATATTGTCGGTAGGGAGTCGTCCAAAATATGATTTGGTACCAGTTTTGGCACCAAGTCCAATAAGCAAACTCCATTTTGGCTGATTGTCACAACTCGAAACTGAACATACATTGAAAATTGTATATCCTAGGTCATAAACTAATATAGATCTACCCAAGGTGAGTACAGCTGGGTAAACTATATATAGGGGTGTGATGTCGGAAACCTCCCCGAGAGATCTAGCGTTACAGTTCCCTTCTATCAGAGGCTCTTAGCCTCCCGGGGGGCAGGGTAACGCTTAGGCCGGTGCACCCTGGTAAACAACGGTTAATTAATTCAGCATTTCGGGCATTTGAGGCTCAGGATGCGGGGAAGCTGATGGGGTTAGCTCTGCAGCTGCCCACTAAGTAACCCCTCCCGCCGCGTGGGGACACGGCCTGGAGGTGGCGAAAAGTGCGGCAGTGCAATACTGGACCTATCCCGGATGCGCCCCACGCCCTGAGAGAGCGGAAGGGATACGATATTCCGAAAGGGGTGGCACCCTGGAGGAATGTCGTACCTCTTATGAGGGTTCGGGGTGAGGGGAAGCTGATGGGAGGCATACCCGGATGCGCCCTAAGCCCCAAGGAGGAAGCAACGGCGGCGGCGAGGCCGTCGTTGGGCACTATTCCTCGGGAGGACTTCGCAAGAGGTTCGGGGGCCGCCCGTTTCAACGTGCAACCACTCCTTGCGCAGACGAGGGGGGAAAAGGCGAACTCGGTGCTTGCACTGCACCGCTCGCCCGATCCCTTGAGGCCAGCGGGAACGGTAACGGGGCATTACCTGCCTGCATTGCACGGTCTCATTGTCTAAGGGAAGACGGGCCCAGCGTACGGGCCCTCCCCTTCTTGGCGCGGTCCTGGTGGAAGCCGGGGCCACCAGGGGGGGGCGTTAGTGGTGAAACTCTAGTGGCATCCCACCGCGTCACCGTCACACCGGATTGAGGCAACGCCGGAGAGTTTTTAGAGATTTCCTCTCCGTTAAAAAAAAAAGGTAAACTAATATAATTTGTTTGTTTAATTTGGACTAAATTTTTCGCTAAGAGAATGGGTTGCTTGGGAAGTGTACCTATTTAACGAAAGATAAGCCGCAAAGATGACGAAGTGGACGTGTTCACACTTTTCTACAAAATCATGCTATTATATTGTGTATTATGTCAATAATGAGCACGGTACTATACTACCGTCCACGTGAAACTCTAGTGGGACCATCGGTCACACCACTCCGTTGACAGGAAACTCGTCAGCTAGGGGAGACCGAGGTGAGTTGAGACAGAGGTGAGTTGATACAAAGCCTTTTTCTCTGCACCTATGACAGTTAGCGAGATCACCACTTCACACAAACTGTGGAGTGTAGAAAGAGCAACGAATTAACGAAGTTACCAGCCCGATAAACTGTCACAGTTCAGAGAAATCGGCTTTGTATCAACTCACCTCTGTCTCAACTCTCCTCGGTCTCCCCTACAGAAGTTAGGTAGGTACGGCTAATGTCAACATAATCGAACCTAATCGCCTAACTATACCTAAGCACTTTATCTATAACTACGTTTCCATTTCAATATATTTTTACGCGTGGAAAACATGTTTACATGACTTTTTAAAATTATTATGTTAACCTATCTATACCCTCTTAAAAAGTCAATTAATATTTAATCGTTTGTTAGCAACAATTACCGCAAATTACCCAAGTGCAAGGTTAATTAGTAAATTTGCTGCTCTGAGTACGGCGGTATGTTAAGACGAAGGAAGTTCTTAAAGTGAGGAACGATAATCTTATAGATGTGCTTATATGTATTATGTTATAACGCTTCCAATGTTTCTCGCTAGTGTTATTGAAAGTAACGAATGTCGGGGCATTTGGCTGCATATTTTGCTAGCAAGCCGCGGAGGCGCGGAAATAAGCTGGGTGTTGCAGATTATTCTAAGTCCATCCACTTACCACCTATACGCTCTTAATCATGCTAAAACGTGGCCTTAAGGTTTTGTTACCAAAGGCTCTGTCTACCCCGTAAGGGATAAAGACGTGATATATGTATATGTATGCATCCACTTAGAAACGGCGACTGAGCAGTTTCAGAGATATTAGTGACCTAGATAAACTATTTTTAAGTTACGCCGTCATTAAAGACCCGCGTAGATATATCAAACATTATTTGTGAATGGAAAAATCCTCGACGTACCTACGCCGTAGGTAACGCGTAGTAGCAAAAATTTAAGAATTTACATTGTTACGCTGAAAATTGGCAGCATCTTTCTAAATTATTCGAACATAGAAGATATATTACAACCCTTAAATGTTACGAAAATCACTCTTTTTTTTTTTGGACAGTCGAGTAAAAATATGGTTTTCATGAAGCGAACAAATACTTATTAATTCAAATTTATTTAAAGTGATAATGTAACGTCGAAGGTCTTACTTAGCTCTCAGTAAAGAAGTCTCGTGCCAGTCGTGGTATTTCAACCGACCGCAAATGTTAGACCCGTAAAATAACAGCTTACTAAATGCCTGTTTATCACGTTACGTATTATTGTATGCAGTGTGCATGTTAGCATTATATTGTGACCTATGTATCATTTAACAACGGTTTAGTTGACATAAAGGTGGAATGGAACTAACTATTTTATTTTATGTAAACTTTATAGTGCACTGACCTTTGCTCTTTTAGATATACCTACAACGAAAGATAAGAGTATGACGGTACTTGTTGTGTTGTTGATGCCAACAACACAACAAGTACAGTCATACTCTTAAGTCTGAAGTTCAATATTTTACATGTATTTATTGTTTTTATACGATAACTACAAATAAGAATACCTAAATAAGAAACTCTTGAGAAATATTGGCAAAACAACATGGTCATAATCGGGACGCTGTTTCAATTTCAATCCTCAAGTCAACCTTTGAACCAATTGTGCAAATATTTACGAAGCAGATTTTCATTATTCGCAGATTATCACTTGCCGAAACGGCGCTGCTCCTTTTATGATTCATAATAATAAACTATGAATAACTAGCAAAAAAAAAGTTACAAATGCGAATAGCTAGTTACTGTATCACAATTCACAGATAGAGGTTGCATACTAATTAGGTATAATGTTTTAAATACTGGCTGATTCTTTTGACGGTTTTATTTTTTCGCTGCACAAAGTTGTGTATTGTCAAAGTATTCAACGAATGTAGAGTTACTAATCGACTAGAATTATTATGATAAAAGAAACACACTAAAACACCAGCCAGACTAATTCAGAATAATATAAATCAGTCGGGGTATCTGAGGTTTTCAGTATGTGGTGTATATAACATATTGTATATACATATGTAAATTCTAAATGCTGCTGTCCTCGCGCGACTTACTTTACTTCACTACAGTTAATTTGTATAACCCCTACGACTCACCATAGCAGGTGGTGATGAGGTCAGCGACCCCGCAGGACTCGAAGAACGTGCTCAGCTTAGAGCCAGGGTAGAACACGTCGACGAACTTGATCATCTCCATGAGCCCGAGTCGGATCACCGCCGCCTTCGTGTTGTCGCCGGAGCCGAGCCCGTCCACGAAACCGGCACCCAACGCCACTATGTTCTAAGGGGTAGCAAGACCTTTAACTTCTCGTATAGGATAGTGTAAAAAACGGCGTTCTAGTTTCGTTTGTATCAAATAATGTCGATGTTACTGATTACTATAAAAGTAGAAAAAATTGTAAAGCCATAATAAATTACCTACGGATCCGTATCTTGCGCATACTAAAAGTTACCATTTTATGCCAGAAAAAACAATAAATCTGTTTGTCACATTGATTGACTTGTAATTAATTAATTGATAGTACTTCATATTTCAAGACCTGTTAATAACATTTCAACCATTCACACGAAAGCGTGTGATAAAATAAATTGCTGGGCAAACACCTCGTCGAACAGGCATCTTCAACGTCGAGGTACTTTAGACAATTATATTTTGTACGGCCAAGTCCTTCGGGACAAATAAATGGGATAAATAAATGTTATAAAAACCGGTGTATCTTAGCATTGCTGGGTTATTTATGGACATTAGTACGTAATCTAGGTCTAAGCAAAGACTAACAGCAGGAAAATAGGAACGGACGCATGAAAACACCGATAGAAACACTAAGTTACTGTGAAGTCTTCCCATCACATTAAGGTCTGTAGTTGGAGTTAAATGTGTATTAGTAGTTCATGAACACAGCTCTACAATTATTCAATGTAGAGGATAGGTTGTACAATGTACATGTGTAGTATATATGTAGACCATAGGTACATAGAACGTTTTAACCACGGAAGTAACCGTTTAAAAGACCAGATATCAGATCCTTAAGTGTCAGATATCAGTGATGTGATGCCATTTCTTTTTGTATAAATAAACAGAGACAGCATTACTTAAGGTATCAGGAACTTAACAGAGTGGTGAAACAAGCCCTAAGTCTTAGATTCCGCGGTCGCTCGTCTAAGACCCTGTAGCGGCACCTACTTTGAGCGCGCCGCAGATCTCGACGGCATCCTCGTCGTCGACGACCACGACGCGGAAGTACTCTGTCTGGATGATGTCGCGCATGGTCGGCGCCAGCATAACATCCCGGCAACCGATCGTCGTCTCGCAGAACTTCTCATCTGCTACCTGACAACAATAAACACGACAAAATTGTATTTGCCTCACGACTATTTTACATGAAGCTCTGATCGTGGATACTAAAGTTATCGTCGGACAATTTATATTGTATTATACGCCTACTTGTCTTGTGTGCACTCTAAATATAGGCTATGCACACGCTACCAAAGGAGTGCTTTTAGCTGATAAATAATATAATAATGATAAATAATAAATAATAATATGTATGTTTTTTTAAGTAATACAAAGCAGTCTTTAGCTAAAACGATGGAACCAATAGTTTAAAATTAACTTTCGCAATTATTTTACTTTTGCTGTGCCCCTACAGGGTTACAATTTGAAGCAGCGCAAATTAAAAGGGTATTTGATAAAATCTATTGCACGTCAACGCACACTCTTTGATCCCTCCCAGGTGCTCAATAAACTTATTGGATAATATTACTTAAACTTCTCAATAAAAAAAAATATTTGATAATAGCCAGTCCTATTTGTGACGCGCGTAAATAAATTTAAAATGACTGAGTTGCGTGCATGACTTAGTTAGACTTACGACATTTAAATATCTAAACAGAAAGAACAATATGCACACTGTTATTCTTATCTAAATAACCTATTACTTTCTTATTATTCTACAGTAAAATCGAAACTCCAATTTCCACTATAAGGTCAGTGCATTCTTCTTATGGTGCCTCTCCAACTAGTGAAGGTTGGCAGTCAGCTCCGCATACTTTACACGGTCCCTGGCCAGGTTGAAAAGCTCCACTGCACTTGTGGTTCCCGTCTGTTCTCGGATATTTCGCAGCCAAGATTTCTTCCTGCGCCCAACAGCTCAGTGCATTATAGAATAAATAAATATACATATGACAATATTCTTACATACTTCCTTCCGAATATGACTTACCTCGGAAGCAATATTGGCGCCCATCAACACTGCGCAAGGGATTTTCAGGCACCTTGTAATGATGTGGGAAATCAGTTCAATGCCACCGCCCTCCGCTATGTCAAAGCCCTGCCAAATAAAAAACAGTGTAAGGTCTGAGAATAATATTCGCATAAGTTACGTAAAGTAAGAACGGCCAGTTCAGTGCCAAAAACGCTTTTCGACTGAAACGGACAATTTTTCAGCCCACGGAAAATGCTACCATATGGGAATATACAATAATTAATGGGACTAAAGTTCACCTTTCCAGCCTGTTTCTGATACCGAAAAGTCCCGTATTTTCTGACTTTTCTGTTAACACAATCAAAGGGCTAAAAAATTTAGATCTTGTATCTTGTTTGTACTTTTTGCAGAAGCAATCAGAATCAGTAGACACCACAAATACTCTCGATTTACGGATATGTTCTCATTTTTTAACCAAATTCCCTTTTCTGTTATATTTTAGGTACCTGATTGAGATTGTGCTCGGAATGAAAATTAATCGCGACAAGGAAATATTACTTAGGTATTATAATTTTTTTAATATGTAATAACTACATAATACCTTGATGAGGGATAGTGCTGCGGCGGTAGGCTTAATTTTTCCGAGCAGAGAGGAGCAAATGGTTCGCACGAACTGATGAGGCACCACGAAAATGAGGATGTCTGCATCCTTAGCAGCATCAACCACTTCCGGAATGGCGACCTGGATCAATAAGATAGTGGTCAGTATTTGTACCAAAGGGCCAAGGAGCCAGGGTAAAGTAAATTTCCCATTTCATTTAAGTTAAAAATAAATCCGAGAGTCTGCGTCTGGGGCGACGTGAATACCTATTTATACTTGATAATGTTAAGCTAATATTCGCTGAGCTCTCTCTGTTTTATTCTATAGTCTGAAACGCTAACATTTGTTGTTATTTACAGTTTATTTTACTCTAGGTACAGTATATCTTGACCATTAGCCTAATTAGTGTGCAGTGATTAGATTGAAAGTTCAATTATTAATTGTCAAACTGTAAACAGCTACTGTGCGCGGTTTCGAAATTTAGTTAAAAATATTGTGCACAAGTGATTAATATAGAAGCAATTATTTTGTATCTATTTAATTGACGATAATTAATGATTAAAAACTGTGGCTACTCTACCAAGGAGCATTACTTAACTAAAATAAAGCATTCATGATAATTATCATGTCTTTTATGCTTTTGTCAAATAAATGAATACAAATAATTTTGAAGCATAAAATAAATAAAATATCTGTTATTTAAACAAACTATGTAGCATTATAAAAAGATAAGTCACATAGTTTCTGTTCAAGGCTTTTCCAAGTGTTTTTTTGCAAAGGCAATTTTTTGAAGTAGATAATTGTAACACCTGTGTATTAAACTAGGTATTAGTAGTTAAGATTATGGATTTCCGATTTCATTTTTCATTTTTTTTCTTTTTCTGTTTAGTTGCGGGCTAGCGACGTCGAAGTTCCTAAAACGTTCCCATAGTGTACCCAAAGAGGATATAATCACTACGTTTTAGTGTACCTGTAGGGACGGAAGCGATACATGCCCTCGCGGTACCGCTCTGCTTTCAGAGCAGGACATGAGTGCATGAGAGCCAACATTGGGGGCGGCAGACGTAAGCTTGCCTTCTGAATCCAAAAGTTTATTGGTTGCTTACTTGACATGAAAATGTATATACAGCTACAGACATCTTGCGCGTTTTCTATCCTAGGTGTAATAATATATACTTGTTCCCCGTACATAACCAAGTTACGTAACTGGCACTGGTAAAACCAATACCTATACGATGATTTGCAAAAATAAATTTTCATTTTCATTTTCATTTTCATTAATTTGGATCAATTTAGGTTCCGCTGCAGCCATCCCTGAGCCACGAAAATGTTTGTTTTAATTTAGAAATAGTCTTTGTTTTACCTTAGAATTAGTGACCGACCGAAATTTCGGTTTCGGTTTCAGTTTCGGCCAGTTTCGGCCAAAAAATCTAGTTTCGGCCAAATTATAGCCGAAATTTTCGACCCCGCCAAAACTCGTGTTCGTGAATTTTCAGTGCGTCGTTCGGTAAACTTCGCAGCTAAATCGTGCTTGCTCGTCGGCGGGGCCCCGGCTCAGTTCGCCACCGTTCATTTTGAGTTGAGGTTATATTTTGCAATTGAGTGATTTGGTAAGTATAATAGGTATGTGTTAATAAATGTTAAAGAAACAGTAAATTTCAGTAAATAATCGTAATTTTAAATGTTTTAATAATTTTCGGTTTCGGTTTCGGTTAGGCTGAAAAATTAGTTTCGGTCGGACACTACTTAGAATGTCTTGATTATGTAAAAAAGTTATGAAAGGGGAACAAGCAAGAATATAAATATTTCGTTATTTGTATAACTGCATTTCATTAACCACATTCAAGATACAAAGCTGGTACATAAATACTTAAGATTGTATACTTACAACATTATCAGGTAACTTGTGACCAGGCAAATATTTTATATTCTCATGGGTCTCATTGATGGTTTCTGTTAGCTTCTTTCCCTCGATGATTTCTTCATAGACCCACATTGTAACCCTATCTTCAAAGTTAGGTAGCCGAGCTGCATTTCTACCAACGAATTTGGCAATTGCTGATCCCCTGCATAGATAATAGTATTTTATGCAACAGTTGTATTAGAGGGGTCAAAAAAGGCGAGTGGCGTGTGTTACGATGTGAGCGTAGCGAACATCGTAAGAAATACGCCACGAGCTTTTGTTGACTTAGATACTTGTTTATACAACGTTGCATACAATACTTTTTCTACGACTAGGTACTTAATAAATGAAAGTAATACGTCCTCCGAAAATGAAGAAGTCAGGTGTACCAGTCTCCACGCCATTTAATTCTTGTAGGCTTTATCATTGCCGAGATTTTCTAGGCAACAAATTTTCCATCACTTGCTGGGCCTGGGCTTCATGCTTTTTTTATGATACGTTACAAAACTTTGTTAAAACTATTGCAATCAAACGACAAAGAAGTCAAACAAGACACGAGCGGGAAACATGAAAACGACAAATGGCAAAATTGGAAGTTTGTTTATCGTAAACTTTTTTTAAAATTAATGTTTACTTTTTTACATCCTTGCGTTCTTGGCGCATTTAGCCAAAACGTTTACCAACTTGCCAGTGACGTTACTGAAAAATCTTGTTTGTTAGGTATGTTGGCAAGTATGCATTTAGTTCAGAAAGTTTCAGTACATGAGTAGAAAAACAATTAGGTATAGTAGATATTCAGTGAATTGTGAAACCCTTTAAACAATAGGTAACGGGTTTCACAATTTTGAGTTTAAAGTAGTAAAGTGAATGTCCTACAGCAAGGAATGTCTGAAGGTCCGTAACAAATAAACAGAATTTTCGAATTACTATGTGCAATGAACTAAGAAACTCCGTGTTATGTCATCGTTTCAACAGTTACATTAAGGTTACAAAACAATTCAAGTACGTACGAATAATATTATCGAAAAAACAAACATCGATAGCGGCAAACCCATTGGTAAAATTGAATGTAATGCACTAAACTTACCAGTTTCCAGAGCCGATAATGCAAACTCTATTCTTCAGTTGCTTTTCTGCCATTGTTAAAAGGCTTCACGAAAACTTGATTGAAATTTGTATAATGTAAATAAAAATAAAAGACTGGACGTCAGTCTGAGTGCGTACACGAGAAGCAACTGATAAATCGCGACGGATAAACAAAACACACTAATTAACCTGTTTACATCTGTATATTCTCTAGGACAACCATAATAGCGCCTCCTAACTCACGCCTAGAACCCCCGAGAACACCCGAGAAGCGTGAATGTGATCGCTTTCTCGCCGTCTCGTTCTCGCGCTCGCCTGTTCTCCGATCGGTGTCGGTATTGTTGCCCGCTTCAAAGGGTTTCTCGGGCGAGAAAAGAGAACGGTACCACATTCTTGTTCGGTCTCAGTGCGACCGTGGCTTTGATACGGCACTGTCGTCCATTCCGGATAACGATCAAGAATGCGAATGAGAAGGTCGCATGAGTATTGATGCCTTCTCGGTTCTCGCGTAATTTCTCGGCAAAACTTCTCGGCGAGACTTCTCGCGTGAGTTTGTAGCAGCTATAAGGATTGCATAATACAATACCATTATCTAGTACTCTTAATCCTAATATTCGTTTCTTATTTCTAAAGCAACCTTTCATCTTCAATCCCCAATCCAGTATCCCCAAGCTAGCGACTGTCAAAAGTATATCGGCTTTGCCGCCAAAACCCAATTAGAAATAAATAAAAATAAATAAATAAATATCTTGGGACAAATTACACCAATTGACCCAGCCCCAAACTAAGCAAAGCTTGTACTATGGGTACCAGGCAACGGATAAACATACTTATAATAATGTAGATAAATACATACTTAAATACATACAACATCCATGACTCAGGCACAATCATACAACTGTGCCCCTACCGGGATTCGAACCCAGGACCTCTAGCTTCATAGTCAGGGTCACTAACCACTGGGCTATCCGGTCGTCAAAGAAAGGGTTGCAACCAGGTATAGCGATTATTTTTAGGTAATGTTATTAATGCTTGCACATGAATTGAACCTTAACACTCGACCATCCTGACCTCGTGTATGTCCTCATACACATACAAATATGTTAAACCTGATATTGGGCCAACTTTATCATGATTCGAGATACTGATGTAAGTGTTGCTACACTTCAAGTTATGCACTGTGGAGTTGGACCTACTAAAATGTTGAACATTTTAATACTTTGTCACAATACAATTTAACGTTAAGTATGCTCACCATTTCCATGAGCCTGCACATATACATCAACATGAGAACAGAAAGTTGATTCTGTACTTTCTAAAAATTTTAACAATCGCATTCTTCATTTAACAAATGCACCTTTCATTTCTACAATTGAACCTAACACTAGGCCAACGAATTAAAGTTACAATAATAGCAAAAGTATAAAAATATTAAACGAATTTTAGAACTCAAAACAAACAAAGTAGGTATAATCTACTGTACTCACACAGAAGCAAAAATAATGCACTTTACAAACATAAAATAAATAAACAATCCTAACGCTGTGCTATCTATTAATTTGGCAATGAGATCACTATTAAAATTAATTGAGCTCCTTAACAACTTAGCTTCACCCAGAATATCAAATATAATGAGATCTAAATTGGTATGTTACAGTTATCAAAGTTGGATACTACTAACTTGAGATCTGTTCAAGTGGCTTGACATCTCTCCACAAGAACAAACAATATCCAGTAAACTCACATGTTGAATATTTTATTGAATCAGGCGTTGCTTTGCGGGGGTCCATTCCAGTGAACAATAATTGTTTTACCTTGCTACTCCGCTACTCACGTGCAAGATAACCAAGCCTGTGTGAAATATATATATTTTTCATGCAATCCTTCCCTCCACTACTGCCAATAAAATACATATAAATCCCACAAAGTTAAGTATCCCTTACTCCACACAAACACTGACGGCGTTTCGATCCCTCTACGGGATCATTATCAAAGTTTAATGAGCACAACAGTTACTGTGGGGTCTGCATGTGTAACAGTTGTGCTCATTAAACTTTGATTGCGTGAGTGTTTGTGTGGTGTGAGGGATAATTAAGTTTGTGGGATTATGTGTTTTATTGGCAGTAGTGGAGGGAGGGATTGCATGAAAACCATATATATTTCACACAAGCTTGGTTATTTTGCACGTGAGTAGCGGAGTGGCAAAGTAAAAAATGTATTGTTCAATCAGATGTTGAAGTGGCTTCACGTCTCTCCACAAGAACATCAACGATCTTTAGCTACCTCAGAACAGTCGCTTGCACTTCATAAAGACGTTTTAGTAGGTACTTATTAATAATTCGTATATGAGTACTAGCCAAGTCAGACCTTTGGCTTCAATATAATTATTCTAAGCTAAAAGAAAAAAAAATATTTTAAGTTGCTAATATAAAACATTTTATGTTGTTAAGAATAAATTTCAGGGCTGACCATTGAATTTAGCACCCTTTTAAATCTCACTTCTTGAAAAAAAGGGGAGAATTAACCAAAAAATGGTCCGTTTTGCCGCCTTTTAAACTACAGTCGCGAAATGTTTGAGCCCTTTAATTAAACGCGGAAACAAGAATGTCGTCTACAGTTTTATTTTTTATCAATCGCCGAGTCCGTGGGCTGGCCGGCTGGCTACTACTTATTATTATTATTAAACGCGGGAACAGCAATGTCATACACATTTATTGTGTTTTTTATCAACCGCTACTGCTGCTAACACTGTTGGCCGGCCAGCTGACTACTACTTTCTCGCGGCGTTTATAAAATTGTCTCAACTAGTTAACTATTCGGTGATATGAACATCCGGTTGTTATACGTCACTGTCACTACTGACAGTGTGAACAAAAGTCAAAATGACATTCACGAGTAGCCTCAAAAATCAATTATTAAAAACATTATGCAAAGAAAAACACATATTTTACAATCTCTATAGTACTAAACCTGGTTACAATGTTCTTTTTTTTGGATCTGATGGAATAGCATTGAAAAGTTTGAAGAAAATAAACGAGTTCAGGTAATTGAGGGGCATCTCCTCAGATATTAAGAACCCGGTGTTTTTTCTTTATTATTTACAGAAAAAACTTGGTTTAAAAGCAGCCAAGCAGAATAATTGCCTGCTCCTTATTTCAGAATATCAGGGGCAACCATCAACCGCCTTGATCTAGTCACAACCAACTTTCCTAAACATAGGTCAGTTACTGAAGAGTATGCTCAGAAGAAGAATTTAAAAACTATACCATGGCCACTACAAAATCTTCAGCCTGCAGAGTACGACATTGGGCTAATAGTTGCCTTTGGTCACTTGATAAGAGACAATGTTTTAGAGAAATTTCCTCTGTAAGTATTCCAGTTTCCAACCATTCCATTTCATATTCTAAAACTATTTTGTGTGTAAATTTCCAAACTTGGTTAATAATCTAAAATAAACAAAAAACAATTATCTTGTTACTTCACACTTAACCTCAGTACCTGCATAGAAATTTTTGTAGGTACATATTTTACACAATTTATGTGAATTGTGGAAAGTTACTATTTCAAAGGTAAAACGTAATATTCTGAGTCTTGGAAGATAAGCATAGCTTAGCTTTTAATTTATTTTAAGTAGCAGAGTAGCATGGTAAATGTTTTTTGTTCATTAACATGGGCCTCCATAAAGCAACACCCTGATTCAATTAAATAAAGTAATCTAAAAAATAACCTCTGGATATGCTGGGTCAATGCAAATTTTTTAAATGTACCTAAACTAAACCCTGGAAGACGGGCCGTGCGCTGGTGTGGGACGCCACTTGTACTGACACCTTGGTGGCGTCTTACCTACCCGCAACTACCAAACGTGCGGGGGCGGCGGCGGACGCCCGGGAACGCCTCAAGGTCACAAAATACAGCTGTCTCGGCGCTCAATATTGTTTCTTTGCTTTCGGTGTCGACTCTAGGTCCTTAGGGTAAGGGTGCGCTGGAGCTACACAAAGAGCTCAGCAAGAGATTGAGAGATGCAACAGGCGACCCTCGCGCTGGCAGCCTTCTCGCGCAAAGAATCGCAATCGCAGTTCAACGCGGGAATGCGGCACCCTGCCAAGAGGCCCACCTCTCTTGTACAATTAATTTTAAAGTTTATTTAATTATTTTAATTTAATAGTAGTTTTAGTTTTGTATTTACATTTTAAGTATCTGTTTTTTCATTAAGTTTATTAACAATAAACAATTGGCATATATAAAAATTATATATCCTGTTATATAAAAAAACTATAGTGATATTACTGTATTGCAGAGGAATGGTGAATGTTCATCCAAGCTTACTCCCCCGCTGGCGTGGTGCTGCTCCCATCATACACACCCTGATGCATGGAGATGAAGTCACGGGGGTCAGCCTCATGAGGATCAAGCCTAATATTTTTGATGTAGGTATGTACTTTTTAAAGAACACCATATTCCTTGCTCTCTTGAGATTAATAAATGTATATTAATCAACCTTTATCTCTGCACATATTGTTAGTGCTCTAAAATGCGTTCAGAAACCGTAGGAAATGACCTGCATTATTACACTCTTAAAAAATCTATGCTGTAATAACATTACAGTACAAAAATCTGTACTTTAATGTTATTACAGTACAGATTTTACCATTACCTTTAAAGTACAGATTTTATCTACTACCACAGACAAGAAGGTACATACTTACATAAACCAAGTATTTATTTATCCCTTACACAGAACCTAGTATTATTGGTTGCAATAATGCTGGTCATTTCCCTACTGCTAGGTGGAAAGGGGAATCGAAATAGTGATGGGTTGCTAGCTGCATCACCTATAATATTATTTTATGCCCATTCCCTCAATGGGCTTTTTTCACCTGCGCGGGAAGAGAAGCAACTGGTACATTGTATGGTTTTTCTTTACTCCCAGACCAGCATGGAGTCATTATGTAACAGTTGCATAAAATACTGTTGTGTACAGTAAAAGCTAATTTATATACTTAACATATTCAGCACCGAGAACCAGACAGTTGAATTCTCTGTTCATAGGCAACATTCACTACAAAGGTTGAATAAGTTGAAATAGAGTTAGCCTTTGATAAGTAACAGCTATAATTTTATTATTTCCAGGTGAAATCATCAGCCAAATAAAAGTGCCAGTAGGGAAAGATATTCTGTTACCTGAACTAACCGACCAACTATCTGAAATAGGAGCAGACATGCTGGTCAATTGCATGAGGACACTGCCTGAGAGTTTAGCAAATGCAAAACCACAAAGCCATGAAGGTGTTACTTATGGTAAGTAGTAAGACACCTTGGATACCAATTTGCACCTTATTCCTCAGATTTTGAAGTATATTGGCAGGGATAAATAGTGTTGTCTAGTGAGATTACTACTGTTCATTGAACTGACGGGAAATAAAAATTAGACATGACCACCATACACCTCTTGATGTTCTCCGAGTAAGTTTATGAATTTTCTGCAGCACATGCATTGCATTTACATAGTTGTTTTTTTTATTAGCGAATTATAGTGTTCCACTGCTGGGCAAAGTAGAATATGATTTATTTATTTATGATCGAGTAGGCGTCAGGTTATGGGACAAGTGTCTCAACAAAAAAGAAGTTTTGCTCGTCTTGTGCTGTAACATTGTTGTAACTAGAAAATGTTTATTTATTATTTCAGCTAAAAAAATCAGCAAAAGTATAAGCGACGTTCGGTGGTCAGAGATGAGCTCAATTGAAGTTTACAACTTATATCGTGCTATATACGGATTATACCCTCTTACCGCCATGTTCAGAAATAAACAGGTGAAGCTATTTGATGCATTTCTACATTTAAGTGAAGAAAGCTATAAACCAGTGGGAACACTCGAATATTGTGAGAGCACAAATGCAATAAAAGTGTTGTGTAAAGATAGAAGATATGTATATTTTAGGTCACTTAGAATAGTAGGGAAAAAAGAGATTACAGCTCTGGATTTCTATAATGGATACATAAAAAATATGCCAGTAGAGAAGAGAAAATGTATAGTTGTCTAGAATAAAAATATATAGGTCAGAATATATATTGGTTTCATTTTGTACAAGAATACCCATTTTCATTGGACATAAATAATACTCCTAAATAAATAATAATTAAAATTACAAATAAATAATCTGAATCAACGTACATAGATATATTTAACAAACTACATCACATCACTTACAATTACATACATAATATACATGCTAGATACCTCATAAGACTGAGCGTACTTAAAATTATAAATTATTTGTACTGTTCATCCTAAAAACTAAGAATATATACATATCAAAATAAATATAACTAGGTATTCTTTGGTCAGTTTACAGTACACTACAACAGTGCAATGCAAGTAATTAACTTCACTCCGACTTAACCCTGTAAAAGCAAAAATAATACCATTAATAAATGTGTTTTGGAATCAATTCGTAAAAGATAAAAAAACAGTAAAATAGTAATAGAAGAGAAGGATAGCCATATCAGTAATTCTTCCCAACAGAAGTCTACGTAATAAATGTGCCAATGTAGGTAACCAACTGTGAAAATGTTATTGAAATCTCTTAAAATGTTAATTATGTACGAAGATAGGGTATACTTACTGATAAGTGATACATGGTTATTCACAGGTTTCTACTCTATGTAAGCGAGTGCTTCGTAGATATGGAACAATTTGTTAGCCCATTCTGACCCAGTGTCTGTTCTAACAATAAATTATTCCTTGTGGCTTCTATAATGGCTTATCATCCGTAGCGAATTAGTTAAAGCAAGCACCCAACATGAGTTGTGATAATGTTCAAAATAAAACAAGTAAATAGAAATAATGCGGTAATGCAACTTGTAATAATATAACAATAAAAAAAATACATTATATTTAATTCATAACAGTTCGGTCCACGTAAAATATAATTTGATTTATTTAGTAAAAATAAAACTGGGCATTTTTACGTAAACCAAAGCACAAATTTAAAACAATGAAAAAACAGAAGCCTGCCAGATACGTCTTACCTTCTTCATAATTTCGTTTTATCAAGTTATACAGCAATGTGACTTTCTAACTATCCTTATCCTGGAAAAATAAACGTTGGAAAGCTATTACAGTGGCAATTTGGAAAAATGAAAAGTAGAAAACGCTGTACTTTGCAAAGTGTGGCGTTCTCGCTTTTCAACGAATCAGGGAATATCAAGGCTTCTGCTTTCTTAATGGCATTCCAAATGTGGACTCGATTCATTGCACTAGCGTGGCGCTAATGATTTTTTACACATTAATGATTACTCAATATGAAATTGTGATGCGTATCGTTTAACCTTTTAAGAGTATACCTAACGTCTAAATAACCCTTAAGTAGCCCTATCCAACTACAGCTAATCAAAACAGACTAGGTAATAATGGCTCATATATCATTAACAATATTTTAAATGCAGTACCCAATCCCATTAAAGTTTTTGAACTACCGATCGAATCGATCGACCGGTCAACCTACAATCACAGCTATTGTAACGAATACATTATTTGCAGAAACTGCATCGCACAATAGTCATTACGTTACATGCCCTATTTTAAATTTCATTGTAATATACTATAGTTTAATCTTTTGATGAATACAAGACTGTACAAGTGAGTACACTAAAACAGCACACGTGCATTTAGAATTAATAAAAAGTAATTATCGTTAGACAGAGAGTGCAAGAGGACGCGACACAAGTGAATTGGCATTGTTCATTTTTTTTAGAATGCTCCAATTTGAAAACCATTTCGAGGAAAACCATCAATTATCCGATTTATCTTGTCCGATTTCAAAAATACTTTATGATTGCAGATATTTTTGTAAAAGTACTTTGAACCTTTGTTTGACCGAACGACCGGGTTTTTAGACAGAATCCAGCATCGAATGTTTGCCACAAAAATTAAAAAAAAAAGTTTGGCTACGGCAACTGTCACGTGTCACTGTCAAATCTACAAAACCATAGACAAAGCCGTTTTTTTATAGCCAGCCGAACGCAGGCGATTGGGATTCTGTCCAAATTCACGAATTATCAAACAGTGAAAAAATATTTATTATTAATTAACAAAGCTACGTAAAAGCATAATATTCAAATTAGTTGCTTGAAATAGTCCATTTTATCAAATAAAGGTGTTAAAAGCACAGCTTAAAAAAATGAACAATGCCAATTGATTGATCTTTCCTAATAAAGCAGACTGTGATCTTAAAGCTCACTACAATTAACTTACGGCATTTCATATTTTAACTAGATAACAATATTAATTAAGTACTTACTTCAATCCAATCCAGACAAATTACATATCTAGTTATTTTACGTGTTCGAATATTTTTATTTCTACCCTTTTAGATCACACTCTTATTAATTAATTATTACTTTGTTTGCATTAAGACAATCAGGTACTTATGTCGTGTAATGTAATGTACTTAGGCGAATTATTGCACCTTTATTTTAAAATAATTTCTATCAACAATAACCACTTTAGTGACTCGCCAAAGGCTTTTCGGAAGAACTCCTTCATAGTAGAAATTATAATAATATGCATTAATTAATAAAAAAAATACGCATTAAGTATATTAATGAATGCCAATGCGTTTCTCACGACTGTCAGAAGTATTTTTTTATCAGTTCAGTTAATTACGTTCTTTGAATCGCTTTTTACGTTATTTGAGTTAACTCTCGAACTATCGAGAACCCTGTTTGTATTAATGCGCACATAGTACTCTAAAAAGCACGTGCTTGATAAATATGTATAAATGATGTTTGATATCGGATGCCAAACACTTCGGTGAAGCACTTCACTCAGGTCACAGAGAGCATTTGGGCGCTGGCTGTTTCCTAGAATATTAGTAAAAATAATGTTACTAACACTTAACTCATAAAAAAATTAAAAATGAAACATTCGGGTTTTAAACTTATCTGAAAAAGTACGTACATACACGATTTTAAGGCAATTAGAAAAAATAACTTCCCTTTGAAGAACAACACCTGTTATATGAAGGTGATGGTTTTGCAAGTTCAAGCAACATAACACACGAACTATGATTTGATTTCAATGGTCAAGAAGTAATGATGAACACGAAACATTTAAAACAGTTTAATAAAACCAAAGTATCTCAAAGTTATCGCATCATAAAAATATTTTTACAAAAGGAACATGCTCAAAACATAAAAAAGAAAACATAAAAAAAGTTATAAAACATTTATGTTAGTTAATGCTTCATTATTTTCAACGCGATTAGTAAATGCTAATATTCTTGGGAGCGAATCTGTAAAGTTTAATTAATAGGAAGGGTTAGATACTAAAGGACTAAAGAAAATGGAATAATGGGACAATGAAAAATAGTTTACTCCAAAATATACTTTATTCCACAGAGTCAATGTGGTAGCTACCTCTTCGAATAGATTAAAACATGTTGTCTTTTATATTAAAGCGAGACGTGCATATAGTTAGAAACTAAAGCTAAAGTGGGCAATAAAGATATAATAATCGATTCTCTGTACATATAATATTATTTACTACATATTGTACTTATCGCCTACACTGGACTCCACAACATCAATAAATGTTATCTGAATAACAACCACTTCAACTTGTTCATTTACTCTGCAACTACTAGCCAAAAAAAGATAACACACCCTCCACGGTGAAAATTGTTGGCTTATTTGACAGATAATACATCATAACAGATAAAACTACTATCACTTATTCGATATTAGCGAACAACATATACATATTATAAAACAACAGGTGTCAGTGACTTCGGTAACATCTTTTAAAATAATTCATGCTTTATTCACTTACAACAAACTAAATCACATTGCCGCTTTGATACGTCATCACCCCTCGCCCCGGCCGACTCATACGATTTACAAACAATCACACAGACATCTGAAGTTCAGACGTTAATTTAAAATATAAAACCTACATTTAACAAACATTGCAGCTTTTGACTCGGCTGGCAACACAACCATCACCGCTATCTGCCGGTAGACGTACAGCCGCGAAGCACAAATCAATATTCCGATACCCAACCACCGCGGGACGCACAAAGCGGCTAACGTGATCAGTATAATCAGTATTTATAACCAACAAATCCATCTAAGTACTAGCACCCTGTAAACGAATACGTAAGGACCTCGGCCAAATTAAAAATAAGAACGGAGTTCGGCAAACGGCATAGCGAGGCTGATAAAACTACGCCCCGCCAGTCGTGCACACACAAGTGCTAACTCCGCCAAGCAAGCTGGTTGAGCTACGCACACGCAGCTAGTTTTACCCTCCTTTTTCGCAGTATTCCGTCATTACTTTTTATTTGGTCCGAGCTACATACAATGTTAAGGAAGTAAGTGCATGCCAATAGTATTATCGCTCTATTCTACGTAGTTAGTTAAGTTTGTCTAGACTAGAAGCTGTAAAGGAAGCGGTTAGCGGGCGGCTTACATATGCTCCGGGTGGCTGCGGATGCAGTCGATGAAATCGCTCGGCTTCAGCTCGCCGCGGCAGATGCGGAAGACAGACGTGAACAGTGGGAATCTGGAATACGAAAGTTGACACCGTTAACCAATAATTTCGGGGCAACTTCAGTAAAGACTTCGTTAAGGCCTGCAAACCAGGTTAATTTTAAAATAGACATAATATATGAGAACTTGCTAAAGATAGACCATACGAAATTTATGGGGGAATCACGTTTTGACAGCTCATCAGAAGTATTCAACGGACATAACTTTGATGAGCTGTCAGTGGTGTTTTGAATGGTCCACATTTTCATACGTTCGTTACCAACAGAATCTGGTAACAACAGTTTTTTTTGAGTTATCTTTGCCTTTAGCTTTTGCAATAGGGCCGTATTATTCGTAAACACTTTGGTTTTGTAAGTCAATGTAATGAAAATACATTTGCAATTCATTCATCATAAACCCAATTTTTCAAAATACAAAAAGTGAACTTTACTTTGCTGTATTCTTAGGAGTGCTACTGCATTAAAATACTGATTAGAAATATCGTTAGATTACCTTATTAATAAAAAATATATTTTGGTTCAGTCGGCACAGACTCACTAAATAATCTCTACTTAGTGTTGAGTTTCAATTTACCTATTTTATCTCGGTTTTTTTCACAAAAAATGTTCAAACGAGATTGATACGCACCGTCATCAAATTGCACCGCACATCAATCTCCGATTAATGTTTGCACTGACATCCAATGACCTCCACTTACATCACATGGATACCGGCCAAGAGAAACTATTTCAGTTCAGAATAAGATTATCTAACTGTGCAATTTCATGTAATTTGTTAAGGCTTATGGGAAGAGTGAAAATTAAATATCAAATGTTTTTGGTGGCCACGAAAAAAAATCTTAGATTTAGGCAAAATCAACAATGTACTGCTATAGCCTCTAGGCGCACAGGGCTGGGGCAGTGATTGATAATAAGTGTTAAATAGGTACTGACTTGTTTTCCATATTTTTGTTGGCAAGCATGTGGTTGACCTCCTCAGCGGTGATTGGCCCCTGCAGTTTCTGTCCGTTGAGCATTTCATCTTCCAACTCCTTAATAGAGCGGCCAGTCTTTACGAACGCCTCGGCCACTCGCCTATTCCTGCCACCTGGACATTAATATACAAGTGATAATCGTGCCTCAGCCAAAAAAACTATCGATATTGTCGGTAGGGAGTCGTCCAAAATATGATTTGAGTACCAGTTTTGGCACAGAGTTCAATAAGGAAACTCCATTTTGGCTGATTGTCACGACTCGATTGAAAATAGTATAACCTAGGTCATAAACTAATATAGATCTACCCAAGGTGAGTACAGCTGGGAAAACTAATATAATTTGTTTGTTTAATTTGGACTCAATTTTTCGCAAAGAGAATGGGGTGGCTTGGAAAGTGTAATTATCGAAAGATAAGCTCATCAGATGACGAAGTTGACGTGTTCACTCTTTTCTACAAAATCATGCTATTATATTATGTACTAGCCTTCCGTCCGCAGCTTCGCCCGCGATATATTAATTTTCCCGTAGGAATAGGTACTTTCCCGCGGTAAAAAGTAGCCTATGTCACTCAGTGATAATGTAGTTTTCTAACGGCAAAAGAATTTTTAAAATCAGTCCAGTAGTTTCGGAGCCTATTCAAAGCAAACAAACAATAAAATTTTTCCTCTTTGAATAATGAGCATGGTACTATACTACCGTCCACGTGAAACTCTTGTGGGATCATCGATCACACCACGACGTTGACGGGAAACTCGTCAGCTACAGAAGTTAGGTAGGTACGGCTAATGTCAACATAATCGAACCTAATTGCCTAACTATACCTAAGCACTTTATCTATAACTACTTTTCCATTTCAATACTTTTTTACGCGTGGAAAACATGTTAACATGACTTTTTAAAAGTATCTTGCCCAGGTAACCTATACCCCCTTAAAAAGTCAATTAACATTTAATCGTCTGTTAGCAACAATTACCGCAAATTACCCAAAGTGAAAGATTAGCTTAAAGTAAATTTGCTGCTCTGAGTACGGCGGTATGTTGTGACGAAGGAAGTTGTTAAAGTGAGGAACGATAATCTTATACCAGTTGCTTATGCATTATGTTATAAATAACGCTTCCATTGTTTCTCGGAGGGAAGCAATAATTAAAACAATATTAGTCGGCCGGCACCGCATCGTATTACTTCTATAGTTATCATTATCAGACGAGATAACAATCCTATTTGATCTTTTAGTATAAGATAATAATAAATTATATATTTATATCAAGAACCACTTGTTTAGCCTCAAATCAATTTGCAGCGGCATTCCCGGATATTCATTAAAACGAACGTTGTAAATCAAATAAATTCTAACTAAGCTGCGTGATTAGATAATTTTGACTTGTGTTATTGAAAGCAACGAACATATTTCGCTAGCAAGCCGCGAAAGCGCGGAAATAAGCCGGGTGAAGCAGATTATTCTAACTAAGTCCATCGACTTAGAAACGGCGACTGAGCAGTTTCAGAGATATTAGTGACCTAGATAAACTATTTTTACTTTACGCCGTCATTAAAGACCCGCGTAGATATATCATACATTACTTGTGAATGGAAAAGTCCTTTTAGTACGAGAGCCCACGACCAAAATTTTTGTCTCATAGCAATACGGCCAAAACCGCATCAAATCGATAGATACGATTATCCTGAACTCGAAAATACCAATATCAGACATTTTCCGCGTAGCGTTTGATCTGACCGAATTTTCAAAATTGTCAAAGAATTTTACCGAACTGCATCATAGCAATATGTCTGATTTGCAGACTGTAGTTGAATGATAGTTCTGAGATACCGGAAACATATTTTTCAGACGTTAGTGGTGTAGCGCAAACCCGTAAAATCACTTAAAAAAATTAAAAATGAGACAAAAAAAATGTCTCATAGCAATACGTCTGAAAATCTTTTTTATTAGTAAATTTTGGTTATTTGATGCGAACAAAACAATTTTCAGACGGAAATGTGAACGCATTAAATTTTGAGACCGTTTTGAAAATGTTAACAAATTTTACCGATCGGTATCATAGCAATATGTCTGAAAATTGTTGGACATGATAAAATAAGTTGTCCACATGTGCAAAAAATTTATATCAGACAAATTAAGTGTAGCACCTTCTCTATCAGACAACTTTTCGATACTCAGATATCATTTAAAAATCGTATTGAGGCATCTTGAATTCTCTGTTACAAACCAATGAATACGTTGTGACCCTGAATTTATTAGATGATAATTAACAAAGAATTTACCCGAAACCGTAACATTGAAGTTGAAGGACTGAAATAAATCGCACAAAAGTTATTTTCGTTTTTGGGAGTATATGCTACACTTAAAGTGTCTGAAAACAGATTTTTGGTAATCCTGGCAGCAATACGAAAAGTTAAAAAAAAATAATATCCGTATTGCTATGATACAGGTCGGCTAAATTTGTTGACATTTTCAAAAATGCGCTCAGGCTATATGCTACGCGCAAAATGTCTGAAAACAAACTTTTTCGTAATACAATTATAAAATCTATGTACATTTTCACTATCAGACGTATTGCTATAATACCGACTGCCTTTTTTTTTTGACACAGCAGAAATGGCCTCCCACGCTGTTGCTACACTTTCGACCGTTACTACACACCTAGTCGGGTTCAGAATCATACAATCTAACGATTTCATAGGGTTTTTGCCGTATTGCTATGAGACATGGTTTTGGTCGTGGGCTCTAGAACTATTTGACGTGCCTACGCCGTAGGTAACGCGTAGTAGCAAAGTTAGGAATTTACACTGTTATGCTGAAAATTGGCAGCATCCTTCTAAATTATTCGAACATAGAAGATCTCTTACAACCCTTAAATGAAAATCACTCTTATTTTTGGACAGTCGAGTAAAGATATGGTTTTCATGAAGCGAACAAATACTTACTATTTAGAATGTATTTAAAGTGATAATGTAACGTCGAAGGCCTTAGGTACTTAGCTCTCAGTAAAGAAGTTTCGTGCCAGTCGTGGTATTTCAACCGACCACAAATGTTAGAGCCGTAAAATAACAGCTTAGTAAGTGCCTGTTTATCACGTTACGTATTATTGTATGCAGTGTGCATGTTAGCATTATATTGTGACCTATGTATCATTTAACAACGGTTTAGTTGACATAAAGGTGGAATGGAACTAACTATTTTATTTTATGGAAACTTTACAGTGCACTGACCTTTGCTCTTTTAGATATACAACGAAAGATAAGAGTATGAAAGTACTTGTTGTGTTGTTGGCATGTTAAGTTCAATATTTTACATTGAAATGAAATGAAATGAAATTATTTATTTAGCAAGAACATACAGGTGTTACAGATATTATAATAAGTGAGTATACCTATTATGTTACATGAATTTGATCCATGTCATGTATGCTCTGCCACAATTACGAAATCTATCTATCTATCTACAGCCATTGTCCGTCCACTGCTGGACGTAGGCCTCTTTCATATTGCGCCAAATTTCGCGATCCTGGGCTTCCCTCATCCAGCCACTGCCAGCTGTCCTCCTAAGGTCATCCGTCCAACGCGTCGCAGGGCGTCCCACGCTACGCTTTCCCAAACGTTTCCCAAAATTACGAAATAACTTACTAATTAATTTATACTTATTAATTTTATACGATAACTACAAATAAGAATAAATAAGAAACTCTTTTGAGAAATATTGGCACGACAACATGGTCATAATCGGACGCTGTTTCCATTTCAATCCTCAAGTCAACCTTTGAACCAATTGTGCAAATATTTACGTAGCAGATTTTCATTATTCGCTGATTATCACTTGCCGAAACGGCGCTGCTCCTTTTATGATTCATAATAAGAAAATTATGAATAACTAGCAAAAAAAAGTTACAAGCGCAAGTTACTACTCACAGATACACAATTCACAGATATAGGTTTTATTATTGAATTAGGTACAATGTTTTAATACTGGCTGATTCTTTTGACGGTTTTATTTTTTCGCTGCACAAAGTTGTGTAGGTATTGTCAAAGTATTTAACGAATGTAGAGTTACTAATCGACTAGAATTATTATAAGAAAAGAAACACACTAAAACACTAGCCAGACTAATTCAGAATAATATAAATCAGTTGGGGTACCTGAGGTTTTCAGTATGTGGTGTAACATGATATACATATATGTAAATTCTAAATGCTGCTGTCCTCGCGCGACTTTACCTCACTATAGTTAATTTGTATAACCCCTACGACTCACCATAGCAGGTGGTGATGAGGTCAGCGACCCCGCAGGACTCGAAGAACGTGCTCAGCTTGGAGCCAGGGTAGAACACGTCGACGAACTTGATCATCTCCATGAGCCCGAGTCGGATCACCGCCGCCTTCGTGTTGTCGCCGAAGCCGAGCCCGTCCACGAAACCGGCACCCACCGCCACTATGTTCTGAGGGGTAGCAAGACATTTAACTTCTCGTATAGGAAAGTGAAAAAAACGTCGTTCTAATTTCGTTTGTATCAAATAATGTCGATGTTACTGATTACTACAAAAGTAGCATAATAAATTACCTACGGATCCGTATCTTACGCATACTAGAAAGTCACCATTTTATATGACAGTTCCTATTCCAGAAAAAACATTAAAGCTGTTTGTCACATTGATTGACTTGTAATTGATACATGATAGTACTTCATATTTCAAGCCGTGTTCATTACATTTCAACCATTGACACGAAAGCGTGTGATAAAATAAATGATCCATTTGTGTCGTTTAGACGTTTTGTTAACGTCCGTTGAAAAAGCGCTCGTGCAATTAGGGTCTGAGTCTAAAGGTGGTAACGGACTTATTTGGTCGATTATACACACAATACGATCTTAAATAATAAGATTGCAACCGATACAGAAACAGACAACGACGTCAATCAATCTAATAGCCCACATACACCCACTGTTGGGCCAACACCTCGTCGTTCGGGCCTCTTCAACGTCGAGGTAAGTAGTGAGTTATTGGGCACGCCAGATACAGATTTTATCAAATCCGTATCTAGCTTGCCCAATAACACTTTGCGAATGAAATCTAGCTTGCCCAATAGCATTTTTGCGAATGAAATCAATGACAATCCGTATCTGACATGCCTGTATCTAGCTTGCCCAATACCATTTTTTCGTGAAATCGTTAATCCATATCTGATGTGCCCAATTACATTTTGGGATTATTTTAAAACGATCGTTGGGATTTACCTCAGGTACGTCCCTATTTTGAAATTGGACTGTTTTACTTCTAAGTAGATCTAAAGGTGGTCTAATGCCCAATGCTTATTTGAAACCCTTAACGTGAACAGAAACAGAACACAAACCCAAATTCGTTTTTCAAACGGAAACCCGTTAACGCGACTTTGTAACGCAACGTAAGTTCTGTTCAATGATCTCGTTTTCGTTTATTCTGTTTCATCGTATTCTCATCGTTTTCAAAACTGTATTATACAAACACATATCGTTCTGAGAATGCATATAATGTCCAATGCATCATATATTTGAAACCCTTTACGTGAACAGAAGCCCAAGTTCGTTTTTCTAACGGACACTCTTTAACGCGTCAACATGACTTTGATTAATGCAATGTAATTTCTGTTCGCTCGATTTGGATTTTGTTTATTCTGTTTCATCGTATTTATAATTTTCAAAACTGTTAGTATTATACAAACCATAGTTTAATTGTGTTTCATACGTTTTTTGTTCGCCGCTTAGGAGTCGACACGACAATCATCTATAGCTTGCCCCACGTTATTTAACTTGCATTATGATTGTGGTGACATAATTGATTTTGCGTATCAGAGCAAAAGCTTAACACAACACACACATGAGGTTGATCAGGCCCCATGAGCATGCAAGACCCCCAGGGCGCTGAGCCCCGGCGTAAGGTCTCATATCGCCTCGTCAGGATTGATAATGCAAGAGACCCCCAGGGCGCTGAGCCCCGGCTTAAGGTCTCATATCGTTCCGTCAGGTTTGATATGGTGTTTAGCACAACTCATCACAAAGTTGATCAGGCTCAGTGACAAGATACGACTTCCAGGGCGCAGAGCCCCGGCGTAAAGCCGCATTTTACGTGCATGGTGGGTTAGATGCCTCCCACCGAGGGTTGTACAACTTATCCGCAGAGGTGATCAAATTCCACAGACAAGATCGGGTCACCCAGGGCGCATAGTCCCCAGTACTCTTTCGAGCATTTCGATATAACCGCTTTTTGTGTACATCATGTATTGTATGTTGGTTTTATTTATATCAACGATTCTTAAAAATATCGATAGCGCGATTTAGGTTTAAATGAATTTAAGCGGCTATAAAGCACAAAATAAACATTGCTTGAATTAGGAAAAATAAAATAAGTGTTTAGTTACTAAATAGTCAAAACTAAAATATATTTTTTGAATCGGTATAGCAACAACATGCAAAATTGTAATTTATTTGATATTTATGTACAACAACTCCATCTATGAGACAGGCATGTAATATATATTAGAACGTTTTAAAAGGTCTTATCTATTATTAAAACAAGTTTACGCAAAAATAATCTTAGCGATAATAATATAGAATTTTAAATTTAAAAGTCACTAGTTTAATGTTAGTAGTATGTAACAATAAGCTTGCTGTCAAATCATATTAATAAGCAGAATGTCTAGTACCTATTGATTAGTTAATGCCTACTCGTTCCCAGCCTCTGAGAGGTTTTCTACAAGATGAATCAAGTGTTTGTTTATATGATTACATTTTGATTGTCAAACAAAAGAAATAAGTACTATTAAGAATTATATTATTATTTTTTTCCATGGTATTAAATACCATCCACTGCGGTTCATAAATTTTGATGTTATGCCGCATGTCTTTAATTTACATTTCGTTTCATTTCCTTAACTAGTCCTTTCTATCTATTATTGTATTTTGATTTAACTTATCATTTTACAATAAACCAGATATTAAAAAATATTAATAATTTAAGTAATAAAATCTGTACATAAGTAGAATGTGGAGCTTACGACCAACAGTGACTGTCTATGGATTAAAATGATGATGATGATGATGATGAAGTAGAATGTCGCTTCTATCTTATTTTTCTACAATAATTATCACGGCGGCGCGGTGCCGATAGCACAAAGCTAATTACCGGCTCCTTAGATCAAGTTACTAGCGCTAGCCGCCGACGGCTTGGAATTATTATATTTTGTTTGCTATGTTGCAAATAATTAGGGTTGCTGGAAACCTCTTATACATTTTAGGTACTACCTTTTGCCCGCAACTTCGACAAAGATAAATACGGTTTAAGTATATCCGTTCACAAAGTTTATCATTACTAAACGATGTATTAGTAGGATTATTAGAATATAGCTGGCTCTTTAAATTGGGTTGTAAAACCAATTTTTTTTACTATATTTTAGGTAGGTTTAAAGTAATTAACATCGTAGTTATTATTTTACAAGACAGCAGCGAAACAAATTTTAATGTACTTACTTTAATTAGAAATCCAATCGTCTACCTATGTTACTGCCAACAGCGCCA
The DNA here is from genome assembly GCA_949127965.1 of Pandemis corylana. Classification (NCBI taxonomy): domain Eukaryota; kingdom Metazoa; phylum Arthropoda; class Insecta; order Lepidoptera; family Tortricidae; genus Pandemis; species Pandemis corylana. The sequence goes on along the minus strand of OX421856.1, from coordinate 12,397,954 downwards.
GCCCTATTCTTTAGCTGTGTCGACAGTTTGATTGTACTTGAACAATTCCGCTGCATAATTGCATATTACTTTCAACTTGTGACGATATCAGTGCAGTGTGAAGTGAATATATATATATATATATATTTACTGTTTTAAATTGAACCAATCAATTCATTCGTTATTAATACCATAATCCATCTAATAATGTACGTAAGTGTTTTTTATATAATTTATTTTTTTCTTATCTTGATTAAACACAACTAATAAAATATTTTGGTTTTAGGTCTGACACCGAATACGAAACAATCCTTGAGCCTATCGCGACAAAAGCACCGCGCAGGCGCTTCGCAATCAACAGCTCAAACCCCAAAAGGTAAAATCACTGTCCTTTGTTAAAATGTAACCTTTATTTATTTTAAAATATTAAAAATATTTTTAATTTTTGCTTTTATTTACAGTAACGATAAAAAGAAGACCGCGGAATGTCGGTAAGTAGTTTTTATATTCATTTTCTATATTTTTCTATCACTTCATTATACTTGTCACTCGACTAATATATTTTTTTTATTTTAGGTCCGACTCCGAGAACGAAATCTTGCCCGAGCCTATTGCAACAAAAGCACCACGCAAGCATGCGCCAATTGAGACCTCATCGAAAACGAAAAGGTATAATATTACGTCTTGTTAACATAACCTTTTATTTTTTAATATTAGCCCATTAGGATCTAAAAATACTAGTGATTGATTACATACTTTTAATATTATCCTTTTATTTACAGAAATGTTAAACCTATGACCTCGGAATATGCGTAAGTAGTTTTATATTCATTACCTACACTTTCTAATCGTTGTAACTCGACTAATAAAGTATTTTTGTTTTAGGTCGGACTCCGAGTACGAAACCACCCCCGAGCCTATTGTGACAAAAGCACCACGCAAGCGTAAAGCAATTGAGATCTCCTCGAACCCCAAAAGGTATGTAATATCATATTATTATTACTTAACATCATGATAACTTTATTTTTAAGTATAATATTCATAAATACCGCTTATAAGATACCTACGTATGTTTTAATCATGAAATTTATTTACAGCCACGCTAAAAAGAAGGCTCCGGAGAAGAAAGTATCAGATCGTTGGGATTTGTTCGGGATCAGCAACGAAGATGATTTGAAGGAGTCGCTGCAGACAACCACCCCTCCGTTGGAATCGCAGCTTATATCTAGAGTAGCAAATGGAAATATTCGTCGACGAGGTAACATTTCGGGAGATTTTTTCGTGGATCTGAAAGTGTATAATACAGCTGATGCTCTAAGCACAACAGCAGATCAGCGTTGGAAAAAAGCCCTTCTTTTGTTAAAAGTCCAGTTCGATGAAAGTGCTAGTCAATGGAAACTATTGCAAAAGTTTGTCAAAGACTCAAAAACATTGTTCGATCGTTGTGAACCGGTTTTCCATTCAAATTCTATTTCATTTAAGTGACTTAGAGAAAGAAGGATTCACTTTTGTATTCGGTTTTAAATGGGAAAATCGTCTATGTTTTATAATTTTTGAAAAGTGTCGGTTGTATAATAGATTTAATAAGTGTTTATCTGTTCATAGTTAAAATGCCCTTTTGCGCAGATTGTTCCGTTTCGGTTGAAAATAAGAGTTGGAGCGGTCATTTGCATAGTAATAAACATAAAGCTAATTGTTCCATTGAGGAAAAAGAAGGTATTTTCAAAATCAAATCAGCTTTTAAGAATAGAATAGCTTCATATAAAATAGTGACCAGTCAAGACGAAATTTTTACACCCAATGATTTTTTAATCAGTATAAGTAATAAAGTTCAGCAATTACTTACCCAATACCTCGAATATCATACAGCAGTGAAAGTAAATTTCGAATTATATGCATTATTTTACTTGCATCGTAATGATTGTCAAGAAATTAAATCATTTGCGTCGAAAACTCAAGTCGTGCATTCAAATTATGAATTTTACGAATTTTACATTACTATTTGTGAGAATTTATGCAAAAATGTGGAAAACTTTGAATTACGCGAAAGCGGGTGGACGTTCATAAGTAATTCGCATTTAGAAATAAATATAAATAAATATGATCCCTTGAATGGTTCCAGCTTTATTGATTTACCGTGTAGTTTAAAAAATAAAAGAGCATGTATAAATATCAAAAATAATGATAATCACTGTTTTCTATGGAGCATTGTAGCGGCTCTGCACCCAGCAACTCACAACGTCAATCTCGTTACATCTTATCCTCATTTTGAAGAGGTTTTAAATGTTGATCAATTAACATTCCCCATGGGGTTATCAGATATTTCAATATTTGAAAATAATAACCCCACCATTTGTGTAAACGTGTATGGTGTTAAGAAAAATAAAATTATTGGGTCTATATATAAGTCTACTTTTAAAAGAAAAACACGCATAAACTTGCTTTTTATCGAAAAAAATAACCAAGGTCATTTTTGCTTAATTAAGGATTTAGCGCGACTCGTGCGCCCCCAAATTACAAAACATCATGGACGGTTATACATGTGTGAAGATTGTTTGATATTTTTTAATAGTGATGTTATTCGAGAGCAGCATATATGTGCAGGAGTTTCAACCTTATTACCAAGGGCGGACAGTAAAATTCAGTTTAAGCATTACGAAAGAATGCAGGCGATGCCATTTGTAATTTATGCGGATTTTGAAGCAATATTAGAAAGATATCAGAGTTGTGATCCTAATCCTATTGTCTCTAGCACAGACACCGTTCAAAAACATGTGCCTGCTGCATTTGGGTACCATGTAGTATGTTCGTTTGATGAAAGTTTAAATCAGTATGTATCCTTTAGAGGGCCTAATTGTATTCCCAGATTTATCCAGTCGTTGAGCGAAACGTGTACAAAAATATATAGAATTTTAAAAACAGTCATTCCAATAATATATACCCATGAAGATGAGATTTCGTTTAATCAAGCATACCGGTGTTATATTTGCAAACATTTACTAGTAGAAAATAAAGTAAGGGACCATTGTCACCACTCCGGTCGATACAGAGGTGCGGCTCACCGAGAATGTAACTTAATGATGAAAGTTCCGAATTTTATACATTTTTTCATAACCTGAGTGGCTATGACTCTCATTTATTTATTAAACAATTATGTGAAACTACGGGATCCGTTAAAGTAATACCAAAAAATAAAGAAAATTATATTTCATTTACAAAGTTTGTACCTATTTCTGACACCGAATGTATGCAACTACGATTTTTAGACTCATTTAAATTTTTAGGGTCTAGTTTAGATAACTTGGCTAAAAGCATGAATAATAACGACTTTCATCACCTTCGATTTTTTTTTCCAAACGACGAGCAGTTTAAATTGCTAACCCGTAAAGGAGTTTATCCTTACGATAGAATACGATCCTGGGATTCATATCGGGAAACACATTTGCCCTCAAAAGATCAGTTTTTTAATTCACTTAGTAACCAGAATATTTCTGATAGCGATTACAAACACGCAGAAGTTGTTTGGGAGAAATTTGAAATAAAAAATATGGGCGAATACACAGACCTGTATTTGAAAACAGATGTGTTACTTTTAAGTGATATTTTCGAGCACTTTCGGCGAACTAGTAAAAAACACTATAATTTAGAGCCTGCTTTTTATATGACCGCTCCTAGCCTATCTTTCGATGCAATGTTGCTTAAGACTGGCGTGCAACTAGAATTACTACATGATTTAGAAATGATAAGAATGATTCAAGGTGGAATACGCGGAGGATTATGCACGTGTGTTAATCGTTATGCAAAGGCAAATAACAAGTATATGTTTTCCTATGATCCATCCGCGCCAGACTCCTTTCTTATTTATAGTGATTGTAACAACTTATATGGACATTCAATGTGCCAAGCACTTCCCCATTCTCAGTTTAGTTGGTTAGATCAAACAGAACTACAATTGCTAGATGTAACCACAGTACCTGACAACGCAATTTATGGATATATCTTGGAAGTAGATTTGACTTATCCAACTCATTTACATCATCAGCATAATGAATTACCTTTTTGCCCTGAAAAATGTGTACCTCCAGGAGGTAAAACCCCGAAATTGATAGCAAATTTGTTTGACAAGTATCATTATGTAATTCACTATATACATTTAAAAACATGTTTAAAACATGGATTGAAGCTTAAAAAAATCCATCGTGCTATTAAATTCAAACAAGATATGTATTTAAAATTATACATAGATTTAAATACTGAACTAAGGAAACAAGCTGTTTCTGAATTTGAACAAGATTTTTTTAAGCTTCTAAATAATAGTATATTTGGCAAGACATTGGAAGATAACGAAAAAAGAGTAACTGTTAAATTGGTACAAGTTTGGCGCGATGTAAATAATAATACTAAAAAGAAAAATGGTGCCAGTAAACTTATAGCACGACCCAACTTTCACAGTGTTTCCATATTTTCAGAAAATTTGGTTGCCATACAATTAAAACCCGAACAAATTATTTTAGATAAACCCATATACATCGGTTTTACTGTTTTGGAACTTTCTAAATCCCATATGTACGATTTTCATTACTCTATCATGAAACCCCATTATTTAGAAAATATCAAATTGTTTTATTCTGATACTGACAGTTTTATTTATCAAATTTTTACAAAAGACTTTTATCATGATTTAAAAGATTCTTTATGCAAATATTACGATACAAGTAATTATAAGACAAATAATGTGTATAACATCCCCTTAAAAAACAAAAAAATTCCAGGGTTGTTCAAAGATGAATTAGCAGGTCAAATCATTAGCGAATTTGTTGGTTTACGACCAAAATTATATTGCGTGAAACGCGATAACGATCGCACGGCTATAATTAAAAAAGCAAAAGGAGTTAAAAAGGGTGTTATAAGGGAGCTTGACATTCAAGATTACCGAGGAGTTCTTATGAATGATACAATAATACGAAAAAAAAATATACTATTTAAGTCGATTAAGCACGAGATCTTTACCCAGGCTGTCAATAAAGTGGCTCTATCTAATAAGGATGACAAACGGTTTATCTTTAGAGATAAAATTACTACATTGGCTTGGGGTCATAAGAAAATCAGTTTGTAATTGGTTTTTTTTTTTTTTTTTTTTTTTTTTTTTTTTTTTTTTTTTTTTTTTCATGAAGGTATTGACGTTCTCTTATTTTCAACCGAAAGTTTGTTAAAGTTAGATTAATTCTTATGTTAAGTAATGTTGTATTAATTTTAAATAATTGGGTTTGAATGTGGTTTTAGGCTAAGAGATATCTCAGGTACCCTCTACGTCTCGTTCTTGGCGCAAGAGCATCATTTGATTAGTACTTTAAGGCTTTCTTTTTGTATTAGTAAACATTTTATATTGTAATACAACAATAAAGACGCATTTTATAATATAATTAGTGTTTTATTTTAAAAACTTTGTTGCATGACACTTGGAAACCAACCTATATCGGTAAACTAATTTTGAAAAATAGCTTCTAAAAGCAAAAAAGTTTTTTCTGTCGCGCTATCAAGGATTTGAACGCGCTCTCCTGGTTTTTACCTCTATGATACCTCGATAGCTCGTTTGAGAAAACTTGCTCGCTTGCATACCTCAGAGACGTGTAAAACAAAATAAAAACACATCTTTTTCTTTTAAATAATTGAGAAAGCAATGCAATATGACAATTACAATAGTAGGTAAGTAAGCGAAAAACGATCACAACGACTAATGTAACCTGTTAGAACAAGTCAGCTCGCGAATGTCTGTCTAACTAGCATAGCTTCTATCAAATCATTATTATGGTAAGTAAATAAATGAGGTAAATTATGGCTTAATACCAGTCAATTAAGTTTCAAAACAGAAATGCAGTAAAGCAACCTATTTCATCAATTTCAACCAGGTGTCATCTTACGTTGAGTCAGCGCGCACGCGCGAGCGCTCATTAGTAGCTTCTAGTGCGAGCACGATTTTAATTTATTCCGTCTCCGACATTAGAGCAATCGGTAAGTTTTCTGATAATATTATTAGTAAGTGTATTTTTTATTCTTTATATAATATTAAATTTTTATGTTTGCAGAAGAAATGGCTGTCTCTCAATCCATCCTAGGTAATGACTCGCAACAAAATACGTTGAATAAAGAGACAACGGTACGTTTACAATTACTTGTTTTTTATCTATGCTTATTTATGAGGATTTTGTTAATTACGTTTTTTATGTTCATTTTATATTCATGTTTTATCATTTAAATTTGCAGGACCTGGACTATGAAGAGCTATTTTATCCATATGCCCAAGACATGATGGAGGGATGGACCCAACGAATGGAGGAATTGGAAAGAGAAAACCAATCTAAGGCTACAAACAAACCCAAGCAGCTACAAAACAAGCAAAAGGGGCCAACAAAGATGAAATCAACAAAAAAAAATGATCGGGCCAAGAAATCATTTGTGATGAGTAAGGATCCTTATCGAGGACAACGTTTAATCCAGATAAAAATATTTGATTTTACTGAATGTGCCAATGAAAATATTAATTCAGAATTAGATAGTGACAGTGAATTTATTAGTGTCAGTGCGCAGTATGTGGTCAAAAATCCTGTAGATGAAATATTAGACTCAACCGAAAATTTGATAAACAAAATTTGTAAACATATGTGTAATCGCGAATTTTGATGATAATGTTATGTTTATATACCATATGAGGATTTGTATAAAAATATGTTTGTAAGGAATGGACTAAAATAATAAAGAACATGATCAAAACAAGTTTATTTATTTATATAAAAATACTTATGACAACTAGTCGCATATCTTTTGTATAATACCTACTTATTTTCCATATACCACTTTCTAAGCATAATTACATTTCTTGCAGCACAGTGTTTGCTTTTGTTAATACAATAAAAACAATTTCCATGGTTACAAAACCTTTCATACAAGATTGAGAATTTGGGACATCCTTTTTCGCCTATGTCAGTAACAGAACAATAACTGCATAAATTTCTAACCCATTTAACTTTTTCTAATCCCTTGACAAGAATTTTTTTATTTTCTAAATACGGTTTAACAATTCTTTTAAATTCTCTGTAATCAATAAAGCCTTCACTCCAGGTGATCCCATAATGTCTTTCAACCCACAATACTTGACGTCTTTCTTCTTCTAATAGAGATGAAAAAGGAAATGGCGGCTTTATTAAGAATACATATGTGTAGTTTTCTGTGGCCAAAGCAAACTCTTTTATAATGAAATTATTATCCACACCTTTGAATCCTTGTACATCAACTATATAATAATCTGTATTCATGATATTTTTTTTACAATGCGACTTAAAGGTTTGTATTCTACAATGCAATCATTCAAGATAAGACAGTAAGCAGATGTGTTATCAGGGATTTCTGTATCACTTTCTATTTCAATTCTCACATCAATGGGTCCCGTTTTTAATCTTTCGTTTTGCCGCGAACAATCGATAACATATAAGGGCCAACTTTTAAAACGCTGAATATTTAGCAATGGTTCCGCACGACGACCATGATACGACTGTTGGAATTTTGCGTACTGTTCATATAATAAGGCATAATTGTCAGAACCAAAATTAACGTTTAAACCTTCGTATGGAAAGTAAGTAGAGTTCAAAAAAACTCTAACTTCTCGCAAATTGCAATGGTCAAAACATGAAAAATCAGCATCAGATTTATTTTTCCTTGCTGTTGACAATGCTAAAATAACAAAACGAGGTTTCTCTATCTGGGTTGACGTTTTTATTGACCACGTATGTTTCGAGGTTTTTGGTAAATGCGGATATTCATAGAGATCCCAGTTTCTAAATACTAAGTTTAATGCACGATCTTTTTCCATCAACTTTAGCATGTTAATTCTTTGACGGTCCGATACTTTAATATGAGGCATTCTCCAAACAATTTTTTGTATCTCAATCTCGTCTACCACTTCATTAGGATTAAGTTTAACTCCATTTAAATTTGTATTACTCCGGAGAAGAATTAATTCATGTTGACAATTGATAATAATCTTACGAAAGTCTTCAGCGAACCCTAATATTTTATTGAGCGGTATGGAAACTGCGAATTTTCCATTCCCAATATTTTTTGTGCCATTAATATCCCATCCCCAAGCTTTTGACATGCCTGATTCATTCTCGTTCATAGATAGTAAAGATTTCATAGTTGTAGTGATCTGCATTTTTAACTTTGTCTATTTCAATTCCATTTAATTCATAACGTATATCTTGAAAAAGAAAAAGAAATGGGTTGTTTGTAAATTGAATACTGTTTACTTTAGCCTTTGTTTCTCTGTTATGAACATTTACAACACCCTCCAAGTACAAGGTACTCGCTGAGGGTAAAACGTACAAGTCTTGTTGATTAATGGGTATGCGAATCTCATCGTTTCTGTTAAATGTGGTTACATATGGTTTGTATGAATGGATTTCGAAGCTTTCGATACTATTGTCTTCCGCAAAGGAATCGGTGACATTAAGAATTTCACTCATTTTAGTAGACCAATCAATTTTAAAAACTTCTTGTTTTCTTTAGTTAATTTCACTTTAGGCGATGTGCTTCTCTTGAAGATGTTGTCTGAACTAATTGGTTTAGGTGAATGTCTATAGTTTATATTGAAGTCTATCATGGTTGCTTCTTTTTTAAATGTAAGTACAACTGAATTTCCTCGCCTCTTAAATTAACAAGTTGATTGTTCGCATCAAAAATGCGTACATTAATGGAACTTATATTATTTTGATTTACTGGGAAATATATAACGTTTCTAGGAACTTCAATAATACGATATCCCGGAGGTACATTTGGAACAAATTCGTGAAGTATATGGCTAGGTTCTCCGTTCACAAAAGATCCACTTATAATGTCACATTCGATTCTAATGATGGTTGTCGATAGAATGTTGATAGGAGAATGGGAGTGGTTCATTATATTGGCTTTATATGTTTTAGATTCGAAACCCAGCATGTTACCGATAGAATTATTTTTTTCGAAATGAATATCTTTTGAGCATATAATACTGGTTCTTAATGTATTGTTATTGCAAGTTAGTTTAAAAGTACAGTTTTTCACATTTTCTTTTAAATAATCGCTGATATCGTGAAGTTCATACGAACCTTCAGGTATTTCAACAATTTCATTTTCACCGTAACAGAATTGATTGTTTTTGCTATCTATATTAGGTATAGAATTAAACGTAGAAAAATATAACAACCCACACTCGTGTTCTCCATCTAGTTGAAGGGGTGGAGAGTGATTTGTCGATAACGTTGAGGTAAACCCAGTTATTGATAATGTGAAAGACATTTTTAGAATGACAACATCAGGGGTTTGTGTTATAATATATAGTGTTTTTTCCAAAAACATTTTAAATATTTCAAGCATAAATGTCCGCAATTCACTGTATTATACTTTTGATATGTATCATAATTATAAAAAACATCGTATTTTTTTAAATAGCTTAAAAGCTCTAAGGGAGGCTTTAAATTGCCGTAACTATTAAAATATTCACAATACGTATTTACTTTTACATAGGCTACCCAGTGAGTTCCACTGCTTTTAGAACTATCCAAGTTAATGATTGCACATTCAACTGCTTTAGGTTTCTTCGGTAACTTATCACGCATGAATACACCTCGGAAATGCGGTATGTCACTAGCATATTCTAATAGGTCTAAATTGGTAAGAGCTCTTCTTGGCAGCCTTTTGCTTAGTTTTTTTGGGTGTTTAGAAATAAGCCATTGCCTTTTTTATAAGGTTTAACATACAATCCCTTTCCCAGCGCAATAGATTCCATCATTTTGTTATGTCGTTCTGATTCATTAAGGTTCTTTTGAGCAGATTTGTAATCATTTACTGCTTTAGCAATTCCAGCAGCTCCACCTGCTAATGAACCAAGAGCTGACAAACCCGCGAAAATGGGAATCAATGGTAATATTCCTCCAGTCTTTGGTAATGGAATGACGCGCGGCAAACGTATATGATTGTTTTTAGATATTAACTTCTTTGCCACTTTATAAGCGCATTTGATTGCTGAATTACGACTTCTAGGTTGTTTGTTTTTTATGTGAGAACGAATTTTAGAAATTACAGATTTTAACGATTTGATTCCAGCTCCGGCCTTTAACTTGCTCTTCATAACTTTGCTGACTAACCAAGATGCTAATTTTTCTCCTTTGCCTGCGTCTTGTGCTCGAATCCTTTGTTTCGCCATTTGCAGTAATTCTAAGTCAGCTTTATGACGCAGTTTCAGATCAGGATACTTCGTGTATGCAATGTCGTGCTGCATGCAAGCGTCATCCAATCTGTTAATACCTTGATCACCCCTCAGTAATCGTTTTCTTAGTTTTGTACCAGGTCCACAATAATTATACCCTGGAATGTGTGCCTCAAACGGTAAGTTGTTAATTAAATTATTAACGAGTCCACTTCCGTTCATTGCTTTTCAAATAATGAAGCAAAATTAAATATAAATTTGTATTTATAATTATACTACAGCACTTTTATTTATCCAACTATTTTCGTCTTCACTTAATCCTAACCATTTCACGTAAAACTTATTTCCTCTCTTTTTTATAACTTTTTCTATCAGATAAACATGAGGTTGCTTCGTTTTCTGTAATTCCTCTCCATAAAATGATCCGAGTATCTTATTTTTATGTGAATCTTCAATTTCGTATGTAACTGGATTGGTGTTTTTAATTTTTTCTATTGTAAATAGTTCCGTAGACCAGTTCGGTGTATATCCTTTTTTGAAAGCTGCTTTATACTTACTGATTCTTACTGAATCTCCCTTTTTAAACTTGGGTTTCTTAGAATTTAGATATTTTCGTGCGTTTACAATATTTTCTCTTACCACATTCACATTACTATAATTAACCTCCTCGGGCTTATGTTTAGTTGTACCATGAACGGTTTCATTATACGACTTGACAATATCATCCAGGGGTTTTCCAACCCATTGATAATTACCAACTAAACTGAAATTCTTGTACAATTTGCCTTTTATAGTTTTTATTAACCTTTCTACAATCGAAGCCTTTTTAGTGGAATAAGTTGAATAGTGATTAATGTTTTTAGTTTTCATTAATTTTTGGAATTCATCATTATAAAACTCCTTACCTAAATCAGTCTGCAAATTTTTAGGAACGCGACCTAAATCCAGTGTTTTTTTAAAGGCGTTTGTTATTTCCGATTTTGTCTTTGAGTTTACTGCAACAGCCCACGTGTACTTCGAAAAGCAGTCAATTATTATTAAAATATACTTATAACCTTTGTTGACGTAACCATAATTTTTAATATCGATTAAATCTGCTTGCCATAAATCATCAATACCTTTTAGTAATACTGGACATCGATTAAATTTTTTGCGTGCACTTTTATGGATTTCGTTTACAACTTGTTGCTTGCTCATTTAGATGTCTTCTTATTTATGTCCTTTTTTGCAATATTTTTTGCTTCAATTTCTTTTAATACTGAATCTATGTGCCGTAGACGAAGTATAATGTTTCCTATATTTGATTGAAATACATTACTCAAGTGATCAACGTACTCCTTATTTACAGCTTCGTCATTTGAAACCGGAGACTTTAAACCTTTTAGTCTTGAAAAACGTAGGTCATAATCACCATTTTCTGATTTCCGTAAGATATCGTTAAAATTGGTAAAGCTATCAGCAATACGGAGACGTTTATGTACGTGATGTCCAAATTTATCAATATTCATATTCCGTCCGTCTTTGGGTATGATCTCTTTCCTACTGATGAACTTGTGAGTAAAAAATTGTTTTTATTTATTTTATTAACCCACTTTCACGCAGTTCTTCAATTATGGATATAATTTCATTATCTAGCCCAGTGTTACCGGCTTCTCGAGACGCTACTAATAACTTTAACCGTTCCACTAATTCATTAGGGTCATCCCAGTACACATAATCTACATCGCTCTTCGGCTTCTTCAGTACTGATAACCCCTTTCCGGAAGAAATATTGTCATTCAGTGATTGATTTGTGTTGCCACACATTTCTGTTTGTTTAAACAGCGGTTTGACAATTTTTAAATATTTATATCCTCTGTTACTTTTTATCGGTTTTTGTGGATCATAATCTCTACGATGAGCATTTGTTTGGTTTAGTATTATTTTGTAATTTTTTCTATCATTGGCGGTAACAGATTCTAGTTGAGGTATTTTTTTAAATAACAATTGAACAATACCAGGAGTTTTACTGAATTTTATCCCTCCAACAGTAATGGTGTTTTCAGCTACATACACTCTGCGCTTTCCCATCATAAGTTTGCCTCTTTCAATTCTTACTCCAAAGGGAATATTCTGAAAAGTTTTGGGTGAAAATGAAAGTGGTGATCGAAAATTTTGATCTATGCTTGAACTTGATTCTTCCATTTCATCATCAGAAGTTTCAGTATTTTCTTCTTCGTCTTCATTTAAGGGTATGTTGTGTTCTTTGATAAGCCTGTTGTCATCATTTTCTAACTCGTTTTCATTATCATTTAGTTCATCAATCATTTTATCAAATGAGGGAGTATGTTGAATGTTGTCTGATTCATATTTAATTGTTTTAGGTGTACTATAACATTTTGAGCTAATATCATCTTGAGAGTTTTCTAAGGTAAACTGGTTTTGCTTAACCATATGATTAAGTGGGTTCGTAATAGGTTTGAAAACCGTCTCAAAAACTTTTTCATTTTCGTCTGTCATGTTGCGCATATCTCTCACTTTTCGTTTAACTGCTTGCGCAGATGTTACGATTGCTTGCTTCAGTTCTCTTTCTGAATTCATTGTTTAGTAAGAATCTATAGTACTTTCTTTGAGGACCACAAAATATGAAATGAAGCATTATATTAGAGGATGGTTAATTTATCTATACTTAAATTAATCTAGTACTACGAAAGTGTCAAAATTTTTTCTATAGCAACCTTTATTTCTCTCACAATCTTTATTAATTACTAAATAATTAAAAGGAGTACGCCAAACGTTTGCACACAATTGTCTAAACTGCGTCCAAGACATATCTGTGTTGACATGTTCATCGTACACGTGACGTAGGTTGATGTCGTCTTGTTTAAAGAGAATTATTAGATTTGCATTGTCCCTTATTAACTGTTTAGGGATTTTACTATAAGTTTGATTTATGTAAAAACAATCTATTTTACTATGGCGACCCATAGAAAAATAATCTCTTACGTTATTTTGTTTTTCACAAGCTATGTCATCAAATATAATTATTGAATTTGGTTTTGCTTCCGCAGGACTTAATACTGATTCATTTTCATGGTATTTTTTAAAATGTATCTCAGAAACCGTGGAAAATACCTTTTCTAAAAATACATATTTAGGCTGAAATAAGGTTTTTGAGTAGATATACACATTTTGGAATCTTAATCCATTTTTGTGAAGTAGAAGACCGATCACCAAATTGGTTTTTCCACAGTTAGATGGGCCACAGACTAAACATCTAATCGAGTTCGGTAAAAGTTTACCATGCCTTGAGTTAAGTTTCTTCTTTCCTGAACAAATATTTTGTAAGTGTAATGTTTGTGATTGTTTGACAAACTTCATTATTTCAAATGGTCACGTCGTGTGCATGAGCCGAAGCACTTTTGTATTATGAGATTTATGGCAGTTAGATCTACTTATAAGTAAAACAGTGCAATATCAAAACAGAACGTACCTGAGGTAGGACTAAGCGATCGTTTTAAAATAATCCCAATATGTAAATATGGGCAGAGTTTATGGCGGTTCTGGCTCAGCACGTGCGGCTGACCAATCAGAGCACATCAGAGCGCATTTAATTAGTTCATCAATTTTGGCATAGATGGCGTAACGGTAGCCAAAAATGGTATTGGGCAAGCTAGATACAGGCATGTCAGATACGGATTGTCATTGATTTCATTCGCAAAAATGCTATTGGGCAAGCTAGATTTCATTCGCAAAGTGTTATTGGGCAAGCTAGATACGGATTTGATAAAATCTGTATCTGGCGTGCCCAATAACTCACTACTGAGGTACTTTAGAAAATGATTATTTTGTACGGCCAAGTCCCGAAATAAATAAATTTTATAAAAACCGGAGTGTCTTTGCATTGTTGGGTTACTTATGGCCCTTAGTACGTAATCTAGATCTTCTTCTTATTTGTGGCGTATTAGGTCGTTATAGCGACGACAACTTCAAATGTCAAAGTAATAAAAATATAATTCAAAAATCTTGTGACAAAATGTCGGCAACGTTGTACGGTAATATGGTAATCTAGATCTAAGCGAAGACTAACAGCAGGAAAATGGAAACGGACGCATTAAAGCACCGATAGAAGCACTAAGCTATTGTGAAATCTTCTCATCACATTAAGGTCTATAGTTAGAGTTAAATGTCTCCCAGTAGTTCATGAACAGCTCTATTCAATGAAGAGGATAGGATGTACAGTCAAGTGTAATAATATGTATCTAAACAAAGTTTCAAAAATAAGTACCATACGCTCTTACGCCAGCGTAATAAGGTCGTGGGACATATTTTTGAGAAGTTCCTATCGATACTTATTTTTGCACTTGACCGTACAATGTCCATGTGGAGTATGTAGAGCACAGGTACACAGAGCGTTTAAACCACGGAAGTAACCGTTTAAAAAATACAGAAGCCGTATGAACGAAGGGAGACTGCACATTATGTGCTCGTACAAATTTAAATTGCAAAATTGTTTCCATCTGTTTCAGTCTAATAATACGGTAAGTGGCTTACGGGCTTTATCGTCTTTACTGTTTATGTCTACGTAAGCGATGTAGGCGTAGTATTTATTATGCAACGCAACGATGCAATCATTGCACTCGGCTGCATAATTATATCACTCTAACAACCCTTACCTTGAACATCACTAACAAACATATTATATATAAAGAATATACTTTAATTAATTGCTTTGCAAACACCTGAAGACAACAATTCTAAGCCAACTTGAGCCCTAACTCAATGTGAGATAGTGTAAATTCGACCGACCTTTTGCACTCGGCTCGGTCACGAGTTGTGCAAGAAAACGAAATTTCATTGCAAAGTAAACAATTTGTGTAACGAAAACGAAGTGCAAACTTTGCACTCAATCAGAGTTGCTATAAAAATACCTACTGAACTCCTCCAGACATAGAGTTTGAAATTATTTTTACCTAACTTGAAGTATAAAATTTTTAATTGATTTAAACACGACTAGCATGGAATCGTTTACCAATATTTTGCCTTCGGCCAACTCTGTACTTATTATGATAAGAGTCAAAATTAAAAGCAGTTGGGAGGAATATTATACTAGCGAGTTAAGTTCCTGGTCCTCAAGTGTCATATATCTGTGATGTGATGCCATTTCTTTTTGTATAAATAAACAGAGACAGCATTACTTAATGTATCAGGAACTTAACAGAGTGGTGAAACAAGCCCTAAGTCTTAGATTCCGCGGTCGCTTAAGACCCTGTAACAGCACCTACTTTGAGCGCACCGCAGATCTCGACGGCGTCCTCGTCGTCGACGACCACGACGCGGAAGTACTCTGTCTGGATGATGTCGCGCATGGTCGGCGCCAGCATAACATCCCGGCAGCCGATCGTCGTCTCGCAGAACTTCTCATCTGCTACCTGACAACAATAAACACGACAAAATTGTATTTGCCTCATCTACTATCCCACGACTATATTACATGAAGCTCTGATCGTGGATACCTACTAAAGTTATAGTCGGACAATTTACATTGTATTATACGCCCACTTGTGTACACTAGGCTAGGCACATAGGCTATACGCACGCTACCAAAGGAGTGCTTTTAGCTGATAAATAAGTATGTTTTTTTAAAGAAAAGCTTCAACTGCGTGCTCTACAGAAGAAGAGAAATCGTCTCCCTTTTGCAATATTCAGACCATAAGTAAGTATTAGAAAGCATTCTTTAGCTAGAACAAAGCAACCAATACTTTAAAATTAACTTTCATAATTATTTTACTTTTGCTGTGCCCCTACAGGGTTACAATTTGAAGCAGTGCAAATTAAACGGCTCGTATTTGATAAAGTCTACTGCACGTCAATGCACTCTCTGATCTCCCAGATGCTCAAGAAACCTATTGGATAATATTACTAAAACTTCTCAATAAAAAACATTATTTGATAATGGCCAGTCGTATTTGTTACGCGCGTAAATAAATTAACAATGATCGAGTTGTGTTTAAATATCTAAATACAAAGAACAATATGCACACTATTATTCTTATCTAAATAACCTATTACTTTCTTATTATTCTACAGTAGTATCGAAACTCCAATTTCCACTAAAATGTCAGTGCAGTATAGAATAAATAAATATACATATGGCAATATCCTTCAAATCATCTTGAACATGACTTACCTCGGAAGCAATATTGGCACCCATCAACACCGCGCAAGGGATTTTCAGGCACCTTGTAATGATGTGGGAAATCAGGTCAATGCCACCGCCCTCAGCTATGTCAAAGCCCTGCCAAATAAAAAACATTGTAAGGTCTGAGAACAATATTCGCATATGTTACGTAAAGGTCAAACAATAAAGTAAGAATGGCCAGTTGAGTGCCAAAAACGATTTCGACTGAAACTGTAAATTTTTTTAGTCCACGGAAAATGCTACCATGTGGGAATATACAATCATTAATGGGACTAAAGTTCACCTTTCCAGCCCGTTTCTTGTACCGAAAAGTTCCGTATTTTCTGACTTTCCTGTAAACACAATCAAAGGACTAAAAAATTTAGATCTTGTATCTTGTTTGTATTTTTTGCAGAAGCAATCAGATGCACAAGATGCATAGGACGGTCAGAAGCACCAGAAATACTCTCATTTTTTAACCAAATTCCCTTTTCTGTTATATTTTACCTGATTGGGATTGTGCTCGGAACGAAAATTAATCGCGCCAAGGAAATATTACTTGTTATTATTTTTTTAATATGTAATAACTACATACCTTGATGAGGGATAGTGCTGCGGCGGTAGGCTTAATTTTTCCGAGCAGAGTGGAGCAAATGGTTCGCACGAACTGATGAGGCACCACGAAAATGAGGATGTCTGCATCCTTAGCAGCATCAACCACTTCCGGAATGGCGACCTGGATCAATAAGATAGTGGTCAGTATTTGTACCAAAATGCCAAGGGACCAGGGTAAAGCAAATTTCCCATTTCATTTAAGATAAAAATAAATCCGAGAGTCTGCGTCTGGGGCGAAGTGAATATTTATACTTGATATGTTAAGCTAATATTCGTTGAGCTCTCTCTGTTTTAGTCTATAGTCTGAATGCTAACATTTGTTGTTATTTACAGCTTATTTTACCCTAGATACAGATCTTGACCAGTAGCCTAATTAGTGTGCAGTGATTATATTGAAAGTTCAATTATTAATTGTCAAACTGCAAACACTAAGTAGCTTAGTGCGCGGTTCCGAAATTTAGTTAAAAATATTGTGCAGAAGTGATTAATATAGAATCAATTATTTTGTATCAATTTAATTGACGATAATTATTGATTAAAAACTGTGGCTACTCTACCAAGGAGCATTACTTAACTAAAATAAAGCATTCATGATACCATGTCTTATGCTTTTGTCAAATAAATGAATACAAATAATTTTGTAACATAAACTAGTATTCATTCAGATAAACCATTTCCTTTACATAAAAATAATAAAATATCTGTTATTTAAACAAAATATGTAGCATTATAATTATAAAAAGATAAGCCACATAGTTACGGCAGATTACATAATGAGACAATCAGTATTGAGTGACATTGGCAGTGAAATAGCTCTCGTAAGGTAGTAAGACCAAAATAGACAATAGTGATCACACATGTAACGCATGTGTCTGGCAGGGCTGCCAACATCCAGATGACAGTTCCGTAAGCTAATTGGAACATTAACCTGAACACTCAAAAGGTTACACTGAGTTCAAAAGCAAGGCAGGCTTTGAATCAATAATGTAATAATTATTTTTCCACACCTCTCATTCAGAAAAGTAAGGTTTGCTCCCTGACGAGAGGGATCTAACTGCAACTTTTCTGTTCAAGGCTTTTCTAAGTGTTATTTTGCAAATGCAATTTTTTGAAGTAAATAATTGTAAAACCACATCATTTTCTAGCTCTTTAATCACATTTAGATTTCATTTATCAAGTTTTTCAAGTTGTATGAGCCACTCAGGAGCAAAATTATTTTCATACATACATACATACCGTCACGTTTCCCACAGGGCTACCCACTGGCAGAGACTACATTGTTCCACTTGCTAATTGTTATTTTCATCTTGGGTGTTAAACACTTGAATCCCTCATTACACTCTGGATTCTACTTTAGAATCTCTCGCTACGCTCAGGATTCTATTGTAGAATCCTTTGCAACATTCTGGATTCAATGTAGCGCCCTTGCCGTAAATATATCATTTTACTCCCTTGTGACACAAATAACTATGACGTCGCCACGACCTCCCCCGAGCCGTAAGTAGCAACTTACCGCCCGCTACGCGCCAGGGGAAGACGTAAAATTATGTACACACCTCGGGCAGTAATAAAGGTCTCAGGTCGCATATTTATCGCCCCCCCCCCCCCTTTGGCTCATGTGACAAGTTCCTGCGATCTGAGACATACTTTATTTCACGACCCTTGGAATATAATGTACTAAAAATAATATGAAAATTAGTGTAACTAATACAGAAATGGACTTTGCCTTTTTTTATTAAATGGAATGAAAACTGATAAGATAATTATGCAGTACATGGCTGGTTATGTCAGATGTGATTTGTTTTTTTTGTAAGCATAATGTGCGAAATTATTTATATTGTTATAAATCTCAGCTAGACTAGTTTTTCAAAACCCATATGTATTATTTATTGTTTGATTGTAAATTAAACATTGCTTAACAACAATTGTTTCATTAACAGTCAACATTATTTTTCCGATACAGCTACAGACAGCTTGTGCATTTTCAATCCTAGGTGTAATAATATAGGCTTGTTCCCCGTACATAACCAAGTTACATAACCGGCACTGGTAAAACTAATGTAGGATGATTAATTTGGATCGATTTAGGTTTCGCTGCAGCAGGGGTGGCCACAAACATGTTTGTTTTAAATTAGAAACAGTCTTTGTTTTACCTTAGAATGTCCTGGTTATGTAAAATAGTTATGCACGGGGAACAAGTGGCATTATATTTTGTTATTTGTATAACTGCATTTCATTAACCACATTCAAGATACAAAGCTGGTACATAAATACTTAAGATTGTATACTTACAACATTTTCAGGTAGCTTGTGACCAGGCAAATATTTTATATTCTCGTGGGTCTCATTGATGGTTTCCGTTAGCTTCTTTCCCTCAATGATTTCTTCATAGACCCACATTGTAACCCTATCTTCAAAGTTAGGTAGCCGAGCTGCATTTCTACCAACGATTTTGGCAATTGCTGATCCCCTGCGTAGATAAACAATTACAGTAGATATTCAGTGAAATTGTGAAACCCTTTAAACAATAAAGGGTTTCACAATTTTGTTTGTTTAAAGTAAAGTGAATGTCCTAGAGCAAGGAATGTCTGAAGGTCAGTAATAAATAAACAGAATTTCCGAATTACTATGTGCAATGAACTAAGAAGCTCCGTGTTATGTCATCGTTTCAACAGTTACATTAAGGTTATAAAACAATTCAAGTACGTACGAATAATATTATCGAAAAAACAAACATTGATAGCGGCAAACCCATTGGTAAAATTGAACGTAATGCACTAAACTTACCAGTTTCCAGAGCCGATAATGCAAACTCTGTTCTTCAGTTGCTTTTCTGCCATTGTTAAAAGGCTTCACGAAAACTTGATTGAGATTTTTATAATGTAAATAAAAATAAAAGAGAGGACGTCAGTCCAAGTGCGTACACGAGAAGCAACTGATAAATCGCGACGACGGGACGGCCGTGTCTGTGCCTGTTAGCCTTGCTTTTGCCTAGGCTAGGCAATGAACCACGCGCCAAGCGATATGCAGCGATACGATACCTACGCACGCACTCAGCACTGACACCGCGTATCCGCGTAATGAAAATGAAACGAACGATAAAATGATTATGAATACGATAAGAAGGCTTTATGCAGTGTTGACAACCAACTTTAGCAAAAGTTGCTAGTATTTTTAAAAAGTCGCCAGATTGTAAAAAATATCTCTTCCAAAAGTCGCTGAATATAAGGAACACCAGCTGGAAAAAGTCACTAAAATGTATAACGGCTTGAAAAAAGTCGCTAACATAGTCTCAAAAGTCACTAGATCTAGCGTCAAAATTGCTAAGTTGGCAACACTAGCTTCATGAAGGTGATAACTTTCGGCTGAAGGGCTATGCACCCAGCGCCAGAAATAAATTAAAAAAAAAAAAAAAAGAAGGTGATAACTCGATTGTGAGTGCGGACGTTGAACAACCCGTTTACGATTATACGGCTAAGAATGCTCGACCTTAAAATATTGAATTTAATAATTACCTTCAAAAGTTTCAAATTTATTTTTAAACTAATCACTTTTAACGGCTGCCACATAACACAATACAATTATTTCTTGTTTTCTAAGTCCCGTTCCAAACACGATGTAAAAATCTGGTCTCATAGATAATCTGAAAGTCAAAATTAGAAGTTCATTTCGTACCGTTGTGCTCGCACTAATAGACATTAATTGGAGAGTGAGAGATGGTATTGTACAAAATCCTAATTCAAAATTTCGGAGTAGGACCCGCTGTATAGTACTGTGTAGGTATAAAGTAGTTTTTTTTTTACAAAATTATTGTTTTTAACTTTATAGAACTTTAGAGTTTTATAATCAATTCTTGCACCTTTTTAAAATGTAGGATACAATATATATATATATATATGTGGAAGACCGGTGGTCTCTTAGCAAGACTAGTTCGTATACTCAAAAAGAGATACCTACTTACTATTGTTGTATAAAAAAAACCTTTACCTACCTTAGTCTTATCCTAAATACCTATATTTATATATATCGTGGGCAGGGTGACCATAAGGCTGGCTGCATTTCCTCTGATTAAAATATTTTTCATTTATATTTACATTTTTTCAATCGGGGACTTGAATTACAGACCGTATACTATCAGGTCGGTTATTCAAGGCTAATTATATTTATTTTTAATTTCCTACTTCTACGTTTCCTACACGATTCCTCATCGATGCCTTGTGTCAAAAATGACATTGACGTTTGGGGGACGAGGGAGGAGGTGAAGGTATGTAGGGTGGGGACATGAACGTGCTACTACACATTAGGGATGACATTTTGACTTGTTTTGACACGAAACCATAGAGATAGAGTAAACTGATAGTGACTTGAAACATAGTGAGGCGCAGACGTTGGAATATAAAGACATGGAAATATAAATATACAACGCCTAACAGTCGTCATACCGTACGTACTACCCAAAACAAAACGTCGTTTTAATTTTGATCTCGGATCGTTCACTGACGAAGTCGCGGGTCGCGGTCAAGAACAACTATTAATACTCCTCGCGGTAATTAAGTTCAAAAATAACATCCAGTGTGCTGCCATTAAAATAAAATGGTTTAACACCCAGCAAAATTACACTTTTCTAAATGATGTACGTACATTTTAAGGATTTGTAAATATAAATTAAAGTTCAACTGCCGGAGAAAACAATCTTCTATAAATATTAGTCGCACGAATAGATATTTCATTGAAACACTTATATAAGAAGGCATAGCTTTACTTTTCGGATTTTTCATTCTAATTTTCACTGACATTTAGATTTTTTTTTAGAAAAGTTAATTATTATTATAATGGCAATATATCAGGTTATAGGTAATAGGTAAATTTTGATTGGTTACACCTGGAACGTCACAATGACAATTGTCATTTATGAGATTGTCATTCGGTATTCTTTTTGGAATTTAATTACCTCAAGGAGTATAGGATACGTCCTCCAGTATGCTGACGATCTCTGTCTATTCTCTGTCGTTCCTAATATCTCCGACGCTGAATCCCCCCTTTCCTCAGCTCTCCATTATTTAAATATAATGGTTAAATGATCATGGCCTGTCCCTTTCTATCCCGAAATGCGCGGTGGTGTCTTTTACTCGTAAAAGATCTATTCCTGACCTCGCTGTTTGCTGTGATGGCCTCCGGATTCCCGTTCTAGATAAAGCTAAATTTCTCGGTGTCACGTTAGATTCCAAGTTGTCAGGCGTTCACCACATCAATCAGGTGATCCGGAAATGTGAGAGCAATGTGAACATCATCCGGTCCCTGTCTGGTGTGTGGTGGGGTTCTCATCCGTACACTCAAAAGCTCGTGTATAACGCTCTCATTCGTAGCCATCTAGATTACGGGTCTTTCCTTTTAGAGCCTTGCAACAAAATTGGTTTAAACTCACTTGACAAAATCCAATTCAAGAGTCTTCGTATCGTCATTGGAGCTATGAGGTCTTCTCCAACTAATGCCCTCCAGACTGAATGCGTTGACCCTCCTCTCTCAATTAGGAGACAGTTCCTCTCGGATAGATTTGTGTTTAGGATCATGCAATTCTCTTCTCATCCCTTGTTACCTAAACTACACTCTTTCTGCTTTAGTATCTTCCTCTCCTTACTGGGCTCACAAGGATATCCCCTGTTTGGTTAAAAGCTATATCAAAATTACTCTCCTTCCCTGTCCTATTTTTCAGTGTAGGTTAAACCCCCTCTTTGAAACCCCTTTCGATGCAATCATGTACCGTCCTGATATTCGACTCGACCTAAACATCGATAGAGTTCCCTCCTCTGCCAATATTGATGTAAGACGTGCTATCGACAAATACTGGCCTGGCTGGACTGCTTTCTATACAGATGCCTCTCAGGTCTCTGACCAGGGTTGCGTGGGTTCTGCTGTTTGGATTCCCAAGTTCAAAATTATTCTGAGTTACAGGTTGCCGTCTCTCTCGTCGGTTTTCACTGGAGAGGCGTTGGCAATTCTTGAGGCTTTGAATTATATTGAATCTCACAATCTTGATAATTGCGTTATCTTCACAGACTCCAAAAGTTCTTTACAGGCGATTTTATCGAACCAATTGCGCGCCAAAACCAAATTCCCGGTGATCCTTAATATAAAGCAAGTCCTTCATCGCCTCTTTGTGAAAAATGCTAGGGTCTCGTTGGCCTGGATACCGGCTCATGTTGGCATCCAGGGTAACGAGATGGCGGATCAGCTTGCTAAGGAGGCGACCCTTTCTGGCTGCGACTCTCACTACAGATGCTATACGCACGACCTGATTGCCCTGGCTAAGGTCCGCTTAGACTCTGACTGGCTGGTTCATTGGGTTAGAACGAGTCAAGTGAAGGGCCTGCATTACGCTGACATACAGGATAGGGTTCCTGTAAAACCTTGGTTTTTTAAATTTCGCGAGGCGAGCAAGATAACTACGTCTACGATCTGCAGACTTAGAATAGGTCACTGTAGTACTCCGGTCTTCCTCAGTAAAATTCGCGTCAGAGACAATTCTTTGTGTGAATGTGGCTTGGATGAGGGTTTCCCCGATCACATATTCGTCGAATGTCCTAAATTGTCTTCCTCCTTGTATGATCTTCTCCCTCCCTTCATTCCCCGTCCTATTAACTTTAAATCTCTTCTTCGTTATGTCTTTTCTCCTTTCATTACCATATTGTGTGATTTTATCAGCTCTAATAATTTAAGGTTTTAATTCAACCTGTATCCTCCATTTGTGTATTCTTATTAATTTTGTGTTTGTCCTAGGGTGACTCCACATCAGCACTCAGCCGAAAAGGGGTTTAGTTGCAAAATTATTTCCTTGCTGCTGCCTACTCGTTGACGTGGACAGAATCAACCGCACACCTGTCATTTAAACTGACATTGGCCCAAGCCTTACGGCCGCCACTAAGGGAGAATAGAATAGAGTATAGGATAGAGAAAATATTAAAATCCAGCCAAGTTCGAGCCGGACTCACGCGCGAAGGATTCCGTACCATTATCTATAAATATCTATAAACCAGTGTAAGCCGAGCCCTGCTCCAAAGCAAAATGTGCGCAGGGTGGGGTTTATATTGCTTTATTTATACAGACATACATACATTATTCTGGTTTTAATACGTCATTTTTGAATATTTCAAGCGTCTACCTGTTGCCGCTATTAATATCGAGCAGAAACTGCAAAAAAACTCGTTTGCGGTATGGGAACCCCTCCTTAAGTATTAATTTTATTTTGTTTTTAGTACCTATTTGTTGTTATAATGGCAACAGAAATACATCATCTGTGAAAATTTTAACTGTTTACTTTAATTACGGCTCATGAGGTACAGCCTGGTGACAGACGGACGGACGGACGGACGTACAGCGAAGTCTTAAAAATAGTGTTCCGTGTTTACCCTTTGGGTACGGAACCCTAAAAGTATTTTCAGACATTGTTTATATTTCACAAAATTTATAATTTCGTCAAATTTAGACGTCGACAATATCGACTACTATTGTATGCGTCACATCCCTTGCTGTTCACGTTTGACGTTTGATGTTAGAAATATTCATTTGTATTGGCAGAGTGCAAAGCGGGTGGAGGGGGTAGCCTAAACGATCACAGCGCTCGCTACGGCTAAAATTGTCATTTTTGTCGCTGACTTGAGCTGTCAAATCCATATTGCAGTAAACATTTTCTAATCGTTTTTGAGATAAAAATATGGTCCTGGCAAGATGTGTTGTTGTGAATTGTAATAACACCAAGAAGAATAGCGACTGTAAATTTTACCAATTTCCAAGACCATGGTGGAAACGAGACCAAAGAAATAAGTGGATATTTGCCGTAAGAAAAAAAAAATTGTTACCTAACCTCTAAAATTTCACTGAAAACAACAATTTTAATATTATTGGCAATAATGTTACTGGCTACCATTGTCCAATATTGTGTAATATAGTAAAATAACACAAGATTTCATTAATATTTTCACAATATTTACTTACTTCTTGTTTGACAGCGGTGACAATATTGTCCATAATGGCCGCCTGTCACGTGGCGCTGTCGTCGCGCACGGTCCCAATACGATTAATTTACTCTTAATTTTGCAGTTTATTTGATTTCTTAAATATTTTTTAACTATCATAATCATAATTATTATTGTTGTCCTGGCCTTATACCCTAAAATTCGACTTTCGAAGTTCGTTGCCCGCCGTTTCGCTCACACTAATTGCCAATAATTTGAGACTGAAAGAGACGGTATGTTACGAATTTCAGAGTAGCCCTCCCCTCAAGTCCTCTTGACAGATAAAATAAATCAGCTGTTCTGTTTGTTCAGTCAGTGTCAGTCAGTCAAGCAACATTATAGGCAGTGTAACTAAAAGTCATCGCATTAGCTAAAATTTAACACGAAGGTAAAATTGAAGTTTATTTTCACCACCGTAAAGTTCGTTACACTAAACAATTCTAAATTGAAAAATAAGTGAATTAGCAAAACTAACAAGGAGTGTCATAATTATCGTCTTTGATCCAGCCAGTCGGAGAGCCGGACATTATCATTGTTGACATTCCCACTTGTTTATTACTCAGCCTTTGTTTCAATTAAGTACTTTATTGTATTGTATTGCGCTATATTTACTCTTAATTGTGCTGAGCGTGCTATTACGGGTAAACTAAAATATTGCTAATCAGTACTTCCAAAACCCACGGGTTAATATCATGATTTGTCACTGATTAACAAATATTAACTGACAGGTGAATTGATTGAGGCTGGTCGGAATAATTAGCGCGATTAGATTCTATATCTAAAAAAGGTACAAATTTAAATTTTCCCTATAGATAACAATTTGCATCATAATTTTTTATAGATTCACCCATTTGGGGTATGAAATAACGCTTCATTGACTTATAATTTAGCAAAACAAAGTGCCTGGTAGCAGTCAAAGTCCATACTGTGGAGTGCAGTGTTCAATTATCACATCATTACTATAAATTAAACACTGTCCAATACAGTTGCGACGCGCACGTTCTCATTCTCAACTGTAGTTATTGTTTGTCATAATTTATTTAACCTGGTTACTCGGGGGATTACTTCTATAATTTAATTTTTTTCCTGTTAGAAATGAGTGAGAGACCACAGCCGTTAAAGGCTGTAAACAGGTTGTTTGAGGGCAAGGAGCCATGGCAGATAGTGACCATGACAGCTTCGTCTGTGCTGGCGCTAGTGTGGGCACATAGCCTTTACAACGGCAAAGAAGGTATGCATTTATTACTTATTACTTTTAGTCATAGCAATACTCTCTCATATCTGATTAAATCTCAATTTGGCAATTTACAATACAACATAATTGTTTATTGCTAGATAATTAACGAAAAAAAAAACCTTTACCTTGCTACTCTGCTGCCACAGGTGCATGTCAGCCATGAAGTTTTTTTTTAATTCAAAATTTACCAAGGATTGCAAATTCACTGAGGCTTGTATACTTTATTTTTTTAAACATTATGAAATGAAATGGTCTAATTAATGTCTACACCACTAAAACCCCCTGAGCATTAGGTTATTGAAATTTAGATTACTGGATTGTACAGAGAATATTGAAGAATATTTTGCTTTGCAGCTGTAACCACAAGACTTCGTAAAGAATTTTTCCGATGGCTCCGTCAAGTGCCATTTGTGAGACAAAAGATTGAAAAGAAGATGGCAGAAATCAAACGAGACTTTAAGATTGATGTCACAAAGAGGCTAGCAGGTGTTACAATACGGAGGACTCTACCAGAAAAGGGCCTATCTGCGGAAAATGTAGCTGAAGAAATCAGAAACCATCTAACATTAGGTATTGTAAAAGGTTTTGCTACTAAGGGATGGTGTCCTGGAATTCTTATTCTTAGAGACACCAAACGCAAAATGGACACAATATCAAATAAGCCATAAAACAACTTCATTCTAAATTTATTTAAGGGAAGATCTTTCATCTCATTCAGAATTTTGCTAAATATTTCTAAGCGCATATGTAGAGGTTTACAACTTGTTTATTCCTTGTAGGGAGGTACGACTGGAAGAGTGGCAGCCTCTCTGGTGCCGTGTACCATGTGAGCCAGGAGATAGCAACAGTAGCATGCGACGCGTACGCCCTCACCGCGTACACCAACCCGCTGCACGCCGACGTGTTCCCCGGGATCAACAAGATGGAGGCAGAGGTTGTACGGATGGCCGTCAACTTGTTCCATGGGGACGAGGATTGCTGTGGCACAGTGAGTAGTTTAATACATTTTTTTAAAGTATCTATGTATGGGTGATGCAGCTAGCAACCCATCAATATTTTGATTTCCCTTTTTCACCTATACACCCACAATCATGCTACATGGCCTTTAGCCCTTTTTACCTTAAACTCTTTCTACCCTGTAAAGGATGTAGATGTGATATGTTTATGTGTATCTCCAGCCTGTATGTCTCCTGATGGGCACAAGCCTTTCAGGACATACATAGACGTAGCTGCTTTGCAAGTATCATTGTGGAGTAGAGTCACCTCACTTGCATTATTATTTTATTATTCCATTTTTGACATTGGCCAGTCCCATTTCGACTGAATCTCTAATTAGGTTTTTGTAGACAGAGTCTCTTTTGACTGGTCTAATTACCGCTATCATTATCAAGCTAATTGCCCCGTGAAGGCTGCGCGTTACAAGGCACTGCGTAAACAAAGTTTATTGACTGTTTGCAAGTCGTAATTTAAGTATGTATAAATTTTTTATTGAAAGCAACACCATATTTTTATGGGTTGCGTGAACCACAAATTCACCTAAAATGAAGTAAAGAAAAACAATTTATTAGATTCTATTCGAACATAAATAAGTTTGAAAACTAACAATCAACCAATTTATTTAAATAAACAATAAATTGAATAAAGTATAGTCCATTCCAATCCATTGTAACGCTTCTGTAAACAAACAAGTCCCCCCAAGCTCATATAAAAGTGAAATATAATAATCTTAATATAATTGTAAGAAAATGTCGTGAGATATCAAGTAGGATCCTTAAACATTCCGGTGAATGTAATGTTAATTGTACATGTAGTGATAGTGTGGAGATTAAGATGAAATTGGTTTGTTTACAAAGGCTTAAAATTATAATGGAATGGAGAATAGAAGTGCTAACAATTAAATACGTAGTGTAATAAAAAACATATTTTTTTAATTTTAACTGTCGTTTTGTATATTTCTTTGGCAGAACGTGAACCAAATCAATCTATCAGCTAAAGCCTCTGATTTAATATTTGTTGTCCTTATCTTTCACTTACATTAGTCTTTGTCAGACACAGACAAAATGTACATTTACATGTAGGTACAGCAATACAGCATTGTAATTGGAAAATGCATTTAAAAAACACATTTCTTAATAAAATGTGAAATTAAAAGTAATAACAGTCACGAAATACGGAAAACATAAAGAGTTTTAAACTAATAATTAATCAGCGATAAAAAAGAGAGATCCGATATGACATGTGACGTCATATGTCACAACGCCCATATAAATTCTATTTTTCTAGAAAAAAATAGAGACAAAGCTTTGATAGCTTATATCTCGAATATTTTATTGAATCAGGCGTTACTTTGCGGAGGTCTATTTCAAAGAACAAAAAATATTTACCTTGCTACTCCGCTACTCACGTGCAAGATAACCAAGCCTGTGCGAAATAAATATGTTTTTCATGCAATTCCTCCCTAAACTACTGCCACATAAGACACCACAAACTTAACTATCCCTTACACCACACAAACACTGACGCCTTTCGATCCCACTACGGGATCATTATCAAAGTTTAGTGAGCACAACTGTTACACATGCAAACCCCATGCATGCATGTTTGTGGGATTTATGTTTTATGTGGCAGTAGTGGAGGGAGGGATTGCATGAAAAAACATATATATTTCGCACAAGCTTGGTTATCTTGCCCGTGAGTGGCGGAGTAGCAAGGTAAGTATTTTTTGTTAATTTTTAGCTTCTCGGTTATTTTTATAGTAATTTGAAAAATATTTGGACATAAATGAGGTTTCCTTAACATTCCAGGTGACAACAGGCGGCACAGAGTCTATCATAATGGCTTGCAAAGCGTTCCGCGACCTCGCTTACAGCAAGGGTATATCAAACCCGCAGATAGTGCTCCCTTCCACAGCGCACTCGGCCTTCGACAAGGCTGCGCAGTACCTGGGACTGTCCGTGGTCACTGTGAAGGTCAACCAAGACACCATGACTGTCAACGTCGAGGATGTTAGGAAGGCTATTGGGCGGAGGACCTGCTTGGTGAGGATGTTTGAGAGTTTATAATATGATAAGCCGATTTGGTAGATGGGTGCCTCGAAAACCAGGGATGGCGAACCAATGGCACGTGGCGAAATAAAATAATTAGGGAACGGCAAAAATTAATGACTATGCACTTTATTGATTGTTTTTTTTTTTTATTTCACAATGTCATGATTCTGGGATCGCACGTTTTGGACGAAAAGATTCGCTACTTCTTTATCAACTGAACTTAAAATATCAAAAATTAAACCTGTATTAAAACCGGGAGGAAATGCTACAGATCCCAGCCAACATAGGCCCATCGCACTCCTTCCTGCCGTTTCAAAGCTGTTTGAGAAAGCTATGACAAACAGACTTTATGCATTTTTTGAAAAATATAACATTCTAGATAAAAATCAATTTGGTTTTAGAAAGGGACATTCTACGACACTAGCGGTCTATCACTATATCCAGGAAATCCTTAACCAGCTTAATTCTAGAAAATATGGCGTAGGGCTACTCCTGGATATGTCCAAAGCCTATGACAGGGTGTCCCATAATATCCTCCTTGATAAATTGTATGGCATGGGTGTCCGCGGCCACGCCCACAAATGGTTTAAATCATACCTCAAAAACCGTAAGCAGTATGTGCAAATTGATTGGCTTAACAAAACCACTGGTCAAATTGAAGAGATTACCTCGGAAATGCGATGTACTACGTGTTCGATCCCACAGGGAAGTGTAACGGGGTGTATCCTGTTTCTTGCATACATCAACGATTTACCGAAAATAACAGACGCAACTTGTGTGATGTTTGCGGATGACGTATCTGTACTTTTAAGTTGTAGTAGTAGCGCGGAATGCGATGCACGCTTAGAACAAGTATCCAAAGGTATCACAAACTGGCTCGCAGACCATAATTTAGAAATTAACCTTAAAAAAACTAAAATAATCCAGTTCAAACCTATACAAAAAAGGCCATTAGAAATGTCATTAAAAATAAATACAGATTATATTGAGGAAGTAAGTGAATTTAAACTGCTTGGAATAAAAATAGACTCTGCTTTAAACTGGAAATCACACGTGCAAAACATTAAGTCAAAACTATCAAGTTTTATATATGCTTTAAGTGTTCTTAAAATAAATACTAACTTAGAAACCGCTTTGTCGGCTTACTTTGCTTTTGCACACGCGTGGCTTCAGTATGGTGTGATACTTTGGGGGGCAAGTACGGACGCTCACCAGCTTTTTGTAATGCAAAAGAAATGTATCCGCATCCTAACAAATACAACAGTTCCAAATAGCTGCCGCCCACATTTTACAAGTCTCAAAATTCTCACGCTACCTTCAATGTACATTATAGAAGTAGCACTATTTGTCAGGAAAAATTCACACCTATTTACGAAAAGGGTGGTCAAATCGCAAAGACGACAACATGAGAATAAGTTAGAATTACCTGTGTCAAAATTAGCGATGTACAAAAATGGACCTTATTACCGATGTATAAGAATAGCGAACCAAATACCAGACCATATAAAAGAGGAAGTGAAAGATGACATATTTAAACAGAAGTTAAGACAATTATTAATTGAAAAATGTTATTACTCAATAGATGAATTCTTAAATGACATGTCACTATAAAATTGAAAATGTATTTATTATTTATTTTGTTCCTTTTGACGTTGTATTTAAAATAATAATAATAATAATAATATAATTATGTAATGTTATCTCTTATATCATAGGTAGTTATTTAAGTTAGACATAGAAAATTGCTGTGCCCTGCCAGGGTTCATGTCTGAAATTGATAAGTATTTGTATTTGTAAGACCTAAATGTACGACATGATTATAATGCAATAAATAAATAAATAAATAAATCAGTCACTCAACAGTAAAGACCATTTTCTGACAAGTTCCTGGTGTCATATCTGTCATTTTTTAATGCCATTGATTTTTATATCCACTGAAGGGTTCGGTACGGTAGGACATAAACGAAAATACAACCATTTGTTTTCACTCAACGAATGCCTGCCCCTTTCATATCTCCAGTTTAACATTGCGCTCCCAACTACCACCAAAAACTGGCCAAAAGCATGAGAAAAGTCTCATGCTTTTGGCCGAGCATGTGGCTCTCGCGTTGGTTTATATAGCTACAGAAAGCAAGTCTTCCAGTCAATTCGCCATAATTCGTCTGCAATAGACGCAAATGCCATATATATTCTCTTATTTCCACATTTATTTCCAGATCGTGGGCTCGGCCCCCAACTTCCCGTACGGCACGATGGATGACATATACGCGTTATCCGACCTAGCGTTGGAATTCGACGTGCCGTTGCACGTGGACGCGTGTCTCGGCGGGTTCGTGGCCGCGTTCATGCCGGACGCCGGACACCCGGTGCCCGTGTTTGACTTCCGGCTGCCGGGTGTTGCCAGCATATCCGCAGACACGCACAAAGTAAGTGTCGAGCTGCCTGTAATGTAAAACACTCGCTGCGCACGGTGCCATAAGTCATATGTGCGATAAACAGGCGCGTCCGATTCGGGTAGTTTAATAATTACTTTGTCTATGGCTTGTTCGACATTAATCTTTACTAATGAAGGGAGGAAGATATACGACAGCGCAAGGGTGTGAGTGAAACAACAGCACATAACCATCAACTGTATATGTAGTTTTTTTTTTTTTTTTTTTTTTTTTTTAAATTTTGGACTTGGGCTTTTGGTGTTGCCCTTAGCCATATTCAAGTTTGGGAAATTGGACACGGATAAGGAATGGTTCGTCTTAGGGATAGGTGCGAAATTTGGAATAAAGGGTCAGGGTAGGTAGAATGTATAGATATATATGTAGTTATATGCGAACTCACGGAACGAGCTGTAACACAGCTGAATGTTTGTTCTCTTATTCGATTAAAAAAAATATATAAAAAAAGAGCTCCCCTGCGGCATAGAACCAAAGATGCCGGCGGCATTTCGTCGCTGTATCGCAATATTGATTTGTTGTGCGAGAAAGCGGCCAGTTCTTCGGTTTCCATTAGAGTCGCTCAGCCTGTTTCTTTAAACTTATTGTTATTATTATAAGCCTGAGCACAGGCCTCTCCTCAACGTCTGCTGCGGCGAGTGGCCACTCCTTCAGCTCCAAGTACTCCAACTCGTCTCGCCATCGCCGTACAGTAATTATTATTGATACTTTGTTAGTGCATATAATCCGATGTCTAATTTTGTCTAATCCTTTCAGTACGGTTACGCGCCGAAGGGTACTTCTGTGGTGCTGTACCGCAAGCCAGAGTACCGTCACTGCCAGTACACCGTCACCACCGAGTGGCCCGGCGGCGTATACGGCTCGCCTACCGTCAATGGTGCGTATTGCGTCCGAGCTAGCTTTATGAAGTTAGAAATTCGATTTTATTAATAGTTATTAATAGGAGATGAGGAGGGTAGGAGGGACAGTATTATTTAAGCTTTCTAGGACATCGGGAAGTACCTTAGATAATTAGTAAGTGAGTTACCCCTATAGCTAACACTCTATAGGCTTCTGCTAACTTAGCAATCGTTTCTCCTTATCTTTGAAAGGTAAATGTCAAAGTGACAAATAAGGACAAACGATCGCTAAGTTAGCAGAGGCCTACAGAGCGTTTATGAATAAGGGGGTAAGTGTATAATTGACTAAATTAACGTATTGTGGATTTTGTGTGTTTAAAAGTTTCCTGATCACATCTTATTCTGCGTTTGACGTTTAAAGATGAAGCAATAATAATATTATTTTAAGTTAAATTTCTGGAGTCATCTTTGACTTTTGTGCACTTAAATCTCTATATACTTATACATATTTTCAGTATATTTTTACGGGAATAAACTAGGGTTTATTTTTCTGTGCGCAGGTAGCAGGGCCGGCGGTCTGATCGCGGCGTGCTGGGCCACGATGGTGTATGTTGGCCGCGCGCGATACGTCAAGATGGCCGACGAAATCTTGACCGTTACTAAATACATCGAGTCCGAGTGAGTATTGTACTGCATACAATTATAATAATAGCTTTAGATAATAATCTGGCTGCTCTGCGTACGTACATACATGCAAGATGGGTATAATTATACATTGTAAAAGAAATGTACAAAACGTTAACTACCGATTTTGTCTACGAAAATTTCGACTGTCGTTATCCCGCCGGGACTATCCAATTTTCTGGGATAAAAAGTAACCTGTGGTTAAACCGTATTATCATCTATGTATGTACCAAAATTTCATGACCGTTTAATAGTCGGTAAGGCCTGAAAAAACCATCCAGGGAATGGGCGAAAATCTTAGTGGTTTAAAGATAATAATAATTTAATAATTATCATAATGTGAATCCCCAGGCTTCGCAAAATAGACGGCATCTTCGTGTTCGGCAAACCGGCCACTACAGTGGTGGCGTGGGGCTCGCGGCAGTTCGACATATTCAAGATGGCCGACCTGCTGCACAAGAAGGGGTGGAGTCTCAACGCGCTGCAGTTCCCCTCGGGGTAGTTAAAGTTTGCACTCTGTCTTAAAACTAATTCGGAATACTTTTTGGTTTGTTTTTAGGATTTTCAATTTCTGTTTCCATGGGTCGATGTTCAAAGTGTGACGGGCGATTTAATTTTGAATCCAATATTACGATGAAAAATCTTTATCGTTGCCTTAATCGTTGCAACTAACTCAATCACCTGCTGAAATCTTTCAGAACAATTCTAGGACATCTTGTATAATAATTAAGTTTATTTAAGAAATCTAGTTTTAACAGTTTGAACTAAAACCTCCCGTCGCCCACCGTCCGGAGGTGTACAACGAGAATGGTTGCTATCCTACAGCTATGTTGTTGCTAACCTTAAATCGTCATAGGTCCTTAAATGTCATTCAATATTAAAAATGTCTCGAGAAACCTGAGATGATTTTGAAAGACCTATTCAATGATACGCCATTTAGTATAATTATAGTTTGTCGACTTTTTTTTCTTTTTCATAAAATGACGCCTGCCTCCTTTTTCATAAACGTCAGGCGATAAGTAAAAATGACAATTCGGAATACACTGCCGCCTTAAGAAACGTTTTGAAACGAGGTCCACATCGGCTATAAAATGTATACCGAAATGTCACTGTCAGCTATCGCCTGTCGCGTTTATGTTATAGGCGCCCGATGGCCGCCATATTGAATTTCAATTACTCATATTCAATAACACTCGCAAAGGTCAAACTACAACCTCTAAAACATCGTTTTTGCAGTACTAATGCACCTTGTTACTTTGGCTTAGGATGCACATCTGTGTGACGCATGCGCACACGCAGGCCGGCGTGGCGGAGAGGTTCGTGGCCGACGTGAAAGAGGCCGCCAACACTTGCCTGCAGAGTAACTCCGGGCCTGTGGAAGGCAAGGTAAGGATCCTGTTTTATTGCTGTTGGGCACAAGTATAGTTAATCTTAATAGGGAATAATCATGTTTTTTTATACATACATATATCACGTCGTTATTCCTTACGGGGTAGACAGAGCCTAAGGTGACAAAACCTTAGGGCCATGTTTAGCATGATTGAGGGCGTATAGGTGGAAAGGGAAATCAAAATAGTGATGGGCTGTTAGCCGCATCGCCTATAACATGATTCCTAAGACTTTCGCCCATTCTCTCGATGGACTTTTACCATCTGCGCGGGAAGAGAAGCTACTGGTAAATTCTATGTTTTTTTTACTCATCAAATCAGCATGGAAGAATTCATAAAATTCATTTATGTAACAAACAATATAGAAACAAATGTTTTTTAAATAACTATAAAATTTCCAAGATTTGTCTCTGTCTTTTTAGAAAAACAGATTTTTTAAATGGCGTTGTGTTTTATGACGTCACATGTGTAATCGCTGTCTAATTAGTAGTTTAAAATACTACAATAGGTAATATATCCGTATACCGTATAGGTATCCTTAACCGATTACTTTTAATTTCACTTTTTGTCAATTCATTTACGAAATTTTAATATTTTTTTAAGATTATGGTACAATTTAGACGACACAACTACAACCATTCAAGAAGCACTGTCGGTACCAACAATGTTTTTTTACAGATGGCGATCTACGGCGTGGCACAGCAGCTCCCCGACCGTAGCCTGGTCTCCGACATCACTAAGTACTTCATCGACTCTATGTACTACCTGCCGACGCCGGAAGACAAATTAGACAAACCATAATTTTATCTTTATCATCAACAATACAGGATCGACAGATAAACAAGGCCTAAAGGCTAGAGTGAAGCCATTGCTGAACCGGTGTTACATTGGCCTAATCTGCAATATCCATCAGGTGTGCTGTTTAGTTTAATGTAAAAGATATAGCTCTTGCAATTCACGATGGCGAGTGAGCTTTACTTGTGGTAAACATGTATCAGCATACGCGTCAAAGTGTGCGTGTTTTACGGAGGGGTTTTCGAGCGAGATTCCTCTTTATTTTGTATGCTCATCATACCCGGTTTCGGTCTCACGCACACATTGACACTTACGCAGATACGTGTCGTGTTTAACACAAAGAAAGCTTTCTGGCCATCGTTAATTGCAAGAGCTATACAATCATTTGTAATTCCAAATAAGTATAAAAAAATCGTTAGGTGGGGGAAAAACGATCAGTGTTAACACAGATCTAAAATGTAAAAATCTGTAGACTGTAGTAGAATTGGGTTAGGATCTTGTGCTGGGTCGCTACCACCTTACTCGCTATTCCTGTCGCCAAGCAGCTGTGCTTTGTAGATGTGTTCCCAGCCTGAAGGGCTAAGATGGAATAGCTCATGTGCCAATAATTTCTTCACTTCGACGTATTGGCAACTCTCTGTTGTTGCTGGTATTTTTGGGTCATGGTGCTTAGTTACTATCACGTGACCTACTTGCTTGTTTTCCGCACTATTTAAAAAAGTTAGATAACATAGCGATCTTAAATTAATAGGTTGGCCCTAGCTTGACTATTTATCGAAAAAAGTTACTATACGTGACACAAGTTGAAAGTCCGCATTCCACTGGTCCATGCCATGACGTCCTTTAAAAGCTGTAGCACGCCATTTTGTCGTGATTGCGCTAAAATATTGTGAAGAACATTAAATGTTCGAAAAATTCTTTATAAAGATTTAACTTGCAATATACTTCAAATATTATAACTCTTCGTGTTATCGCTTTCGAGCGATGAATTTCTGATAAGTGGTAATTATTATGTAAGCTGGTTGTGCATAATAATATAAAATGTGGAGTTAGGTTAGTTTAACGCCGCATAAAATCATTTAATTTGATTAGATTAGTTATTTAAAAAACTTTGCTATGATATAGTGCATTGGGGTAAATTCGAAAATGGGTAAATTTCGAAACTCGTGGATATCCACTAAACGGGGAACAATTATATAATCTAGCAATACTTACCTAGAAGCTCCAATGTCTTTGGCTTCTAGAGATAAGCGTTGCCAGATTATGGAATTGGTCCCCGTTTACTGGATACCCACCATTTGCGAAATTCCCCCAATTTCGTATTTACCCTAATGCATCTTACTAAAATTTTGACTATTCAATCGAAATGAAAAGGATTGGCTTGAGGTAAAAGCCCGAATACTTAACCTAAGTACTTAATCAAAGCACTTTGGAATATGAAAATTAAACTGCGGTTTTGACTAACGTCAAGTTTTATGGAACACTGAATTAAATGCATAATGATGTCGTACATACTTAACGCATTCGTAGTTAGCTGCTATAATATGTAGGTGCAACGCTTATTTGCGTGACAGTGGCATTATGCAAAAGATAAGGTGACTGGGACTTCATATAAAATAGTTGTAAACTTGCAGTTTTCTAAATTTGCTTGATTTTGATTTTCTTTCAATTATTGCATTTATAATATAGTAGTTTATGTGACTGTATCATAATGAAAGGCATTAATATACGAGGGTGGGTTTATAAAACCAACGAAGTGAGTGTTTTAATGTCTAATTATGTACAATTACAAACATTGCTTTATCTACACATATTATAAGCTCTCTATGATGTGTTCAGAATACCGCATGATACGGCCGGCATTGCGGCATTGATCTCTGATCTCTGCGCTCTATTCGCTCATCTACCTATCGCTAATTTTATACGAAAGTGACGTGATAGTTATTTTATGAATAATATTTTTTGCGATAAAACTAACGGAACGACAAATTGCGGTAAATTAAAACTTTTTTACCGCATGTCACGCTACCTCTACAAGGTCTTTCAATAAAAAAACCGTAGTTATTTTTCAGAGACAAACTAAAGTTGGTCCCAATCCCAATGATTATAACGTTCGATATCAAGCAACGTGAGATTTGTCATAATGGTTGCAATTGACATGTCATTTCAAATAAAACGTCATCTCTATGTTAGAATTGAAGTCAAATCAAATTGATTTGTTTTTCAGAGATTTTCGAAATTTGAATATCATAATAAAATCGAATTCGATGTGGTTTATGAACGCCTTAAGTATACATAGAGTTTATGATATCTGTGTAGATAAAAGTATTAAATATTTTGTTTATTTTATTTGTATGCTGTTTTTGTACATAAATTTATTTTTTACTTGATACATGAAAAAATAAAGATGGCAATTTTATGCGTCATTTTTTATGGGTTGAACAGCTGTAATCGAATTAGATAGGTACTTACTAGTGTAGTATTATTTTATCATTATACACTTATATCACAGACTGTTTATAAAATCACAATTTTTACCTTTTGTAATACAATACCTGTTTGTATCTCAGTTGTTATTATTATGACTTTTATTTATTGATGTGATAAAAACATAGTTAAATCGATACTTTGCCTTTTTTTACTGCCTGTCCTATTACTTTTAAAGCTGTGTTCCATGGATAAAAAAATTGCCCGTAAATTGTATCCTTGGGGGTATATCTCAAAAGGAACAAAACTGAAGTCAGTCTGTACGGGCGTCCGTCAGTGTTACCAATATTTTCTCGGGAACGGAAGGAGGTATCGAGTTGAAATTGATGTCAAAATTAAATACCGAGTGCTACACTATCTTGAAGCTGTATTAAAATGAAGTCCAAGTGCTGCAGAACTGGATAACCCGTTGTACCTCTAGAGAAAGACGTAGCTAACAAAGTCGGCAAGGTCTGTGCCCGCGCAGTGCCGCGTCGTGACATTGGGATAGGCGACTTTTTTAATTTTATAGATACTTCTCGCCACCTTCTTGCCACATGGCACTGTCATTTCTGACGTCTGTCTATCCTACCATCATTAAAATCGTAAATACAAGCCGTAACTCACAAAAATGACGAAAATTAACCGGTGAAGGCAAAATGCGCGGTGCCATTGTACTAGCGGCGCTTCTGACGGTTGCGGAGGGCACCATCAACTACTGTGGCGCCAAAATGTGCGGGCGGACCAATGAACACACGTTCTGCAAATATCACGTAAGACCCGTATATCTACCACTATCTATACTATACTACTACTACTACCACTACTGCGTACTAGCTGTCACCTGTTTCCCGCGAGAAATTTGCACTTTGTTGGAAGACACAGTAGACCCATGTCTTAATGTAGGTACCTAAAACCTGAGTGGCGAGAGTCCAGAGGCGGGCTGCAGCAAAGGGCTCAGGACGCTCACATACATTTGCTTGTGCTTAACAAGAACGCCGCACGCCCCGCCCCGCTGCACGCTCCGCTTGAGCGTCCACTCGGTCCATACAGTCGAAAATACCCACTCATTCGGTCGGCCTCTTACATTTTGATTACCTATCATTTTTCCGTAATTTTTGATTCAAAGTAAAGTCACCCCTTTGATTTAGTATTTAACTAATGCATAATAATGTAACAATTTAAATATTACATTATTATTTTGACTATAACAAATGTCAGAACTGTACCATGTACAAAACTAAATATTTTAACTAAGTAATAGGATGATATGGTAAAATGCCGTACCTGCACTTGAAACGTCGGCCAAATGTATGGAAACACCTACCACAATTTAAAAACCCTGAAATAGTACATTATGATACAAGTGTGCTATGTTGGTAATTACACACGAGGCGTATTGTACGCGCGAGCGCCAGCGAGCGCGGGTAAGAGAGCCGAGATGTGTAATTACCAAAGCACACGCGTCGCATACGACGTTTTTCAACACATTTGCGAGGAAAAATAAATAAAATTTAGTTAATAAAAGGACTTTAAGAACTTTAGTTTACCTTTGTTACCAGACATTGCTTACCTGGAGCTGCTTTGGAACTTTACTTTATCATTTGGTAATTAACACCTTGGATTTCTTACTGATATAACTACTGTCCGAACATTGTCCGAACATATTTTAGTATTTCCAGCGACGGACACTACATTTCTTTATTACTTGAACTCGTAATTTTTAAAGTAATAAAATAAAAAAGTCTGAATCAACAATATCAGTCAAAAATGGCGGCAGATATTATTTCTCCGCGCCAATCCGCGCGCAGCACTCGCGCATGCGCGCTGTGCACTTAGCACGCGCGTGACGAAGACACTGACACAGACTCCTAAACAGCCTAATATTAAAATTATAATAAAAAATAGTTAATCAATGCCTGAGATTGCAAATTATGTTCAGTTTTAGATAAAAATGAATAATTTGTCGAAATTAAATGTTTATTTATCATCTTTTCCCTAAAATAGTTTAATATTCACGAAAATATTCCTTGTTCCTATAGATAACTGAACTTTTTGCTGAGATTAAAAAATATATATATTACCGCACTCGTGCGGTAATATATTACAGCACTTGTGCGTAATAAGCTCAATTATGAGCTTAAATGCAGTGCAATAAGACTCACTTTACGAGCAAGTGTGTTGAAAAAACATTTACAGGGCTGCTCAGTCAAACTAACCCAACAATCTGAAGAATCCCGGACTAATTTTAAGCCTCGGTGTACAGACAGATAGCCTTACCTTTTCAAGGGCCCTGGTTCTGACTGCATGGGCTACATCGAAGACCGGTTGACGCACGACGAGCGGTCGCGTGTGCTGGAGCGGCTGAACCGGAGGCGCGGCGAGGCGGCTGCCGGCAAGCTACAGCGGCTGCCCACCGCTGGGAATATGCTCAAGCTGGTATCCAACATTGTCAATTAGAATCCGTAACTTTCTGATTGGTAATTCTTAATTCATCCTTATTTGTACGACTAGCGACACTGACGATCAGCGTTACGCACAACATCATCTCCGGATCTTTTCGTGACACAGCTGAGTGACAGCCATTTTGGCTGGTTGGGCTATCCCAACACACATGTGTATATTCTAATAAACTATTTTTATTTGATTATTGCATTGTCGCGCGCTCTCGCTCTACACATGCATTTAAGGGCAATCGGAACATTGAAAGTGGGTAGGTACCAAGCGAGTTGCAAGATTTGATGATATTATTTGTTTGTTTCATTTCTTCCTGTTGTCTACGTTACACGTCCTCACATGCTCACATGACACCGAACACCGAGGTACAAAGCCCCGCGGCCTACCCAGCGTCTCATGTCATTCAAAGATGCATCACCGGCAGTGAGCAAAAGATCTTGTGCTTTTGTAAACATTTGAATAATTGGTGACTGTTGTTCGTAGCGGTGGGTAGAGGAGCTGGCGCGCGAGGCCCAGTTGTGGGCGGACCAGTGTCAGCCGCCCAGCGTGCCAGAGGACCACGATGACTGCCGCGACCTCTGTAAATACGTAGCAAAGTAATAACGACCTCGGCAGGAATTTTTTTTGTTCTACAAGTAAATACCTTATAAGGTAGCATTGTGCGAGGTGGCCAGCGGCTGGAGTGCACTTTTGCAGAACAACTTTTGATAGCGCTACTGAGAAACATCTGACAGCAAAAAGTAGCTTGTAGAAGTAGTTTTAAAAGTCACAGATAGTTACCCAATGTCATTCGTGTTCCTCCACAAAAGTTAAAGGGGAATCAAGTGGCCTACGGTAGGGCGTTTCTCCATACAAAATTCCCCTGTTTCCTCCCTGGATAATCACATTAGAACGAATATTTTTTACCACACGATTTATACTTACCGCTGCTTTGCTTCTTGCGTTTTACTTTTTTCAATTAAGTAAATCATTTTAATGAATGAGACAAACGAAAGGAAAACATAAAAGCATTGCAAAAATCTTTCACATTCACCTTATAAAAAACCAATCTTTAGCAAAGTCGTCTGATTCAATCGTTTGCCTTTTGTTTTAGTTTCAATAACAGTGGGCCAGTGCGTGGCGTCTGTGGTTGGCGAAGCGCCCGGGCTCCGGCCGGAGTCCATGGTGGACACGTGGTACCTCCAGGGGCTCCAGTACAAAGGCAACGTCTCTTCATACACCAGGTAGTATACAGGGTGTCACATTTAATTCTTTAACGAGATGAGAACACAAAAATAAATGACTCCATTTTTTATAATAGCAATTAAAAAAAAAGTTTTTTTAATGATCTAAATTCTAAATTTGTAAACGACACTGAAAATTAGAACAGAAAAAACCGAAAAGTAAAGCTATGGCCGGGTAAAACCGTAAAAGTAAACGTAAAAAATTAAGAAGTAAAATGTTGGCGGTTGCCTTTTATTTATGTCAAGCTTCTGCCCGCGACTTCCTCTGCTTAGAATTAAATATTTATACTCGTATAAACCTTCCTCTTGAATCACTCTACCTATAAAAAAAACCGCATCAAAGTCCGTTCCGTAGATTTAAAGATCTAAGCATAGGTACATAGGGACAGTCAGCGGAAAGCGACTTTGTTTTATACTGTGTAGTGATGTATACTTACTGATATTGTAGCTGGCAAGTAATAAACCATGTTTTCTCATTCAACAGTTCTTATAAATATGCCGATTTCGGACAGATGATGTGGGCTCACACGTTCATGGTGGGCTGCGCGCGTAGCCGGTTTATGGTAAGACTACGTATGTTTCATTCAACATTCAACTACCAATCCTAGTGGTAAACCCCGCGTGGCTCCGACATTTAGAAAAGAAAAAGGAAAACTAAACAAAAAAAAAAATATTGTCGAATCTGCCCACAAAATTTCACAAGAATCGGCGGAGAAATGAGCCCTGTAAAGGAGAACACAGGTGTATGTATACGGAAACAATTTTCTGGTGACATCGAAGACGTTTCGCTCCAGCTTCGCACTCGCTCGTCCAATTATGACCAAATCGAAACTCCTTGGAGTTCATTGTCGCAAGTCTAGCCACACGAATGCGGATTGCGGGACGCGAACAAAATTCTATGTATACTCGTATAAGAGGAAGATGCTGAGGGCAACGTTTAATATGATTGTTATAAACGATTGTTCAGTCGGATGTTAACGGCCGCACGCGCACCGTGATCCGGCTGGTGTGCAACTTCGCGCCGCGCGGGCCGGCCGGCGAGCTGTGGCTGCCCGCCGCGCCCACCGCCGCCTGCCCGCAGCACACGCATCCCGACGATGAGCTACCCAGCCTGTGCACACAACGTGAGTTTCCATTCCAGTTTATTCGTCCACAGGTGAGCGGCCAGTGCCCAAAATGAGAGGGCTTGTGGAGTTCCTACGCGAGCCCAATACGAATGAGGAACGTAATAAGGAACTTCATAACACACACCATTGAATTGCTTCGCAGGTGTGAGCATTCCTCAAGAGGTTTCCTTCACCGAAAAGTTTATGGTAAATTCAAATGATATTCGCACATAAATTCCGAAAAAGTCGTGCGTTGAGAGGCCTTAGGTCAAAATG
Organism: Pandemis corylana; assembly: GCA_949127965.1. Lineage (NCBI taxonomy): Eukaryota > Metazoa > Arthropoda > Insecta > Lepidoptera > Tortricidae > Pandemis > Pandemis corylana. The sequence continues at coordinate 12,354,983 of OX421856.1, read as the reverse complement.
CTAAGATGCCACGACTTCATAGCGTAACCGTGAGTCCAGAAGCCTTTAATGGCTCACAGCAAGAACCCTCGAGGAGCAAGTTTCTTGTCTTCTCATTATCGTTCTCGGGTGTTTCCTTATCGTGGTCCGGCAGCTGGTAGACATTTGTAGGCTGGTAGGTATTTGAGTACTTCCTTTATGATAATTATGACATCTGAACACAAAAACATCCGATTGAAGTGGACCATGTTGCATTTTAGTAACTTTAAGTTTAATTACTGAGGAGTGAGAAAATAATCAAGCTAAATAATTTATTGGACTCTTGAGGCGCGTCCAGAGTATAAAACAATAGTATTGTTAACTGAAAATAAGTCTAAATCTGTGATAAATGTTTCAACAAGTAAAGCACGTTATTAAATATTATAGGTATATATTCATTCAATAATTTAAGGATAAGGTTGGAGTTGCTACAATAATTTCTTTGTTGTATAAATTTTGTTCATACTTGAAGTTGTTCAGGTGATTCAATGTGAAATAAAATACAGTGTGTTTTTTTTAATTATAATCAATTTTGTAAGAATTACATTTACATGAGTGACAGAAGCATTTGTATGTGTTTTTTAGTGAACGCTACGAGTCATATTGACCCATCAATTGAAATGACTATAGAGGAACGTACAGTTTTAAGTGCAGTTCTAGAAATAGAACGCAATGAATCTCTGGAGCATCACGGCAGTCTCGACGAGATATATTTAACCAACATGGCGATCGCTACGCTGAATCATCTTGCAACTACTGAATCATACTCCGAAACTAAACAAAACCAGGATGCTCTCGCATCCATTCTCTTAGAAGACGATAAACAAATTGACAAAGCTCATAACAGCTTACAAGAAATCGATGACATGATCTCAAAACTGGTGCGTGAAAAATCGTTTGCCAAAACAACTAAATTGGTTAAGAGAGTAAGTATAGTTGGCAGACCAAAATCGTACGATGTCGAGGAGTTATATGATCAAGACAAGGAAGGATGTAAGAAACACGCAGAATTTTCACAAATAAGTGTAATATGTTGAATGGCGTACAACTGATGATGATAAAATTGTTACAGATACAAAAACAAGACCAGTTGAAACGACGACAATGAAAGAGAAGGATCCTTACGCTGAATATGAATTCCAGGATATTTCAGAGACAAACGAATATGATGATAAAGCGACTACATTAAAGGGAATAGTAACATCAGCACCCGTTTCAGTTGTGGAATTGAATTCAACATATTCAACTGGTCTGTATAATGATGATTGGTTAAAAATAATCAAATACTTACTTAATTATGATTTGACAGTGTCGATGATTTAATTGCAGAAGATGTTCATTTCACTCAAACCGCAAGTGTGATTCCTTACAATGCAGTCACTGATAATATAATGTTAAAAGAAGCGAATGTAAAAAACCACGACCTGTTAAGATTGTTAGAGTTAAGCAAAATGAATGAACAATTTCCGTCAGATCGTAAGTGAATTAATTTCGTCTGCGTAACGCTAACGCTACGATATATACTTAATAAAATAAAAAAAGGAACATTAAAGCAAATACCTAATACAAAGTAAGAACTCTTGCCGCATAATATTTTGAAGAGTTAGGATTAATAATGCGACAAGGTTTTAGTTCGAATAAGAATATATATAAACTAGTTGTAGAATAGATGCTAATGATCATGATAAATGTGGCCTGTAGGTACCTGTTGCCTTAGGCTCTGTCTACCCCGTAAGGGATAAATACGTGATTTGTGTGTGTGTGTGTGGTTAGAATAGATAGTGCTCGTCTGCCCCAAAATACATATTTTGTACACATACTACACATACTACGCTATACGTGTGTATATCTTTAAATAGCGTTCAAAAAGATTGCAGCGTTAAGTATCAACACATGCTCTCGACTACCAAACATCTTGTAGGTATTTTGTATCACTAAGATATAGGGTTAGACAATGTTTACGTATGTTTATAAGTGTCTTATTTTACTATTAAATTAATAAATTTGTTTCTTATTCGTAGCACAAACCGCTTTGGAGCTGCAAGAAGCATTGGAGCACGTAGAAAAAACCCTCGCTGGTGAAACGTCCGGCAAGGTATCGTTTCATTTACAGTTTTGAGCTTCTAGTATACGTCTTCCACAGTCGACAGCACTCTTAACATCATCATCATATCTGCCGTCAAATTAGCGAGACGCCTACCAACACTTCGCCTTCCGGTACGCGGACCTTACAGTCTCGAGGACAATTACCTATAGTTCTAAGAGCAATGTGCTCCGCTCACTGTCATTTATGGTGTGTAATTTGTTGAAACTATACCGGTAACTTAGTTCTTCTACGAAGCTTCTCATTTTCATATTTGATTTCACAGATATCTAAGAATAGTTCTTTTTATAGCCCTTTGAGTAACCTGTTTGGAGTAAGAGGGGGTATATTAGACTCTTCCGAGGGGGACTTATCCACTAAATATCATACGTGTTCCCTTTCGACTCAGCGAAACCGTGCCATGTGTGATCTGGGAATCCTCACCTTGCCCTGCTGGCGCCACTTAGGATGTGGTCCCTCTAAACCCCTTAAAATGGGGCGTGGTTGTTCTTTTTACCCACCGAAGAGTTCTGATCGTTGGTCATATTTTTTGTTAGGTATATGCTCAACCACTTACACAAATGCGCTTGCATATATTCGCAGGTTCGACGCGAACTCAGAAGGCGGCCTCAGAACCGGCCATCGCAGAACGAGATGTCCCAAGACTACAACCAAGAAGAAAACCCTGAACAGGACAGGCTTCAGGGTTCTCCCCGGGACCCTCGCGAGGACGGCTCGGTCCCTAGACCGCCGGAGAGCCCCATCAGAACCCTGGACAAGACCCCAACACTCAACATGATCATTAAATACTTACCTTTCATAAAGGATTACGAGAAAATGATGAGCCCCTCTTCTAGTATTAGTCCTTGTGTTGTCATAATTTTTGTAACTGTATGTCTTAGTTTAGGATTGTTGTAATATCCGTTTGTATACGTGTTTGTGGTATTTTTAACTAACATTAGAGTTTGTTTTAGCCTAAGCTGTGCTTTTATTTAATGTTGCTTTGTTGACATTCAAAATGGCTACGGAAAAAGTTAAGAAAATTAATGAAAGCAATTAGAAGACTGGAATGTCGTATGAAAATAAATAATAAGGGTATGCTTTTATTGATGCAGAGCGAGATCGTAGCCGTGTATCGACCAATGACATCATCAAATTACAATGAAAGCGGGGCGAGACGTAGGGCTTAACAAATTTGATTAGTTATTCTGCACGTCTTTCCTAACTCTAGAGATATACAATGCTATTAACTTCGCTAAACACCATTCAATAACTATTTTGAATCGTAAATGCCATTGATCGTTTATAATATGTACTCAAGACGATCTTGAAATATTTAAAAAATGATAAAATTGTAGGCAATGTTAAATCTAGAGTACGACGATCCAAGGTAAAAGCGTGTACATATTTTTTTTTGGATTTTCAGTTTAAGGTAACAAAATAGGCGGCTAACAGACGTAAAACTGATTAAAATTAAAGAAAAAACATTAGATATTCAATTGTATTAAATTTTAAATTATATAAAATTACAGAAAGTAAAACTTCATACTTCCATTATGTTACAATTCCTTTTGTAACAAAATATACGTCTGTAATAATAATTATGCTATTGTTATCTAAATTAGGTAACCATGTTACATCAATTACATTACTCAGGCTTTCTTTATAAAATGAATTTCGAATTTAAATATGTAACCAGGTCCGGTATATTATTTCACTATCTTGGGTGAAGTTATTTTCAGTTGAAATGGAACGTGAATTAAATTTTTACGAGGACAGAGTTAAACGGTGGAGTTAGGTTTTTGTGAAAAGATCTAGTAAGTTTGCGTCCAATATACCAGTTTAGTTTAACTTTTATCAATATAATAATATGTACTTTAATCATTACAATCGGCTGCATGTATGACTGATTATACACACCGGTTTGGTGAATTCTGCTATTTTTTTTTACACCTTTATTTGTAACTAGCTGTTGCCCGCGACTTCGTCCGCGTGTTTTTGTGATACTTACGGCTTTTCTCGATATCAAAATTATTATTATTATGACTATTAACTTCGTCACATGAACCACTGAAAGTATGTACGAAACTATACTTTTAGAATTACGTCATGAAAATAATAATTTGCGACACGGAATCTTGAAAAAAAATCAAGTGCAAACTGGTTAATGACTCATCACATTTATTTATACTTTATTTTACAAATAGTTTTATTTATAGTTTTGTTTATAGTTTCTTTATTCGAAAAAGCTAAGTACAGTTTTAATTACATCACTATTAATTTCGCCAAACTATGACGCTTATTGGCGAATACTGCGCTCACTTTAACGATATTTGTACCCTGATTAATTTAAAAAATTAAATCTATTCTAACCAAATAATACATAAATGTTTACCTGTTTTTACCTTACAACTAACAATTCATTTACTAATCCGTTTTAATTAATATTTTGCGACTCAATTTTTTCTAGCAGAAGCTTTTTTAATTTATTTTCTTGGTTTAAGTAGGTACGTAATTACAGATTATTAACACTTATTATCATTCTACAAATTAATTACCTACAGGGGCCTTGCCATAGTTGCCATGATGTCTTAATGCGATTCAGTTTAGGTTCGCTCGCTGTCAGATTTATACTAAAAGCACCAACTTTTCACAATAAAATTCTGACATGTTCGTAGCGCAGGCGTAAACGCGCCCTTTGATTTTGCTTTTTATAGGCAAAGGTACCAAGAACATACAGCCAAGCGTTTCACGCCGCCCTCATATTAATATCAGGTTTTCAAATAAGAGTGCGTTCAAAAACCGAACACGTTGTTAATAATGGCGCAATAAATAAAAACAAAAGTAACGGTATTGCATATTGAACTTTAGGTGTTAGGTAAAGAACACAATTTAGGACGCCAATATAGGTTGATTTAGGATCGACAAAAATCTCTTCGTTGAAAAAATGCCTGTACAGCATGTAATTATTATATTAATGTTTTTTCAAAATTGACACGCTTTTCCGGCTATTATGTCTTATGTACATTTGTATCTATCTATTTTCTTCGTAGTATTATTTTGTTTGTAACTATTACCAACTACTTATACCGAGGAAGCTGATTTTCTTGAGTTCCGCTATTTTGTGCATAATCACCTCAAAAATCAAATTTCAAGAAAACTGAGAAATTATATTTACCTGTATTAAATTGGAAGTATTATTTAGCAATTTTAAAAGGTTACGCTTCATTGGTTTTTATTGTACAGGTGTATGAAGTTAATTAATTTTAAACACAAAACCCTCTTTTTTGCGCCTCTGGATGAGATTAAAAAAAAATGCTAAAACAGGTATTTCTTTATTTTTATTACTAAATATTTATTCTGAGTTTCATGATTCTAGAACAATCTAATTTTCTTTTTTCATACAAACTTTAACCCCCCTTTTCACCCCCTTTTTCCAAAATTTTCTACAATTTCTGTAGCCTATATCCTATTCTGAATTTATTGGAATCGATTTGTGAACATTTCATTAATATCCGTTCAGTAGTTTTTACGTGATGCTCAGTCAAACAAACAAACAAACAAAAATTTTAAAAATGGTTTTAATATGTTCAGTTACCGATTTTAAGTCACCCTGGTCGGTTTTTTTTTTAAATCTTCAATGTACAGATTTTTTGGTCTCAACGATTTTATTATATGTATAGACTAACTACTTAGTACAAACATTGTAACCGGATTTTCTAACTCGATTTTAACCTCTACCCAATGCGATAGTCCGGTTTCCTGACAATTACGATCACATAAAAAAAATTACTTAAGTAATCGTTTTGTTGGCGGTACTTGTTTGTTGCGTTGCACTTGGCGTTCTAAACGTTTGGTGTTTCAGTAAATCTGACTGTGGAAATGAGTCAAATTCTTCACTTCATATTCATATACAAAATTCAATGCAAACAAAGAAATACACGAAGTCAAGTCAGTAAAGTGCCCGTAAAAACTATTAAAAGGCATTCCGAACACGCCTGGTTTGGTGCTATGCTTGCAACGCCGCCGTAGACTCGGTCATCGGCCAGACGACGCACAGTGGTCAGGCGTCCGCGTAGCCCGTAGCACGTCGCGTAGCGCCTCTACAATTACGACCATTAACACCTCACACCATTTTAATTACAACCACCGACAGACTAACAAGTACTCTACAAATACTAGACATCGTAAATGTAGAGTTATTTAATTACTTGATGCTTCGTATAGCAATCAAGCTAAAAGCCGCAACATTAACATAACTATCAGAATTACGGACTTCGCATTGCACAAAAAAAAAACAAAACACGGTCGCGTAGAACGTTCCGGCAAAATAATAAAAGCAAAACACTGACGTTCTTAAGTAACAATTTTATTGCAATAGAAAAACAAGTGAACCCCGAAGCGAACATTTCGATTTGAAGAAAGTTTAGGATGACCAACGACGGGAAGGCCGGCGGTTCGGAGGCGAGGGAGGCGCGAGGCTCGTGGCCGAAGAGGTCTGAAGACGTCAAAATCGAGTTTGGGTTCGGAGTGCCCTTAGGGTCCATGGGAGCTCATCCAGCATTCCATTCAGCTTGGGACATCGGGTGGTAAGTGCTACAATCACATTTATTTTGACGAGTTGTCACACGGACGGACGGAATAAAGAGTTGAATCGATTATACTACATTTTAATGTAGGTTGTACCGTTTTTTTTTTTAAAGATAGAGGTTGCATACTACTTTGATAAAATATTTTATTACTGGCTGATTCTTTTGACGGTTTTGTTTTTTGGGTGCACAAAGTGGTAACGTATAATTAAAGTTTTTTTTTTAATTTGATAACCTGATTTCTGGAGTAATTGCTATAGAGCAGCTAGCTATATTAATTGAAATGTGCTTTAGGTACCAAAGGTGCTGCAAACGAAGTAGATTCGGAAGCTAATACAATGAGGCCTGTCTTTGATAATATTGACAACGTAGAACCTAAACGGAATGCTGTATACATTCAGGCGTTAATTTTCGGAGGTACATGTTAAAATAAACAGGTTCTGCCCGCGACTTCGTCTGCGTAGAATTATACGTACCAACCTTCCTATTGAAACACTCTAGGTATCTAAAAAACCGCATCAAAATCCGTTGCGTAATTTTAAAGATAAGCATACATAGGGACAGACAGCGGAAAGCGACTTTGTTTTATACTATGTGATGGATATCTTTACTTCGCTAGTCCGCGATATTCGTGACGCCAAGTCATGCAAAACAGCCACACTCCCGATGAATCTTTTCTATGCAGTCAATGCTCTAGAAAATGCGATTATCAAACTAAAAGAAATGACAACACAAAACCACCACCACTACAAAAATATAATCATGCGTTTCTCCTATCTCCGAAGCGTCTTCAGTGGATGTTGACACTCCGACAGTCGGTCGAAGAATCATTATATATTTTTATCGTGCTTTCTACTGCAGTTGCGTTTGTAGCTGACCTCAGCAATCTTTAAAAATCCTATTGAGTCCAGTAGTTATCTGTAGGTAGCGTTTATCTCAGTGCCAACAGCTTTTTAAGCAGTGTGGCAAAATTATTGTAAATTATTTTCAAGGCTCGATGTGACCTCTTTCGCGTATCGCGTGTGCCTTACGTACAATTACCGCGTACACGGACAAAGGAAAGGGTTTGAAAAAGGGTCAGCGCGGCAGTTACGGAGCTAATAATTATACTGAACGGAAACGAGCTTAATTTCTGTAAGGTATAGAAGGCACGAAGCTACAAAGTTAAAGTAACATGCATAGACAGAATCAGAAAAAACAATTTAAGACATAAAAAGCCCATTGCGGCGTATTTGGGAGGGCACAGGCACATTCCATTGTAAGCACATAAATACGTCCAAAAAGGTTAAGTACGTACATACATATACATATACATACATACCGTCACGTCTCTTTCCCAGAGGGGTAGGTAGAGGCTACTTTGTTCTACTTGCTACGATCCTGACAAACTTCTTTCGCTTCATCCACGTTCATCAATCTCTTCATACATGCTCGTCGGTTTTGGGTACTCCTATTTAAATACGTAGATACATACAATAGTCGAAAGGATTTGACGACACTCATCATCATCATCATCAGCCCGTGTCAGTCCACTGCTGGACATAGGCTCTTCAGCTCTCCTCCAGACGACACTACCGCGGTAAAAATAAGTGACGCTTTGTAGCCGGCAAAAACATTGTCATACTTTATAAGCATAAATATCAATCCGCTATGCAAGCATAGAAATCGGATTATAGGCGGGCCCGCATGTATATCTGACATGTTGAAAAAAATCTCTTTGAGATTTAACAATTTAAACAGTGCATGGTGGTATATTCCTCAATTATAGATCTACAAAAAAGTCTGCGATCGCATATACTATCAATATATATATATAAGCATATATATATCACACTCGTCTCAAAGTTTCAGCCACATTACTTTACGCCCCTTTCTAATCTAAGAAAGAATAAAATTTCTAAATTCATTTGTTTACAATGCCACGGCCTTCAAGGTTGACGTAAAGATGGATTAAGTACACAATGTTTAGGTATTTTCCCTAGGTATTTTCACGTAACACCTGTATTATATTATTTAGATCAGATATGATTGATGTGTTTATAGTCCTTAGAGATCTAGATATATTTATGTCCATGGCGTGTGTGAAGGGAATGGGGCGTCTAGACAGCTGATGGCGATCAACAATTAGTTAATGACCGTGCATCATTTATTATTGCTTTGTTTGTTTCAATGTCTCGTGCATAACAAGCTATTATATTGTACTGGATACAGTTATTGCTTGGCTTCAAGCAGAAGTTGGCGATCATTTGGAGAGCAAAGCCAAATTAGCTGCTAAAAAGTTGGGGATCCTCGGCCGAGCGAAGCGATACTTCAAACCAATCCATAGCCTACAGCTATATAAGGCTCAGGTTCGACCACTCATGGAGTATTGCTCACACCTCTGGGCTGGGGCCCCACAATACCAGCTCCTACCATTTGATCGCTTACAACGCAGGGCGTTTCGCATCATTGGTGATCCTATGCTCTCTGTGAAACTTGACCCTCTTCTTCTTCGCAGAGACGTAAGTTCTCTTTGCGTGTTCTACAGGATCTATAATGGGGAGTGCTCCGTTGAACTTTTTAACCTTGTTCCAGCTGCCAAGTTCCATCACCGTACTACTCGACGCAAAAGTAGTTTCCACCAACATCACCTCGATAGTTGGTGCTCCAACACCGTGCGATTCAAGCGGTCTTTCTTGCCCCGTACGTGCAAAATTTGGAATGGGCTGGCGGCTGGGGTTTTTCCAACTGGCTATGACATGGGTACCTTTAAGAGGCTAGTGTACCATTTCTTGCAAGGCCGGCAACGCGCTAGCAGTCCCATTTTTGCTGTAGTTGTCCATGCGCGGCGGTGATCACTTACCATCAGGTGCACCGCATGCCCGTTTGTCGGTTATAATATAAAAAAATGAAGTAAGCATAAAATGAACCAAACTTAATTTAAAATAATAAAAGTCAAGGGTCAGTTTGAACAGTTCCGTTGCGATGGAAGTTCAATATAAATGAATAAATAAATACCTTGGGACAATTTGCACTAATTAACCTAGTCCCAAACAAAGCAAAGCTATTTTAAGACCTATTTTAAGAGGAGGCTGATTTTCTCTTTATAGACATCAGAACTAAATGGTTGTGATCAAGATTTGTCACAATAATTCACGTTATTCTTAGAACAAAGGCGCACAATTTTACTAATAAAAGAGTATAAACCGTGATGTCCAGTAAACAAGGCCAGACTTTGATCACTACAAATCCAGACGTCCTTTTACGCCCACATAATCCTCCATTAAATTAAATTGTCACGTGGGCCGCATCATTTCCAACTGTGTAAAGTAATTGATGATGACAGCTATACGGCCTAAGATGAAAAAGGTTCCAACTGCCTTGTAGGTTTAACGTATATCAGCTGTATAGAATCTATCTTGAGACTCAAATTACTGCTTTGCGAAAATGATAAAGGAACATTTATGAATCCGGACATGACTCTGAAAGCTTGTTGTTCACTTGTTTTAACGGATTGACGTTTTCCTTGGTCACGGTGTTTGATTCAACGTTTAGGTGCGTAAACGCAGTGTAAATATACCTATCCTGTTTCGAAATAGTTGTACCTACTTCTTTTTATTAATCTAACGTGGGTGTACACGTAACGTGTACAAATAAAATTGAGGAGTGTGTCCGGGCCGAACCTTTAGTGACAAGAGTGGAATGAATATTAACAAAGTGTATGTTTCTTGCAGAGATTTTCAAATTTTCTTCTGATGAATTTAAGTTTTTATTTTATTACTAGCTGTTGCCCGCGGCTTCGCTCCCGTTTTTATTATTCTAAATTTCAATATTTTCTCACCGTTTAAACCTTCCCTGGGCTTCCACGAATATTTCAAGACTAAAGTTAGACAAATCGGTTCAGCCGTTCTCGAGTTTTAGCGAGACTAACGAACAGCAATTAATTTTTATTTATATAGATTAGATTTATTGATTCGAACTGTTTCATATTTAGACACAATTGGACAAGACAGTGAAAGTAAGGTTTCATTTTACTAGTTTTTTTATTTTGCAATTTTGGTTGTTTCCGTGAACTGTAGTAATAAAATATTTGTAGTACCTACCTACGGATAATATGAAAAACTAAAAATGGCTCTTTTTATCTAACTCTTCAACTTTTATTGTACAATAAAACTAAACACATCAGATGATACATCAGCTCATACAAACAAATAAAAATCATACAACTACTATTGTGACTCGTCCCTCCTTAAAACCCCATCGATTGCATTATCAATGAACGGAAAGTTCAACGGCCTCTTCCAGGCAACGACCTTTGGCACACATCCGTCATTCACCAGCTACTAGTTCATACTGTAAACAACTTAACTTAACGGGGTTTCCAAAGAATTGCTGCAGCAAAGAGTAATTCTAGTAAGCGCAAGTATGAGGTACGCGTTCTTGTTGTAATAAAGTTCTTTTTCACGGTTCCCGTTAGCCCGAAATTCATTTCACATAATTGTATATTTCATATGCCCTAATAATCATATTTTCATAACGATACGTTTGCCATACATATCATTTTCCCTATTATCAAGTGTTCTGAAATCATTAAGCCAGAAAATTCACCTTCTAACCAAACCTATGAGAGTCGTCTCTGCTAGGATATGTCAGAACACATCCATTGCTTGACATAGGCCTTCTCCTTGGATGTCCACAACGATTAGTTTTGTGGTACCCGCAACCAATCGCTTCCCGTGGTCTAAACCTTGCGGGAGGCACCAATACTCCACCTTCTGGTACGTGATCGCCGCTCCAGATCTTAAAGGCACCAACGGTCATCAGTGATCACTCTTCAATGATTCATACTGTTTACTGATGTGGGTTGTTTAAAAACTATCAACAGTTAAAAATTCGACAACCTTTGACACACATTAATTCCATCGGCTCTTGAAGTTCAAAGGCCGTCATTAGGGACATCAAACTATCGATACAAGGACCGTTGACTTGATGGTGACCTAGAAGCTTTGCGGGCCTTGAATGACTCTGAAGGCCTATGTTTAAGGTTATTTAAGTGTTCAATATTTTGTCTCGTCAAAAAAAAAAGAGCACAGAGGCGATGGTATAGACAGGCTTGACTGGTTGCTTGAAGTATTTGTTAGACTGAATACGTTTTATGTGCTGCCGTCTGGCCACAGCAATTGCAGCTCACCTCCAGCTAAACGTCCCACTGCTGGGCACAGAACTCCCCTCATAATGGGAGGACTTGGACTATAGTTCCCACGCGGGCCCAGTGTGGATTGGGAACTTCACACACACCATTGGACAGAGCAGGTTATGTGCGGGTTTTTAACGGTGTTTTCCTTCACCAAACTGCTCATGGCAAAATTCAAATGCAGATTCGCGGACACGCAGAAACGCAGCTCACTTCATTCGATTTAATTCTGGTATACAGTAGTAGTCTGCTATCTTAAGTATGGAAAATTTATCCTTAGCTACTTTTAATGTTGAAACAAAAGGACGATAAATAAATTATCGCCAAGAAAGTTGTCCCAACGAACACTGACGCTCATCGTGTCTGGAGCCAATTTAACGCATACCCTGCCGACTGTCAAACCTCAGTGGTACCATAAACGCACATGTGCATTCAAATGCCTGCATATTTATGACAGAAGCACTAGACGAAAACAATCAAAACGTATATGCGTTGCCGGCAGTGAATGCCTGAAGCTGACTATAAGGAAAAATATATCATCTAATAAATTATGCTCACCTACTTTACCAATAACTAGACCAGTCAAGGACCTCTTTACTACAAAACTACTTTACCCTTATCGCGCGTTAAGGTTAAGGCGTTCTAATTCCAAGCCCATAAAGCGTGATATCGCTTAAAAAATCCTTACTCGTCGACCAAATAAAATTGTCGTTCTCTACGCAACGGTCAGCACGGTTCCGCAAATGTGTTGCCATAGCAACTGCCGTCAAACATTACTGTCAAACGCTTCCACACAACAATATTGTAGCGGCTCAAATTCCGTAGACATTAATAGAAAAGAAATGTTCCCGTGACACATCTTGAATGCTCTTTTCAAGGCACACTTATGTATTTAGCAAATGTACGGAGAGTTCTAGTGCTCACTATGGATTTTGGCTTCGGCGACTTCTTGTATCCTAATGTCAGGGGGTTACGACAGTTCTTTGAGCAACCTGTCGTTACGTATGTATATTTGTTATTAATATTTAACAGGACCAATGCGTCTTAAGAATGTCAGGATGAGTAGTATTGAGTAGGAGTATCGAGTACCTTGTTATAATCATCGTTGACATAAAATAATAATATTTTTTTAACGAGATTTACTAGTGATCGTACGCTTGCTCTCTTAGGGCCTTAAGCTAAGCCTAATAAGCGGAGACCTTAATTGACACCGAATTCGGTTTCCTTACAGCCGTTCCTCTAGCGAATGGAATAATTCTATTTTTACTATGACAGCTTAACTTCTTTTCCACAGCCCTTCCTCATCATTTCATCAAATGGCCAGGATGATGGACCGCATGATGAACGAGAGCCTGCAGCCATTTGGTTTCGCCCGTATGAGCACGAGACGAGGAGACGACAGCAAGGAACCGCCTCGCGACGGACTCCGGACCGAGAGGAGTGACACGAGGAGGGAGCGGGCCAAGCAGCCCGATACCCATGCCGCTAACGGTACGCGGCATCCACCTACACAAGGTGACGGCCACTTGTTTATGCTATAGCTGAACAAATTCACTGTTTGAATCTCGCTCCTTCATTTTGAATGCCCACTAAACCCTACCAACAAGTGACATAACAAACTCTCGGCAAATAAGAGTAGCAGCACGTGCTTTCTTTTTGTTCTTAGCTGAATCTTCACAGGTGAAAGGTATATGATAGATTACGAATGTTGCTAATAAATTAAGTGGCTTGACGATGTGATGGCTACTTTTAGGCATGTTCAACGTTACACATGACGGGCTTACCACTGTAGACTAATTTTAGGCATTATGACTGCAAATAATATCAAAATTGTGACGATGGTTCGTCTGTTTTGTTGCAGTGGTAAGACCAACACATGTAAACACGTTCCAAGAGAAGCCGATGGACCAGGCCAAACAGGCAGACCCTACAACAGAGAAATGGGCCGGCACCCTACGCCGGAGGGACCCTGACATACAACCCACCTTACCCTCAATTGTGTCTCGAAAAACGTCCACAGCATCCTCAATGGGCAGCGGAAGGAAAACTCGTTCAGTCGAAAGAATACCGAGAACCTCGAAAGCAAGGCAATTGGCGCCGATTAAGCCTATTCCACGGAAAAACGACATACCAGCGGAAGCTGGTGATGTCACAATTTTTGAACGAGATGAGAAAGTCTTCGATGCGACGGGCTACGAACTACATCTCGTTGAAACCTTAGAAAGGGACATACTGCAGAAGAATCCCGACGTGCGCTGGCGGGATGTCATAGGTTTGGATGACGCGAAATCTGTGCTGCAGGAGGCGATGGTTCTGCCGCTTGTTATGCCTGATTATTTTAAGGTAAGTAAGTCAAATCGTACAATATACTTATTCACTTAGATTCTATCGGCCACTAAACTAATTGTGTTGTAAAACTGTGCGTGACAAGGTAACAGTTTAAGTAGGTAGATATTTTATTTATTTTATAGAAGATATGCAATTAAACATTCCAACCAACCTGTCTTTTTACCCGACTACGGCAAAGCCAAAGGAGGGCTTTGAATTTGACAGGCTATGTATGCATGTATGTTCATCTTTTCCCTCCTAAACTACTTATCAGAAATGGCCAAATGAGATATCGATAGAAGCGCCTTGAGCGTCCGCTATATGACGTAGGCCGTAGTCCATAATGACGTGTCACTAAATCTAATGCGGCGCCCTCTAGCGGGCATAAAGTACTCTGTCAATAAAAAAATGACATAAATATACCGTGCTTGGTATCATTGGAAAGGGCGTTAATATTTCATCTCAAAAATATATACAAAAATTTGTTTGTGAAAAAAGTAGAAAACTAAAACCCAACTACGACAGTAAACGACGCTGAAAAAGTATGAAACAAGATTTTCAGGACATTGAATAACACAAAGTTATTATAGTACCCAATAATCGCTGTGTAGAGACAAATATTCAAGCTGGAAAAGCCATATTCACACGTTACATAGATACCTACCGTTTAACAAACGTTGCTCAGGATGTTGAATCAGCAGAAGCGGGACGGTAGGTACCTATGTAACGCATGACTACGGATTTTCAAGCTTGAATTATGCCATTGTGTCTCCACATAGTGATTATTGGGTA